>CM071865.1:22345061-22412812 GCA_036759665.1 Gynandropsis gynandra
ATATTAATTGAAGAAAGAGGTTATATTTAAATTTATATAAATTTGTTATTTAAATTTATATAAATTTTTTATTCATGAGTTCTATAAAATATTTCAAAATTTAAATTTCATGTATAATTATATAACAAATTTATATATTTAGATGAATAAATAAATAAATATAACATATGTTTACATGAAAATTTTTATAAAAAATAACAAATATTAGAAAATAAAGAAATAAGAAAAATAATCTATATATAAAAAGTAACAAAACCTTTGGCTTCTCATGTATCCACCTAAACATTATTTTTTTTTTATTTTACTTTTTCTACAACAATTAATATATTTATTTTGTATATTTAATAATCTTTTTAAAACCTCTTTCTTCAATTAGTATTTCAAAATTTTAATTTCATTTATAATTATTTATGTAACAAATTTATGTATTTATATAAATAAATAAATAAATAAATATAGCATATGTTTACATGAAAATTTGTTATAAAAATGACAAATATTAAAACTATTGAAATGAGAAAAATAATCTATATATAAAAAGTAGCAAAATTCTTGGTTTCACATGCTTCTAGCTAAGCATTATTTTTTATTTTATTTTATTTTTTCTACAACAATTAATATATTTATTCTGTATATTTAATGACCTTTTTATAACCTCTTTCTTCAATTAATATGGAATAATCTAAAAATAAAAAATACTTTAATATATTTCAATAAATTAATTTATAAATTCAATTTTAAACATAAATAGAATTAAATAGTTCAAAGTTTACAAAAGTTTGAATACAAATTAAAATAAAAATTAAATTATAATTAATTATTTCAAAATTTAAATTACAATTAAATAGAATATTTACGTATTTATATGAAATAAAATATAGTATATTTACATGAATGTTTAGTTATAAAAGTATTGAAAACATGGTAAAACTAATGAAAAGAAACATAAATATAATATAAATAAATAATCATATAAATTTGTTGTACAAATTTATATAAATTTGTTTTATTCATGAGCTGTACAAAATATTTCAAAATTTAAATTTCATGTATAATTATATAATAAGTTTATGTATTTATATGAATAAATAAATAAATATAGCATATGTCTAAAATGTTTGTTTTAAAAATCACATATTTTTTATATAACATTGATATCACCATCATATATTATTGAGTTATAATAATTAGATCCTACCAAATAGATAACAAATATTAGAAATTAAAGAAATGAGAAAAATAATCTATATATAAAAAGTAACAAAACCTTTGGCTTCTCATGTATCCACCTAAGCATTATTTTTTTATTTTATTTTACTTTTTCTACAACAATTAATATATTTATTTGTATATTTAATGACCTTTTTAAAACCTCTTTCTTCAATTAATATTTCAAAATTTAAATTCCATGTATAATTATTTATATAACAAATTTATATATTTATATAAATAAATAAATATAGCATATGTTTACATGAAAATTTATTATAAAAATGACAAATATTAGAAACTATTGAAATGAGAAAAATAATCTATATATAAAAAGTAGCAAAATTTGTGGTTTCCCATGCTTCTACCTAAACATTATTTTTTATTTTATTTTATTTTTTTCTACAACAATTAATATATTTATTTTGTATATTTAATAGCCTTTTTAAAACCTCCAATTGTATAATTAACAATTGATATAAACTCCGCTTATCGAGCGGGTTCTATACTATATAAATATCAACTAAATAGATGGTGTATGTTCACTGAAAATGGATTGGGACCACACTACAACTATTTTCATATATTACTTTTTTTTATATTATGATTCCTCTATGATAAATTAACAATTATTATCATGTGTATCACATCAAATGATGTTTTATCATCGAACAACATCATATCTTATGCAGATCATGGTTTGGAGAAATTCTCATTTGCTTATAATCCAAAATGATTGGATGTGGCATAAATCCGAACAAAAATGAGTATAAGGGTGTTTTTTGGCTCTTTAAAGAAGTAGATACAAAAGTTTGATTGGACATAGAATCACCATGCGTGAAAGTAGAATAATAAAGGTTACTCGTTATAAAATTATTCTTGATTCAAGCTTTTTGTATGTGATACTAAGAATTATGGTTTTATATGGTAAATAATTTGTTTTTCAAGTTGTTAAGAAGAGATTGGAGTGGAAAGAAATAAACAACATCAAATCTATAACATCTCATAGGAGTTTAGAAGCTGTGAACATAAAGAATAATAGAAGACGAGTGAATTATAAATTTGAACTAATTAACTATGCTAATGAGGTATGGTTTTGGTGAAATGATAAGACATGTGGATGTACAATAAATCCTTTGAAATTTCTTTGTCATTACTCATACAAAAAACATGATGGAGTTTTGATTTCATTTTTATTATATTTTATATTGTAAAATAAACATAAATAATAAAAGAAAATGCAGAGAAAATTTGAAAAAAAAATTGGAAGACAAAAAATAAAAAATTGCAAAGTTAATTAAAATTCTAACAAATAAGCACCAAATACTATGTATATCATATAATAATATATTATATATGTTAAATGTTTTAATTATTTTTTACTCTAACTATGAATCAATTGATTTAATTATTTTGTTTTTCATATGATTTTAAGATACCGAAGAAATATTATAATAATTAATTATATTTTAGACAAAAATTATCCGCATTTATAATTCAATGCAATATATTTTCACCATATTGATATTCTATTAATTTCATATTTATTTATTTAAAAATATATTTTCCACTTAATCTTATTATTAAAATATATCAATTTTATGTTATAATATTAAGATCTATTATCTATTATTCGATAAAATAATATATATGCAATATCATAAATTAATATTTTAAGTATTTTTAATATAGCAATTTATTTTTAATAGATTGAGTTTATTATATGTTTACAAATTTTTAATATTCTACGCGTTACACGGATTCTTTTTCTAATCACATATATATATATATATATATAAAAGATGGTTTTTCTTCTCCTGCCACGCTCCGTCAGCGGAGAGAGGAAAAAACCCCTCACCCATTTATTATCTTCAGCAACAAAAAAACGCAGTAAAAAGAAACCCCATCTCTTCCTCTCCCACTCTCGATATCAAATTCCTCCAATTCACTGTACCTTACCAGATCCTTCTGCAATTGGATCGGCGCATGTTCAACCGGTTCGAGGGATACGCCTCCAAAAGCAGACAGTTCTCTCCCCAGATAAAAAAAAATTGTTTCGGTGCAAGATTTCTTTTAGCTTTCTGTGTGTAGGCGTTGGCTGATTTGTATTTTGAAGGGTTGGAAAACATGGACTATGAACCTTCGAGTAGTCCATCTTGAAGCTTTAATTTGAGTTTGAAAGGAGAAAATTGACACAGGAAGATGTGAGAGGGCTGATGTACAGAGAGGTAAAACTTTATTCTCTAATATCTCTTTTGAGGCTACCAAAGTTAGGGCTGCGGAACGTAAGCTCGCTGAGTAGGTGTTCAAGAAAATGCCGGTACATCGAGATTTTCGACAACACCTCTATGATTTCAGTCTCCTTGCTTTCATTTTGAATGGCTAAACATAGTGGTTCGCCCTTAGACAATATTACAAAAGATCGGGTATTCCACGTCGAGTAGGTCATTGAAACGACCACGGTAAGTTAGGAATTCTGAATTCGTATCTTCCCCTGTAAAAATAGTAGCTTCAAGTAAGTTTAGGGAAAAGGATCTTCTTTGTTAGATAACAGATTCTTCATGAAGAATTTGGTTATCCTTTAGTTTTTTTCATCGACTTGATTCCATTATTATTCTCCCTTTGATTTTCAATGATGCTATTGGATTGGATTTTTAGAATGCTTTTACGTATCAATTTGGTTCCAAGGTCTTGATATGTTAGTGATTCTTGCGGTTTGGTTCTCATTCGTTGTTTCCCCACTGTCATCTATGTTCTCCCTAATGGGCTCAATAATATCTTGACAACTTACACGCCTCACTTCCTCGATTCTTCAGCAGATTCAACCTCCATCCAAGGATCTACATATCTAGAACCATGGGTTGGGATAACTTCCCACATGGTCAAGAGTGAGGAGGCAGAATGGCGAAGTGCTTACTAAGTATATGGAAATGGCACACTTTAGCTTACCTAAGTATGTGGGTGATTCTTGTGGGACCTGATATGTGGATAACTTTAATCACTATTTCCTCGCATAGATGCTCTCTTTGCCCTCCGAACATGTGCAAGGTACAGTCTTTTTATGGATTCTATATCTGCCTCTAATTGCTCGGTATGAAGCAACCCCAGGGTTATAGGTGCTTCTAATTTCTCATTATGGATTGTCTCCAGTAGGGTTTTGTAAATTGTTTTGCTTTATGAACGAATTTGGATGCTGAAGCTGTTAGTTTCCTATGTTTGTACCGGTTGCAGGCCATGAACTGGTTTATACCCCGTGATGTGATGATGGGTTCTATATCTGCTTGAAAAATGTTAGGGATTTCTTTGCTACGGGTCGAATCTAATTGTACCGTTTTTTGTTAGTGAAGAAGCTCAAAGAATCTGGAGTTCTCACTGAATCTCTTCGTTCAAGAAGTAACTCTTGAATCCAGTGCCTAAGGCATCATCGAGCGAGAGCACCAATCACGGAGAACAAGTTAGGTCTCCATCCTTCAATTTTGTTCTTTGAATCGATCGTGTTTATGGCTGCTCAACCCCACCAAAGCGATAAACCTCTTCAGCTGTTGCAGAAAGAAGAAGCTTTCATGCGTCAACACCTTCGGAGCGATGAATTGGATTTCATTGATTTGTTCAATATGCTTCTCCCAACCATGCCTTGGAACTCTCTCATGGTTCAGTTTTTTCTTCAAGTCTCAGCGTAAGAATCACTTTCTCTTTTCCTTCCCAGCGTTGGTCGCTCCGTCTCCGGTGCCACCATCGGCAATCTCGACTGCTTGTCTACCAAAAACCTTATCCTCTACCTCTATTTTCCCCAGGTATTGCCCATGTCGTCACATTTTTTTAGGGTTTCTGTTCTCGCGTTTCTCATTCTCGCATGATTCTGAATCACATACCCATTCTGAATAAATCTTCTTCCATTTGTGGTCTTATGTAGTATGATCGGATGATGAACGAGCTTCGCGATAATGGCGTAACCATTGAAGACACCAAACGAGTCCTCAAAATGATTCTGATCCACCCCCGAGTTATCCCTGCCATCAAATCAGCACATGCACTTTGGTCATTTTACATCACTCCTATTTTTAATCGGGGGAAATTATCTGATTTAGATCTGCTAATAATTTGATCTGATGTTTCTCGTTCAGTTTCAGATGCGATATGAGGATAGTGAGCAACGCCAATGTGTTCTTCATCGACACAATTCTTGATCATCATGAGATCAACTACTGTTTCTCTGAAATTAACACGAACCCAAGATTCGTTGACCAATATGGCAGATTGAGAATCTCACCTTACCACCACTTCACCATTTCCTCGCATAGATGCTCTCTTTGCCCTCCGTACATGTGCAAGATACAATCTTTCTTTTATAATGATATGGTTTGATTCAATTCGAAGACCCGAAATCAGTCTAACTCATGTCCTACGTTGATTCGCAATAGACCCGCCTCTTTGTTTTATGTTAATCTATTCTATGTTTTGGTATGTTCGGTGGATTCTAATAACATGGTGTATGTGTTCATATATCCACAAAACAAAAAAAGGATTTGAGCATGGAAAGGATTCAAGCTTCGCTATCCAAAGAAGAGAACCATCTTGGGTTCTATATCTGCCTCTAATTTCTCATTATGAAGCAACCCCAGAGTTACGGGTGCTTCTAATTTCTCATTATGGATTGTCTCCAGTAGGGTTTTGTTGAATTTTTTTCTTTATGAACGAATTTGGATGCTGAAGCTGTTAGTTTCCTATGTTTGTACCGGTTGCAGGGCATGAATTGGTTTATACCCTGTGATGTGATGATGGGTTCTGAAAATTGTTAGGGATTTTTTTACTATGGGTCGAATCTGACTGTACCGTTTTTTGTTAACGAAGAAGCTCGAAGAATCTGGAGTTCTCACTGAATATCTTCGTTCAAGAAGTAACTCATGGGGTCTGCACATGCCACTGGTGTGTTTGGACGGTGTCGTGGTTGCGTATGCTTGGAAAAGACAGCTCGCTGCCCAAGCTGGTGCTTACGTTGTCGATATAACCAGGTTGGTCTTTGGTTAAAGTATTTCAAATATTTGACTGCTTTTGAATCTTTTCTCTAACTTAGGGTTTTAACTTGATATGCTCAATAGGACATGTTTTATATCTGCTTGAAAATTGTAAGGGATTTCTTTATGGGAGGTACACCTTCTTATTGTTTTATTCTTTATAAAGTGGACATGTGTTTTTTTGGTATATTGTTCAAACAGTTTGTGATTTCTATCTGCGACTATGTTTTAGAGATTCCGAATGTGATAACTAAAATATCATTAATACGAAACCACCTGTGGTCGAAGAAGATAAAGAATTCTTGAAAAAGAAAGAAAAGATTTAGAACCTTGAGCACCAAATCATCAATGCTTCCCAGCCGGAAAATTCTTATATGTGACTCATTTATACCAGTATGGCACACATTGAAATAATCAGTAGAAGTTGTTTTGATTAATTTTTTTCCTGCATGGTATACAGAGAAATCATTAGAATTTGTTTTGATTATTTTCTTTTCTTATAAATTTGGTGAGTTGTTTTACGACTTTTTATCCAAAGTGAACCCGAAAACAACTTTTTTTTCCTCTGATATGTTTAGTTTCTCTTCTAACTTTCGATTCATTGATAAATGTGTTGCTTTACTTTAATAGTTTATTCCATACTAGGAACCTTTGGATTTATTTGATCATTGGAAACACCTAAATTTACTAAAATGGATGGTTGAAGGAGTTGAGACCATGGTCACAAGTTTGGTAAATGTAATAATTACTCATTCAGTGTTTGATGTCATTATAGGCTGAGAGAATCGGTTTCTGGACAACTTGAACTTCATCGACATGTGAAGAACACATGTGAAGATCATCCTTGAAGTTTTACGAGCTATGGAGAAAGTGAGTGATGGCGAAACGGTGTAGGAAAATGGGATTTCCTTCTTGCTAAACGAAATTGTATATATGATGGTAAAGATTAAAAAACCATTGCAATAAATGGTTGTAGGCTTGAAAACCAATCTAGAAACATGTTTTGCATATGGCTTTTGAAATTTTATATCATACTATGTTGTGCAGCTCATCGTGTATCTATGTGGACCGGAGTTTTGCATTTACCAAGAAAATAACGATTTATGGTTGGATCGGTCGGTTTCACATGGATTTTTTATTTTACAATTTTATTATCGTATATAATTATGGATTTAATTTCTTAGTTATGGGAAGTAAGGCTCATTGAGCGAGCTTAAAGAATAATTAAGTATCTTAACGAAAAAGTTGGGTCAAGATGTTACAAAACAAGTCCAATGGTCTAGGAAGGGTTTAGTATGATCCAAATGGAACATCTTTAGAATGTGAGGTCTATATAATTATCATCGTATAGATTTACAACACATTTTTTATCACATAATCCACGTATTAATCTAAAATACGGTTAGTTTTGAGAAAATCAATTAAATCGACATGTTCCAATAAAATTTAGATTTTAGTTATTAGTTTTTATTAAATTTCTGTACTATAAAATATGAATGAAAAATTAAAAATGGTTTTGTTTGAAATATTCATTGACATTTTAATTAAAAAATTAATAATTTAAATCTTTAAAATATATTATTTATTTATTAGTTATTTTCTATTATTTGGTATTTTAATTTAAAAAATTTTAATAATAAAATGGGTGAAAATATATTATTTATTTATTTATTATTTCTTTCTGTTATTAGCAATAGATGGGAGTAAATATCAAAATAATGATAATAAAATTAATTATTATTTATTGAACCGTCTTTATTATTTTAAATCGGACCATATAAGGATAAGAATCATTAAGTGAATGTAATTTGGGTATACTATTTAAGTTTTTATTTGTATTACAATGTTTTTTGTTGTAGAAATAAGTGTAATAAACTCATGAGTTGAGCTGTTGTGTAAAAGATATACTAGCTAGCCCAAACACTTATATTTGGAATTCCAGCATAAAGGTTAAGAATTACATCCAACAATTGTAATGTATAAAGGAATTATCTAAATGAATGTGTAGACCTTAAAAAAATTTATTAGGCACAATTGGTGGAGAAATGAAGTACTTGGAATGATATATTGACAATAAATGTTTTAAATACTACATCCATATGAAGGGAAGCTCTTCAACAATCACTATTTTTATATTTGATTTCTTCACCAATAGAGAAAAAAAATTACTAAATTCATTCTACTCATCGATTCTATAACCTTCACGATAGGTCTATACTAAAAGTTATGGCATATTATTTTTACGTTTCATATTGTCCTCATAATCACATTTGTAAGTGAGTACTGTGTCATGATAAAAAAAATCATAAAACCCGCGTATGATATAACGCACTCCTTAAAAAAGACATGAAATGCAAAATGAAACACATTCATTGACAATCGTTTGCTTGGTCTTGGTTTCTTATTCCTCAATGAACCAATAAGTTATGTTAACATATATGTGTATTCCACATTATATGTTATCTTTCATCATCATGTCTATGATATATTGCATGGATCTACTATTGAAGGACATATATCTCTTGGGCGATGTTAATAAATACAATGAATATATAAGGGAAGGAGATATATTTATTCTTAAAAATTTGATAATACTACCAAATGTTGGTAATTACAAGTTAACCGACAATAGTATGCACATATCTTTTAAAGAAGATACGGTTGTTGATAAAGTGACAAACGCAATTCATACAATTTCGAAAGACAAATTCAGGATGCGTTCATACCGACAATTGATTGGATTGGTAGGCCACAAAGAAGTTGTATCGGGTAAATGCGTTTGCAATAAATCAAATATACTACTTCTTTACTACTAAACTCATACATTGGAATGTTGAAACTTGTAGATGTTGTTGGACTCCTCATTGCTATGCAAGGATCAAATTTGCGTCTGCCAACCTCCGATCAAAAAATATAAATCCGAGTGTTATTGAATATGTAAGTTTTATATTATTACTCCATTAACCTGTTTTTGTTATTTCTTCTATAAAACAATTTAATGACCTCACTCCAACATTTCAAATACAAAAAATATTTCGTAAAAATAATCATGTTGGACGAACTTGCTATGGCTTTTCGTTCAATTGTTGCTCAAATGATCGTCAAAGAAACCATCATGATCGTAACATGCATTGATCTCTCATTATGATTAACAATATTAAAAACACTAGATATCATGTATTATGATATATATTTTTCAATGTTATTCGTACTTATTCTTTCTAAATATATAAAATAGGTTTGTTAACGCTTCGTGCGTCCTGCTCCATCCACATCTACATAGATCAACAGCTAAAGCCAATCAAGAAATTCAAACATAGATAAGTTTTCCAAATTTCTGAATCTTGTATGTATCTTAACAATTGTTCTTAAATCGAGTTATTGATTAAATTTAATCCTCAATATTTATGTAGGTAAAATAATCATTAAAACACTACGACCCAAATCGTGCAATCGCTCTTTCCAACAATTTATATTTTACAATTTTAATTACATTATAAACAAATTCCACTATTTGTTTACATTACAACTTATAAATCTCTTGATCAACAAAATAAGTTGTAATGTAATGACAATATTCAATTTAATAAATCTCTTGATCAACAAAATAAGTTGAAACACTTTTATTTTGTGTCTTTATATTACCACATATACATATCAAATCTAATGATAATATTCAATTTAATAAATTATATACAACACGTAAAATAAACATATTTTAATGATCCTAAATTTCGCGATTAGCACCGATATCACCTAGTTATATCATATTACCTCTCGGACGACCATTAACCGCATCAGAATCAGGAGTTGGTGTCCTAGTGTCATAACCTCAACGAGATAATACTTTATAATTTTATTTTAAGTTTTGGATTTCAACTTGCTTTTGATTTTTGACCAATTTTATGCCTTTTTTCACAAAAAATTATTTGTTTCTCAACTATGTGGCGCGTTTAAATGGAAAAAAATACTATAAAAACACTTATTATTATAAAATAACAAAATTATAAATGCATTTTTTTTCATGTTTATGCATAATAATCATAATCATATATCATATATTAACAATCTAAAACATTTAAAGCTAAATTTTTCATCAACTCTCGTGATGCCATGACAACAACGATAAGATGGCCAACTGTATAATCCAAACCTTTTTTTTGTAAAATCCATTGAATCTATCTCTTGTCAATTTTAGATTGATATATAACATGGTTATTTTGGGCATCGCTAATTTAAAAAAATAAGATAATATCTAGATTTATATTAACAATATTTAATTTGTATTTATCCAAGAATATTCTAGAATATTAACAATTATTACGTCGCAATACATTATATTCCAATAGAATTTACTATGCTATTACATTTTTGTTGTTTTTTAAGTTATTCATGTTCGCATTCTATGTTACTTGTATCCACATTATGATTTTAATTTCTAACGTTATTGTTTTGCACGATTGTTAACATTTACTTCCTTTTTTGTATCCACCTTTGATAACTACATAATATTTGAAGTTTTATCTTCCAAACTTGTAGATTTTGAAAGTAGGTCTTTCATTGGAGAGTAAGAAGGGGAAGTCGAAAGTCTCGTTTCTAAGGATTTACACTTTTTGAAGTTTTCGAGTGGTTGAATAAATCATTTGATTAAAAGTAAGACAAATTCCAACATTGCAACCAAGAAAAGGTAAAAATATCACTTGATATTTTTACGTTTTCACATTATTGACACATGCAACTTCGATTCAACATGATAAATGCGCGACAAGAAATGTAATGCACTGGACAAAAATTCAACAAAGCTAAATCATTGTAAATAAATTGCAAATCCTTTCTAAATCTATTGAGAATGAACACATAATGTAATATATGGAGCATAACTTTATCAAAGAGACAAGGAGAAGAGAAGAGAAACATGGTCTGATCCTAACAAGAGTGGTCGGTTTGACAGGGGAGATCCGAAAAAAGGATCACAAATCGGAGCCAAAAAATGGTTCAAGAAGTCGAAAAATTGAAAATAAAAGAAGAAGAAAGGAAGAAGACAACGATGTTGGACCTTGGAGAAAAAAAGAAGATCCATCCACGAATTATGATGGATCTGCTAGTGGTAAAGAATGACAGAGACACGCTGACCTGATTCTCGATACCCCTTTTCATGAATGGCAACTGCATGATTGATATATCTTCGACGATAAAAATAAAGACAACTCACGACGATCAACGGTAGAGTCGTAGGAAGTGAAGATGGCTAGAGGCGACGAGCAAATCTCATTAAAAGTCAAATTTTGAGTCAGAACCATTCATGGCTGATCGACAACCCATTAATCAGAGCTTTGCAAGACTGAATGATTTTTCAACAAAAAATATACTTGTCGAATAACCAAAAAATCTGCTATGAGTACAAACGTTCTCTTCCCCTAATAACAAAGATCGAAAATGTCATATGAACCAATACTACACGCATCGTTGCCTCATTATCCTTTAAAAAATATAGTGAGGGATTAAAATCGTCGAACCTAATATGTTAAAGGATGGGAAATGACATGTTTTCGTCATCATAACCTAACACAAATCTCCCAAATAGTAAACACAATAAGAATGTATGAATACTCAAACAAAAGAACTCAAACAGGTCCTAAACTTCCATCACTTCCATAAACTCAAAGTATAAACAGAACAAGAATCCAAGAGACGAAAAAAGGAGGGAAAAGTATCACAATCGAAACGGAACGATGTTTCCTCCTCATAAGATGCTGGATAATTCCTTCTCCAACCATTGAGATGAGTAGTGAGACAAATCTACCTAGTGAAAATCAAATACGAATAAATTAAGCAAGAATAATCAAGTAGATTTAGGATCCCACATTGCCATTAGTGGAACTGAGCAATGTCTTACAAGGCCATGGATACCCTCACTCTACAAACTAGCAATTGAGGATGAGATCATGGGCCTTATGCACTGGTCTGAGTCTATTATGTGATAAGTTTTTATCAATTGGTATCAGAGCTTGCCAAAACCGTTGGCCCAACATTGATGGATGCACCACTCAGAAGGAATGATCTAGGAACGAGCGACTTGTAAACGACACAGTAGATCGTCTATAGTGGGCTACAAGAATGTGTCGATGTGAACTTCAATGCTTAAACATGTGAGTATTGTTAAGATTTCACTTTCTCATTAGTGGAAATGAGCAATGTCTTATAAGGCCACGTACACAAACTAGGTTTTAGAGATTTATTCATAAACCTTATCGGATTGGATTGGACCTATTATAAAATATGTTTGTATCAGATAAGTAGATTCAAATCGTCTACAAGCAGTTTCAAACGTACAAGCCCTAGAATCCAACTTTCAGATTATCTGATAAAAGGAAGAGAATAATCTAGAGATAGAAACTCATCGAAAAATGAAGCAATTGTATCAAGGACGAGAGAGTACATGAGAAACAATAAAATAAAGAGGGTAGAAAATAATCAATCACACTCACTTTACGAGTCCAAAAAATTTAAATAAAGCATACTATACTCTTTCAACTTAATTAACGATCCAATATTTTTTATAATTGGATAAAACTATTACAATTTATATTACGTAATTTTCTATTATAAATATATTAAAATGAATATGATCGAGTGTTTTCATTTTATTTTTTAATAACCTTGTTGTCCTATATTTATTTAATATTATTTTTCATTAGTTAATTATAGTAATTTTTGTATACTCATTGTCAATAAATAACTATAAGTAAAAAAATCTTGTAAAAAAATATGGTTTTATTTTAGTTTAATCTTCATATATCTATACTAATACTAAAAACCTTTTGTTTATGAACAGTGCAGCCATTATGACGTGGTAGCCTCCCCTGCCGTGCGATTCTTCCCTTGCTCGCGTGTAAGCCCAGAATCATCCGGGCCGCAAACCGGTTCTTTGACCCGACTCAACTGGCACACTCCTTCGATGGAGCGTGTGCTTCTCCTTCGCTCTGTCTGCCCATCACAGCCGTCCGATGGCTTCTTTTTTTTCCTTCCAATGGTGCGATTTCGCCACCGACTCCTCTCTTTCATTATCACCCATCAGATGTTTTTTTAGGGTTTGGGCATTTCTCTTCTGCCTTTTGGGTTCGAATATTTTCCCCCTCAATCCCCCTACCTGATGGTCTTTCGTTGTCTCTTCCCTCTGCTCTGTCTTACGTGTAGACCCCTTGGTTCACCGGGATTTCAGTCGTTCTGGGCAGCTAGCCATACAGCGTTCGAAGTCTTTTTCTTTGTTTTTTTTGGATGGTCGTCTTCGCCGCGGGTTACCGTCTCTTTCCTCTCATCTGTAAGTTCTTTTCCTTGGTTTTGGTCGATTTTTGGGGATGTCCAACGATCGGACCAGAGAGTGCTGCATTTACGTGCGGTGGTTTGATCCCGTAGTCCAGCATTTCCTGCTGTCTTCGACTAGTTTTTTTTCCTTTTTTTGGGTTTGGTCGATTTTGTGTTCATCTTAGTTAGTCGGGGTATTTCACTTTTTATTTTCTCTCTGCAGTGTTCTTCTTCCTCTTTCTTGGTGTTGCTCTTTCTCAGTGGTATATTTCTATGTTTTCCTGGGTTATTTTAGCATTTGTCTTACGTGTAACCCCTTGGATCACCGGGATTTCGACCGTTCTGGGCAGAAGGTGCTCCATTTATGCGCGGCGTCTGAATCTGTGCACGGGTAGCTCCTTTTATTTTCGGGTGGAGTTTTCCCTTTTTTTGGTTGGTCGCTTCTGCTCCGGGCTATCCTCTCTTTCCTCTCATTTGTAAGATCTTCTCCTAGGTTTTGGCCCATTTTTTGGAGAAGTACAACGATCCGACCAGAGAGTGTTGCATCTACGTGCGGTGGTTCGATCCCGTAGTCTAGTATTTTCTGTTGTCTTTGGTCGGGTTTTTTTTTTTGTTTTTTTAGGGTTTGGTCGATTTCGAGTTCATCTTGGTTAGTCGGGGTATTTGACTTTCATTTTCCTCTCTCCACTGTTGTTCTTCCTCTTCTTCGACCTTACTATTTCTCAATAGTAGATTCCTATGTTTTCCTAGGTTATTTTAGCATTTCTTTCGGTTTTCCACACTGTTATGTGCGTCTATTTGTTTTCATTGGCCAGAATTTTTGGATTTTTTTCGATATGTTCTCTAATTTTATTTGCATGTTTGCTCAATTGTTGGTTTTTGGTACATCGTTTGCTTCTCCCTTCGGTTCTTTTCGTGGAGCTTTCATTTTTTCTCCTTTGCTTTGTCCATTTTCCTTGGATTGATTTCAACCGTTTGATATTGTAAGATCATTTGGTTTATTGCATTGTATGATTCATCTACTGGAATTTGGTATATATTTTTAATGATTTCAACCGTTCGACATTGTAAGATCATTTGGTTTACTGCATTGTATGATTCATCTACCGACATTTGATATATATTTTTAATTTGTTTGTGGTCCTTTACTATAGGAATGATTTTGTATATTTTAGAACGTTATCAGATTTATTTTTGGTAGCTCCTGAGTTTTCCAGCGTTCATTTTTTTCTGCATTCTATGTTACCATTTTGTGGTTGACGGGTTTGATTTTATGTCCTTATTTTGGTAGATTGATTTAGGCATTGAAATCCGGTTGGTTGAGCTTCTTATATATGGGCTTACATGATTTTTTTAAAGGCTGCCGGCCCACTATCATACATGCCAATTTTTTACCTTTGAATGTGGCCCACTATTTGTTGGTTGCTATTTGTATGAGTATGGATCTGTTTTTTTGGAAGAATTGTTTATATGAATTTCCTGTCCAATGGGCTTTATTTTTTGGACAGATGTTAGGTTCATTTGACAGCCGACTTTGGTCACTGTGTATACTTATGTTTTCCATTGTATGACTAAGCTGACGTTGCTTGGTTTCATTGTTGTCGCTGATGTATATTACCCATTAGTCTAGGTGGATAGATTTCACCCTATATGTGTGCGTGGAAGCTTCTCTCCCCCGATAAGTCTGTCTAACTTTTTACTTGGGTTTATTACGTGGCTCTGTCTGGGAAAGATTCACTGTTTTGGGTTCAAACTACTTCTACTTCTTACCTGAGTAAAATATACGTGTCACTGTAAATGGTGACGTGTTTTATTTGTACTATATTCTGTGTTTGATTCAGCTGAGTTCGTTGTCCACCTATGCTTATACTTCACGGTAAAGGTTTTTCTCATAGGGGTTATAAATATTTCCATTTGTAACCTGCAAAGTTACCCAGCTCAGCCCAATTTAAGTTTCCTAAAAACGTTATGTGTGTGTTCTGTACCAACCATGTATTGTCCTCTTACTAATATACATCCTACACAATAAATATCATTTAGGATTTGTGTTCGTGTTGTACGTGTTTGGAACTTTGACGTTGTGCCTTTTCCGAGATCCACATCTAACTGGAAAGTATTAGTTTGCGACGAATGGGTAAGATTGTGTTTACGTTTTGAATAGTGCATGTTTTTCATTTTGTTCTACCTTACGTATTGAACCTGTTTTCCCGTGATTTCAGGGCAATCGTATTCAATGTTCTGTGCGCTCCAACTTCTGGTATCGTCACTCAACGATTCCTTATGGATGGAGCATGTTGCATAATTACCAATTTCAACGTTAGTTGCAGTTTCGGGGAATACCGTGCATCCTCTCTCTTTAAAATAATTTTTACTTTTACCACTGTTGTGAGGCCTTGCGGTGATATAAACAACACGGATAACTACTTTAGCTATGCATCCTATTCCGACATATTATCGGGTGTTTTGGAAGACTCTATTCTGATCGGTATGTTCTTTGCAAATACTACAGAAATATCGTATACGAGTGCATATTTTTATAACCCAACATTGATGTTTATTTTGCTAATATTTGTTTTGTTTAATGAATTCTGTTGTAGATGTTGTGGGTGAGGTCATTGCTGTTGGTGAGCTGAGTGATGTCACTTATGCCAAACGCACAGCCAGGCGTTTGACAATACAACTGCGCGATGCCCTGTAGCTTTTCTCGTTTCTTTGGTTTTTGAAGTTGTGTTACACTGACGTGTTAGTATTTCTATTCCACTTACGGTTGGTTTCTGTTTTCAGCTCCCAGGTTATTGAGTGCACCATGTGGGAAATGTTTGCGTACGAAACATACAACTGCATCCGCCTCCATGAAAATGGCCCATTTGTTATTATTTGCCAAGTGTTTAAGATCAAAACTTGGGGTGGTAATAATTTCCCGCTGCTTTTACATTTTCCATACGCTATTTGTTCTCAAAGTTTCAGTACTACTTTTAAATTTTGGATGTTTTATTTGCAGCGTGTCATTGTTTATCATCTAGCACGTCGAATGCAATTTTCGTCGTGATTGATGTAGTTACAAACATATTAATAGCGTAATTATATTTGTACCACAGACTTTTTGTCGTAGTGATTATGTCAAGGGTCGTTTACTGTGGTGATGATTTCTCTTAATGTAGTTGTTTGCCATGCTATGTTATGATTTTGGGTTTCATCTGCTTATGTTAACTTTCTAGTGTTATGTAACGGTTTTTTGTTTCTTGCAGCAATAAAATTGGTTACTAAAAGATGATTACTTTGGGGAATTTCATTTCGGATTCTCTATATATAATCCGTTTATTTTGTCTTCTATTGGCAGAGCGGCGAACATTACGCAACGTTCAATTTTCAAGCAAAATCTATCTAGATCAGAATTTCACAGCCATAGCAGAATATAAAATGAAGTACGATAAAATTTACTCTTACCATTTCCAACGAAGGTTTAATCATATATAATATCCATATGTCTTAAAAGATCATACTGAACATTTTTTGTTATTTCGAATGATAACACTTGAATCAGATATTTGTCCTCATCTCTTGATAACCCGAAGATGATAAGTCTACTCGCTCCAAGGCCCCAGCCGAGTGAATCACTAGATTTTTTGAACGTTTTTACAGTTAAGACGATTACTGATTTGGGCAAAGTAATAGAGGCAAGTTATGTCATCTTATTGTACCGTTAATATTTTACAATCAAGTATTCATATGATTTTGTTATTGCAGACTGTAACTTGCATATTTCCAGCATTGATCACTGACATCCTTGATAGAGATGGTTAGTACTATTTAGGGTGCAATACCTGTTCACGTAAAGTGAACGCTATTGCATATGATACATCTGCCCGAGTAATTGTCAGGCGATTCTTTTGTGATTTATGCAAGACGACCACACATAACCCCTTCCCTAAGTAAATTTGTTGTGCCTGTGTCTTTTCAGTTAATTCATTCATATCTATGTTGACTGATTTGGAGGCATTTTTTAGATTCCGTGTATACGTAAAGGTGATCGACGACACCAGTGAAGCCATATTTCTCATATTTGACAAAGAAACGGTTCAGTTGTTACAGAAATATGCTCTCGATATCAGAAACGAAGAAACCGAGGTACATTTTATCTGCTTACAATCCTTAGAATTTTTTCCCCAAATAAATATCATATTTTATCAAAATTGCATATAACAAACATTTCTAATTTGGTGTATAGGCTTCTTCCGGTGGAATTCCTCAAAGTCTAAAGGCGTTGGAGAATTGTAATTGTCTTTTCAAAATAACAGTTTACCCTTCACAACAAAGTCAACGAGGTTCGGCATCCCGTGGGCCGCACAGAAATGCTTTGCCAATTTATAGCGTCAATCGTCTAATAGATAACGAAGACATACTCCGATCTATATCCACGAGGGTATACTCTGTCTTTTATCTTTCTTCAAATGCATAGATATTAAATACGTCTTCTCATTAATTGTGTTATATCTTTTTACAGAACCCGTCATTTGTCCCGTTCACACAGGTATAATATAAAAACCGTTTTCCTTTACTGTACATCTTTACGTCAATCACTTCCTATATTAAAATTGAGGATACAATACAATATAATGATCGCTTTTTCCCTTATTGGTATATTTGTTTCCAGTTCTTTCCAGATAACAGCTCCATAGGGTCCGTTCCCAGCTCTCCTTCTACCAGTCATTCCTATGGGAAACGACATGTAGACGACCGTGACAGTTATTCATCCTTCCAGTCAACTACATCGAAGGTAAAATCAACGGATCCAGAGGTGGGCAGTTTAAAACGTTCGGAATAAAGGCTCCTATCGAAATCACTTTTGCTTTTCTATCTTACCGTGTTCGGAACATTTTGGGGTTCGACTAGGGCAAGATTCGTTCCTACATATGACATTGTAATCGGATAGTTTTAACGAACAATGCGCTACTTTTTTATGTGCTTAACTCTGTACATAGTTTAAGAGCGTGTGGTAAAACCGCTTATGCACAAGGTTTTTGTGATGTATAATATTATAAGAAGTTGCTTACGAACAATTTTATGGTTCTCTAGAGTTATTATACTTTTAACTATTTCAATATTTGGAGATCAGACGGTTATGATTGCGCTTTGAGATGTTAATATCCAATATACAGTTATATTTGAAATGATTTTTTCCAAAATACTTTTTTTACAATCAAATTTATTATCCTCTAAAACAAATTTCAGCGAAGCCGTATTGCAAAAATACTTGCCGATAGATGTACCCTTTTCGAAGCCATTTGTTCAGCTCCGCAGTCAAATAATCATATGATGATGTTATCTACACCAATCCCTCTTGGTATATATTTATCTATTGCATTGTAAATAATTATTAGCGATCTTAATGGTGCATTTTATAGATTCATATATTGCACCTAATGCAGTTATTTATTCAATTTTTTTACTGCATATAGGCATTATTCCTTATGCAGACATTGGAGACCAATCTTTTTCCTGCGAGTATTGCAATGCAAAAATGTGGTTCAGTGAGCGTTCAAACAAAAAAATTGTCGAGATAATCCCATATTCAGTTTGTGTTGTTCAAAAGGAAAAATATCGTTGCCAAAATTATCAGAACCTCCTAAATATTTGAAATCATTTTTCCAAAGGTATCATAAATATTATGAACATTTCAAACAACATATTCGTGCATACAATATGATATTTGCGTTACATCGATGGACGGTCATATTGATACTTCAGTAAACATTCATAAAAAATCGTATATATTTAAAATATAAGGACAAAACTACCATTGTATTGGAAGTTTGCTACCTAACTTTGGAGAATCTGCTAAATTTGCACAATTGTATGTTTATGACACATATAATGAAATCCAAAATAGGATAAATGCAATCAGGTACGTCATCGATATGTCACTACAAGTTTATCTTTCTACAATTAATAACATCAGTAATCAAGTATGCATCCGTTTTGTAACAGTATACAGGGAACATCGATGCGATTTCAAAGCAGTCTTTACGAAGATATTGTGAAAAATATTCAACAAATGCTTGAGGAACACAATCCGTATGTTAAAGTATTTCGAATGGCTCGTGACAGATTTAATGGATGTGGCCATCTCGAAATGAAATTATGTCCATTAGAAAGCCGAGAAAAAAAAATACATATCATATAATTTACCTGAAGTGACAGTAGTAGCTGCATTGATAGTAGGAGTTTTAGATGAGAAATTAAGTCAATGAGATATTATTTTGCAAAAGCACAGTAACGAATACATGAGAATAAGTGAGTTACATCCTTCTTATCTTCCATTGCAATATCCATTGTTGTTTCTATATGGCGAAGATGGTTACCATCTGGACTTAGATTTGTGCCTAACATCTTCTCTGTAGCTAAAACCTCGAATACGAATTAGTTTGAGAGAATTCATGGCATATCGTCTTCAAGAAAGAACCACTGAATCGTCTCATATAATACATTCTGGAAGGCTTTTCCAACAGTTTGTTGTTGATGGTTTTTGCATGGTTGAATCATAAAGAATTTCTTATATAAGAAACCATTAAAAAATTTGTGGTGTGATTTTTACAATAACATAGAAACTGCAGTCCATTCGGGAACCGCTTTCGCATCCAATATTGGAAAGAGGATAATCTTGCCTTCGTCATTCACAGGTGGTTCACGATATATGAAACATAATTATTTAAACACGATGACTTTATGTAAAATTTTAGAATTCCCGAATTTATTTTTAACATTCACGTGTAACCCTAAATGGCCCGAGTTACAACGAATTCTAAGTTTCCATGGTGATACATCAGAAAACATGCCTGATCTTTTAACAAGGTTGTTTAAATTAAACTTGATGATTTGTTAACAGATTTAAAGCAAAATAAACGTCTTGGCGAAATAAATGCAGGTGAGTTTGATACTTTACGAATATTTAAATCATTTTTTCTTTGTAATCTAACAGTCGTATATAAATTCTTTGAATGCAGTTATCTACACAAATGAATTTAAAAAAACGCGGTCTCCCTCATGCACACATTTTGTTATTTCTTAAAAGACAATCAAAAGTTCCAACATCAAGTGATATTGATGCTATTATATCTGCCGAGATTCCGGATAAAGCAATGAATCATGTGCTGTATAATGCAGTTCAAGAAACAATGGTTCATGGACCTTGTGGATTAGTTAACAAACTTTCTCCCTATATGGACAAAGGAAAATGCCCAAAACGATTCCAAAAAAACTTCACTGATTCAACATATATTAATAATGAAGGATATCATGTTCACAAAAGACAAAACAATGAGAGATTCATAAGGAAATATGGAATTAAACTAGATAATCGCTACATTGTACCTTACAATCTTTATCTTCTTCTAAGATATAGAGCTCATATCAATTTAAATGGTTTAATTAAACAAAAGCCATTAGATATTTATTCAAATATATAAATAAAGGATGCGATAAAGCTGTTACAATGATCACTACACCTGAAACAAATGAAAGAAACATATCGTCTGACGAAATCAAGAATTACTACAGTTGTAGATACATATCGGGTTGTGAAGCTTGCTGAATAATATTTAAAATTGATACTCATTATAGAATTATACCTGTGAAAACGTTAAAATTTCATTTGCCCGTACAACAAAACATAGTGTTTGATGAAGACGACGAACTCTGTGACATAACGTCAGATGAATACATGCAACGAACTATGTTTACAGAATGGTTCAAATGTAATGCTCAATGCTCTGAAGCACAACACTTGACTTATGGTAATTTTCCAACGAAGTTTATATGGAAACAAAGACATCGCACTTGGACAGCACGGAAACGGGGATTTGCATTTGGTAGACTGCAACACATTAATCCGACTGCTGGAGAGATATAATATTTAAGGATGTAACTAAATAAAGTACGTGGTCCTACTTCATTCGAGGAAATCCGTACTATCAATGGTCATTTAGAACGAACATTAAAAGATGCATGTAGATCGTTAGGCCTTCTAGACGATGATGAGGAATATATCAATACGATAAAAGAGGCAAGCAATTGGGCGAATCTAGCATATCTACGAACCCTTTTTGTAATGTTATTAACAACATAGTGTCTATCGTCTCCGTAACATGTTTGGTTAATGACATGGCACGATCTGTCTGATGATGTGTTATACAAACGTCGATGTTTACTGAAATTACCAGGTCTGAATTATTGTACATTTAATTTAATAATATATACCGTAATATTATATAATAATTATTTTTTTACATTACAGATCTCAGCATGTCTGACGAAGAGATCCAGGACATAACTCTTGGTGAAATAGAACAATTATTATTGAGAAATAACAGATCTTTAAAAGAATATCCTTCAATGACATTTCCTAAAGAGTCTTACAACCAATCATTGCTAAATAGATTGATATACGAAGAATTAGCGTACGATCGGAACAATTTGGAAATCGAATGTGTAAAGTTGAAATCGTAATTAACAATTGAAAACACTTGGCTTTTGATGAAATTATAAAAACCCTTAATCAGAACAGAGGACAAATATTATTTTTATATGGACACGGAAGAACTGGGAAAACTTTCTTATGGAAAACTTTGTCTACAACAATAAGAGCTCGGGGAAACATTGTTTTGAACATTGCGTCAAGTGGCATTGCTTCGCTTCTGTTAGAGGGAGGTCGTACTGCTCACTCGCGATTTGCGATACCAATAGACGTAAACGAAGATTCGATTTGTAATATTAGATTAAATACCAATATTTTAAAACTTATCAAACGAACACAGCTAATAATATGGGACGAAACTCCGATGGTTCATAAATTTTGTTTTGAAGCTTTAGACAGAAGTATGCGCGATATCATGAGCAGTATAAATCTGTTTCTGAAGAATAAAACCTTTGGTGGTAAAACAATAGTATTCGGAGATGATTTCCGTCAAATTTTACTGGTAATTGCAAAAAGGAATAGACACGACACAACTCAAGCGTGTATTAGTTCCTCTTATATTTGGAATTACTGTCGTATATTGAAATTAACTAAAAATATGCAATTGAAACTGAATAACACTTCCTTGGATCTAAATGAACTACAAGAATTTTCTAATTGGATATTAGAGATAGGAGATGGAACATTATGTGAGCCTAACGATGGAGAATGTTTAATAGATATACGTCAAGATCTATTGATCACAGATTCATCGGATCCAATCGACAATATTTCAGGCCATGTGTATCCAAATCTTGAAACTGAATACAAAAAATCATTATTTTTCGAAGAACGAGCAATATTGTGTCCAACAATGAAATAGTAGGTGAGATAAATGAAACGCTCATACGAAAAATTCCAGGCCAATCTAAGGAATATTTTAATTGAGATACATTGTGCAATGTTGATTCTCAAAATGGTGAAATATACGAATTATATAATACAGAGTTTTTGAACAATTTAAAATACCTTAGGAATCCCAACCACTGTTTAACTTTAAAAGAAGACGCTCCAATTATACTTCTACGAAACATCGATCAAACACTTGGATTATGTAGTGGAACACGACTTCAAGTAACTCAGCTCGGCGCAAATGTTATCGAAGGTAAAATAATAACTGGAACACATGCAGGTGAAAAATTATTTATACCTCGACTTCCTTTGATTCCGATGAATATAAATTTGCCATTTAATTTTAATAGGAAACAATTTCCTATTATGTTGTGTTTTACAATGACAATTAACAAAAACCAATGATAGAGTATCAGTCGAGTTAGTGTATATTTACCAAAACCAGTGTTTAACCATGAACAATTATATGTAGCAGTTTCGAGAGTTAAAACTATAAAATGATTAAAATTACTTATTTTAGATGATACGAACAAATATACAACCAAAACAACTAATGTGTATATAAGAAACTATTTTGTAATATAAAAAAAAAGCTAAAACTAGATGGAATACAATATTTTTTTGATATATTCTTTTTTCATTTTATTTGTACTAATTATGTTACAAATGCATATACCATTTAGTATTGTTTCCGTACGAAACACGGATGTGCTAGTTCGTTCGTGTATATTTATTTTTACCATTTTAGAATATTTATATTTATAAATAATTATAATAAAGTATTTTGATATTGTTTCTGTATTCTCCATAAAATCTATAAATATATTAAAATTAATTTTTTTCACGTATACAAATACTATAAATAATAAATTATTAAGGACAAATTTATGTTTTTTTTATACTAAGAAATTATGATACTAAGAACAAATTTTATGGGCTGTTTGGGCCCAATAAACTTTCAAGCTACATTTTTATTTTGGGGAAAATGCTTATAAGGAAAATAAATAATGCATGTGCAATAGAAACAAGGAGCGAAGGAGTTTTGCTTTGAAAACCACCGGCGCACAATTTCTCTCGGGTTCCTGAATTTCTCTACCGACGAGAAAAAAGGGTTTTCTCAGCAACCAAACAGCCTTTTCTTCTCTCTCTCTCTTCCCGGTGGATGTGTGAGTTATTGAATATAATTCTCCTATAAATGATCGACATGTCCCTTTCATGGGCTCTGCGTGAAAAATGGCGAATAAAGTTGATCATCATCTCCATCAGCATCACCACCACCACGCTTCGAGGAGCTTGGTCCTCGTACTGTCATTAGCGAGTCTTCTGGGTTTAGGGTTCATCGTGAATTTTTCATGGTCGTCTTCCTCGTCGTTTTCTTCTTCTCCTCCTTTTTCGGGTGTTGTTTCCAACCGGGTTCTCGAGAACTCTTCTAAGATTCTCGGGTCGAGTGTCGATCCAACGATTGTTCAGAAGGTCAGTGCTCTTTCTTCCCCTCCTTGATTTCTCTCCTATGGCTGTGATGTGTCAGGCCACGTTTAGGTCGTTTTGGTGGATTCTCCGAAGTGGGATTTTCTTTTAATTTGAGCTCTATGTCTGGTTGCTGTGAAACTTGAGACAAATGCAATGAAGGCATTTTTTTGTTACTCTCATTGTTTTGTTGTATACTCTGGTTTTCTAGGGAATTGGAAGAAAACCAATGATAAAAAAACCTATGCTTTTCGTTTATTCAAGCTTATGTATTTGTTTTAAGGGAAATGTAGGAAATACGAGATTCTCCTATGAAATCTCCGATTTTCGTGTTTGGCTGCAGGGAAAATCTCAGAAAAAAGCGTCGCTTTTTCCATCATTCATTACATTTTCTTGGAGTTTCCTGTTTCTCACATCGACATCTACATTTGCAGAGGAACAAACAAGTGAAAAATTTGGAAGAACATGTCTGGTTCTTGTCGCCTACATTTGCGGATTTGCCGGCGCCTGAGTTACAATGGGAGCAAATGCCATCGGCACCAGTTCCTCGTCTCGACGGATATTCCGTACAAATACACAATCTTTTGTACGTCTTCTCCGGCTACGGCAGCCTCGACTACGTAAGATTGTGCCTTTCGTTTCAAACTCTTTGATGGTAAAAATTTGTATAATTGTGTTTACTTTTAAGTCCCAAGTATAGATGTGGAGTTGTTCTTATGCTTTTCAGTATCACATTGTAATTGTTTATTGCAATGCTTCTGTCTCTAGGTTCATTCTCACGTTGATGTGTTTAACTTCACGGATGATACTTGGTGCGCAAGGTTTGAGACGCCGAAGGAAATGGCACACTCGCATCTCGGAATTGCGACAGACGGCCGATATGTGTATGTGATATCGGGACAATACGGCCCTCAGTGTAGAGGTCCAACAGCTCGTTCCTTTGTCTTAGATACCATTACAAGGACATGGCTTGAGTTTCCCTCATTGCCATTACCAAGGTTCTATATCTGCCTTTACTTCGAATCTAGCTGTTTTTTAGTTTAAATGGACTAATCCAACCCACTATGCTTGGACTATTTTTTAGTCCCGTTGAGCCTAATCCAACCCACCAAACACCGTGGTGGGTTGTAAACTTATTTTGCAAAAGATTATAACATCAAAATTAATTTCTTTTCCATAAAAGAACATATAAATAACATAATATCATAACACAATAAAAATATAATTAGAAATTCATTTTTTTTATAAATTAACGCTTAAATTTAGAAAAATAACTAATATTTTATTAATATTCTTATTTTGGGTATAAAATGAAAATAGTGGAAAAGTTGAATTGAATCTGTGCCAGCAGCCGCTGTAATACAGACGATGTCCATTTGGATGGCCAGTCTCCTGTGTGCTGTGGCCATGACAAACATTTTCGTTTTAATTCAAGCTGTCTGGTCACGTTCTGCTACACCCTTTTTACAATCTTAGTTTCTTTTGCAATTTATATGATTAGATTCTCGAGCCAGATATTGTATGATTATATCTAACGATATGATCATTGTGACAGTATCATATCCTGTAGAGATGATCTTGAGCCAGAGTCATAGTCTTAGTCTTAGCCAAGATCATAAGTTCAATGAATATATGATGGTTAATAGCTCTTGTGATGATTTCAGGTATGCTCCCGCAACTCAGTTATGGAAAGGGAGACTTCATGTGATGGGCGGTAGTAAAGAGAACCGCAACACACCCGCCACTGACCACTGGAGCATAGCCGTTAAGGACGGAAAAGCCCTTGACGAGTGGCGTGAGGAGACTCCCATTCCTAGGGGTGGCCCACACAGGTTTTGTTCCGAAACTCAGCCTGCTTGTGTTTGCTTATAGTCCTTGCAGGCATCAGTTTTCTATGAATTTCCTTGCAGGGCCTGCGTAGTGGCGAACGACCAACTTCTTGTAATTGGTGGCCAGGAAGGAGACTTCATGGCAAAACCTGGCTCACCCATCTTCAAGTGTTCACGCAGGCGCGAGGTATGCTTTGGTTCAAAGTCTCAGATACTCCACTGTTGGTTTACATGCGAATAAACTGTGATTTTCGTTCAGTTTTCTAATCGTAAACCATCAATAACCACTGATTCAATTCAATGTACTGTGATGCTTGAATGCATGATTAATGTCGAACTAGCAGCATTTCAACTAGTCATACTTTTCTCAGAGACTGACCCGGATTTAACAACGTTTTCTTGTTTTGTTGGTCGTTCGATTCCGATTTCAGTACTTTTATGGTGAGGTCTACATGATGGACGATGAGATGAAGTGGAAAACACTTCCGCCCATGCCAAAGAACAATTCTCACATAGAATCCGCATGGATAATCGTCAACAAATCCATCGTGATCGCCGGAGGAACAACAGATTGGCATCCAGTCACCAAACGACTAACCATGGTCGGAGAAATCTTCCAGTTCCGTCTCGATACACTGGTAATTCCATCTCTTTTCCTGTCATATAACAGCAATTTTCCGCTAATGGGTTCTTTGATATTCTAAGTTTTTAGTCAAACCTGAATGGCAGACTTGGTCGGTGATCGGACGACTACCGTACCGTGTGAAAACAACTATGGTCGGATTCTGGGATGGTTACTTGTACTTCACGTCAGGGCAACGAGACAGGGGACCGGACAATCCTCAGCCAGGCAAAGTCATCGGAGAGACTTGGAGGGCCAAGTTGAAGTTTTGATGTTCCTTTGGATACATATTTGGGTCGGGTGATGACCTTTACAGTGATTATTAGATAGTACATGTTAAAAAAATTATCATTTTCTAATTTAAAATGTTTTTTGTTATCTTAATCTCATACATATATATATATAATTTTGTTACCTTTGCAGTGATTATTAAATAGTACATATTAAAAAAATAGGATAAAACTCTCACCTTCCTCATTTTTTTCTATTTTGTCTATTCTCTTCTTATGTCTCACATTTATTTTATTCTCGCAGTTAAAAATTATCTATAATCTGATTAAAATTCTATTAAATCTTTTAGTTTTAATTCAAAATCCTAAAAATTTATCAATTTTAATTCGATTTTTGTCCAATTTCGACCCGACCCGATCCAAAAATAATTTTTACCCGATTTAGTTGTAATTTCGATCGATTATCCGGTTTAGATTCAATTTTGATCAAACTTTGAAACCAATTTTGATACGGTTTACACTCAATTTTGACCAAAATTTAGGTTCAATTTTGACTTGGTTCATACTTAATTTTGACCATAATTTGATACCAAATTTAACCAAAATTTGGATCCAATTTTAATTTTTACCCGAATAAAATCCGAAACAATATAAAATTTTATCCAAACTAAACTTTAGAAAAAAACCGATTCTTTCGGTTTTTTCCATTATCACCTAAATTTGGTCCGGTTTTGACTCGAATTGGATGCAATTTCGAACAATTTCAATACAATTATGAGTGATTCGGGTTTTAATAGAGTGAAAATAAAAAATGGATCAAAATTACACCGAAATTGCAATAAAACCCGAATCAATATGAAACTTCAACAGAACTAAACCAAATCAATATGAAATTTGAACCGAACTAAACCAAAATTTAAACAAAAAATTATTTTCACTTTATTTAAAATTATACCCAAATTAACTCAAATTTTGGTGTAATTTTGAATGATTCGGGTTTAAATTTCGGTTTAATTTTGTTGAATTTCACATTGATTCAGGTTTTCATTGGAAATCAAAATTCGAGCCAAAATTATACTAATTTCGTTGAAAATCGAACAAACTGATAAGAATCCGTTTTTGTTTAAATTTCAGTTTAATTTTTTTGAATTTCATATTGATTCGGGTTTTAATCGGATGAAAATCAAAATTGGGTCAAATTGTACTCAATTCAAGTCAAAATTATACTAATTTCTGGTTAAAAAATCGAACAAACCGATAAGAATCAGTTTTTGTTTAATTTTCGGTTTAATTTTGTTGAATCTCATATTGATTCGGTTTGGAATTGGATGAAAATCAAAATTGGACCCAAATTATGGTCAAAATTATGTCGAAGTCGGGTCAAAATTGAGCCTAAACCGGGTCGAATTTGGACCCAAATTCTAGTCAAAATTGGTCCTAAAATGGGTCAAAATTAAGTATAAATTGGATCAAATAAACCGGGTCAAAATGACCATTTAACGAAGTTTAAACGGATGTGGTTACATGAAGAATTGTAAAAGATAAGGGGGAAATATGATTAAGGTCAAAACATGAAGAGGAAATAGGATGAGTGTGAAACATGAGGGGAGGGAGGGGGTGATGAAGACATCACAAGCAAGCTAGGAAAACGTCCACAGGAACACGGAGAACAAGAAGAATCAGATTCTAGGCAGATTTGGACAAGTTCAGACATATGCAATCACGAGCAAAGCAATGAGCGTTTGGCTTGTGATTTGGATCAAGGAAGACATCATGGACGTGGGGCTGATCAAGACACACTTATTCAAGGCCCTATAACTTGTTCAAGGGCTAAGGAATTGAAGAAGAACCTGAATTCATTCGTTCAAGCCTTTCTCGCACCACAAGTCATATTTCTTGAAGCCCAATTCGATGAGAGCTTGGACCGGCCTTTTTTCACTTTAATTCAAGTCTTAGAAGGCTCAAGAGAAGCTGGGTAACTCCTACATTTTGTGCCCTATGCTGAAGATATGGAAGAGTTGTTGTTTGGCTAGTTTCCTTAACCCTTTTTAGAAAAACTAGTTACTATTTGTCTGTTTTGTAAGAACTTCCTTACTCTCTCTAGAGTACCCTTTATTTTGGGATGTTTCTTTCCTAAATAGCTCTAAGATACTTTTGATACCCTATTTATGCTTTTTATTTTCGTGCATGAGGAACAACACCGGTTTTCAAAAATTTTTCTTGAGAGTTCTTCTCTTTGATTCCTTTTGAGAGCTAACTTTCGAACTGATCAGCTTGTTCGTGGCGTTCGCTTGACTTATCAAACACTGAACCACGAGTGTTTGTAGCGTCTTCGCTGCGTTTAGGGTTCTTAGGTCGAGTTTGGTGAGGGTCTTAGGTGCTTAGAACCTAGGTTTTCTCTATAGGTTGTCTAGGGGTTTTAAACCTTTTCTACCACTGAAGCCTAACGGAGAATCAAGATCTCGGATTCATATCATTTGGTATTCGAGCCCCATTTCTCTATTTGGCTATATTCATATTGTTTCATCTTTTCATTTTCTTTTTGAGTCTTGCTTGTGATTAACATCACATTTCTTTATTGCTTTTCATAGTTTCTTCATTTCTACATCTTTGAGTCTTGTATTTCGTTTTTCTCTTAGTTTTCTCGTGTTAAATTGTTAGTTTAGTCTATTATTTTGTAGATTCAACCAAAAAAAAGGAAAAGAAACAAAAAAAGGAAAAAGGAACGGAGACTGAATCAAAAGGGAATTAACAAGTTCTATATTTTGTCTAGTTTCTTATTATTTAGGTGTCTAATTGGAAATTTACCAAGAGTAGCCTACGGTTTGAACTTAAAGCTTTAGATCCTTGTCTAAATGAACTCCTTTGACTTTTTACTAAGTGTTGTCGTCATATTAAACTTTTGTATCTTATGTAAGATTAGTTTGAGTGTTATTGCTACAGATTCGAGCCATTAAGTTCATTATTTAGCTTGAAGAAGGCCTGACACGAGAAGAAAGGAAAGCTTGAGTGAGAAACTGAGCGAAAATACTTTTCTAGTGGATTGTGAGGTTCTTTCATCTTTCTTTTCTAGTGGATGGCAGACGACCTTAATAATCAATCAAATCCGAATAGACCAGTTACTCAAATGCAACTTGACATTATGATGAGAGAGATTAGAAGGATGTTTCACGTCAATAATGAATTGCTTGGAGATCGCCTCGATCGACTTGAAGGTAACACAACACCTCAACGAGCACGAGGAGCACCTGTACAACCTCTAGTGGTACCTGAACGAGATGAGATTGCACCTCAAGAAGGAGAAGGAGATGAATATGAGGTAGATGATGAAGACGAGGAGATTGTGGTTCCTCAACCACGACGTGTGAATCAGCAACTTGAACCAAGAGGTAGAGAATATATTGACGATGATATCAGTGGCATTAAGATGGAGATTCCTAACTTTGCAGGGAAAAATAATCTTGAAGCTTACTTGGAGTGGGAAAGGAAGACGAAGTTGGTGTTCGAGTGCCATAACTACTCCGAATTGAAGCAAATGAGGCTAGCCACAACCAAATTCAGTAACTATGCACTTATATGGTGGGATCGGCTCGTTTACTCAAGGAGACTTAATGGTGAAGAGGCCATTGTGACGTGGCGTGCATTGAAGGCTCTCATGAGAAGGCGTTATGTGCCTGAGTACTTCTATGAAGAGATTAGAGATACTTTGAGGCATTTGGTACAGGGTTCTAGATCAGTGGAGGACTATTTTAAAGAGATGGAGACACTTATGATCAGAGCTCAAACCCGAGAAGACTTACGAACTACCATGGACCGGTTTCAAGGAGTCCTCAATTTAGACATTTGGGAATAAGTGGAAACTTGTCACTGCATGGATTTGGAAGGATTGCTTAACCTAGCCATCATGTTTGAGAGAAAATTCCAACGAAGGAGCAAGCAAAATCGTTTTGGAGCTGGATCATCAAGCCAACGACCAAACTACAACAGAGATCAACGCACAAAACCACGCACCGATCCTCCCTATGTGCGAGATGAGCGTTCTAAGCACCAAGATGAACATTCTAGTGCACGAACAACTGCACAAAATGAGCCTAATCAGACCAAGAGAGGCAACACTGAGACTTCTAAAACAAGAAATCGTAATATCAAGTATTTTAAGTGCTTCGGTGTAGGCCATTATGCTCGAAACTGCCCAAACCGATGTACGATAATTATCCGCGATGATGGGAAGTATGAAACCGAGCCTGAGAGTGGGAGAGAGTCTGATTATAATGCTCTAAATTCTAATGAAGAAGGATATGAGCAAGCACCCATGAGAGGAGAGCTTTTGGTGTCACGAAGAGCTCTTAACTTGCAAGCCAAGGAAGATGCAGCAGAACAACGTGAGAACACCTTCCACACGCAAGGGATGATCCACAAAAAAATATACAACATTATTATTGATGGTGGGAGCTGTACCAATGTAGCTAGTTTATCAATGGTGGAGAAATTGGGGCTTACTACAACTAAGCATCCAAAACCATACAAGCTACAATGGCTTAATGACAGCGGAGAGACCAAAGTGCACCGCTAATTAAAAGTACCATTCAAGATTGGTAAATATGAATATGAAGTGGTGTGTGATGTGGTTCCTATGCAAACTGGTCACATATTGCTTGGGAGACCTTGAAATTCGACGTGAAAGCTCAGCATGACAAGTACAACAAGTATTCTTTCAACTTCAGGGGCTAGGCCATTTGATAAATACCTCAATCCTCCAAAGAAGTCTATGAGGATCAGATCTAAATGCTTAAGAATGAAAAACAACTATTGGAGAAGAGCACGAGTTTCTTCATGCGAGCAAGCGAGATTAAGAAAACCTTGCTTTCTACTCGTCCGTTGGTACTAGGGCTAGGCACGGGTCGGGTACTCGAATTTTTTAGGGAACCCGAACGGGTAGGCATATTCCTACCTGAACCCGAACTCGAGGGGTTCGAGTACCCGGGGTTCAGGTACTCGCCAAATGCACCGAGAACCCGCGGGTACCCAAACTCATGTCCAACCCTAGCTTCTGGTTCTTGATGCTTCTCCTTAGCACCTATAGATGAAAATAGTTCCTCGAACTTCGACTGTACAACTATCAAAGAGGGATTGCTAACTTTGGCTTTCGTTATGTTGAACAGAGAGACAAGGATAAAGAGAAATATGGAGGAAGAGAAATACAAACAGAGAAGGAGAGGCGAAAATATGCCAGTGAAGTGAAAGACAATGCGATGTAAAGACAATGCGATGTTTCGATGTTGATGTACAAATAATGCGATGTACATAGAAGGAGAGACGAAATTTGACAAAGAAGGAGAGACGAAATTTGCTGATGTACAGAGAATGCGATGCTTCGATGTCGATTAGTTGCTAGTTGGATGCCAATGTTCTGGATAATATGACAGTGAAGTGAAAGAGACGAGAGAGGAGGCGACATAGAGAGGTGAAAGAGATGAGAGAAAGAGGAGTGAAAGCGGCATAGAGGCGAGATGAGTGAAAGAGAGAGAGAAAAAAATGTAAAATAAACATCGTGGCATTTCTATAAATAAAATGATATATATGTCTATTTTAATATTTATATATATATACTCGGATATCCGGGGGTACCTGATATAGAGATGAAAATACCCGAACCCGAACCCGCGGATAATGAGATTTCATTACCCGAATTCGAATCCGAACCCGTGGGTTTCGGGTAATTTTATGCGGGTTCAGGACGGATTTCGGGTCGGGACGAGTTCTTCAGGTAATTTTCCCACCCCTAGTTGGTACTTTTCAGATACCGTGAGGTATACCTGCACATGAATCACTCTTTTCTTTGCCTAGTGTTATTTCTATCCTTTTTCGGGCTTACAAAGACTGATTCCTAGAGGAGATTCCCAATGGATTGCCACCAATCAGTGAATTTGAACATCCGATCGATTTTGTTCCCGACACTACGATTCTGAACAAGGCAGCAATCCTGAGAAGACTAAAGAACTACAAATGAAAGTAGGCGAGCTTATGAAGAAAGGATATATGAGGGAACGTATGTCTCCATGTGTTGTACCAGTTATCTTGGTACCCAAGAAAGATGGTTCTTGGCGTATGTGTGACTGCAAGGCCGTGAACAACATTATGGTAAAGTATTGCCACCCTGTTCCTAGATTGGATGATATGCTTGATGAATTATATGGTTCTAACATATTTTCTAAAGATTGATCTCACGAGTGGTTATCATCAAATTCGAATGAAGGAGGGTGACGAATGGAAGACAACGTTTAAGACGAAATATGGATTCTATGAGTGGCTAGTTATGCCCTTCGGTTTAACTAATGCCCATAGCACGTTTATGAGGCTTATGAATCATATTCTTAAAAGGTTTATTGATTTATTTGTTTTTATTTATTTTGATGATATCTTAATTTACAACAAAGGTCTAGAAGAACATGCACGACACCTTAGAGCGGTTTTCGACATTCTAAGAGAGGAGAAGCTCTACGCAAACCTTAAGAAGTTTAATTTCTGCTCTAATGAGCTTGTTTTCTTAGGTTTTATTGTGAGTGAACAGGAAATTCATGTGGACGAAGAGAAGATAGATGTAATAAAAGATTGGCCGAAATGAGCTCCGTAGGAGAAGTTCGAAGCTTTCTTGGACTTGCGGGATTCTATCGACGTTTTGCGAAGAACTTCAGCACCCTAGCAGCCCCTTTGACCAAAATTATCAAGCAAAACGTGGGATTCAAGTGGGAAGAATCATAAGAAGAGGCATTCAAGACACTGAAAGGGAAGCTTGTTAACCCTCATCTTCTAGCATTGCCAAACTTCTCAAAGAATTTTGAAATTGAATGTGATGCTTCTGGTGTAGGTGTTGGAGCTGTAATGATGCAAGAAGGACGCCCAATAGCATATTTTAGTGAGAAATTAAGTGGAGCTCAGCTTAACTACCCTACATTAGGGGTGGGCGTTTCGGGTTTCGGGACAGGTTCCTCTGGTTCGGGTTCCTCGAGTTCTAATAAAATGAACAAAAAAAAAACCCATTTGGTTTTCGGGACGGGTTCCTCGGGTTTCGGGTTGGGTTCGGGTTGTTCGGGTTTTGAAACATTGAACCCAAAAAAACCCGAATTGTATTTGGGTTCTTTCGGGTTCTCGGGTTCTTCGGGTTCTTTTGGTTATTTAAGTACGGATACTTCGGGTTTAAACGGGTAATTCGGGTTTTAAACGGATAATTCGAGTTTTAAACGGGTAATTCGGGTTTAAATGGGTAATTCGGATTCCAAATTTATCATACAAAAAACTAGGTTAGAAGGCATAGGATTTTTCTCGGGTTCCTCGGGTTCTTCGGGTTCTCTCGAACCCAACCCGGACCGACCCGAACCCATTTGGGTTTTAGATTTTGAACCTATATGGGTTTTCTACAAAACTTGTTTATCTCACGGGTTGGGGTTTTCGGGTTGGGTCGGTCCGGGTAACCCGAAACGCCCACCCCTACCCTACATACGACAAGATTGGCGAGAGCCTTGCAAACGTGGCAACACTACTTATGGACTAAAGATTTGTGATTCATACGGATCATGAATCTCTTAAGCACTTGAAGGGTCAACATAATCTGAACAGAAGACATGCTAAATGGGTTGAATTCATCGAGACCTTCCCATATGTGATACGATACAAGCAAGATAAGGAAAATATCGTGGCCGATGCATTGTCTAGGAGGTTCACATTGATTTCGACTTTAGATGCTAGATTATTGGGTTTTGAGAACTTACAGGATTTGTATGAATCTGATATAGATTTTAAGGAACCCTATGAATCATGTGAAAGGATGACAAGTGGAAACTTTTATAGACATGACGGCTTCTTGTTTTGTGAAAGCAAACTTTGTGTGCCTAATTGTTCTATGTGCGATTTACTTGTTCGTGAGGTTCATGGAGGAGGATTTATGGATCACTTTGGAGTGGTAAAGACATTATCTATGTTGCATAAACACTTCTAGGAAACATATGAAAAGAGACATTGAGAGAGTCTGCGATAGATGCGTGACTTGCAAGAAAACCAAATCAAAGCTCTAACCACACGGTTGGTATACTCCTTACCTATTTCTATTGAACCTTGGACTCACATATCTATTGATTTTGTGCTTGATGTGCCTAGAACTAGGGCTGGACTTGATTCTATATTCGTAGTTGTAGATCGATTCTCTAAGATCACACATTTTATAGCATGTCATAAGATATATGATGCTTCAAATGTGGCTAATTTGTTCTTTAGGGAAGTTTTCCGTCTTCATGGAATGCCTAGGACCATATTTGAGGACCATAGTTTCTGATCGATACAATAGGTTCTTGAGTTGCTTTTGGAAAATGTTATGGGCTAACTTAGAACAAAATTGTTATTCTCTACAACTTGTCACCCGCAAACTGATGGCCAAACTAAAGTGGCTAAATAGGACATTATCTGCATTGCTTCGCTCTCTTGTGAAGAAGAACTTGAAAACGTGGGAAGATTATTTGCCTCATGTGGAGTTTGCTTATAATCGAGCAGTTCATAGTGCATCTCAATTTTCTCCATTTGAGATTGTTTATGGTTTTAATCCCTTAATTCCTCTTGATCTAACTCCTTCACCTTTGTATGAGCAATCTAATATGGATGGTAAAGGAAGGCTGAGTTTGTTAGACAGGTCCACGAGAAGACAAAGGCGAATATTGAGAAACGAACGAAGCAATACGCGAAACATGCGAACAAGGGACGTAAGGAGATGATCTTTAAACCTGGTGATCTGGTTTGGGTTCACATACAAAAGGAAAGGTTCCCTAACCATAGAAAATCCAAATTGATGCCACAAGGAGAAGGACTATTCCGTGTACTTGAAAGGATTGACAACAACGCCTACATGATCGAGCTTCCAGGTGAGTTTAATGTGAGTGCTACATTTAATGTGGCTGACTTGACTCGTTTTGATGTAGATGAAGCTGATTTGAGGGAAAATCCCTTTTAAGAGGGGAGAATGATGAGGACATCACAAGCAAGCTAGAATGATGAGGGCTAAGGAATTGGCTCTTGGTCAGCGTCGAGGGGGTGAGGTCAAGCAGTCGCCGTCGTGTGTCACTCTGGATTCAGCTCTTGGTCAGAAGAAGAAACTGAATTCATTCGTTCAAGCCTTTCTCGCACCACAAGTCATATTTCTTGAAGCCCAATTTGATGAGAGCTTGGACCGGCCTTTTGTCACTTTAATCCAAGTCTTAGAAGGCTCAAGAGAAGGTGGGTAACTCCTACATTTCGTGCCCTATGCTGAAGATATGGAAGAGTTGTTGTTTGGCTAGTTTCCTTATCCCTTTTTAGGAAAACTAGTTACTATTTGTCTGTTTTGTAAGAACTTCCTTATTCTCTCTAGAGTACCTTTTATTTTGGGATGTTTCTTTCCTAAATAGCTCTAGGATACTTTTGATACACTATTTATGCTTTGTATTTTCGTGCATGGGGAACAACACCGGTTTTTAGGAATTTTTCTTGAGAGTTCTTCTCTGCGGCTCCTTTGAGAGCTAACTTTTGAACTGATTGGCTTGTTCGTGGTGTTCGCTTGACTTATCAAACACTGAACCACGAGTGTTTATGGCGTCTTCGCTGCGTTTAGGGTTCTTAGGCCGAGTTTGGTGAGGTCTTAGGCGCTTAGAACCTAAGGTTTTCTCTAAAGATTGTCTAGGGGTTTAAAACCTTTTCCACCACCGAAGCCTAACGGAGAATCGAGGTCCCGGATTAATATCGGGAGAAAAAGGCAAAGTAGACAAACATGAGGGGGAAATAGGAGTTTTACCCAAAAAATTATCATTTTTTAATTTAAAATGTTTTTTGTTATCTTAATCCCATACATATATACTTCCATCTTATTCATATATGATTTTAATTCAAATCATTCGATCCATATTGTTCTTATATCTCCTGATAACATATCAACGTAATTTGTTATTATATCTCCCAATAACATATTAACGTGTAATGTATGTCTAGTAGACGTTTATTGATTTTTATTTGCAAAAAAGTCTAAAAAGTATTTGATTCTACGAACATTCGTTTAGTCGATACTATCGATCATTGTGACATCTTATAAATACATGATTTCAATACAAATCATTCAATATATGTTACCATTATATATTTATATAACACTAGATGACGTAACTGTCATGGTCCATAGAAACGTGAATCAATATGATCTAAAATCACGAGTTCTCGTTCTCTGATACGAAAGAGGAGATTTCCACACAACTATATTCCTTTTGAAATTCCTCTTGTTGCGTCGTAATGTATCATCAGGAGAAAACGACGATGACAATCAAATCAATTCGTCTTTTATCTATATTTCAACTGAAAAGCATCTATTTCCCCAATGAAATATGGACAAGCATATCGACCATGCGTTGTCCATCCAGATAGCATATCATAAGCTGAAAATCACTTATTGTCCACATAAGAGCACCTCGTAATATAAAATTTTGTCGTCTCGAAACGTCGTACGCTGGAACTCCCTTCCATAATTATTTTAATTCTTCAATTAGTGGTTGAAAAAAGATATCCAAACTTCTTTTCAGATGATTAGACCCGGGAATCGATATTGTTAAGAACAAAAACTCACTCTTCATGCACATATCTGGTGGTAAATTGCACGGTGTCATAATAACTGGCCACAACGAATAATTTCTCCCAGACATCCCAAATGGATTAAAACCATCAGTACAAAGGTCTAAATAAACGTTTTGACTCTCAACTACAAAATCAAGATATAACTTGTTAAAGTGTTTCCACGCCTCACCATCTGAGGGATGACACATTTCTCCGTCATGACTTGAATGCTCCGCATGCCATCTCATGTCACTTGCGATCTTCTCAGATTGATACAATCTTTTTATCCCGTCTGTAATTGGTAAATACCACATACGACGAAACGAAACCGATTTTCCATTCCTTGTCAAATAAAACTGATCTTTTCCACAAAATTGACATTTGCTCAATTCCGAAGTTCCTTTCCAAAAAATCATACAGTTGTCTTGGAAAACATCAATCTTTTGATATGACAATAAACCCAATGATCTCATCATCTTCTTTATTTCATAATATGACTCAACCGCATTATTATCTTCAGGCAAATAATCTCTTACTAATTGCGATATAGAATCCATGTAATTCTCAGAAAGATTATTTTCAATCTTCAAATTCATCAACCGTACAGATAGAGACAACCATGAAAGACCACTTCTACAACCATCATAAAGTAGATGCCTAACACTTTCTAACATTTAAAAAAAAACTTTTCGCTTCTTTATTCGGATCTTCTTCAATATTTTCATCCGTGTTTCTTTCAACAATACATTTTGCACCATTTTTACATAAGGGTTCATTTCTACATCTTGAGAAGCCTCAAACACTTCATGATGTACAATACCCCTACTAAAATTTTCCACAAGATTACTAGGTCGTGGTGCAAAATTCTCTCCATAAGATAACCAAATAAAATAATTTGTTGTAAACCCTCTTAAATAAAGATGATTCTAAATAGTTCTCTCATTAACAAATTTTTCATTTTTGTATTTGACGCATGGACAAACCAACTTACTGGTTTCTCTATAAACTTGTTGATTTGTCGCCATCGTCATAAACTGTGTAACGCCTTCTATAAACTCCTTCGGTACACCTTGAGTTTCCGGATCAATTCTTCTACACTATTTAGAAACAAAAATATTCGATCTCGACGATGATACCATTATAATCAGAAACGATAACAATATATGTAGAGAAATATATGAGAATTGTGTGTGAGAAATGGATGGAAAGAGGAGATGTTAAATAGATAATTTCTGGACCGATTAAGGACGAATTACGGACTAAGACAAATATTTCCCGACGAACCGTTCCGAATACGTCTCAAAATTTTTGGACGGATGGTACAACCGTTGCGGACGGACGCTAATGTCGTCCGCAAATTGCTGACGCCCTTGAAAGGGGTCCCAAATCCGTCCGCAATCATGGACAACTTATGGACTACACTCCGGTCTGCAAATTTGCGGACGGATTAAGATGATTTTATTTTTCCATCCTTAAACCATCCCTAAACCGTCTCTAAATTTAGGAACGGCTCTTTCAACCCGTAAATTCTTCGGGAAATGATCATTTTCTTGTAGTGATATTAATGTTTTTGTGAATATCACGATGACCAAAAAAATGAAACCGTTTAACATCCCTAAAATAAAATACAAAACTTTTTCAATAATGTAAAACATTGCAAAACTGTTTTACCTCTCTGTTTAAGAACTCTAAATCGATACAACAACACCAAAAAACAAAACACTTGTGATTGTGATTTAGTGATGATAATGATAGCTCACAAAATAATTTAGAAAACAAATCTAAGAGTTTTTAGTTAACTCCAAAAAAATAACAAACATTGTGTCTCTAATAATAATGCAAACATGTCTAACAAACTTAAAAAGGAAAAATTATTAAACCTAACTTACGAAAAAAAAGGAAGTGTTAGACATTCGTGCAACCCAATATACGATTATTGGATCGAATGTCAATTTAAAGTTTTACATATACTAGGTTGATATTCATGTTATATCCTGAAGTCGTAAATTTGTTTGGGTCGAGCATAACATCATTTGGTCGAGTTCTTCACATTGCTCGGCCGAGTATTTCTCAGAGTGAGTTCGTTGAGTCACTTGAATGAACAAATTCTTGAGCTTTTTCGCTCTAACCCACGAGATGAGTGCTTGCATGCCTTGCCCTTCTCCGTGACGGATCTAATTGTATCTCATCATTTTCTCGCATGTTTCTGCGGGACTATTCTTGTTTCTTGTTTTTGTTAGAGAGAATATGGAGATGTGTTGGGGCATTCAAGCTAATCAAAGAGTAGATAGCATCTATCTGACACGCAAGATTTAAGAGTTAACGTGTTCAAGAAGTCACTATTACAGAACATTTACCTGTTAGTTCGCCACGAGTGATACTATGAAGTAGAAGAAGTTTGTCTGAGCCCAAATCTCAGTAATGATGTTTGCCTGAGTTAAATTTCAGTCGGTGTTGGCTTTCTCTCCAGTCATATCACTTCTCTCAGTTCTTAAAACTTTTTGTACTTCCATTGTTGGAGAGCAGCTTCTTCATCTTCTTCTTTACCACTCTGTCAAACTCGTGCCCCGAAAGCGACAAAACCTGATTCAACAGCAACTTCACTCCACAACTCTTCACAAGTTCATACCTTGGCTTTATTCTCTCTTCCAGACTGTAACCGAAGTACTGTGGAAACTTCACCAGTTCCGATTTTGGGTAATCCATCGTCTGAAAGTAGTCCCACTTGGGCATCAAGTTCTCCTTCAAGCTAAACGTGTACAGAGCTCCATACCTCGATATCATAATTCGAATCTCGTCTGAACTATACCCTTTATTGAGAAAAAACTCAGTTACAGGCTTCAGATTCGTTTCAATGCTCAGACCAAAAGTTTGGGGACAACGGTGCAGAAGAACAGCAACATCGACATTTAGCGATCTGAAATACTCCACAGTAGGCCGTAGTTTGTCATCAACGCTGTAACTGATGATGTTTGGGCAGCGGGTTAAGACCTTTCCAATGTTTTCCTCAGAGAGACCGATTTCAACTAGGAAGTCAACAGTGGCAGTGAGTTTTTGGCGACTGTATGTGAGGATTGCTGGAAAACGGTAAATAACCTTCGCCCACTGATTCTTGTCAATGCCAAGAGTCTCGAGGAAGGCCATCGTCGGTTTAAGATTTTCTGTAAGGCTAATCCCACATATTTGGGGACGTTTGCACAGGATCGATGGTATATCTGATCTAGAGATCCCGAGGTCGAGGAGGAACTCCACCACAGGTTTAATCTTGCCCTCGAGGCTATAATAAGGGAATGCAGGAAATTTGCGAGTGATCACCTTGATCTGCTCGAGGTTCAGGCCAAGGTCAAGGAGGTAAAGGATCTGGGGGCCGAGCTCACTCACACGAGAGACAGCCCGGAGCTTCCGAGAGTCAGCAGAAGCGGAACCAGCAGTGGAACTAGGTGGTAGAACCGGAACTGCTGATGTTTCCGGTCTTTGTCTGGCTGGGGCCTCTGGAAAGCTAGCAACCACATCAGGAAGAAGGTCCCCATGCTCCTCATGAAGAAGTTCAAGGTAGGGAATGAGAGCATCTCGGATCTCAAGCGTAGTCAGCTCCCTTCCTACAATGTGAAAAGCAATTCAATTTTCTGTGACAGTTCGCTTATCGATTAGTTATGCAAATAAAGAGATCAAATAAAGTGAAAAGATCGAACCTACGAGGTACCGGGATTTATAAACAGAGTGAAGTCTAGAGACCAAGTGGTCGATGAATCGGTCAGACTTGTTGATGATTCTCACAGAAAGTGTATTGGTCAGACCTAACTTCTTCAGGAACAGACTTAGAACAGCCTTTGCTTCTTCTTTCTCAGCGGCAATTAAGCTCAGGGGCACAGGTCTTGAACTGAATGCAACTAAGTTCTTGAAACGAACAGCTGCAACATCAAAGGAACCGGACCTTAAATCTCGTCTAAGAAAGGAGAAAAGGTAAGTGATTTTATTCAATGTAGGGCCACTTTGATCGCTCACCCATCTTTTCTTGCTGGAAAATCAGTCTTTCAGTGAACCAAAGATGAGTCCTGCGGCTAAAATCGGATGCCATCAGAAAGCTACTTAGACAAAATATGCACCCAAACTACACTAAAACACACATTAGTGGCAAAACGAAAGGAAACTACACTAGAACACACATCAATGGCAAAACGAAAGGAAACTACACTAGAACACACATCAATGGCAAAACTAAAGGAAACTACACTAAAACACACATCAATGGCAAAACGAAAGGAAACTACAGCTATATAACCCAAAAACGTGATAAAGCTCAATCAAAACCTAGAGAACTCCATTGAATCCAAAATAAAATCCAAATCTCTAATGAACAATGCCCATGCCATCTCAAAATAGTATCAGATCTCAGATAGTTTCTTCATCCCTTCCACCAACACCCCTGCACTTTCTCTTTCGATTCACTTTGGCCCTCAACCCGATCACCACAACTCATCACACTCTGCCTCTGCTTTTTGAGCTCCAATCCAGATCCATACTCCAATCCACTGTTTTTCCATGCTACTGATACCTCCAATGTTAATCTGATTTCATAAAAACTCATTGGTGAATCCAATTGCAACATTTGGTCCAGAGTATTGCTTAAATCTCTGATGAATAACAACACACTTGGATTTATTCATGGAACCATTCTAAAACCGCCTGAGGATGATCCTGATCCAACTACTTTTCCTCGATGCAATGATCTTGTTTGCACTCCGTTAAATAGCGCAGTTTGAAAAGAAATTGGAAGCCTCATTGTTTACCTAGATGATGCACATGATATTGGAGGACCTTTCCATTTACCTACTAATGAAACCAAGATGATGCACATGATTTTTGAGGACCTTTCCATTTACCTACTAACGAAACCAAGATGATGCACATGATTTTTGAGGACCTTACCATTTACCTACTAATGAAGGTTGCAAACATTTTTTCTAACACTTGTTGCCAAAAGTGAAATAGCGATTAAACTATTTCCTAGGTGCGCATTGTTTCTTGGGTTAAGTCAAGCTTAGGAGCAACATGCAAATACTTGGCTGGCCAACAGTCCAGTGGGTACTCAACGAAAAGAGGGCACACAAAACAAGTACGTTGATGATTGCACTACTCTTATGAATAAATCTGATGTTCTTCTAAACTTTTCTGAATTCCTTTCTTTAGTAGAAACACAATACAACACAAAAACATCCCATCTGATCATGCTCCTGAGCTTTTCCAACTTTTTAACCATAAAGGGAATTTTTCATTACCTTTTTTGTCCTTATACACCTGAACAAATTAAGCCGTAGAAAAGAAACGTCAACATATTTTTAATGTGGTAAGATAAATATCCCTTTGTTTATTGGGCTGGCTATATTTTAACCTTTGTTTATCTTTTTTACCAAAAATATCCCTATGAAGCGTTAACTGGCCAAACACCATCTTATTCTCATCCTTGCTATGTTAGTACTCATCCCAAAACAAACACAAGTTCATAGGGAGAGCAAGAGCAGCTGTATTCTTGGGTTATCCACTTGGTGCCAAAGGATATAAAGTCCTTAGACATGTAGTAGCATTCCATTTCCCATGTCTAGGATTGTAGTTTTTCATGAAACATATTTCCTTTTGAGTTAAGCACTGAATCTACTTCAAATTCTGATTCTTCTTTGTCTTATGATTCTGCATTGTCATTTCTTTTGTTCTTTTATGTTGATCCAGTTTCACAACATTCTTCCACCAATAAAGCTTCTATATTCCTTCTGTTTCTTCTTCTTCTCCACCTTCATCCACGTCTACTATTCTACCTTTGTCAGGAAATAGCAATAAACCACGTAGAAATGCCAAACCACCTGATTATCTAAAACAATACCATTTTTGCTACCCTTCACCCTTTATCCACGTATCTAAACTATACCAATATTAATCCCACAAATCTCCAATATGTTTTTTTCCATTACCACTGAACCAGAAACTCAAACTTTTTCACAAGCTGCAAAATCTGAAAAGTGGATGAATGCTATGAAATTGGAACTGAATGCACTGTCAAGAACTCAAACTTGGAACATTTGTCAACTACCTCTTGGTAAACATCCTATTGGATGTAAATGGGTGTTCAAAACAAATTCAATACAAATGGTACAGTTGAAAGACACAAAGCAAGGATTGTGGCTACAAGATACACTCAGTTAGAAGACATTGATTATTTGGAAACCTTTTGCCCAGTAGCACAAATGACACAGTTAGAGTTCTTCTTGCACTTGCAGCTGCTCATCAATGGCATTTGCATCATATTGATGTTTCAAATGCCTTTCTGAATGGTGATCTAACAGAAGAGATTTATATGATTTTTCCTTGTGTTAACAGATTAAAGGGGAGAAAGGATTGTCAAGATAAGTTTATAAACTTCAGAAATACTTATATGGTTTCAAAAACGCATCTCAACAATGAAATTTGAAGTTATGTCAGGTGCTACTCTCTTCTGGTTTCACTCAGTCTCAAACTGACAATTCCTTATTCTTTAACAAGTCTGGGACTGAATTTGTGGCTACTCTTATCTATGTTGATGATATTATGATCATTGGCAATTCATCAACATTGATTTAAGACTTGAAGGTTGTTTTGCATTCTAAATTTCAGATAAAGATTTGAGAAAGCTAAATTCTTTACGACTGGAGGTTGCTCGATCTCACAAAGGAATATATATTTGTCAGAGAAAATACACCTCGGAGATTCTTGAGGAGTATGGTCTTCTTGGTTGCAAACTATGTAAAACTAATATGGATATTGGATTAAAGGTTGGACAAGCGAGAAGGGAATTACTTGATGATCTGCCATTTCGTCAACTTATTGGCAAACTGATCTATCTGACCCTCACAAGGTCAAGTATCAATTTCTCAATAACTATCTGACCCTCACAAGGTCAGATATCAATTTCTCAATAACCAAACTCACTCAGTATATGGCTCATCCACTTTCTGATCACTATCAAGCTGCGTTAAGACTTCTTCATCACCACAAAAAATGCTCCAGCGCAAGGACTCTATTACGCTTCTTCTGATTTGTGAGTAAGTACTTATACTGATGTTGATTGGGGTTCTTGTCCATACGCTCGCAAATATGTTACTGGCTTTTGTATTTTCCAACTCTCTGGTTTCGTGGAAGTCAAAGAAGCAAAATACTATCTCCTGAAACAGTGTGCTGAATCGGAGTAACGTGCTATGGCACAAACTACTAGCGAGCTTCAATGGATTGCTTCTTTACTTCGTGATCTCTCTGTTTCTTTTAGAGAACTGGTCATTCTTTTAAGTGACAACCAATCAGCTATTCATGTTTCAAACAATCCCATTTTTATCATCAAAGAACAAAACATATCGAATTGGATTGCCTTTTTGTTTATGATAAACTCAAGAACTGTTTCTGAAGCTTCTTCACATCAAGACTGATGACAATGTTGCTGATCTCTTAACCAAGCCATTGGCAGTGGAGAAGACAAGCTTTCTTCAGTCCAAGATGGGAACACAATTCTTTTATTTTCCCATAGTCTTGGAATATTGGAAATATTGGGATTTTTCAAATTCTTCACTTTGTTATAGTCTAGAGTTAGTTACAGATTAGTTAGTCTGTTAGCAAGTGTATATAAATTTGGTCTCTATATTTCGAACTTTGGTAACTTCATTTTGAATTAATCCAGAAAACCTTTTCCCATTTCTCTTGCTTTTGTTTACTGGTTTTGATACTCAAAAACACATGCTATTCCCAGAACAAAAGCTCCTTTTTTTTTTTTTATCTCCAGATAAATTTTCTGTACATTCAAACAGATACTCATGCCAAAAAAAAAAAACTTTGACGAGAGTGTTACAAGCACAGCCCCATAAACAAGTCACCCAGATCAAGGAAAGATGTGACAGAGGTTGAGATGAACTAACCTCGAACTGGGTCTATATCCTCTTACGATGAGGAAGATCTCCGATGGTTGCACTGAACGAAAAGTCTGCATCTTTCCTTCTCTTGTTTTCCTTCCGACAATCTTGTCGGGCAAGCAGAGAGAAGCCGAAACAAAAACACCCGACAAACGAAAAACGAACTTGGATTTTTAATTCTTCGGAGAGAAGATACTGTTTCAGATGATAACGAGATATCTCCTGGAGATTTTCTGCCCTGAATCTCTGTGTTCAACGCGACAGCATCTTAGGTTAAACGGCAACGTTTTCACTTAAGGACGGGTCTGAAATATAAGGCCGAGAAGGCCTAGATAATGTTATCTTGGGCCTATCGTATATTTAAATATACAACACGTAAAAATAAAAAATACCTAGATAATGTAAACTTCTAACTTTACTTTTATAATATTAATATTTCCAAATCGAGATACTTGCAATCCATATAATCCATATGATCTATGCGATCCAAAAATCGCTTAAATATTATTAGAAATTGTTCTCGATTTCGAAATCGTCTTTCGCTTATTAATCTTCTCAACTTTAAAATCGATTTCGTTTCGAAACCATATCAAACCATATGTGTTTTTACTAACAAAAAATAAAGATATATCTGTCTTTTCTCCAATTTTTTTCTCCAATTTTTTTCATTAGGTTTTAGGATATCTTTGATATTTTGCCAATTTACATAGAACTCTAATTTATAAAAAAATATATAGATTTTAATATTTTACCACGTTGACTCACCAAAGTATATTGGTTTATGGAGAAATTAAATATATTAAATATTATTACACATAATTAAATGGTAATGATCAAGTTATTTTTTTTACTGAAATAGTTTAAAATTTATACATACTAGATTATAGCTCGCGCTACATGCGGAGTGGTTTATATAATTATTTTATTGTTTAAATTTTTTATTTTGATATATATATATCATGCCGCATAAACAATTAATGAAGTTAAAAAATATTAATGTGAAAATGCAACAAAAAATAAAAAAATTATTAATTTTAATAGTTATTGATTCATGAATTAAAAATAACAATGTTAATATATAAGTGCTTTTAGATTTAAATTAATTAACTTAGAATTTATATCAATCTTAAGATATAATATTATTTACTATTAGAAAATATATCAATATTTAGATCATAATATATATTATGGAATACAATTCAACACTTTAAACCCTCCTATTACTTGCCAATATTCTTCATATGAACATGGTAGACATCGATGAACAACTTTTCAATGATTTTTTTTTCAATTTTTTTCTATCTGATCACTTTCAAAAGCTTGACAATAACCATTTAAATGATCATATTAACATCATAGAAACACATCAATAAATATTGAAGTGGGTTTGGAATCTGCACAATGCACATATTGATTTATATAAATATATTATTTTTCTATTAATGAATATTTAAATTTTAAAGGTTTCATTTCAATATATATGTTATGTGAGATGACAAATTGAACAGAGATAAAAAAAATAGTAACGTGAACAATTTAAAAACAAATAAATTTTTTAATATTTATTAATATAATAGTACTAAATCTTCTTATAAAAAATTAATAACATGAATATATAATGTTTTAAAAAACTATGATCACTTTCAAAGTGTACAAAATTTTTCGGATTGTATTCTAAAAGCTTTACCTATAACTTAACATTAATGGATAAATTAATCATTTAACCACTCATTAATGATAAATTTTATAATGTATTTTTTGAAATAATGACATAATATATGTGAATTATATTTGAATGGTGTTTAAAAGGTTATATTTATTTGTAAATTTCAATTTATTTTTATAGAAAATAAATAAAGATTCTCTAAAAAATATACAATATTAATTGTAATATAGTCCACACAAAACACATGATCCATATAATCTAAATCATCATTTTCTTCTTATTCTTAAGATGTTAAACTTATTTTCATTTGTAAAATTAAATTTATTTTGTTTTTTTAATAAATAAAATTATGTATGAAAATTTTAATTGTATAAAAGAATTATATAATATAACAATAGAATAAAAAATCAATAATTTCTTAATATTAATAATTATTTTAAATAAATTTAATTTAATAGTTAACTATTTTAATTATTAAATATAAATTGAAAATTTTTAGAATCTTTTAATTTATTATATATAAATAAAAGGGAGATGCCCTTTTAAAGTTTTTTAGGATACAAATGTCATTTCTTGTCAATACGCCGCTTGCGTTGCATTTGTCTCATGGATATCCATTTGTTTCCTATTTCTTATTTGCGTTTGTCTCTCGTGTTGCACCCCTTTTTCGCTTTTTGTTTTTGTTTTCACGTGATTAGATGACTACAACAATGAATTGTACGACGGGCTTCGAAATACCATAACTTTGCGTACGAAGCTCTGAATTACATTATTTTTTTCATATCTCATTCATCTTTTCGAGATAAACAATGCCATGGGATGCTGAAGGCAACCTGACCCCATTTTCGAGCTCAAATTCCTTTATTTATGTCGATACGTTGGATTTTTAAAGCCTAGAGATGCCCTTTTCGAGTTTCTTAGGATACGAATGTCATTTCATGTCAATACTTTGCTTGCGTTGCGTTTGCCTCTCGGATATTCCTTTTGCTTCCTATTTCCTATTTGCGTTTCTCTCTCGTGTTGTACCCCTTTTCCGCTTTTTATTTTTGTTTTCACGTGATTAGAAGACTAGAACAATGAATTGTACGATGGGCTTTGAAATACCATAACTTTGTGTACAAAGCTCTGAATTACATGATTTTTCACATCTCTTCCATCTTTTCGAGATAAACGATGCCTGAGGATGTGGAAGGCAGCCCACCACGTTTTCGAGCTCAAAATCTTTTATTTAGATCGATACGTTGGATTTTAGAGCCGGGAGATGCCCTTTTCGAGTTTCTTAGGGTACGAATGTCATTTTTTGTCAATACGCCGCTTGCGTTGCGTTTGTCTCTCGGATATTCCTTTTGCTTTCTATTTCATATTTGTGTTTTTCTCTCGTGTTGCACCCTTTTTCCGCTTTTTGTTTTTTTTTTCACGTGATTAGATGACTACAACAGCAAATTGTACGACGAGCTTCGAAATACCCTAACTTTGCGTACGAAGCTCCACATTACATGATGTTTTCACATCCCATTCATTTTTTCGAGATAAACGATGCCACGGGATGCTGAAGGCAGCTCGACCCCGTTTTCCAGCTCAAAATCTTTTATTTAGGTCGATACATTGGATTTTTAGAGCCGGGATATGCCCTATTCGAGTTTCTTAGGATACAAATGTCATTCCTTGTCAATGCTTTGCTTGCGTTGCGTTTGTCTCTCGGATATTCCTTTTGCTTCCTATTTCTTATTTGCTTTTGTCTCTCGTGTTGCACCCCTTTTCCGCTTTTTGTTTTTGTTTTCACGTGATTAAATGACTACAATAATGAATTGTACGACGAGCTTTGAAATACCATAACTTTGCGTACGAAGCTCCAAATTACATGATTTTTTTCTTTTCCCATTCATCTTTTTGAGATAACGATGCCCCGTGATGTTGTAGGCAGCCCCACCACGTTTTCAAGCTCAAAATTTTTATTTAGGTCGATACGTTGGATTTTTAGAGCTGCGAGATGCCCTTTTCGAGTTTCTTAGGATACGATTGTAATTTCTTGTCAATACGCCGCTTGCGTTGCGTTTTTCTCTCGGATATCCCTTTTGCTTCCTATTTCCTATTTGCGTCTGTCTCTCGTGTTGCACCCCTTTTACGCTTTTTGTTTTTATTTTCACGTGATTAGATGACTACAACAATGAATTGTATGACGAGCTTTGAAATACCATAATTTTGCGTACGAATCTCCGAATTACATGATTTTTTCACATCTCATTCATCTTTTTGATATAAATGATGCCCCGGGTTGTTGAAGGTAGTCCGACCCCGTTTTCGAGCTCAAAATTCTTTATTTAGGTCGATACGTTGGATTTTTAGAGCCGGGAGATGCCCTTTTCGAGTTTCTTAGGATACAAATTTCATTTCTTGTCTGTACTTTGTGATGTGGTTAATATCAAATAATAATATACCTAGACTAACACTTTCGCAAGAATACGGATCGTATAGTACCAGGTTCGAACACAAGGAATTGATGCAACTCTAAAGCTAGTAAACTAATGAATAAGACGTGTAAAATCAATAAGTGATGGGGATGTAAAGAAAGATAAACTAACTAACTAACTAACTAACGGATTAAACTCAATAAATTAGAAACCACAGGTTTCGAGAGATGCACGATGATGCAACGAAGTTCTAACAAGATCATGGTCTTAGATATTATCACGAGTTCAGGGAATTCAAGCTCTAATATAGAAACTGACTGGCGTAGACTTGTCCACTACCTAGCGTGCGTACTACCAATCTTTCGATTGCGTAATCTCACCCAATAAACACATTAAGACTGTTATCCTAAATCATGGCTAAGTTCCAAAGTCTAATCCCCTGGCGTAGATTCATTAAATTTCTATAATCATTCATTCGAGTGGCGAACGAAAGCATTAAGAAGAACCAATCAATATGAAAACGATCAACTACAAAAATCATTCATTCAAGTGGCGTTCAAGATCGAAAGCATTAAGAATTACCAAGCATTAAGAACAAGACTTTGTTACACATCGGCAAAGCTCTCTAACCTATGGATATGGACCTACTTGGACATGAACTTAGAAAACGAAACAAAAAAGATAACTAAATTCAACATGGATAAAGAATGAGATCCCTCTCTATTCTATTACCGACGTCTTCAACAGCTCCTCCGCGCTCCAGCTTCGTCGCCCCGTGCTTGCCCTTGTACGCATTCTGCTCTCTTTCTTTCTCTCTACGTTTGCTCTGTTTTCTCTCTAATTTTCTGTACCAATTGGGCTGCTGAAGCTCTCCTCTTTTATCCCTTTCTCCTCTTTCCTTTCCTCTAATCTTTCCTCTTTGGCTATCCTCTTTCTTTCCTCTCTAGTGGCTGGAATTTCATGTTTTTTACAACAACTGCAATTTTCCTTTTCCGAGTTTTTCCATCTCTAGTTTTTCCATTCTTGTGTAATTGTCAACGTTTCCTCTTTATTTTCCAGTCATGTAGCTCCCATTCCTCTTCTCTAAGCATATTTCCTTTTGGTTTAAGCAGCCAACACATTCCTTTTATTGTTTTGCTAAATTTCCTTTTTGACTAGTTTCCATTTTCTCGATTTCTATTTTCTTCAGCAGCTTGTATTTCCTTTTCCTCTTGTGCAGCAACGATTTTCTTTTCCTTTTTCCTCCTTTTTCTCTTTGCTTTGCTGCCTTCTTTCTTGTTATTGCATTTTCATTAATTGTTCCAGCAGCCATTTCCATTATCTATCTTTGACGGTTGCAATTTCCAATACTCGTGTAGGCGGCAATCTTTCCATTTTTGTGTAGGCGGTTGGAAGTTTAAATTTTGTTCCATCTACTTACTTCTGTTTTATGTAAACCATGTTTCCTTTTCATGTTCCAACCGTGCTCTCTTTACTTTTGTTCTAGCAACCAAAATTTTCCATTTTTGTTCCAACTACCGAAAGTTTCCATTTTTGTAAGCGGCCATTGTTTCCATTTTTTTGTAAGCCATTGCTTCCATTTCTCTTCTCTGGTTTATGATTCTTTGGATGTTGACCATGCATAGCTGATAGGAGAGTGGTTTGCTTAGTCTTGCTTCATTTACTCGTGTTTGTATCCCGATATCCCCATTAACTGCAAAACACGAGAAACCGATGAAAGAGGACTAAGTGATGCTTAATGCTTGGTAAAATCCAAATGAACGATGAAACTAACTATAAAAATAGACGAAAATACTATAAAAATAGACGTTATCACTTGGCTTGCGTTGCGTTTGTCTCTCAGATATTCCTTTTGCTTCTTATTTCTTATTTGCGTTTGTCTTTCGTCTTGTACCCTTTTTTCGCTTTTTGTTTTTTGTTTTCACGTGATTAGACGACTACAACGATGAATTGTGCGACGGGCTTTGAAATACCATAACTTTGTGTACGAAGCTCCGAATTACATGATTTTTTCACATCTCATTCATCGTTTCGAGATAAACAATGCCCCGGGATGCTGAAGGCAGCCTGACCCCGTTTTCGAGCTCAAAATCCTTTATTTTGGTCGATATGTTGATTTTTAGAGCCGAGAGATGCCCTTTTCGAGTTTCCTAGGATATTAATGTCATTTCTTGTCAATACACCGCTTGTATTGCGTTTGTCTCTCGATTATTCATTTTTTTTCCTATTTCCTATTTGCGTTTGCCTCTCGTGTTGCACGCTTTTTCCGCCTTTTGTTTTTGTTTTCACGTGATTAGATGACTACAACAATGAATTGTACGACGAGCTTTGAAATACCATAACTTTTTCAACTTACATGATTTTTTCACATCCCATTCATCTTTTCGAGATAAACGATGCCCTGGGATGTTGAAGGCAGCCCGACCCCGATTCGAGCTCAAAATCCTTTATTTAGGTCGATGATCGTTTCATTTTCATACGTATGTCTTGCATGATTTTAGAGATGTTTATGATATAGATGCGATGTTTACGTATGATTTTGTATCCGCTTTACTCATTTTCATGTTTTCGTGTTCTTACAGGTTTTAATGCGTATTCGGTTCATTTTTGAGCTAAAGGACGTACACGGGACAAAGTACTAGCATCGAGGATCATAACAGAGCAAAAGGGATGAGTATCGGCAAGGACTAACACAGCCCACGTGGGGCATTCACCTAGCCCGCGTGTGCTACAACCTCCAGCAAACTCAGCACGGGTCAGGGCACTCCTCAGCACGCACGGGTCTTCAAGGCAGTCCTCAGCTCGGGCACACCTCAGCCCATGCGGATCACTTGTTCCAGCATGCACAGCCCGAGCAGATCGAGCATAAGCAAGGGAGCCCGTGTGGGGCACACACACCAGCCTGCGCGGGTCATGTCCATCACCTGCTGAAACAAGAAAAGGAAACTTGCGGGAAAGAGGAAAAGAAAGTGGTTAGTTGCCTACACAAAAAGGAAGCATTACTAGAGAAGAGCAATATGAGTTATATGGCTAGAAAATAGAATGGAAACGTGTGCACTTACTCAAGAATACAAATCAATGCAAAGAAGAATGGAAAACTCACAAAAATAGCAAGCTGCAGCAAAGAGGAAAGAAGAGGAAAGGAAGTGAACGACCAAAGAGGAAAAAGATGAGAAAAGGAAAGAAAAAAAAGAGGAAAGACAAGGAGGAGATCTAGGCTTCGTTCACTTAAGTTAGGAGAGAACAAAACAGCCGTTAGGGAGAGAGAGTTGCAAAAGGAGTTGCAGAGAGAGAGTTGCAGAAAGAGAGGAGAGAGGAGAGCTGTTCGTGAGTGATTGCGAAGGAGACATTCAAGGGGCATTGGAGATCAATTCAAGACTTCGGTTTTGTTTGGTTTTATGTTCTTTAGACTTTCTACTTCGATTATGTTGTTTGCTTTTGAACGCATCAGCGAGTAGTCGTTTTGTTCTAGGAGAAGGGATTAGCCTTTGGCTATCCCGGAACCACTTTGATTTATCTTTGAATGCAATTTCCTGTTTTCGTTTATCTATTCTTCATCTGAGTGCTTCATTGACTTGTTTTTGCAATGGCCACGTAGATGCATGTTTTAGGAACTTAGGAGAAGGACCGAAAGGAGAATTCTAATTCTGGATAATCAGGTTTGGAACAACCGAGGTTAGGCCACGAAATTAGGGTAGCAGCCGTTGAGGGTAAAACGAATGAATCACAGATCTTATGGGTTTAGCTTAAGGTGTCAGCCACGACAGTAGGGGATAACTTAACTAGATCATGTGTCTATGACTTGAGAGAGGGTAGATATCATATTAGGCTCGTCTGCCTTAGATAACTTGATGGGTATTGCATGATTAGATAGGTTGATTCTTTGTTCGGTAGTCTTGTGGTGAAACCGGATTTCTAGAACGTTTGTCTCACTGTGAAGAACTCGTCAGTTTATTTGTTTTTAGTATTTCGTTCTCAAAACCCATAATTCGTTCGCTTGCAAGTTTGATTCGTAATTTGAGTTTAGGTTGTGTTGCGTAATCCCTGTGGGATTGACACCTAAAGTACTACACACGTGCCGTGCACTTGCAGGTAGTTTAGGTTAATATTTGTTTAACTTTGAATACGCATCTGTCGATACGTTGGATTTTTAATGCCAGGAGATGCCCTTTTTGAGCTTCTTAGGATACGAATGTCATTTCTTGTCAATACGTCGCTTGCGTTGTGTTTGTCTCTCGGATATTCCTTTTGCTTCCCATTTCCTATTTGCATTTGTCTCTCATGTTGCACCCCTTTTCCGCTTTTTGTTTTTGTTTTCACGTGATTAGACGACTACAACAATAAATTGTTTGACGAGCTTTGAAATACCATAACTTTGTGTATGAAGCTCTGAGTTACATTATTTTTTCACATCCCATTCATGTTTTTGAGATAAACGATGTCTCGGGATGCTGAAGGCAGTCGGACCCCGTTTTCTAGCTCAAAATCCTTTATTTCTGTCGATACATTGGATTTTTAGAGCCGTGATATGCCCTTTTCGAGTTTCTTAGGATACAAATGTCATTTCTTGTCAATACTTTTCTTGCTTTGCGTTTTTCTCTCGGATACTCCTTTTGCCTCCTATTTCCTATTTGCGTTTGTCTCTCGTGTTGTACCCCTTTTCTGCTTTTTGCTTTTTGTTTACACGTGATTAGATGACTACAACAATGAATTGTACGATGGGCTTTGAAATACCATAACTTTATGTACAAAGCTCCAAGTTACATGATTTTTTACATCTCATTCATCTTTTCGAGATAAACAATGTCCGAGATGCTGAAGGCAGTCTGACCCTGTTTTTCAGCTTAAAATCCTTTATTTAGGTCGATAGGTTGTATTTTAGAGCCGGGAGATGTCCTTTTTGAGTTTCTTAGGATACGAATGTCATTTGTCAATACGCCGCCTGCTTTGTGTTTGTCTATCAGATATTTATTTTTTTCCTATTTCCGATTTGTGTTTGTCTCTCGTGTTGTACCCCTTTTCCACTTTTTGTTTTTGTTATTACGTGATTAGACGACTACAACAATGAATTGTACATCAGGCTTTGAAATACCATAACTTTGCATACAAAGCTCTGAATTACTTGATTTTTCACATCTCATTCATCTTTTCGAGATAAATGATGCCCTGGGTTGCTGTAGGCAGCTCGACCCTGTTTTCGAGCTCAAAATCTTATATTTAGGTCGATACATTGGATTTTTAGAATCGGGAGATGCCCTTTTCGAGTTTCTTAGGAAACGATTGTAATTTCTTGTCAATACGCCACTTGCGTTGCGTTTGTATTTCGAATATTCAATTTTTTCCTATTTCCTATTTGTGTTTTTCTCTCGTCTTGCACCCCTTTTCCGCTTTTTGTTTTTGTTTTCACTTAATTAGATGGCTACAACGATGAATTGTACGACGAGCTTTGAAATACCATAACTTTGCGTATGAAGCTCCGAATTACATGATTTTTTCACATCTCATTCATCGTTTCGAGATAAACGACGCCCTTGGTTGCTGTAGGAAGCCCGAACCGCTTTTCGAGCTCAAAATCCTTTATTTAGGTAAATACGTTGGACTTTTAGAGTAGAGAGATGCCCTTTTCGAGTTTCTTAGGATACGAATGTCATTTCTTGTCAACACGCCGCTTGTGTTCCGTTTGTCTCTCTGATATTTATTTTTTTTCCTGTTTCTTATTTGCGTTTTTCTCTCGTGTTGCACCCCTTTTCCTCTTTTTTTTTGTTTACACGTGATTAGATGACTACAACAATGAATTGTGTGAAAAGCTTTGACATACCATAACTTTGCGTACGAACCTCTGGATTACATGATGTTTTCACATCTTATTCATCTTTTTGAGATAAACGATGCCTTGGGTTGTTGAAGGCAGCCTACTCTGTTTTCGAGTTCAAAATCCTTTATTTAGGTCGATACGTTGGATTTTTAGAGCCGGGAGATGCCATTTTCGAGTTTCTTAGGATACAAATGTCATTTCTTGTCAATACTTTGCTTGCATTGCATTTGTCTCTCTGATATTCCTTTTGCTTCCTATTTCCTATCTGTGTTTTTCTCTCATGTTCCACCCCTTTTCCGCTTTTTGTTTTTGTTTTTACGTGATTAGATGACTACAACAATGAATTGTACGACGGACTTTGAAATACCATAACTTTGCGTACAAAGCTCTGAATTACATGATTGTTTCACATATCATTCATCTTTTCGAGATAAACGACGCATTGGATTGCTGTAGGCAGCCCGACCCCATTTTCGAGCTTAAAATCCTTTATTTAGGTCGATACGTTAGATTTTTAGAGCCAGAAGACGCCCTGTTCGAGTTTCTTACGATACGAATGTCATTTCTTGTCAATACTCCGCTTGCATTGCATTTGTCTCTCGGATATTCATTTTTTTTCTTATTTCCTAGATGCGGTTGTCTCTCGTGTTGCACCCCTTTTCCGCTTTTTGTTTTTGTTTTCACGTGATTAGATGACTACAACAATGAATTGTACGAAAAGCTTTGAAATACTATAACTTTGCGTACGAACCTCCGAATTACATGATTTTTCACATCTCATTAATCTCTTCGATATAAACGATGCCTTGGGATGCTGAAGGCAGCCCTGTTTTTAAGCTCAAAATCCTTCATTTAGGTCGATACGTTAGATTGTTAGAGCCGGAAGATGCCTTTTTCCAGTTTCTTAGGATACGAATGTCATTTTTCAAAACGCCGCTTGCGTTGTGTTTCTCTCTCGAATATTCATTTTTTTCCTATTTCTTATTTGTGTTTGTCTCTTGTGTTGCACCCATTATCCGCTTTTTGTTTTTGTTTTTACGTGATTAGACGACTACAACAATGAATTGTACGACAGACTTTGAAATACCATAACTATGCGTACGAATCTCCGAATTACATGATTTTTTAAAATCTCATTCATCCTTTCAAGATAAACGACACCCTGGGTTGCTGTAGGCAGCCCGACCCCGTTTTCGAGCTTAAGAGCTTTTATTTAGGTCGATACTTTATATTCTTAGAGCCGAGAGATGCCCTTTTTCAGTTTCTTAGGATACAAATGTCATTTCTTTTCAATACGTCGCTTGCGTTGTGTTTGTGATATGATCTTGGAAGATGTCGAGGATGCGACCAACAATGGAGAAGAGGATGTGACCTGCAGCGCGGAAGAAGAAGAAGACTGCGCGACCCGAGACGCCGACAGTGCGACCCGAGACGCTATCAGCGCGACCCGAGACGCCAGCAGCGCGACCCGAGACGCCATCAGCATAATCTGATACACGACCATCACTAGCGCGACCCGAGACGCGAACAGGTCGAAGTACGTTGGTCCCGTGACCCGAGCAAGAGCTATGGAGGAAGAAGCCTTGATCCTACCAGCCGGACCCGTGACCCGAGCCAAGGCCGCGAAGCTTCAAGACGCTATTATCGGAATTCTCACGGCCGTTCACGCGCATGAAGAGTATTAAAATTCACGTGAAGTCACGAGCCTAAGGAACGTCATTCAAGCCGAAGCCCGACCCGCATCGGTTATTGATTAGGTAAAGTGACCCGTGTGTACTCTTTTCCCTTCGTCTGTTTTGTCCCAAGGGGTTTTCCGATGATGGTTTTTTAACGAGGCCGCGAGTCACTTATTTCCCTGCGACCTAATTAATAACTCGAGATCCAAGGAGAGTCCGCGTCCCAACATGCACGGCCAACAAGGATTATCTTCTTGTTTTATGTTTTCTAGGCATTAATGTGTATCTTTGCATGTAGCTTACACATTTAATGCATATTTAGTGTTGCATGGCCTAGGTTTTCTCTATAATGGCCGGTCACCCCTCCTTGTAGAACAATCAATCTTTTCATCCAAATTTGAATAAAAAACTTTGAGTTTTTATCTTTGAATTCTTGTGAATTCTTGGTTCGTTGGTGTGTAATATCCAGCAACCTCGTTGGTGTGTAATATCCAACGGTTGTTCGTCCTTCGTTGGTGTGTAATATCCATCGGAGACGAACCGGTGAATCGAGGGCCTTCCGCAACCCTCGTGTGACCATCCGCCCCACACTCCCTTGTGCAACCCATTGTAGCAAGGCATATCCATTCCTAACCTTGTCTAGAGCATCGTTCCAGTCGGTATCGCATCACAAGGTCGTTCCAGTCAGGATCGCGTCAGGTGGTATCAGAGCTCGTTCTAGCGTCTAAATGTTAGTTCAATTTAGTTTTTGATCTTTCAGTCATAGCTTGATTGAATCTTCAAATATATATATATATAATATATTTGTACGTTCAAAAGTTATTCCTGTAAGTGGTTATCTTGAGCAAATCCGTCTCATACGTTTGAAGTTAACTTGTGCGCCTATATTCATACGTTAGAAGTCTATCTCGTGTGAGTATATATATATATATATTTCGTACGATTGGGTGACTATCGTGTGCGTAAATTTTGTGAACGTTTGAATAGCTATTTTTGCGTATCTAGTTCGTGCGTTTGAAACTCTATATCGTACGTGTCTTGTGCGTTTTATCCGTGCGTGTCCTTGTCGAGGGTTTGTGTTTTCTTTGCTTTCCGCTTGTGGCTGCTCCGTGTGTTAGTGTGCAGGAACTCGCAAGTAGATACACGCAAGAAACCCTAGGACGTCATGGATGAAATAGGTGCCGAGAGCAGCCGCGTCAATGAGAGGCTCATTGAGGCTCTCGCGGCTCGTTTGGAGCAAAGCACCAACAACAAAATGGAGGAGTTTCGGCAAGAGTTTCAGGCCGAACGTCCAACACGACCAAGGGACGCTCATGCGTTCCAGCAACGTGAGAGGAACCCGCATGAGGAAGACAGCAACTACTACGAACGAGGCAGCTCATCCTCGTCCCGAAGTAGTCACCGGCGGCGACGCGCGCCAAGGGAGCGAAGAGACGACCCGAGGGACGACCTCGCGGGTCTCAAACTAAAAATCCCCACGTTCCACGGCAAGGCCAACCCGGAAGCATACCTAGAGTGGGAGAAAAAGGTGGAACTTGTTTTCGGTTGCCAAGCATATCCCGAGGCCAAGAAGGTTAGGGTGGCGGTCACGGAGTTCTACGACTATGCGTTGAGTTGGTCGGATCAACTCACGATTTCCCGACGAAGAAATGGCGAAGAACCAGTAGCTACTTGGCTGGAAATGAAGACCATTATGCGCAAGAGGTTCGTGCCAAACCATCACCACCGAGAGATTCATCGGCGGTTACGGAAACTCACCCATGGAAGCCGTTCCGTGGGGGAGTATTTCCAAGAGATGGAACTACTAAGTTGCGAGCTGACCTTACAGAAGATAGGGAGACCACGATGTCTCGGTTCTTTGGAGGACTCAACCTAGACATCCAAGATCAACTTGAGCTACAACATTACGTGGAGATCGAGGAAATGCTTCACAAAGCAATTCTCATCGAACAACAACTCCAGCGAAGACAAAAGCCCCGTTCGGGCTATGGGGCTGGGAAACATGGCCAGACACGAGACAAGAAACCGAGCTATCCAAGGAAGGACAGCACGGCTCCAGCAGGCCGCGACACGCCAAAGGTGCAGGCCGCGGGCCGAGACGCGCAGAAAACTGGACCAGCCGCGCCACGGGACAAAGGAAGGACAGAGGCCACAAATCCGAGGGCTCGGGACATGAAATGTTTTAAGTATCATGAAAGAGGACACTACGCCAGTGAGTGTACGAACAAGAAGGTCATGATCCTTCGCGACGACGGAGAATTCGAGTCCGTGGACGAAGCGGCCGAAATGTCGGACGAGACGCGTGAAGAAGAACCGACCACGGGCGAGTTGCTGGTTGCACACGTTCTCTAAACACGCAGCCCAAGTGTGATGAGCAAGAACAGTGAGAAAATCTGTTCCACACCCGCTGCTTAGTTCACAGCAAAGTCTGTAGCGTTATTATCGACGGAGGAAGTTGCACGAACGTTACAAGCGCTACGATTGTTCGGAAAATTGGATTGAAAGTCCAAAAGCATCCAAAGCCATATAAACTTCAATGGCTGAATGAAAATGGCGAAATGAAGGTGACAAACCAAGTAACCGTCCATTTGCCATAGGAAAATACGAAGACGAAATTCTATGCGATGTGCTCCCGATGGAGGCGAGCCATATTTTGCTCAGAAGACCTTGGCAATTGGATCGCAAGGTAAAACATGACGGTTATACTAACAAACATTATTTCGAGTATAATGGTAGGAAGACCGTCCTTATCCCTTTGACGTCTAAGGAGGTAATGCAAGTTGCATTTGAAGAAGCAAAGCGCGCTCGAGCTTAGACCGTCAAATTTTTACGCACGATCGGGTGAGATCAAGAAATCTCTCCATTCGGATCAGACCGTATTACTTTTTGTTTATAAGGAAGCTCTTTTGAGCTTAACTAACCTTGCACCAGTGCTGCCGAGTGGATTTCTATATTATTGCAGGAATACAACGATGTCTTTCCCGAAGAGAACCCCACCGGATTGCCACCGATACGTGGAATCGAACACCAAATCGATTTCGTTCCCAAAGCAACGTTACCAAATCGGCCAGCCTACCGAACCAATCCCGTGGAGACAAAGAAGCTGCAAAGGTAAGTGGAGGAGCTTATGGACAAAGGACATATTCGCGAGAGTATATCCGTGCGCCGTACCCGTGCTACTCGTACCAAAGAAGGATGGCAGCTGGCGCATGTGCGTTGATTGTCGTGCAATCAACAACATCACGGTGAAGTATCGACATCCTATTCCTAGGCTAGATGAGATGCTAGATGAATTACATGGAAGTAGGGTATTCTCGAAAATTGATCTTAAAAGCGGTTACCATCAAATCAGAATGAAAGAAGGAGATGAGTGGAAAACTGCATTTAAAACTAAGCATAGTTTATACGAGTGGTTAGTCATGCCCTTTGGGGTTATCAAATGCACCTAGTACTTTTATGCGATTAATGAACCATATGCTTAGGGAATATATATGTAGATTTGTGGTAGTCTACTTCGACGATATTTTAGTCTATAGCAAGAATTTGGATGAGCACCTAGGACATTTAGAATCGGTGATGAAGGTACTTAGGAAGGAGGAATTATACGCCAATCTAAAGAATGTACCTTTTGTACGGATAACATTGTTTTCCTAGGTTTTGTAGTGAGTTCGGATGGTGTTAAGGTCGACGAGGAGAAAGTCAAAGCCATTCGAGAATGGTCAAGCCCAAAGACCGTCGGGGAAGTCCAGAGCTTCCATGGACTCACAGGTTTTTACCGGTGACTCGTAAAGGACTTCTGCACCATAGTCGCCCCTCTTACGGAAGTTATTAAGAAAAAAGTGGGAATCAAATGGAGAGAAGCGCAAGAAGCAGCGTTTCAAACGCTGAAGGAGAAATTGACTAACGCCCCATTGCTTATATTACCCGATTTTCTTAAAACTTTTGAGATTGAGTGTGATGCATCAGGTGTAGGCATTGGAGCAGTCTTAATGCAGGATCGAAAGCCGATTGCCTACTTCAGTGAGAAATTCGGAGGAGCAACTCTCAACTACGCCACTTATGATAAGGAGCTATATTCACTTGTGAGGGCATTACAAACTTGGCAACATTAATTGTGGCCAAAGGAGTTCGTAATACACACCGACCATGAATCGCTCAAATATTTGAAGGGTCAAAACAAGCTAAGTAAAAGACATGCAGGGTGGGTAGAAATCATCGAAACATCTTCTTACGTCATCAAATATAAGCAAGGTAAGGAGAACGTAGTGGCTGATGCCTTATCCCGAAGGTACGCTCTGTTAAGTACCTTGGATGCAAAACTTCTAGGTTTTGTACATATTAAAGATCTATATGCAACTGACCTAGAATTCGGAGAAACATATAAAATTTGTGAGAAATTTGCATCAGGTCATTTTTATAGGCATGATGATTATTTGTTTTACGATAGTCGTTTATGTGTGCCTAACTGCTCTATGAGAGAGTTATTTGTTAGAGAAGGCCACGGTGGTGAACTCATGGGCCATTTCGGAATTGCAAAGACTTTGAAAATATTGCAGGATCATTTCTACTGGCCACATATGAAGAGAGATGTGGAACGTATCTGCGAGCGATGCGACGCATGTAAACAGGCTAAATCTAAGATTCAGCCTCACGGTTTGTATACTCCACTCCCTATCCCAACTCATCCTTGGACTGACATATCTATGGATTTTGTTATTGGGTTGCCTAGGACCAAAACAGGAAAAGATTCAATCTTTGTGGTAGTGACAGATTTTTGAAAATGGCGCATTTCATACCATGTCATAAATCGGATGATGTATTGCATGTAGCTGAACTATTCTTTAAAGAAGTAGTACGTTTGCATGGCATGCCTAGCACTATAGTCTCCGATAGGGATACCAAATTTCTTAGTTATTTTTGGAAGACCTTGTGGTCCAAGTTAGGAACGAAAATTTTATTTTCTACGACTTGTCATCCACAAACAGATGGTCAAACCGAAGTAGTGAACAGAAAGGCCAGATTTGTCAAACAAATTCATGAAAAGGCAAGGAAGAACATAGAGGAGAAGACCAAGCTCTATGTGAAACATGCAAACAAAGGACGAAAGAAGATGACTTTCAAGCCCGGTGATCAAGTTTGGATTCACCTACGGAAAGAACGTTTTCTGAACGAGCGGAAATCAAAGCTAATGCCCCGGATCGACGGCCCGTTTACTGTGACCAAGAAGATCAACAACAACGCCTACCGGCTAGATTTGCAAGGTAAGTATAATGTAAGTTCTAGCTTCAATGTTTTTGACTTGATGCCTTTTGTTGCAAATCATGCGGATTTGAGGACAAATCCTTTTAAAGTAGGGGGCATGATATGATCCCGGAGGACATCGAGGACGCGACCAACAATGCAGAAGAGGATGCGATCTGCAGCGCGGAAGAAGAAGAAGACTGCGTGACCCGAGACACCGACATCGCGACCCGAGACGCTATCAGCACGACCCGGGACGCCAAAAGCGCGACCCGAGACGCCATCAGCGCAATCCGAGACACGACCATCACTAGCGCGATCCGAGACGCGACCAGGTCAAAGTACGTTGGTCCCGTGACCCAAGCAAGAGCTATGGAGGAAGAAGCCTTGATCCTACCAGCCGGTCCCGTGACCCGAGCCAAGACCGCGAAGCTTCAAGACGCTATTATCGGAATTCTCACGGCCGTCTACGCGCATGAAGAATAGAAGTCACGAGCCTAAGGAACGTCATTCAAGCCAATGCCCGACCCGCATCGGTTATTAATTAGGTAAAGTGACCCGCATGTACTCTTTTCCCTTCGTCGGTTTTGTCCCACGGGGTTTTCCGACGACGGATTTTTAATGAGGCCGCGAGTCACTTATTTCCCCGTGACCTAATTAATAACTCGAGACCCATGGAGAGTCTGCGCCCCAACATGCATGGCCAACAAGGATTATCTTCTTGTTTTATGTTTTCTAGGCATTAAAGTGTAGCCTTGCATGTAGCTTACACATTTAATGCATATTTAGTGTTGCATGGCCTAGGTTTTCTCTATAATGGCCGGTCACCCCTCCTTGTAGAACAATCAGTCTTTTCATTCAAATTTGAATAAAAAACTTTGAGTTTTTATCTTTGAATTCTTGTGAATTCTTGGTTCGTTGGTGTGTAATATCCAGCAACCTCGTTGGTGTGTAATATCCAACGGGTGTTCGTCCTTCGTTGGTGTGTAATATCCATCGGAGATGAACCGGTTAATCGAGGGCCTTCTGCAACCCTCGTGTGACCATCCGCCCCCCACACTCCCTTGTGCAACCCGTTGCAGCAAGGCATATCCATTCCTAACCTTGTCTAGAGCGTCAGTCCAATCGGGATCGCGTCATAGCGTCATCTTCTAAGTGAATCCTATTTCATTTTTTCCTATTTCCTATTTGTCTTTGTCTCTCGTGTTGCACCCTTTTTTCGCTTTTTGTTGTTGTTTTCGCGTGATTAGACGACTACAACAATGAATTGTATGATGGGCTTTGAAATACCATAACTTTGCATACGAAACTCTAAATTACTTGATTTTTTCACTACTCATTCATCTTTTCAAGATCAACAATTCCCTGGGTTGCTGTAGGCAGCCCGATCCCGCTTTCAAGCTCAAAATCCTTTATTTAGGTTGATACGTTGGATTCTTAGAGCCGAGAGATGCCCTTTTAGAGTTTCTTAGGATACGAATGTCCTTTCTTGTCAATACACCGCTTGCGTTGCGTTTGTCTCTCGGATATTCATTTTTTTTCTTATTTCCTATGTGCGTTTGTCTCTCTTGTTGCACCCCTTTTCCGCTTTTTGTTTTTGTTTTCACGTGATTAGATGACTACAACAATGAATTGTAGGGTGAGTTTTGAAATACCATAACTTTGCCTACGAACCTGTGAATTACATGATTTTTTCACTTCTCATTAATCGTTTCGAGATAAACAATGCCCCGAGATGGTGAAGGCAGCTCAACCCCGTTTCTGAACTTAAAATCCTTAATTTAGGTCGATACGTTGGATTACTAGAAATGGGAGATGCCCTTTTTGAGTTTCTTTGGATACGAATGTCACTGGTCAATACGCTGCTTGCGCTTTGTTTGTCTTTCAGATATTCATTTTTTTCCTATTTCCTATTTGTGTTTGTCTCCCGTGTTGCATTCTTTTCCATTTTTTGTTTTTTGTTTTTGCTTGATTGGACAACTACAAAATTAAATTGTAGACAGACCTTGAGATACCATAACTTTGCGTACGGAGCTGCAAATTACATGATTTATTAACATCTCATTCATCTATTCGAGATAAACAATGCCCTGGGTTGCTGTAGGTAGCATGACTCCAATTTTGAGCTCAAAATAATTTATTTAGTTCGATACGTTGGATTTTTAGTGCCGGGAGATGCCCTTTTCGAGTTTCTTAGGATACGAATGTCATTTCTTGTCAATACGCCGCTTGCATTGCGTTTGTCTCTCAGATATTCATTTTTTTCCTATTTCTTATTTGCGTTTGTCTCTCGTGTTGCGTCCCTTTTCCACTTTTTGTTGTTGTTTGCACGTGATTAGACGATTACAACAATGAATTGTACGACGAGCTTTGAAATACCATAACTTTGCGTACGAACCTCCGAATTACATTATTTTTTTCACATCTCATTCATCTTTTAGAGATAAACGATGCTTCGGGATGCTGAAGGCAGCCCGACCCTGTTTTTGAGCTTAAAATCTTTTATTTAGATCGATACGTTGGATTTTAAGAGCCGGGAGATGCCCTTTTCGAGATTTTAGGATACAAATGTCATTTCTTGTCAATACACCGCTTGCTTTGCGTTTGTCTCTCGGATATTGCTTTTGCTTCCTATTTCCTATGTGTGTTTGTCTCTCGTGTTGCACCCTTTTTCCGCTTTTTGTTTTTGTTTTTACATGATTAGACAACTACAACAATGAATGGCACTACGGGCTTTGAAATACCATAACTTTGCGAACGAAGCTCTGAATTAGATGATATTTTCTCATGTCATTGATATTTTTGAGATAAACGATGCCCTGGGTTGCTGTAGGTAGCTCGACCCCATTTTCAAGCTTAAAATCCTTTATTTAGGTTGATACGTTGGATTTTTAGAGCCGGGAGATGCCCTTTTCGAATTGCTTAGGATATGAATATCAATATGCCGCTTGTGTTGCGTGTGTCTCTCGGATATTCATTTTTTTCCTGTTTCCTATTTGCGTTTATCTTTCGTGCTACACCCCTTTTCCGCTTTTTGTTTTTACGTGATTAGATGACTACAACAATGACTTGTACGACTGGCTTTGAAATACCATAACTTTGCATACGAAGCTCTGAATTACATGTTTTTTCACATTTCATTCATCTTTTCGAGATAAACGACACCCTTGGTTGCTGTAGGCAACCCGACCCCGTTTTTTAGCTCAATATCCTTTATTTAGGTCGATACGTTGGATTTTTAGAGCTGGGAGATGCCCTTTTTGAGTTTCTTAGGATACGAATATCAATACACCGCTTGCGTTGCATTTGTCTTTTGGATATTCCTTTCCTTTCCTATTTCCTATTTGCGTTTGTCTCTCGTGTTGCACCCCTTTGCCGCTTTTTTTTTGTTTTCACATGATTAGTCGACTACAACAATGATTTGTATGAAGGGCTTTGAAACACCATAATTTTGCGTACGAAGCTCCGAATTACATGATTTTTTCCCATCTCATTCATCTTTTCGAGATAAACGACCCCTTGGATTGCTGAAGGCAACCAAACCCCATTTTTTTAGCTCAAAATCCTTTATTTAGGTCGATATGTTGAATTTTTAGAGCCGGGAGATGCCCTTTTCGAGTTTCTTAGAATACAAATATCATTCCTTGTCAATACGCTGCTTGTGTTGCGTTTGTCTCTCGGATATTCATTTTTTTCCAATTTCCTATGTGCGTTTGTCTCTCATGTGTCACCGCTTTTCGCTTTTCGTTTTTGTTTTCACGTGATTAGATGACTACAACAATGAATTGTAGGACAAGCTTTGAAATACCATAACTTTGCCTACTAACCTCCGGATTACATTATTTTTTCACATCTCATTAATGTTTTCGAGATATACGATGCCCCGGGATGCTGAAGGCAGCCCGACCTCGTTTTTAAGCTCAAAATCCTGTATTTAGGTCGATACATTGGATTTTTAGATTCGAGAGATGCCCTTTTTGAGTTTTTCAGGATACGAATGCCACTTGTCAATACATTGCTTGTGTTGTGTTTGTCTCTCGGATATTCATTTTTTCCTATTTCGTATTTGTATTTGTCTCTCGTGTTGCCCCCTTTTTCTGCTTTTTGTTTTTGGTTTCATGTGATTAGATGATTACAACAATAAATTGTACGGTGAGCTTTGAAATACCATAACTTTGCGTAAGAACCTCCGAATTACACAATTTTTTCACATCTCATTAATCTTTTTGAGATAAACGATACCCCATGATGCTGAAGGCAACCCGACCCCGTTTTCGAGCTCAAAATCCTTTATTTAGGTCGATACATTGGATTTTTAGATTCGAGAGATGCCCTTTTTGAGTTTTTTAGGATACGAATGTCATTTCTTGTCAATACGCCCACTACAGAAAAACATGCGTTTTCCAACGGAAAAATCCGTTGGAAAATGTTTTAAATCCGTTGGAAAAGGCTCTTCCCAACGGACGACAACGGGTTCTTGCCCGTGGGGAATTGATCGTTGCAAATCGAGATCCGTTGCTAATTGCAACGGAGTTGCAACGGATAATATCCGTTGCGGAAGTGTAATGGAAGGTGTAACGGAATCTGCCGTTGAAAATTTGTAACGGACGCTTGTTGGAGAAATTTGTATCGGAAGCCTGTTGAAAGGTGGTAATGGATTTCCTGTAAAAATTTTTAACGGACATCCGTTTCCATCCAGGGGGAAATGAGCGGGAATTTAAAATTTCCAACGGGTATCCATTGAAAACTGGCGGGAAAGAGCAACGGGAGCTCGTTGCAAATTGGCGGGAAAGGGCAACGGACGTCCGTTACCATTTGGCGGTAAAATTGCGTCCAACAGAAATATGTTAAAATTGCAACGGGCATCCATCGGAAAGGTGATTAAAAAAATAAATCAAAATAACAAAATTTTTAAAAATAATAATATTTTTTAAAAATAAAATTTTTTAATTAAAATATTAAAATTGTTTACAAAAAAACATTAAAAATAAAACTAATTGATAACACTGAAAGTGTATCAATATTAGGATAGGTTTTTACACCATTTTCGCATGAATCTTACATTGAGTCTTACTTATCCGATATGATTTCGAGCTTCACACACCCGTTTTGTTGGTTTTCAGGTTTTTAGGCGACAAGGCCTAAATGAGCTCAATACGAAGAATTTCTGATCAAAACCACATGAATAGAAGACATATCTACTCAGAGCTCCATAACCCAAAGGAACACCCGATCAACGAGCGGAAAAGAGAAATATCAAGGACACAAGGGTGCCCGGTCGGGCACTATCCCTCCACCCGCTCGGGTAAAACCTACGGGGTTTTATCCACACATTCAGCACGACCCGGGCACA
>CM071865.1:22456589-22503289 GCA_036759665.1 Gynandropsis gynandra
CGACGCTCTAGATTGCTGAAGGCAGCCTGACCCCATTTTTGAGCTCAAAATCCTATATTTAGGTCGATACGTTGGAATTTTAGAGCCGTGAGTTGCCCTTTTCGAGTTTCTTTGGATACGAATTTCATTTCTTGTGAATAATCCGCTTGCTTTGCGTTTGTCTCTCGGATATTCATTTTGCTTCCTATTTCCTATTTGCGTTTGTCTCTCGTGTTGCACCTATTTTCCGCTTTTGATTATTGTTTTCAGATGATTAGTCGACAACAACAATGAGTTCTATAACGAGCTTTGAAATACCATAACTTTGCGTACAAAGCTCCGAATTACATGATTTTTCACATCTCATTCATCTTTTCGAGATAAGTGATGCCCTGGATTGCTGAAGGCAGCCCGACCCCTTTTTTGAGCTCAAAATCCTTTATTTAGGTCGATACATAGGGTTTTTAGAGCCGGGAATTGCCTTATCAGTTTCTTAGAATACGAATATCAATTCTTGTTAGTACGCCACTTTCCTTGCATTTGTCTATCGGATTTTCATTTTGCTTCCTTTCCTATTTGTGTTTGTCTCTCGTGTTGCACCCTTGCTTTTGTTTTTTTTTTCACATGATTAGTCGACTACAATAATGAATTGTACGACGGGCTTAGAAATACCATAAATTTGCATACAAAGCTGTGAATTACATGATTTTTTCACATCTCATTCATCTTTTGGAGATAAACGACGCCCTGTATTGCTGAAGGCAGCCCGACACCATTTTCGAGATCAAAATCCTTTATTTAGGTCGATACGTTGGATTTTTAGAGCCGGGAGATGCCCTTTTCGAGTTTCTTAGGATACGAATGTCATTTCTTGCCAATATGCCGCTTGTGTTGTGTTTGTCTCTTGGATTTTTTTTTGCTTCCTATTTCTTATATGCATTTATCTCTCGTATTTTAACCTTTTTCCGCTTTTTTTTATTACTTTCACATGATTTGTCGACTACAACAATGAATTGTACAACGAGATTTGAAATACCATAACTCTGCATAGAAAGCTCTAAATTACATGATTTTTTCACATCTCATTCATCTGTTCGAGATAAACGATGCAGTGGATTATCTGAAGGCAGCCCGACCCCGTTTTTGAGCTCATAGTCCATTATATAGGCCGATACGTTAGAGTTTTTGAGCCGGGAGATGCCCTTTTCGAGTTTCTTACGATACAAATGTCATTATTTGTCAATACGCCCCTTGCTTTTGTCTCTCAGATATTCATTTTTCTTCTAGTTTCCTGTTTGCATTTGTCTCTTGCATTTCATCCCTCTTCCGCATTTTGTTTCCGTTTTCACATGATTAGACGACTACAATAATGAATTGTACGACGAGCTTTTAAAAACCATAACATTGCATACGAAGCTCCGAATTACATGATTTTTTCACATCCCATTCATCTTTTCGAGATAAATGATACCTTGGAATGCTTAAGGCAGCCCGACCCCATTTTCAAGCTTAAAATCCTTTATTTAGGTTGATACGTTGGATTTTTAGAGCCGGGAGATGCCCTTTTAGAGTTTCTTAGGATACGAATGTCATTTTATGTCAATACGCCGCTTGCGTTTTATCTCTCGGATATTCGTTTTTCTTCCTATTTCCTATTTGTGTTTGTCTCTCGTGTTGCACCTCTTTCCGCTTTTTGTTTTTGTTTTCACGTGATCAGACGACTACAAAAATGAATTTTGGACGGGCTTTGAAATACCATAACTTTGCGTACGAAGCTCCAAATTACATGATTTTTTCACATCTCATTCATCTTTTCTAGATAAACGACGCACTGGATTGCTTAAGGCAGCCCGACACCGTCTTCGAACTCAAAATCCTTTATTTAGGTCGATACATTTGATTTTTTTAACCTAGGAGTTGCCCTTTCCGAGTTTTTAGAATACGAATGTCATTTCTTGTCAATATTCCGCTTGCGTTGCATTTCTCTCTCGGATATTCATTTTGCTTCCTATTTCCTATATGCGTTTGTCTTTCGTGCTGCACCCCTTTTCCGTTTTTTTTTTGTTTTCACATGATTAGTCGGCTCCAACAATGAATTTTACGAAGAGCTTTGAAATACCATAAATTCGCGTACGAATCTCCGAATTACATGATTTTTTCACATTTTGTTCATCCTTTAGAGATAAATGACACCCTGGGTCTAAAAGGCAGCCCGATCCTTTTTTCAAGCTCAAAATCCTTTATTTAGGTTGCTACATTGGATTTTTAGAGCCGGGAGTTGTCCGAGTTCCGTAAGATACAAATGTCATTTCTTGTAAATACTCCACTTGCTTTGCGTTTGTCTCTCGGATATTCATTTTGCTTCCTATTTCCTATTTGTGTTTGTCTCTTGTGTTGCTTCCATTTTCCGCTTTTTGTTTTTGCTTTCACATGATTTGTCGACTACAATAATGAATTGTACGACGGACTTTGAAATACCATAACTTTGCGTACGAATCTCCGAATTACATGATTTTTTCACATCTAATTCATCTTTTCCAGATAAACAATGCCCCTGGATGCTTAGGGAAGCCTGACCTGGTTTTCGAGCTCAAAATCTTTTATTTAGCTCGATACGTTGGATTTTTAGAGCCTGGAGATGCCCTTTTTTCCGAGTTTCCTAGGATACGAATATCATTTCTTGTCAATACGCCGCTTGCGTTTTGTCCCTCGGATATGATTTTTTCTTCCTATTTCTATTTGCATTTGTCTCTCATGTTGCACCACTTTTCCGCTTTATTTTCATGTGATTAGACAACTATAACAATGAATTATATGACTGGTTTTTAAATACCATAACTTTGAGTACGAAGCTTTGAATTACATGTTTGTTTAATATCTCAATGATTTTTCAAGATAAACGACGTCCAGGGTTACTGAAGGCAGCACGACCCCATTTTCGAGCTCAAAATCTTTTTTATAGGTCGATGCGTTAAATTTTTAGAGCCGGGAGATTCCCTTTTCGAGTTTCTTACGATACGAATGTCATTTCTTGTCAATACGCCGCTTGCTTTTGTCTCTTGGATATTAATTTGTTTCCTATTTCTATTTGCATTTGTCTCTCATGTTGCACTCCTTTTCCGCTTTTTGTTTTTGTTTTCATGTGATTAGACGACTAGAACAAGGAATTATATGACGGGCTTTGAAATACCAAAATTTTGCGTACGAAGCCTTGAATTACATGATTTTTTCACATCTCATTCATCTTTTTGAGATAAACGACGCCCAAGGTTGCTGAATTCAGCTCGACCCCATTTTCAAGCTAAAAATCCTTCATTTAGGTCGATACTTTGAATTTTTAGAGTCGAGAGATGCCCTTTCGGAGTTTCTTAGGATACAACTGTCATTTCTTGTCAATACGCCGGTTGCGTTGCGTTTGTCTCTCAGATATTCATTTCTCTACCTGTTTCCTATTCGCGTTTGTCTCTCGTGTTGCACCCTTTTTCCGCTTTTTGTCTTTGTTTTCACGTGATTAGACGACTATAATTAATTGTACGACGTGCTTTGAAAAACCATAACTTTGCATACGAAGCTCTGAATTACATGATTTCTTCATATCTCATTTATCTTTTTGAGATAAACGACGCCCAAGGTTGTTGAAGGCAGTCCGACCCCGTTTTCAAGCTTAATATGCTTTATTTAGGTCGATTCATTGGATTTTTAGAGACGAGAGATGCCCTTTTCAAGTTTCTTACGATACGAATGTCATTTCTTAACAATACGCCACTTGCATTGCGTTTGTGTCTCGGATATTCATTTCTTTTCCTATTTCCTATTCGCATTTGTCTCTCGTGTTGCGCCCCTTTTCTGCTTTTTCGTTTTTGTTTTAACGTGATTAGACGGCTACAACACTTAATTGTACGACAAGCTTTGAAAAATAATAACTTTGCGTACAAAGCTCCGAATTACATGATTTTTTCACATCTCATTCATATTTTCGAGATAAACTACACGCAAGGTTGCTGAAGGCAGCCCGACCCCGTTTTCGAGCTCAAAATTCTTCATTTATGTCGATACGTTTGATTTTTAGAGCCGGGAGATGACCTTTTCGAGTTTGTTAGGTTACAAATGTCATTTTTTTAATACACCGCTTGCATTGCGTTTGTGTCTCGGATATTCATTTTGCTTCCTATTTCCTAATTGCGTTTGTCTCTCGTGTTGCACCCCTTTTCCGCTTTTTGTTTTTGTTTTCATGTGATTAGACGTCTACAACAATGAATTGTATGACGGGCTTTGAAAGACCATAACTTTGCGTATGAAGCTTTCAATTGCATGATTTTTTTCACATCTCATTCATCTTTTCTAGATAAACGATGCCCTTGGATGCTGAAGGCTGCTAGACCCTGTTTTTGAGCTAAAAATTCTTTTTTAGGTCGACACGTTGGATTTTAAGAGCCGAGAGATGCCCTTTTCGAGTTTCTTAGGATACAAATGTCATTTCTTTTCAATACACCACTTGCGTTGCGTTTTTCTCTCATGTTGAACCTCTTTTCCGCTTTTTGTTTTTAGTTTTCACGTGATTAGATGACTACAACAATGAATTGTATGGCGAGCTTTGAAATACCATAACTTTGCGTACGAAGCTCTGAATTACATGATGTTTTCACATCTCATTCATCTTTTCGAGATAAACGACTGTCCGGGATGCTGAAGGATGCCTGACCCCATTTTCAAGCTCAAAATCTTTTATTTAGGTCGATAAATTAGATTTTTAGAGCCGAGAGATGCCCTTTGCGAGTTTCTTATGATACAAATGTAATTTCTTGTTAATACGCCGCTTGCGTTGCGTTTGTCTCTCGGATATTCTTTTTTTGCTTCCTATTTCCTAGTTGCATTTTTCTCTCATGTTGCACCTCTTTTTTGCTTTTTGCTTTTGTTTTCACGTGATTAGACGACTACAATAATGAATTGTACGACGGGTTTTGAAATACCTTAACTTTGCATACGACGCTCCAAATTAAATGGTTTTTTCACATCTTATTCATCTTTTCAAGATAAACCACGCCTCGGATTGCTGAAGGCTGCCCGACCCGATTTCAAGCTCAAACTCCTTTATTTAGGTCGATACGTTGGATTTTTAGAGCCGGGAGATGCCCTTTTTGTATTTCAAAGCTCGTCGTACATATCAATGTTGTAACAATCTAATCACGTGAAAAAAGACAAAAAGCGGAAAAGGGGTGCAACACAAGAGAAAAACACATATAGGAAAGAGGAAGCAAAAGGAATATCTGAGAGACAAACGCAACACAAGCGGCTTATGGACAACAAATGACATTTGTATCCTAAGAAACTCGAAAAAGGGCATCTCCCGGCTCTAAAAATTCAACGTATCGACCTAAATAAAGGATTTTGAGCTCGAAAACGAGGTCGGGCTGCCTTCATCAACCCTGGCGTCATTTATCTCGAAAAGATGAATGAGATGTGAAAATATCATGTAATTCGGAGCTTCGTACGCAAAGTTATGGTTTTTCAAAGCCCGTCGAACAATTCATTGTTGTAGTCGTCTAATCACGTGAAAAAAAAAACGAAAAGTGGAAAAGGGGTGCAACACGAGAGACAAACGCAAATAGGAAATAGGAAAAAAATGAATATCTGAGAGACAAAGGCAACGCAAGCAGCGTATTGACAAGAAATGACATTCGTATCCTAAGAAACTCGAAAAGGGCATCGACCGATTCTAAAAATTCAACGTATCGACCTAAATAAAAGATTTTGAGCTAAAAAACGGGGTCGAGATGCCTTTTGGTATCCCGAGGCATCGTTTATCTCGAAAAGATGAATGAGATGTGAAAATATCATGTAATTCGGAGCTTTTTACGCAATGTTATGGTATTTCAAAGCCCGTCGAACAATTCATTGTTGTAGTTGGCTAATCACGTGAAAACAACAATGAAAAGCAGAAAAGGGGTGCAACACGAGAGACAAACGCAAATAGGAAATAGGAAGCAAAATGAATAGCCGCGAGACAAACGCAACGCAAGCGGAGTATTAACAAGAAATGACATTCGTATCTTAAGAAACTCGAAAAAGGCATCTTTGGGCTCTAAAAATCCAACATATTGACATAAATAAAGGATTTTGAGCTCGAAAAAGGGGTCGGGCTTTTCTTTCTATTACTTCGAAAGTTGCTGCTCTCAAGAGCAAGCCATAAGGACTCTGTAGATCGCTGCCTTCATCAAATCTGGGTGTCGCTTATCTCGAAAAGATGAATGAGATGTGAAAAAAAATCATGTATTTCGGTGTTTTGTACACAAAGTTATGATATTTCAAAGCTTGTCGTACAATTCATTGTTGTAGTCGTCTAATCACGTGAAAACAAAAGCAAAAAGCGGAAAAGGGGTGCAACACGAGAGACAAACGCAAATAAGAAACATGAAGAAAAATGAATATCCGAGAGACAATCAAAATCTAAGCGGCGTATTGACACGAAATGACATTCGTATCCTAAGAAATTCGAAAAGGACATCTCCCAGCTCTAAAAATCCAATGTATCGGCCTAAATAAAGGATTTTGAGCTCAAAAAAGGGATCGGGCTGCCTTCAGCATCCCGGGGCGTCGTTTATCTCGAAAAGATGAATGAGATTTATAAAAAAATCATGTAATTCAGAGCTTTGTACGCAAAGTTATGGTAAAGCTCGTCGTACAATTAATTGTTGTAGTTGTCTAATCACGTGAAAACAAAAACAAAACGCGTAAAAGGGCTCCACACGAGAGACAAAAACAAATAGGAAATAGGAAGAAAAGGAATATCCGAGAGACAAACGCAACACAGGCGGCGTATTGAAAAGAAATGACATTCATATCCTAAAAACTCGAAAAGGGCATCTCCCAGGTCTAAAAGTCCAACGTATCGACCTAAATAAAGGATTTGAGCTCGAAAATGGGGTCCGACTGCAATGCCCTTTCCTTTGTCCTCTAATTTTCCAGAAGCCTTTTCTCGCTCTTTCGGGGGTGGATTCTCAATCACATTACCGCTGCGCAAGGTGATAGCGTTAACATGCTCTCTTGGGTTGAGATCGGGCTTTCCGGGTAGCATCCTGGGATTCCGAGAGGATGATGCAGCCTGCTGCACAATGGAGTTTTTTGACGTCTTCACATGTGTGCTCAAGGACTCCATTTGATTTTCAGCTCATTGATCACAGTCCCTATTTGATGTGTGCTCAAGGAGTCCATTCGAGTTTTGAGTCCATTCATCGCTGCTCCCATTTCCGCATTGAATTTTGCTTAAGTGATTGTTGCTCCTTGACGCTCTCTTGATGTTGTCTTTGCTCTTTGATGAATTCTAGCAACAACGCGTCAAAGCTTGATGAAGGAGCTTGAAGAGGTTGAGGAGCTTGCTGCACTTGCTGGAACGGCTGCAATTGTGGATATGGCTGTTGTTTTTGTTGATAGCCTGAATACTTTAATTGTTGACTCGTTCGATACGAAAGATTTGGGTGGTTCCTCCAATTCGGGTTGTATGAGTTCCCAAATTGTGTATTGTCTTGCTGCTGGCGTAGTTCATTTATTCCATGCCCTCTTGTATAGTGTATGGTAAGCCATATGATCCGTATCTCCGCAATTCGCACAACAGATGGTATTCACCACATCGCCTATAACACTTCTTTGGTTCACTTCATAAAGACCTCGTGTCTTGTTTGGCATACTTCTTGGTGTAGACCACATGGTGTAGTTCATGGCAAGATTGTCAATTAGCTCGTATGCCTCTTCAATGCCTAAGTCCATGAATGATCCTCGAGCAGCGTTGTCTAACGTCGTTCTATGCTCATACGTGATCCCATTGTCGAATGTTTGGATCACGTTCCACTGCTCTGGACCATGATGAGGACACGTTTGTAAAAGGTCCTTGAATCTTTCCCATGCCTCAAATAACGTCTCTCCCTCTCGGCTGTTAAACATTGTGATCTCTCCTCGCATTTGGATCGTTTTGCTTGTAGGGAAGAATCGTGATAGGAATGTCGTGCAAAGCTGGTCCCATGTAGTGATCGAACCAGCGGAAAGAGATTGTAGGCACACCTTTGGTCATCCCCCAATGGATAAGGGGAAAAGACGCAGCAAAATCGCATCTTCCGAGACTCCATGAATTTTGAATGTGCTAGAATGTTCTAGGATGTCTCGTTGATGTTGATGAGGGTCTTCGTGATTTCCGCCCATAAACTGTTTTTGGTATAACATGTTGATCATCACGGGCTTTATCTCGAATTGTTCCCTCGCAACAGCGGGCATCCTTATTGTTGTTTGGACGTTGCTCATATTTGACACCACATAATCACGAAGACGACGTGGAGGAGGAGCCTGCTGTTGCTGTAATTGCGCCACATCACCAACGGGTAATTGCGGCTGTCTGTGAAAATCCAATACCTCATTATGGTTGTCCATTGCTTATGGATTGGTCGTGTCTACTCTTTCTTCTCCCTTGCCTTTCTTTCGTTTATTAATCATTCTCTCAATCTCGGGGTCAATTCGATGCAAATTCGAATTACCTTGAGATCGGGCTGTGCACCTACGAAACACAAGTAAAAAGAATTAGTAGAAAGAAATGAAAAAGAAAAGAAAAACAAAAAGAAAACAAAAACAACTATGATTCTAAATCTGAATCCTAAACGTGTTCACAATTAATCCTCGGCAAAGGCACCAAAAACTTGATGTGTGTCAAGTTAACAAGTTAATCTAAGACTTCCCGCAAATGCACGGCACGTGTATAGTAGTTAAAGTGTTGATCCCACGAGGACTAATGTAACACAATTTAAGAATCAAAATTAGAATCAATGCTTGCTGTGAAAGAATAAGAATAGTGAGATGCAATGATGATGATGATGATGCAGTGGATACGTGTGTTCTAAACAAAGAGACAAGTGCCCTAGGATCCGGTTTCACCACATAGCTTCCAAAACCTATCTCCGATCTATCTAATTGTGCATTCCCTATCAAGATATCTAAGATGGACAATCCTAATGTAGAATCTACCCTCTCTCAAGGCATAGGAACGTGGCTAGATTGAGTCATCCCTTATTTTCGTGACTGACACCCCAACTAAACCCCATTACGATTCATGATTCACCCAATACAACCCTAACCGTTACTACCCTACTTTCGTGACCTAGTCTCGGTTGTTCTAAGCCTGATCTTCTAGGATTAGAATTCACCTTTCAGTTCTTCTCCTAATCCCTAACACATGCATATATGTGGCCAATCGGTAAACACATGACAGTAAATGCTCAGACAAAGAATAGATCAACGAAACGGGAATTGCATTCAATATCAAATCAAAGATGGTTCCGGGATAGCCATGGGCTAATTCCTTCTCATAGAACAAATCTACTACTCGCTCATGAGTCTAAACATCGCAAACAAAACAGTAAAGAGCATAGAGGTATCAAACGAGGGATGATCCGGAATCAATCTCCAACTCCTTGTGTGCCTCCCGTCAAGGAAACTTTGTGGATGGATGGTGGCTATGAATGGTGTGTTCTGGATGGTGGATGGATTAATTATCAATATCCTCTATCCTTGAGGCTTTGTAAATTGAATTGGAAGCTCTTGGCCGACTGATTTCCATCAAATTCGTCGGTTGGTTGTTTTACATAGGCATGCTCAACCGTGCTCTATGTCATACCCGGTCGGGCTTGCTTCTTCCGTAATTGTAGTCAAGCTGTTTTGCCATTATGCCTGACCGTGCTATGCTTGATGGTTGGTGCCCGATCGTGCACTTGGAACGCCCGACCCCTGCACAAGCTACGGGGATGAATCTGCAGCAAATGCCCAACCGTGCAACATTGAGAGACCGACCGTACTGCCTTCACCAAAGAGGATGCCCGACCATGCTGGACACCGAGCCCGACCGTGCTGCTTGACCAAAGAGGAGCCCAACCGTGCTGAACACCAAGCCCGACCATGCACAAGGTTAGAGTTGCTGTTCGGTCGTGCATTTGATCATGCTCGACCGGGCTGTGTCCTTTGATGCATGCTCAATCGTGCACTTCATCATTCTTCGCCATGACTTGTCCACTTCTCGTGCCGTTTGATCTGTTGTGACCTTCAATGTCAAATTATGTCCCGTGTACGTTCCTTAGCTCCAAAATGAATCGAATACACATTAAACCCTATAAGAACACGAAAAACACGGAAACAAGTAAACCGAATACAAAATCACACATAAACCTCGCAACCATGGTCATAAACATCTCTAAAATCATGCGAGAAAAGTGTATGAAACCGAGATGATCAATAATAATGTAATTTGGAGCTTCGTACGCAAAGTTATGGTATTCGTATCCTAAGAAACTCGAAAAGAGCATCTCCCGACTCTAAAAATCCAACGTATCAACCTAAATAAAGGATTCTTAGCTCGAAAATAGGGTCAGGCTGCCTTCAAAAACCCGTGGCATCGTTTATCTTGAAAAGATGAAAGAGATGTGAAAAAATTATGTAATTCGAAGCTTCGTACGCAAAGTTATGGTATTTCAAAGCCAGTCGTACAATTCATTGTTGTAGTCATCTAATCACGTGAAAACAAAAACAAAAAGCGGAAAAGGGTGCAACACGAGAGACAAACGCAAATAGGAAATAGGAAGCAAAATGAATAACCAAGAGACAAACGTAACGCAAGCGGCATATTGACAATAAGTGACATGCGTATCCTAAAAAACTCCTAAAGGGCATCTCCCGGCTCTAAAAATCCAACGTATCGACCTAAATAAATGATTTTGAGCTCGAAAACAGGGTCGGGCGGCCTTCAAAACCCGTGGTTTCTTTAGATTTTGTGTTTGATATTTTCGACGTTCTTAATCCTTCAGGGATTTCATATATATATATATATATATATGTCATTATCCAAATATCCATATAGATATACCGCAACCATATCTATAAGGTACATATTTAAGTTTTTGTATGATGTTAAACTCATTAAATATCTAAATGTGATTGCATCCTAACATGGGAATATGTTTCCTCATAATCAATTCCATGTCTTTAGAAAAACCCTTATGCGACAAGGCGTGCCTTATATTCGTAACCTCAATATTTTCATTTCTCTTTCATACAAAAATCCATTTGCATCCAATTGGTTTAACACCATTGGGAGTTTGGACATGGGTCCAAATACGTTTCTTTTATTTAATGAGTCTAATACAATTTGCATATCTTCTTTCCATTTTATCCAATTATGTCTCTTTTGACATTTTAACAGTGACATTTTTAATTTCTTTGGATACAGAGAAAGAGAATATTCCATCATTTTCATTTATTTAATCTCTTCTTGTAATCTTTTCATCATAAATATAGTTAATGAAAATATCATTGTTCGTTGTATGTTCATGATTATTTTCATGATTTTCATTTTGAAGATCATCTTCCTCATTTATTTCTTTTTGGATGTTCTCCATGATTTGAGAATCAACATCATTATCAAACTTCTTTCTTTTTCCAGGATTTTATCTTTAGAACCAAGTGGTCATCCACACTTCAAGCGTGTTGTAGACACATTTGAAATTCTTTTACCTGCATTTCCTTTGGGCATTTCTATACGAGCAGGTGCATTTGCAGCCGGTACATATGATTTTGTAACCCGAGTTGTATCATTGAACCCATCTGAAAGTCGATTTGCAATATTTTGCAAAATATATTATCTTTTGTACTTCCATATTACATTGTTTTGTAGGAGGATCAAGATATAACAATGATTGTGTTTGTCATGTTAGATCTTGGGAGACTTGTTTTATTCCTCCTCCTAACGGTGGGAATTCGTTCTCATTAAAATGACAATCAACAAAACAAGTTGTGATCACATTACCAGTTTTTTGTTCAAGATATCTAATGATAGATGGTGAAATCTATCTAACATAAATTCCCAATATGCGTTGTGGGCCCATCTTTATCCATTGTGGTGGAGCAATCGGAATATATATTGCACAACCAAATACTCGTAGATGAGATATATTTGGTTCTTGTCCATTTGCTAATTGCAATGGAGAATATTTATGGTAAGCACTTGGCCTTATTTTAATTAGTGCTGCAACATGTAAAATGGCAATCCCCAAGAAGAAATTAGGAGTTCCGTTTTCATTAGCAATGGTCGAGCAATAAGTTGGATGCATTTAATCAATGATTCTGCCATTCCATTTTGTGTATGAACATGTGCTACAGGATGTTCAATCTCAATACCAATCGATGTACAATAGTCATTGAAAGCTTGAGATGTGAACTCACCAGCGTTATCAAGCCTCACCTTCTTAATAGGGTGATCAGAGAGAGCTTGAAATTTTGTTATTTGAGCAAAAAACCTCGCAAATGCAACATTGCGGGTTGATAATAGGAAAACATTTGACCATCTACTTGAAGCATCGATTAATACCATAAAGTATTGAAAATGGTCCTCTTGGTGGATGAATAGGTCCATATATATCCCATGTAATCGTTCAAAAGCGGTGGTGATTCATGTCAAACTTTGACTGATGATGGTTTTATTATCAATTTTCCTTGAGAATAAATAAGCACTACATGCAATCTCATGCGATTGAAATATATTTTCAAGTTTTAATGAATGACCATTGAAATTTTCAATGATTTTCGCATCATCATGGAACCAGGGTGACCCATTCGATCATGCCAAATCTTAAAAATGTCGCCATACTTTAGGTGGCATATGATTCCACCATTCTTATTTTTGTGAAATATAATCCAGAGGATAAAGCTGGTAATATTTCTACAATATGTTTCTTTCTAGAAACCATAATCATAATATAAAGATATTCATGTTTTTCATCATTCATTGTTTCAACATGATAGCCATTTTGGGATTTTGGAGAGAACAATGCATCCTGTATAATAAACTTTGTCCCTCTAGACATTATAAAGTTTACTTCTCCACATCCCTTAATTATCTTTGCATTTCTAGATATCGTATTGACACTAGATTCATGTATTCTCAACTTGGAGAAATACTTTTTATCTTTCAATATTATGTGTATCGTAGTACAATCGACTACGCATATGTGTCCGTCATTGATACTTGATCGTAACATATTTTGTGTTACTTTGATCCGACAATGATATGAATGAACCTGAAAATATGAAGCAAACATTGCATATAATTTATAATAGTGTAGCAAAATATAACACTAAAAAATAATCTAAAAAACGAAAGAAAAATATATTCGAAATAATAAAACAAGCTAAGTCTTAAAATGATACAATGATAACAGAAGAAATTCATGTTGATATCTCATTTTCTTTTCTCATATTTATTGTCACGTTGATACATAAAATCCGCGATGTCTAGGTGCATTCAATCCTTGTCGTTATCTTGGAAATCATTGAGATCATCAGAGACAAAGTTCGTTTCCACATTTTTGCCTTTATCCATTAGTGAATTCTGGTATAGATCAACAAAATGCCTAGGTGTACGACACACTTGGGACCAATTTCCATTCATACTGCATCAATGAAATATTGTATCTTTTCGCTTTTTAGTCACCTTTTCATTTTCAATCACTCGATGATCTTTCCTTTTTATTTTCTCAATGATGAAAATTATTTGGTGGATTGCTCCAACCTGTCCTCTACCATATACATTTACACGACCGCAAAAACGTCCACGGCCTCGACTATGACCGCATATATATCCACATCCACGGCCATGTCAGTGGTTATAACTTGACGAAGTCGCATTCGTTTCATAAAATGGTGCAGAACTAGTGGGACGAGCATAATGATTTTTTTATTAATAGCTCGTTCTGTTGTTTTACAACAAGGAGAAGCTGTAATAACTCATGATAGGTCTTAAAATCCTTCGCGTGATATTATTGTTGTAAAATTACATTATCAACATGGAATGTCGATAATATTTTCTCTAGCTAATCATAATCACTTATCTTTTCTCAACATAATTCCATCCTGGAGATTATTTCTAACATCGCAAAATAATATTCGTCCACGGATTTATAATCTTGGAATCTCAAATCTAACAAATCATTCTTTTTCTTTGGGAGGATCACATATTTTTTGTGATCAAATTGATCTTTAAGAGATTTTCACAAATCTGCAGGATCTTCTTTTGTTCATTATTCATTCTTTAATCCATCGACAATATGATGACAGAAAAATATCATGGCTTTTGCCTTTTTCTCTTCTAAGGAATTATTATATTTATCGATCGTGGCAATGAGCTTTTTGCGTTTTAGATGCATTTTAGCATCAAATGCCTATGTCATATAGTTTTTTCTAGAGGCATGAAGTGCCGTATTTTGAGATTCACCAAGTTCGACATGAAGATATGTTATCATTGAAAAAATGTAAATAAATATGAGTTATGACAATGAAAACAAAATTAAAGAAAATATTATATAACAATTAATGTGTTAGATTCATTCATAGCTATAGATAAGTCATTTTTAGATTGATTAACCAATTAACAAATAAATAATAAAAACATAAATTAAATAAATAATATGATGTATTTTCCATCATCTATATAAATAAAATAAATAACAAAATAATATAAATATATCGTAAAAATGGTGAAATAGTTATTCTTATAACAATAATAAACAATAGATAAATATTCATAAATGTTATTATAAAAAACATAATTTAAATAATAATGGGTGGATTTTTCATCCTTCATAAAAATAAAATAATGATGAGGATATCACAAAGAAAGCAAGCCTCGAACGGACAGACGGAACGGATGGGTCGAACGGGCAAGACAATCACGCGGATGCACGGGAAGCTGACAAGGACGTGCGGGACGCTGACGAGGATGCACATGATGCTGACGAGAACGCAGATACATGGACCGTTGACGAGACTCGCGGACTAACGGTCTCGTTCGATATTCACAGGCCGCCTAATTCGGAGATGAGACTTTCTACGAAAATACCTAATGGAGGCCTTTCCGAAATCTGAATTCGATGAAACCAAGACCATTGGAACCAACACTCAAAGATCTTTCAGATGAGTACCGGATCACTACCACAACATCACTTTTCCGGCGATATTCCGACGACTTTTCCGAAGATACCTCTACTGCACACTTAGAGCCAAATTCTGAGCTTTCAAGCATGTTAAAGGGGCTTTGGACTAGATTTAATACCAGGAGGCTACAAGAGAAGGTTTAAGACATCTTAGAAGCCCAAAAGATTGAACAGCAAGATCATTTGAAGGATTTAGAGCCTCACAAGCCCATGAACCACATAAAGACCCATCAAGAGGAAGTGTCTTAGATTTGTGTCATTCAAATTCAAATTTGAATTCAAATTGTACCAAGAACACCTATAATTTAGGGCTTATTTCGTACATTATCAGTAGGAATAAAATCTAGGAAGATTAGTGGTCAATAACAGTCTTAGACTTTTGAATAGGAATGTAATGTGGGGAGTTTGTTTTGGTCTTCACCCTTTTAAAAAATGCACGTATGAATAACAAAAGAACTAGTCATTTTCGAACCCGTTATAGACCAAAGGAGCTTAGCTCATTGTTCTTGAGATTGATAGATTCATCTCACACAAATCGATCAAGTCCGGGACTTGCTCGACTCGACTTATCAAGTAATGATCCATGGTTGTTTGTGGTGTCTTCTATCGTCCTAAGAGTTCTAAAGGTGCATATGCTCAAGGGTTTTGGACGGTCTCACTGAGATTTGGGCCAACGTTCTTCAGCATGTATCCGTCTACAGGTTCAAAAGCATCCATCCGCACAACCGAGTGAAACACACGATACAGTCGCGTATCAAATAAGTAACGAAACAAAATGAATATAACGTAAAAATATTGGTATAGTCATCGTTATAACAACAATAAATAACAAATTAATATTAATAATTGTTAATATTATTGAGCGTGCAGAATCATATAGTATAATATATTATGATCGGGATTTAGTCTGTGATGTCTTTATAATATTATATATATTTATATTATGATCGAATATATATTCTAGAAGATCTATATAGTTTTTTTATTTGGAATCGAATCCAAATCGGAAACAAAAATCGATTGGAAATCATCGTAAAAAAATGAAATTAAAAATAATACATGTAACGTATAATATCATATTTTTTTTGTTAATTAGAACGATCGTACTGATAATGTGTTAAAAATTAAACATAATTTGATGAATATATATATATATATATATATTATAAGATAATTAATATATAGTATATTAATAATAATAATAATAATATATTCTTATACATAATACATAAATATGTTATATATATAAATCATATGTGTATAATATCATTTCTTACGATTTTGATATATTTTAAAAATGGAAGAATTGCATACTTGTAAACAAAAGAAAATTCTAAATTTTTTGAATGAAAAAATGAAATAGATTAACAACGCTTTTTCACATTCAATTTTAACCAAATAAAATGGGGTACTGAAAAAGTCTATCCACTCTCATAATTGGCTTGGCTGCGTTCCTTCCCCTCGGCAGATTCTCTTCCCAAAATCCTTCTTAGAGGTAAGTCATTCATTTCTTGCCTTCGATCCTCTCCACGCTTTGCTGCTCATCGCGTGCATGTAATGTCTTGATCGATTCGTTGTTTGGTTTTCCGTGTGAATTGTTTGGATCGATCCGTTTCGCATTGGGTTTTGTATTTCTGGATTTGTGATTCAATCATTTTCAGCTGTCACACATATTCAGAATTTTCTTATAGGATCGTATTTTCCGGATTTAGTTGTGTTTCCGTTCCTGTTTGCTCGAATTGTCGCAAGTCTGCGTTGTGCTTAGATCTTCGACGTTGGATGGTTATTGTCTGGGAGATTCTTGATCCAGCTTCATAGGCACGTGTGTTTCATGTTTTGCTTAGTCCATGCTGTTTAATTTGAGGTTTATTGGATCGTTGTGTTTAATTGGATAATGATATTTTGGTATATAGTGAAAGGCTATTAAAGGTATAGAGCGAGGCAGATATGGGGCTGAGCTTTACTAAGCTGTTTAGCCGGCTTTTCGCCAAGAAAGAAATGCGAATTCTTATGGTTGGTTTGGATGCCGCTGGTAAGACCACCATTTTGTACAAGCTGAAGCTAGGTGAAATCGTCACCACAATCCCTACCATCGGTAAGGGGCGAGTATCTCATGAAACTTTTGTAATATCATTTTATAAATAATGAACCTCCTCTTATTTATGTTCTCTTCTGATGACTCTTGAAACTGGAATTGGATTCTTAAGCTCCAAACAACCCGAACTTATTCTGAATCCTTGTTAGAAACTTCCCCGAAAGTGTATTGCAACAATCGTAAAGCTTCTTTTAAATTGCTCTTTCAGACCACGGTTCTGCTTCTGTGATATTAATATGTATATTGTAGGGCTGATCTAGATGAACAGGGATTTTGCCTGTAAGACTAATTGACCGCGTTGGGCAGGATTCAATGTTGAAACAGTTGAGTATAAAAACATCAGCTTCACTGTATGGGATGTTGGAGGTCAGGACAAGGTAGACATCTTGAAATTAACCATCAGCTCTATGCGCTATCTGCTCTTTCTTTTCTTTTAAATTCGATTTCTTACACTTTATATATGATAGTTCATGTTGGCATGTTTGATCCTCTCGTTCTCTTGTTCCCGGTATCTGTTTTTTCCAAGTTTGCATATGATAGCGTGATCAGTCATGTTGGTTTTGGATAACAGATCCGTCCATTGTGGAGGCACTACTTCCAGAACACCCAGGGTCTCATATTTGTGGTAGACAGTAATGACAGGGACCGTGTTGTCGAGGCAAGGGATGAATTGCACCGTATGTTGAATGAGGTTTGTTGAGTTCTTTATCAATTCCCTTTTCTGTGCTCCAAAGTCTATTGTGCTCTCAATTCTGACTGCTCTTGCGGTAAATCACCTTCTTGAACTTCTTCAATTGAGAGTACCGATTTTTAACATTTTCTAGCTCTTGTGTATGAGTTGGTCCCTTGATCCAAAAACACTTATATGTTTTGGTGAATGTGCGGAGATGGCTTCTCTTGCCCATGTCTTTATAACATCATCTGTTCATCGTTCCTTTCTGGTGAATTCTCGTCAACTTGCTTTCAAATGTGACTGCAGGATGAACTGAGAGAGGCTGTTCTGCTAGTGTTTGCAAACAAGCAGGATCTTCCAAACGCAATGAATGCTGCGGAAATCACCGATAAGCTTGGTCTTCATTCTCTTCGCCAGCGCCACTGGTAGGCATAGGCCTTTTACTGTTTCCATATATGAATAAAGAAAATTACACATTACCAACAATTTTTTATGTAAATTATGGCTTGTATACGATCCCCCGTCTATTGCAGGTACATTCAGAGCACCTGTGCCACGTCCGGGGAAGGCCTTTACGAGGGTCTGGATTGGCTTTCCAACAACATTGCTAGCAAGGCAAGTGCACTCGTAGCTATAGCTTCTTAGTTCTCAAGTTCGACTCTCTTTTTTCCTCTTCACTAACAGTTTCAGTTTCAATTTTCAGGCTTAAGAGCAAGAGACTTTTGAGGTGTTTTAAGAGCTTATGGAGAGAACATCACGATGATTATGATCCGCATAACACTGTAGTCTGTAGTGGCTTCTCAAACACGTGATAAGTAGTGACGTTCCTTCTTTAATATTCGTTAGCTTAATACTTATTATAGCTGTAATTTGTAAAAGGACGATGCTTTACTTTAATTTCGCATCACAATCATCATTGGGATGTTTTCACCTCTCCATGTGTGTGTGCTTCATTTTTCTCTTTGAATAATGATTACACGTAGAGACAAAAATATATAACATGGATTATTTATTTCTTATAGCTGAAACCCGCTGTTTGTTTTTCTGGATATGTATTGTTTAAACTTTTTAAACTTATACAATATTATATGAGTCGGTAAATAGTTCAAATCAGATAACGGTTGTAAATAAACTCAAAATGTAATCGTAGAAACCTTATAACGGTTGTAAATAAACTCAAAATGTAATCGTAGAAACCTTATAACGGTTGTAAATAAACTTCTCATAAAAGAGAACTTTAGTCGTAGAAATCTTTCTTTTGACAACTGCCATCTTTATCCGAACATGTTAGTTTATATCTCTAATCCATGACGGCATAGGAAGGTAAGAGTGAAATATAGTTAACAAATATGAAGAAACTAAAAAGGTAAATGGATATGGTGTTTGGTGCAGCTTTCACAATTTTGAAAGGTAGAATTTCAAAAATATTTTCGTAGGGTTAAAGTGCTTCAAAAATACCCTTTTCTAAAAAAAGTTTCAACTTCAAATCTACTCTTAGAATATTGATAATCACATATTACCCTTATCGACAATTTTTCTCTCTCCTCTAGAACACATCGATTTCTCTCTCTGTTGTGGCAAGAAAATAATTGTTCTCCCACACCACGACAGATTCGGCGAGAGTAGCTTGATATCGGCATCAGATTCGTTGCCAATAGGTTGAAATCGTTTGTTGTCAACAAAGAAGCTTGCAATTGAGCAGGTTCCGTAGAAAAACTGTTGCACTGGGTCACAGAGTCTTAGGGGTCCAAGGGTCGCTGGGGTAAAGGGGTCGCAAAGGGGTCAAAGGGTCGCAGAGGTAAAAGGGTCGCAGGGTTTAGGATAGGGTAGCAGGGGTCCAAGGGTCGAAGGGGGTAAAAGGGTTGAAGAGGTAAAAGGGTCGCAGAGGTACAAGTGTCACAAAGGGACCTCTTCGACCCTAGGACCCCTGCGACCCTTATACCTCTTCGACCCTTGCACCCCTTCGACCCTTATCCCTCTGCGACCCTTGTCCCTCTGCGACTCTTGTTACAATAATACTAAATCCAACCAAACAACGATACTAACAATATAGTAAAAATAATTTGTTATTTACAAATAATATGAATAAAATTTTGAAAATAATAATTTATCAAGTTATTTGCAAATAATTGATTCAAATATCTACAAGACTTGTACATTTGCGATCCTTGGACCCTCGCGACACTTGGACCCGTGCGGCCCCTATCCCTCGCGACCCTTGGACCCATGCTACCCTTGTCTCTCGCGACCCTTGGACCCGTGCGACCCTTCTCCCTCGCGGCCCTTGGACCCGTGCGCCGCTTGTCCCTCATGACCCTTGGATCGGTGTGACCCTTGTCCCTCGCAACCCTTGTCCCTCGCGACCCTTGGACACGTGCGACCTTTGTCTCTTGCGACCCTTGGACCCGTGCGATCCTTGTCCCCCTTTTGACCCTTGTCCAACTGCTACCCTTGTTACAATAATAATAAATCAACAAAAACAACGATACTAACAATAACAGTAACAATTGAATAATAGTAAATCCACAAGATCAAATGAGGTTCAAGTTAAAAAGAGATTCAAAGAAATCAAAATACAACTCAAATCAAAATATGTTGCTGATAAATCGAAGCACAGGATCTCCTACAATGGAGAACTTTTTTACTATGAGGGAACAACCCACGTTCAGTCCATTTTCTTGACAAAACTTTCTCCACCCCTTTGATGTAAGCGCCACCACGACTCACGCGCCTTAAAGCTGCTAGCGAAAAATCGAATCGATTCCACAACCGTGGTACATCATTACATGACATCGTCTACGGCAAAGACCGTTCTCCCTCGCAAACCCTATCGGAAGTTTCTACGACATCACCAAGTTACATCCGTATAAATGAATAAAAGTCTAATAAATAACCAAATTATATATGATGAATCGGTTTGAGGTCACTTACCATGAATCTAGGGCTAGATTTGAACGCGTGACTCGTACAATGAAAACCCTCTCATCAAGAGTGGCTCTGGTAACATTAAAGACCATGTCACCTTCGTGATGGAAAAGTACGACATCCCCAATACGAGTATTTTGGTCGTTGTAGAAATATGTTCATCCATCAGTGAATTCGGAGCCATCTAACTTGACTTTCCATGTTCTGTTAGACGCATTCGATTTAATCGTTGCCATGTTGTTGTCCCTCGTATTCCCGTAAATATAATCATCGAAGAAGATCTTCAGAATTTCCTGTAACAAAAAAGAAAAACAAAGTCAAATATGTACATTCTCTACATGTAACATACCGACAGAGTGTTTTAAAGAAGATTACAAGGTAGTACAGATGCTGCACATGAATTTGTCGGAAGAAATGAGGGAATGTGGAGTTTTCGGAAAAATGGATGGAAGATGATGAGAGGAAAAAGGATTGGAAAAATGAAACGGCTCGAATTAGAAAAGGCATGACATCAAATCGATGTTAGATGGAATTCAAAAAGGCATGACCACACGGTCACATGGGTCGCAGGGGTAAAAGGGTCGAACGGGTAAAGGGGTCGCAGGGTCAAGGGTCGAACGGGTATAAGGGTCGCAAGGGAAAAATGGTGCGACCCTTGTACCTCTGCGACCATTGGACCCTTGCGACCCTTTAGCTTTATTATTAAATAATTATTTACAAATAATATGAATAAATTTTAAAAAAATAACAATGTACAAAGTTGAATTATCTATTCCCAAAATTATGTACCAAATTACATCTTCCATAATCAAAGAGCAAACATTATTTTAGACCTTTGGACCGTGCGACCACTTGGACCTCTACGACCACTTGGACCTCTGCGACCCTTATCTCCCTTCGACCCTTGTACCTCTACGACCCTTTGTCCACTTCGACCCCTGGACCCGCTGCGACCCTTATTACAATAATAGTAAATCCACAAAAACATTGATACTAACAAGAATACATTCTATTGAATAATAGTAAAAAAACCAACCAAATACAAACATGAATTTTGTTGTTCAAATGACGTTCAAAGCAATCAAAATACAACGAATTCAATCTATGTTGATTATAGGCCTTGATCGAGGGGTAAACAGTAGACAAGCTACATCATTAAGAACGACGTGTAGTTCGACTTCGAGGGTACAACCCACGTTAAAACCATTATCGTGATAAAACTTAGTCCAACCCCTGGTGATGCTAGCGCCACCGCGTTTCACGGGCCTTAGATGTGACTCCCAAATTCGTGCGTAATTGGTTATCATATCAATCTTACTTCGTCTACCGCAAAGACCACTCAACCTCACAAACTTATCGAAAGTGTCTGCCATAACCGAATAAATTTACAACGACGCCAAACTAATGCATATACGGCCAGATTTGATGAATCGAATAAATCAGTTTGAGTTCACTTACCACTGCATCCACAACCAGATTTGAACACGTGACTGGTACCGTGAAAATCATCTCACAAGAAGAAGATGACCATGCTTCTACGGATGATGATATAGATGATGCATATTGTAGAGTACACATATCATCTCTGAAACCAATGACGTGAAAACCCATGTCACCTTCGTGACGGAAAACTAAGAAATCCCGAATACGAAAATCATGGTCCTTCGAGAAATCTTTCCATCCATCAGCAAATCTTGAGGCATCCAACTTGACTTCCCATGTTTTGTTAGACACATCCGATTTAAGCATTGCCGTGTTGTCGTCCCATGTTTTCCCGTAAATATGCTCATCGAAGAATTTCATCGGAATGTCCTCTAACAAAAATCGAAGAAAAAGTAAAATCTTTACATTCTCTACATTTACATACCAAATGAGAGAGATGAAGGATATTACGAGGTAGTTCTCTAGAAAGCTTGGAAGAATGATTTGGACGAAAGTAGGGAAATGTTGCATTTTCGGCAAAAAAATGGATGGAAGATGATGAGTTAGAGAGAGAAAATGTGTCATTATACGAAAAAAGGAAAAAGATGGAATACAAAAACACATGCCCCTGACATCGAATCGCCGTCAGATGGAATTCGATATGTTTTTTCAAATTTTGGTGAAACGTATGGCGGGAATTTTGGTTCGTATGAGGGTCGCATGGATCGCATGGATCGCTTGGTTGCATATATTGATGAATAGATGCGAACTCGACAAATTTACGTGTTTATGATGATAAAATGAAGAAAACCAATCAATACAATACATCTACAACGTCAATCAACGGATAAACAGATTATGACCCATGTGTACCTAGTTGAGTTGTGTATAACTAATGCTTGTGTTTCAAAAGTGATAGTAGTGTTTTAAGAACTCGTCGGATGATTAAACAATACATTTAACATTTTGTTCAAATTTCGATATTATTTATTATTATCTATATTGATTCTAAATTAGACATATACAACTCAAATATATTGATAATGGCATATTGATAATGGCATGGGTTGCTTGGTCGCATATATGGATCAATAGATGCGAAATCGACGAATTTACTAGTTTATAATGATAAAATGATAAAAACCAATAAAAAAATACATCTACAACGTCAAACGAATTAATGCCAATTGAGGGTCGCATGGGTCGCTTGGTGGCATATATTGATGAATAGTTGCGAACTCGAAGAATTTACGGGTTTATGATGATAAAATGAAAAAACCAATCAAAACAATACATCTACAATGTCAATCAACGGATAAAACAAATTATGACCCATGTGTACCAATAACCAATGCCCGTGTTTCAAAAGTGATAGTAGTGTTTTAAGAACTCGTCGGATGATTAAACAATACATTTAACATTTTGTTCAAATGTCGATATTATTTCTATTATTATCTATATTGATTCTAAATTAGACATATACAAATCAGATATATTGATAATGGCATATTGATAAAGGCATGGGTCGCTTGGTCGCATATATGGATCAATAGATGTGAAATCGACGAATTTACTAGTATATAATGATAAAATGACAAAAAGCAATCAAAACAATACATCTACAACGTCAAACTAATTAATGCCAATTGAGGGTCGCATGGGTCGCCTCGTCGCATATATTGATGAATAGATGCGAACTCGATGAATTTACGGGTTTATGATGATAAAATGAAAAAAACCAATCAAAACAATACATCTACAACGTCAATCAACGGATAAAATAAATTATGACCCATGTGTACCTAGTTGAGTTGTGTATAACCAATGTCTGATTTTCAAAAGTGATAGTTGTGTTTTAAGAACTCGTCGGATGATTAAACAATACATTTAACATTTTGTTCAAATGTCGATATTATTTCTATTAGTAACTATGTTGATTCTAAATTAGACATATACAACTCAGATATATTGATAATGGCATATTGATAAAGGCATGGGTCGCTTGGTTGCATATATGGATCAATAGATGCGAAATCGACGAATTTACTAGTTTATAATGATAAAAAGAAAAAAAAGCAATCAAAACAATATATCTACAACGTCAGACTCACTAATGCCAACTGAGGGTCTCATGGATCGCATGGGTCGTTTGGTCGCATATATTGATGAATAGATGCAAACTTGACGAATTTACGGGTTTATGATGATAAAATGACAAAAACCAATCAAAACAATACATCTACAACGTCAATCAACGGATAAAACAAATTATGATCCATGTGTACCTAGTTGAGTTGTGTATAACCAATGTCTGGTTTTCGAATGTGATAGTAGTGTTTTAAGATCTCGTCGGATGATTCAACAATACATTTAACATTTTGTTGAAATTTCTATATTATTTATATTGTTATCTATATTGATTCTAAATTAGACATATACAACTCAAATATATTGATAATGGCATGGGTTGCTTGGTCGCATATATGGATCAATAGATGCGAAATCGACGAATTTACTAGTTTATAATGATAAAATGATAAAAACCAATCAAAACGATACATCCACAACGTCAAACTAATTAATGCCAATGTCAAACTAAAAACCATTCAAAACAATACATCTACAACACAAATATACTTATCACTTCCACTATGTGCACCTAAAGTATATCCATTTAAATTTTGTACCTGATTCATCACTTAAATCATTTTTTGTTCATCAAATAACAAATATTTTGGGCTTCTAGATCGTCGAAATTGACAGATTTCAATTTTTTGTACATTATCTTTCTTCCTTAGTTAACATTGTTGACACACTATAGTCTTTGCATGAGACATTTCGGGTATACCTTGCACATTATCTGAATTAGATGTATTATGAAATGTGTGTTAATCTATATATTCCAACCTTTTTACATGATCTAGGTTTACTCTATAGCATTCCTTTCATCTTTTGTCCAAATATAACACTTATTAGAAGTTGTTGTCCTATAAGAACACATCATCATCTCGTTTTTATATGTATTTCTTGCACGATTTTAGAGATGTTTATGATATAGATGCATTGCTTTACGTATGATTCCGTATCTGTTTTACTTGTTTTCTTGTTTTCATGTTCTTACAGGTTTTTATGCGTATTCGGTTCATTTCGGAGCTAAAGGACGTGCACGAGACAAAGTACCAACATCGAGGATCATCACGGGACAAACGGGACGAGAATCGGCAAGGAATACCACTACCCAAGCGGGTAACTCCCTAGCCCGAGTGGGCATTTGTTACGGCGATTTTGTCCAGCGAATTGAGCACGAGTCGGGCAAGAAATACCACGCCTGGGGCCTCAGCTCGAGTGGGCAGAACTTGAGCCCGAGCGGGCAGCACTTGAGCCCGAGCGGGCAGCGCCTCAGCCCGAGCGGGCTGCCTCTTTTTTCATCGCGATCCCGCGCGACCTTCCCCGCCGTACCCGAGCAGGTCACTTACCCTGCCCGCACGGGTCGGGTCCGTCACCTGCAACTCCAAATAAGTTAATTTGACTTAAAACAAATGGGAGTTTTTTGGGGACTTATATAATAAGGAAAACGACTTTAGAGAAGAGGAATAAGTGATATTTCGCTGGAAGAACTAATGGAAACGTCACCCAACTTATTCAAGAATGGAAACTCATGAAAAGACAATAATCGGTGGCAGCTGCAACATAAGGAATAATTGAACGTCCAGAAGGAAAGAGAGGGAGAAAAGGAATGAAAAGAGAACGGAAAGAAGAGGAGAGGAGTGAGAGGTCGAGCTCATTCACTCAGTATTGAGTTCTGGATCGAAGAGAGAGTAGAGAGTAGAGGGGGTTCTTGCGAAGGAGACTTGCAAGGAGTATTGGAGATCAACCGAGGACTTCAATTTCGTTTGGTTTTCATGTTCCTTAGGCCTTCTATTTCGTTTATGTTTGTTTACGAACGCAGGAGCGAGTATTTTGTTTGTTCTAGGAGAAGGGATTAGCCCAAGGCTATCCCGGAACCACTTTTGATTTATCTTTGAATGCATCTTTCCGTTTTCGTTTATCTATTGTTTATCTGAGTGCTTGATTGACTTGTATTTAAGAAGGCCAAGTAGATGTATGTGTTAGGGATTAGGAGAAGGACCGAAAGGAGAATTCTAGTCCTAGAAGATCAGGTTTAGAACAATTAAGGTTAGGCCACGAAAGTAGGGTAGCAGCGGTTGAGGGTAAAACGGATGAATCACAGGTCTTATGGGTTTAGTTCAAGGTGTCAGCCACGAAAGTAGGGGGTAACTTGATTAGATCACGTGTCTATGTCTCGAGAGAGGGTAGATATCATATTAGGATCGTCTGCCTTAGATAACTTGACTTGGATTGCATGATAGATAGGTTGATTGTTGGTTTCGGTAGTCTTGTGGTGAAACCGATTTCTTGGAATGTTTGTCTCATTCTTAAGAACTAGCTTGTTTATTTGTTTTTAGTATTTCATTCTCAAATCCCGTATTTCGTTTGTTTTCAAGTTTGATTCACAGTTAGAGTTTAAGGTTGTGTTGCGTAATCCCTGTGGGATCGACACCTGAAGTACTACACACGTGTCGTGCATTTGCGGGTAGTTTAGGTTATTTGTTTAACTTTGATAACGCATCAACGCACTTGTCATTTTCTTTAGTAACCGTACACTTTTCATGTGAAAAGGTACATGTAATCTTTGATCACAAAGTTTACTGATGCTCATAAGGTCACCTTTGCCTTGTATTTTTCTTTTGTGTTGTCACCAAATGTCACGCTTCCAACTTTAGAACTCTCCTTAAAGTTAAATAACAAGCTAATATTTCATGTCATGTGTCTTAAAACAACCACTATAAAAGCGCTCATTGAGGCTTGTTCATTTCGGATAGAAGTAAAAGCAACATTGCAGTTAAGATTTGACTTTTTACCCAAATTGACTACAAAACTTCAAACTCATCAAATGACACCATAATACTTGTGATCCAATGTTGATCAGAGTTCAATAGCAAAATTTCTAAGATTAGCATGAAAAAGATAATTTTTATTAATCAAAACTTAGGTAAAAATGTCATACAATGGATCTTCTTTTTATAGGAACCAAATCTTTTATATTAAAAGTTAGGTTTAAAACAATTCGGTATTACCACCTCATCATTTAGGTGGCAGTCATGTCAATATTTATTAAATATTATTATAGGTTAAGAAAAAATTTAAGAGTTTCAATAATTTACCAAAAAATAAACAAAATTTAAATTTAAATTTTTTATGTTATTAGTGAATAATGTTATAAATTCTAATACATGGATTAAAAATAATAATAATTACGTTATTCTTTTGTAATATATTAATTGAAAATTATTTTTATAATTTACAATGATTAATTACTGAATGTTATTTCCCATGCCTAAAATTATATTTATTAATGCCAAACTACAACCCTAAAAATTATCAAAAAGAACAATAGTTATTAATATAAATCTAATATAATATATTAAAGTTTGATTTTATCCAATTTTGGTGAAGCCACGTCATCGTTGATGTGAAAAAAACATAAATGTTGACGTGACTTTAAATAAATTTTTTATTTTTTTTCAATTTTAAAAAATTTTGGATTGAATTTTATTAGTTGAAATTATTTATTATAATATTATATTTTTTATATCACAATTTTAACATTATGAATATAAGATCATTATTTATACTTACTATTAGATACTTTAGAAAATTTAGGTCAATATATTTTTTGGAAATAAAAAAATATAAAATTTTATTTATAAGTTTTATAAGTTAGAATTTTAAAATGAACTCAATCAATCATAGGAGTTTTTTCCTCCCTCCTGGTGTTGCCACCTCAACAGAGAGAGGAAAAAACTCCCTCATCTATTCACGTCAGAACAAAGATAAAAACGTATTAAAAATATACCTTAATTCAAGTTCATGGTATCTATGCCTCTTCCTCTCCTTCTTCCTTAATAGCTTCGATATTAACTCTCCTCAAGGTTCATCGTCTCCCTTTCTCTCTCGATTTCTCACCCAACGGGAAGAAACGATCCAATCTTCGTCAGAACGGGGAGAAACGATCCAATCTAAAATGCTTTACCCAACGGGGAGAAGCGATCCAACCGGAACGGTTCATTGTCTCCCTTTCTCTCTCGATTTCTCATCCAGCGGGGAGAAATGATAACACGCAATCCGTTATAGTTTTTATATCATTCTTAGGTCTAGTTTAGAGTAGATTATTCATATTTCATTCATTTATTGAGTATATTCGGAGACTTTATCCACATTTCGCCGAAATTACTTATTAAGTTAAGTAAACTTAACTTAAAACAAACGGGACTCGTGGGGGCAATTTAGTCAACAATTGGACCGACTTAGGAGGCTTAAAAGGATGTAGAAGACGTCATTGAAGCAAGCTTACATTGGAGATTAGTTCAGTAGAAGATTAAGGAGATTCTTGCGAGCAGACAAGCGAGGAGCATTGGGGATCGAGCAGCAACACTTTGGTTTTGTTTGGTTTTCATGTTCCTTAGACTTCCTACTTTGTTTATGTTTCTTTACAGATGCATGAGCGAGTAGTTTGTTTGTTTTGGAGTGCCCGCTCGGGCTCATTCATGTCATGAAAACCCCGAAGGTTTGCACGACTCGGGCTGATGAAGCACACGATCGGGTATGGTGCCCGCTCGGGCTCATTTGTGTGTGCACGGTCGGGCAAAGGTCTTGCACGAGCGGGTAAGGGACATGCCCGCTCGGCTCCTTGATTCTCAACAAACTTTCCTAAGATCTAGAACGGCCAAAATAAAAGATAAATCAGATCTGAAAGAGGGAAGGGGAACCAGAAGAGATCAGAGGAGATAGAGAGACATTAGAGCAAGAAGAAGAAGGAAGAAAAGACGGATCTACGGATCGGGAGCGAGGAGAATCTACCGAAGACATCGGTTTATGAATAGGGAGTTATCTCTTTCCATATCTATGTCGAATCTAGACTTCTCTTGTGTTTCCTTTTCTGTATCTATGTCTGAGTAGATCCTTTGCCATGGGTTAGAGTGATTTGCCATGTTGTAACGAAGTCTACGCTTAATGAATGGTGGTACTTAATGCTTTCATTACCTGTACGCCACTTGAATGAATGAAATTGGTATCTATCATGTTTTTAGATTTCATGGTTGTTCTTAATGCTTTCTCTACCTGTACGCCACTTGATTGAATGATCTTAGAAGCCAAATAAACCAACGCCAGGGCATTAGGTTGCGGAACTTAGCCATGACTACACGATCCGTATTCTTGCGGAAGCGTTAGTCTAGGTTTTTATTACTTGATATAACGCACATCAAGTTTTTGGCGCCGTTGCCGGGGAGTTAATTACGGCTTAGGAGTTAGGAAACTTTTAGTTTAGACATTAGTTAGATAGAAGTCTTATTTGTTTTTTGCTTTTTCGTGTTTATTTTGTTTGTCTATTGTGTTTAGAGTCAAGTTCTATTGCTTCTCGGATCTCACGTGCTCTTGTGTTTATCTTCTTTTTCTTGTGCAGCTTAATTGTGCATGAGAAATACCGGAAGCGCGGATCTAGTTTTCGACCCCGACATTGATAAGACACTCAGAAAACTAAGGAAGGAAACGAGAGCTAGTGCGAGCAATCCAGTTGATAACACGCAAGTACACTTGAACTTCCAACCCGAGGAAGTAGTTGAACAACCATTTGAAGAAGAGCTAATGGCCGAACGTCGAGATATGAACGTTCAAAACGCGCAACAAGTGCAACCGGCACTTACCTATGGATCATACACGGTCCCTAGGCACACGCAGCTCTTGTCATGTATTGCGAGGAGAAACGCCCGCGTAGAGCTTCAACCGGCATTCATCCAAATGCTTGGTAACGCGGCGTTTAGAGGGAGACCCGCCGAGGACCCAAACCAGCATCTTACTGATTTTAAGATGTTATGCCGAACTATAAGGGCTGGAGATGGGGTATCGGAGGAGGATGTCATGCTAGCCGCTTTCCCATTCTCGGTAAAGGACAAAGCGCATGATTGGTTATATTCGCAACCGGCGAATTCTATCGCGTCATGGGGACAGCTAGAGGAGAAGTTCATGACAAGGTTCTTCCCGCAAAGTAAAGCTCAGCTAGCCAAGAACAACATCAACACATTCGTGCAAGGGGCAGCCGAGAGCTTATATGAAGCATGGGAGCGATTCAAGGGCTATCAACGCCTTTGCCCACATCACGGCATGGATCAAAGCTACCTCATACACAATTTTCTCCAAGGACTTATGGACAATACGAGGATCTTGATCGTAGCCGCTGCTGGAGGTTCTTTGAGCAACCTCACTTTCCCACAAATCGAGGATTTGATAGATCGAATGGCTGATGAGGGAAATCACACCGCCGGAGAGTATAATCGCAACACTCCAGCAAGAGTAGCCAAGGTGGATAATTCGCAATCCATACATTCCGAATTAGCCGAGATGAGAGCCGAAATGAATGGTAAAATCAATGGTCTTTATGAGCTGATGTCCGGAGCAAATCAACAGCAATATTATGAGCAACCGGACGAGCAAGGAATTCAAGGGTACGAAGGGGTGAGCTATGTGAGCAACGCCCAACCTTTGGGTAACACCTATACTCCCGAGTGGAGAAATCACCCCAATCTCTCGTACAAGAATTCCGACGGTGCATTCAATGCACAACGAGCATCGGGTAACTTCCAGCCGCGTTTGATGCAACGCAATCAAAATTTCCAGCCGAGGACGCAGCCCCAAAATCAGAATTTCCAATCACGTGCGCCTGCTCCTCCGCAACAAGAAGTTAGCCCCGATATTGCGTCAATGCTAGCTCAATTCATACAAGGACAAAAGGACCAAGCCAATGATATTAGAGCGTTGAGAACGAATCAGGAAGAGATGAGAGCAGAAAATCAAGAGAGGAAGAATGAGTTTAATGAGTTGAAAACGCATCTAAAGATATTGGATACTCAAGTTTCGCAGCTCGCTGCGAAATCCTCTCAACCGCAAGGGATTCTACCGGCACGCCCGGAAGCGAATCCTCGAGCGCAAATCAATGCCATCCATTTGAGAAGCGGTAAGACACTTGATTCCCCTACTCTTCCAAGGTTTGAACAGGTAGAACCATCAATGGCAGTAGAAAAGGAGAGCGACCACGTCAAGGAGCACAAGGAGGAAGAGGAGCCCAAATACGTTAAACCCGAACCGAGGCCTCCTCCTTTGCCATTTCCTCAACGTCAACGCAAAAAGAACGATGATGCGCAATTTGCAAAGTTTGCGGAGATGTTGAAGAAGATGCACATTACGATTCCATTCCACGAAGCGTTGAAGAAGATGCCTTCATACGCTAAGTTCCTCAAAGACGTACTTGCGAACAAGCGGGATGTGGAAACGGAAACCGTCATGGTCACCAACTCAATGCTACAGCCAAGTCTACCCAAAAAGATGCCGGATCCAGGTATTTTCGTAATCCCTTGTAAAATTGGAGATTATGAGATTAACCATGCGCTAATCGACGTCGGAGCAAGCGTAAGCGTGCTACCATTGTCATTGTATGAGAAGTTGGATCTTAAGGGTAGGATGGATCTTCGACCGACGAGAATGGCACTCACCATGGCTGATCGGAGTGTTAGAATCCCCGAAGGAATACTTGAAGACGTCCCATTGCAAGTAGGAAAATTCTTTGTCCCGGTTGATTTTGTTGTACTAGACATGGAGGAGGACAAGAAAATTCCTATCATTCTAGGTAGACCTTTCCTCAATACGGCTAAGACTATTATACATTGTGCCGAGGGTAGACTCACTTTAAAGTTTGGAGATGAGGAAGTGGAGTTCAATTTGAACGACACACTTAGGCAACCTTGTATGGTAGACTCGGTGTTTTATATTGATGTATTAGAGAGATTAGCCGAGGAAGTGTTAGAGGAGTTTGGGAATATGGATTCCCTTGAGATGGCTCTTCTAGCAGCTGGAGAGGGACTTTACAAAGATCCCCATGAGGTAAAGCATTATACGAAGCTGCTAGATGAGAGAGATGAAAAAGAAATCCCGAGAACCGAGTTAGATGAACTTAGAGCAGAATTCTGCGCGGCCCGAGCACAGCAGGTCGCAGCCTTAGAGAACGATGGATTTTCGGGTAGTTCTCAACAAGAGGACTTCTCAACTCATGGCCACATGAGTACGGACCAGTTGGAAGGGGTTTCGAGTCAAGAAGATGTTGCAAGCCAGTGCACAACCCTCCGACAATTCCAGACAGAATTCAGCGCACCTCACGCGGCCTTCATTGATAGTTCAACCACTCCCGACGAGCTTAATGATCAAATCAAGCATCCGAATCATGACTGGAGTGTTGACAAGGCACCGAAGGTGGAGTTGAAGCCCTTACCACAAGGGCTGAGGTATGAGTTTCTCGGACTTGATTCCACGTATCCGGTTATAGTAAATGACAACCTAGATGATTCCCAAAGAGAACGATTGCTAGAGGCTCTTAGGAGATATAGGGGAGCTATAGGTTATACGATAGCGGATATTAAGGGACTTAGTCCTGGGCTTTGCATGCATAGAATTCACCTTGAAGATGACACTAAGACCTCGATTGAGCACCAACGTAGGTTAAACCCTAATATGATGGAAGTGGTAAAGAAGGAGGTACTTAAGTTGTTAGATGCGGGAATTATTTATCCAATTTCGGATAGTGCTTGGGTGAGTCCAGTTCATGTAGTGCCAAAGAAGGGAGGTATCACGGTCATTCCGAATGCAAACAACGAGTTGATTCCCACGAGAGCAGTCACGGGATGGCGGGTGTGCATTGACTACCGCAAGTTGAATGCAAACACACGGAAAGATCACTTCCCTCTTCCTTTTATCGATCAAATGCTTGAACGTCTAGCTCTTCACTCCTACTTTTGTTTTCTTGATGGTTATTCAGGGTTTTTCCAGATTCCAATCCATCCCGACGATCAAGAGAAGACGACGTTCACTTGCCCATTCGGTACATTCGCTTATCGGAAGATGCCATTCGGTTTGTGTAATGCACCCGCTACTTTTCAGCGGTGCATGACTTCTATCTTTTCCGATGTGAATGGAGATATTATGGAAGTGTTTATGGACGATTTTTCCGTTCATGGACCTTCCTTTGATGCGTGTCTAACTCATTTGTGCAAAGTGCTAGATAGGTGCTTGGAGGCGAACCTCGTTTTGAATTGGGAGAAATGCCACTTTATGGTTCGCGAGGGCATTGTATTGGGACACAAGATATCAGCGAAGGGCATTGAGGTAGATAAGGCTAAGATCGAAGTCATTGAGAAACTACCACCACCAACGAACGTCAAGGGTATTCGTAGCTTTTTAGGTCATGCGGGGTTTTATAGGCGTTTCATTAAGGATTTTTCGAAAATTTCAAAACCCCTCACGGATCTATTAGGTAAGGACGTGCCTTTTGAGTTCACAGCGAGTTGTCATGATGCTTTTGAGAGGTTGAAGAAAGCTTTAGTTTCCCCACCTATCATTCAACCACCGGATTGGGAACTTCCTTTCGAGATTATGTGCGATGCGAGTGACTATGCGGTAGGAGCAGTTTTAGGTCAGCGTAAGGATAGAATGTTGCATGCTATATACTACGCTAGTAGGACTTTGGACAGTGCCCAATGCAACTATTCTACGACGGAGAAAGAGCTCCTTGCGATAGTCTACGCGTTTGAGAAGTTCCGGTCATATTTAGTGGGTTCGAAGGTAATTGTTTATACGGATCACGCTGCATTGCGTTACCTACTCACTAAGAAGGATGCGAAGCCTAGGTTGATTAGATGGATCTTACTTCTCCAAGAGTTTGATCTAGAGATTAGGGATAGGAAAGGAGCCGAGAATGGAGTGGCTGATCATCTTTCACGTCTTGCGATCCCCGAGTGCATTCCCATCGATGACTACCTCCGAGATGATTTGGTAATGTCCTTGACTTGTACTTCAATTCCTTGGTATGCTGACTTTGTTAATTATCTAGCTTGTCGAGTACTACCGGAGGGGCTGAACTACAATGCGAGAAAGAAATTTCTCCATGACGTCAAGGCATATTATTGGGATGAACCCTATCTCTTCAAGAGGGGGATAGACGGGATTTTTAGACGCTGCATCTCCGAGGAAGAAGCTCCACACATACTCTCACGTTGTCATTCTTCGAGCTACGGAGGACACTTTGCCGCAGCAAAGACGGCTGCGAAGGTGTTGCAAGCGGGATTCTTTTGGCCTACTGTTTTTAAGGACGCCCACGACTACGTCAAATCGTGCGACAATTGCCAAAGGACAGGTAATATTTCTAGACGCAATGAAATGCCACAGCAATACATTCTAGAAGTCGAGCCATTTGACGTGTGGGGGATAGATTTCATGGGCCCTTTCCCATCCTCGTGCGGACATTCCTATATCCTAGTTGCGGTAGACTACGTCACGAAGTGGGTGGAAGCTTTGGCATGCTCCACGAACGACTCCAAACCAGTGACTAAGATGTTTAAACGTGTCATATTTCCACGTTTTGGAGTTCCGAGAGTTGTGATCAGCGACGGAGGTAAGCATTTTGTGAATCGCACCATAGATGGGTTGTTGAGAAAGTACGGTGTTAGACATAGGGTAGCAACGCCTTATCATCCTCAAACCAGCGGCCAAGTTGAGGTTTCTAATAGAGAAATCAAGTCGATTTTGGAGAAAACGGTCTCAAGGTCTAGGAGGGATTGGGCATTGAAACTCGATGATGCTTTGTGGGCTTACCGTACCGCTTTCAAGACGCCAATCGGAATGACTCCGTTTCAGCTTGTGTACGGTAAGGCATGTCATCTACCGGTTGAGTTAGAATACCGAGCTTATTGGGCGATCAAGGCATTGAACTACGACTATAAATGTGCCGCTGAGAAGAGGATGTTACAGCTTCATCACCTTGAGGAAATGCGCCTCGATTCGTACGAAAACGCGAAAATTTACAAGGAACGTACGAAGCGGTGGCACGATCGGCACATACTCCAGCGGACCTTTGAGGTAGGTGATCGTGTACTTGTTTTCAACTCACGTCTAAAGCTTTTTCCAGGAAAGCTTAAGTCACGCTGGTCCGGGCCATTCACTATTAAGAGCATCTCACCACATGGAGCAATCGAGCTAATAGGAGCAAACGGTGCATTTAAAGTGAACCCCTAACGCATAAAGCTCTACAACGCAGACAACACGGATCTTGATCACGCTAAGTTCGCTCTTTCGGAGCCAACTCATGAGTAGAGCATTTCGGTCAAGCTCAAGACCTTAAACAAGCGCTTGTCGGGAGGCAACCCGATTGTTTCGTTTTTCATTTCGTTTTCTTTCGGACTATCTCTTTTTCTCTTCATATTGATATACTTGGTGGGATTGTATTTCTCTTTTTGGATTGTGTGAATCTTTTTCGCAGGTTCTTCAATGTCCATATCATCCTTGAAGAGGAACTACAAACACGGGATTGGAAGTTCCACAAGGTGCACACGTTCCAACCCTTATTTCCCGTTGTTTTGTTTACGATATCTTCTTAGGTTTTGAACACCGGGACGGTGTTTCATTCAAGTCTGGGGGGGTACTCGTCGAGTATTGTCATATGATTAGGATTAGATGATTAGGATTAGGATTAGTTGTAGATTTTTGTTTTTAGGATAAACGGATGGATACCTAGCATAAATTTTCAAGTTTTAGTCGTTATTGTGCGACCTTGTCGAATCATGAACTATAGTCTAGGTGTGTTTAGAAGACTTTTAGATTCCGATTAGTTGGGTAATTGTGCAAGAAGCCATGACTTATAGTTACATTCACCTCCTAGATCTCGGTACCAAGTATCATATCTCCGTGTATACCGACTAATCGATGCTTGTTGATAGATCTTTAGCGTTCATAAGATTCCACACGCTTATACTCCGCTGTCAACGATTCTCTCCTTGGATAAGTTTTAATCATTTTAGATTTTCATTGACATGAGTACATCGAGATCGATGGTTCGGGTCTAAGTGGTGGGTTGAGGCGCTACTCTACGTCCTAAGGGTTAGATTGATGCGTATACGTCATAATAAAGAAAAATGAAAAAAAAACAATAAAAAAAGAATGAGGCATCTCTTCACTCCGCTAAGGTTAAGAACCTTATGAGTGTGCCATAGGCAGCCTGGGTCTAAGTAGAAAGCCAACCTCTTCGACTTCGACGTCCTAGGAACTAAGCGTGGAACCATAGAAAAGAAGAAAGAAAAAGAATAAAAAAAAGAGGAATAAGAACGAGAATGTAAATTCAATGATATCTCAAGCTTAGGAGAGTTGGTATGGAGAGCGCTTGGACGTTGTTTAGGAGCATGGACTAGCTAGGGTCATTGGTAGAATTGCATAGTTTAAGACTTTCGGTTGATAGAAGTCTGAACTTGGTACGCTTAGGCTTGCATTCATGTGACGCGTTGTTTTGCGTAATGGCTAATTCTTTGATAAGTTTATGTTAGTATCCATTGTTGTTTAATTCTTCTATGACTCGACTTTAGGTTTGCTCGAGGACGAGCAAAAGGTTAAGTCCGGGGGAGTTTGATAACACGCAATCCGTTATAGTTTTTATATCATTCTTAGGTCTCGTTTAGAGTAGATTATTCATATTTCATTCATTTATTGAGTATATTCGGAGACTTTATCCACATTTCGTGTTTTGCGTAGGAAATGAAGACACGAGAAGAAACACGAGTGCTTTTGGCAATCTAACCCCGGAAACGTAGGTTCAACTTGTGCGAGGCGACGGATGGAAGTGAGCACTCAAACACCGAGCGAAAGGAGCGGAAATAACACCTCAAGTCATGCCCGCTCGGGTGGATTGGGAGTGCCCGGTCGGGTTGATTGCTACCAAATATCCCCGTAGCTTTACACGACTCGGGCACTCAAGGAACACGACCTGGGAGGTGTGCCCGCTCGGGTCCATTTGGTGTGCCCGCTCGGGCTCATTCATGTCATGAAAACCCCGAAGGTTTGCACGACTCGGGCTGATGAAGCACACGGTCGGGCATGGTGCCCGCTCGGGCTCAAAGGTGTGCAACCCGGTCGGGTAGAGGTCTTGCACGAGCGGGTAAGGGACATGCCCGCTCGGGTCCTTTATTCTCAACAAACTTTCCTAAGATCTAGAACGGCCAAATTAAAAGATAAATCAGATCTAAAAGAGGGAATTGGAACCAGAAGAGGTTAGAGGAGATAGAGAGACATTAGAGCAAGGAGAAGAAGGAAGAAGAGACGGATCTACGGATCGGGAGCGAGGAGAATCTACCGAAGACATCGGTTTATGAATAGGGAGTTATCTCTTTCCATATCTATGTCGAATCTAGACTTCTCTTGTGTTTCCTTTTCTGTATCTATGTCTGAGTAGATCCTTTGCCATGGGTTAGAGTGATTTGCCATGTTGTAATGAAGTCTATGCTTAATGAATGGTGGTACTTAATGCTTTCATTACCTGTACGCCACTTGAATGAATGAAATTGGTATCTATCATGTTTTCAGATTTCATGGTTGTTTTTAATGCTTTCTTTACTTGTACGCCACTTGATTGAATGATCTTAGAAGCCTAATAAACCAACGCCAGGGCATTAGGTTTCGGAACTTAGCCATGACTTAGGGTTAGCCGGTTTAGAATCTACGCCAGGTCAATCGGTTTAATCTAGGGATTAGGATAGCGGCCATAATGCGTCTATGCATGTAAGATACGCAATGGATACATTGGTATATGCATGCTAGATAGTGGACAAGTCTACGCCAGTCAGTTCCTATAGGAGAGCTTGAATTCCCTGGATTCATGATAGTACCTAGACCAATTATCTTTTTAGAACTTCGTTACTTCATTAGGCAAACTCTCGACACCCATGGTGCTTAGCCATAAGTTTATTCTCTTCGATTTAGTTTAGTTTAGCTTAATCACAGTCCAAACTTTAGTCATCTCACACGTCTATTCAATTAGTTTAATAGCTCATTAGTCGCATTAACTCCTTGTGTTCGACCCTAGTTACTACACGGTCCGTATTCTTACGGAAGCGTTAGTCTAGGTTTTTATTACTTGATATAACGCACACAAAGAAACGATCCAATCTTCGTCGCAATGGGGAGAAACGATCCAATCTAGGATGTTTCATCCATCTGGTAAGCTCAAAGAAATTCCATCGCCTGATCTTTGATAATGTTTTTGGTTACAGGTGAGCGGCGAGAGGGGTGAAATGTTGGATAATATCATATGTCTTCCCTAATCGATCTATCGTGTCTAGACAATCTCAAATCATCTTGAGGAATGTCTAAGAATCTATGGAGGACAAAGTAAACTCAAATAACTTGTGAAAGGTTATTTGGATCACCAACCATGTGTTCGCTGAAATATCCAAATCAAGTATTAAAATTATCTTTCCTTATTTGTTATGGATATTGATAAATCGTCGAAGGTTTATGCATTCTTGATCTCTCTGCCCTTATCCATAAATTTCTTATTTTTTGTCTTTGTCTTTCTTCAATCATATTATGCCATTCTTGTAATTTTTTTAATATTTCTTATTGCATGTCACCTTATATTTGCATGTTTTTAATATCACTATTGAGGCTTTCTCCCTAGATTCCAAAAGGATATATGGCCTATTGTAATTATTATTTTTTTTATCACCTTAGAAATCTCATTTGTTTTCAAATATGATTGGAGATGTATTTTCCTTGATCTCGTTTGATTAATTGTCAAAGTGAAGGTAACAAGAGAAGCCATTGCAGCTTTCAACAATGTCAAAGTTGGTCGAAGACACAAATAATATCCATATCCATTATGAGATAACCTTCAAAATTATAAAAATGTCATTGATAGCAAAATCTACCTTCACATGCAGGTTTTCAGTTCTATTTCTTTTATGTTTTCATAATCTCTCATATTATTATGGTATGTCTGATGATCATCGTTCATTTTTTGCTTCATCCTCTTCATCATTCCCATGTTAGAAATATGGTTAGAGATTGTAGAAGACATCACGAATGATTGTTCAGACAAAGTATTACCTCAAAGAAAGTGATTAGGAAGGTTCATGCAGGAAAAAACAACACATAGAGACAGAGATCTGAAACATAGTTGTTTAACGTGACTTTGAAATCCAAGAACGAAAAAAAGAAGTATAAGTATGAAGCTTGCAAAGGTTAAATGTCGATAGAGTAGGTGACCAATGGAACAACATTGAAGCCTTGCATTATGCGTATTTTGTAAGGAAATACAGATCTTTTGATGCAAGATAGGCATTTAAACAGTCTGGAACCATCCACTGGCATTCTTCTTCCACGTAGGAGGAGAATAAATCTTCAAAGCGGCATAAACACCGTCATTATAACCAATATCACATTCACCATCATCGTCTTCATAGTGACAAGTTGCGTAACAAGAAGATTGAGCACATCATTGATGAGACAAATGCAGCAGCAAAGACACCTGATTGTCCTCCTCTAGTAGTTCAGGCAGAGTTTTGGCATCGATAATGTGAAAGAGGGAGACGAGGAGGGCGTTGAGAGTAATTCGGGGATCATGCCATATTCTTGCAAACATTTTGGGGAAATAAAAGTCGATGGATTTAAGGATGATATTATCCAATGATGTTGAAGAGTAGGCGGAGGATGAGTTTCCATGGAGTAAAAAGTGGAGGTGGAGAGGGTTGAAGAAAATGATGAGGATGATTGAGTTTCAACCATCTTCCTATGAGATTAGGAGAAGATAGCTGCATAAAAGAAAATGGAAAAAGACAACAATAAATCTTAAAAAACCAACTTCTCCCATATTAGAGCAAACATTGGAAACATAAATAGCTGAAAAATTAGTACACACTTGAAATTATATATATGTATATACACATTTATGTAGAATTACAAGAGACATGGAGGTGTGATTAGAAAAATAAAAATCAATACAACGATGATACGAATTTTAAAGAATCATTGTGTAATTTAGTTAAAAAATCGAAAACTAATTTTATCAGTTCAAAAAATAATTAATGTATTATATAAATTATAATTTGATCAAATTTTAAATTATTCAAATAATTAAAAATATTTTTATATTTTGTTTATTATGTATTATATATAATTTGATAATGTATTGTGCTTAACAACAAAAAAATAAATTATAATTTTCGAAATTATATTTTATAGATTCTAATCTAAATATTTTAATTATGAAAATCTGATTAAATTTATTACTTTGATAAAAGAAAAACAGAATTTGTGTTTCTTGACATTTTAATTCTTTATCATGAGAATATTTATGATTGTATTAAAGTAATAAGAAATGATGTGAAAAAATTTAGATTCTTTCACTATTATACAACATACAATATTTTATATTATGATGAGAGTATTTTAGATTTGAATTGGATTACTCTACAAAATTCAATATTGATCCATACGATTACTTAAGATCTAATTTTTTAAAATGGATAAATGTTTTTTGCGTAAATAATGAATTTGATAAGAGGATTTTAATGGTAGATAAATATGTAAACGAAATGAATTTATTTGTAATTATTATCCCTTTATAAATATTGTAATCAATAAATTGAAAAATTATTTTCAATTTATTGAAATAATGAATGTATTATGTAAATTATAATTTGGTGAATTATAACAATAATGAAGAATATTTTTTTTATATTTTGGTTATTAAGTATTATATATAATTTGAAAATATATCATCGTTAGAAATTGTAAATTATAATTTTTTTAGTTATAATCTTTTAGACTCCAACCCAAATGTTGCATAACTAAAATGAAAAGGTCATTAAAACATAACAAATTCAGTCGAAGATGGTAAATTAAATGAATTAGCAATACATATTCGAACAAAGATGTTAGAGGATAATTGTGAAGAAATATATCATGATCATTAGAGATATAATTCTAAAACTTATTAATGGTAATTATTCGATCATATCAATAATCATGCATCAATGAAAAAGTTTAAGATTATAAATTTCATATTGTTACTATTTTGCGTATTACTAATTCAGGTGTTTTGAACCTTCAAAATTTATCTTATACAAAGGTTTATAAGAATGAAAATTTAAAGACGATTTAAAAATTATGGCAGAAGTAAATTCTCTAAACTCAAAATACTATGAATTACAATAATATATTTGTTATTTCATAATTTGAAGCAACATTATTTTACAAATTCATATATGTATTAAACAAATGATCATGCAAGAATATTTATAGTTGAGTAGTCAATGTCGATCCTTGTTTTGCTTAATTTTCTATTACATATTACTCACTAGAAAATAGTTATGTCATTATCATTTCATTAAATCTGTAACGTTTAGACTTTCTTAGTGAATTTATTATCTACCTAAATAAATTCAATATCACGAATTAATTTATTTTTTTTAAATCTATTGACTTAAAAAATATCATGAATAGTATAACCAAACATACATTTATAACAAGATATATAACAATGAATTTAAACAATAATATGTTTATAAACTGATTTTTCTCTATATAAAAAATACAAAACTAAAATTATTACACCGCGCATAGCACGGGTTTGAGAACTAGTAATAATAATAAGTGAATAAAATAAAATAACTTAACTAAACCCATCACAAATTCTTGGTCGAGCGCTGAAACTGCTTGGTCAAGTGTTGTATAAGTCTTAAACCCCAATTACGTAAAAATTAAGTACGTTCGACCGGACAATGCTTACGCTGGATCAAGTCCTCCCACACTCGGTTGAGTCATGCCACGTTCGGGTCGAGGGGTTAAGTGTTATGCATGCTCTATTTGTCTAGAGAGTTTACTCGGTTGAGCGAGTCTTTGTTCAAGCCGAGCGCATCGACCTCCATCTATCCAGAGAGTTTTCTCAGGTTGAACGAAACTTTGCTCAAATTGAGCGCCTCTGACTCTCCTAAATTTTTGCTCCTCGTAGCTTCGTCCACTTGTAGGTAAATCACATAAACTTCTCTTGATGCCTTTGCAAGTTCTTGTGTCACTATTCGACGAACACATTTTGTCTCCTCTTAGCTTTACCTTTTGTGGTTGGTCCTTGTGTTATCGGTGTCTCAGGCAGAGTCTCATCCTCATTAGAGGTTTTATCTTTTTGTTCTTCTTAAAACTAGCATTAGAACTTTGTTAGTGGTTACAAAGTTCATTTCAGCTTATCAAATATTGATTCCTCATGATATTTGTGGTGTCATTTAACATTCGTTCGTTGCTAATCCGAGTTATTCAAAGGGCTAGAACTGATAATCTTTCTCATTGATGTGTGGGTCTTTTTTTTGGTTTCTAGTTGATTACGGGTGAAAAGAATTTCACAACCTAATAGGAAGTTTCGATCTGGGATCACGTCAGAAGTTTAGTTGATCCCTCGACTAGTCATTATCGTGACCTTGCCTTTGACTCATTTGTGTTTTCACTCTTTTAATGTCCTTTCTGTATCTCCTCTTATGTATTTTATGTGTATATTTATCCTCCATTTATAGAATTTTGTTTCACTTAAACAATTTAAAATTTGAATTATTTAGTAAATTCGATAAATCGTTTGGCCGAATTAGCCAATTGATGTGAATGAGATCTTGGAACCGTTATAAGAAGAAAGAAACATGAGCATCAGGCAAACTTCAGACATCGTAGATTTTTGCTCGACCAATATTCTAGGACACAACACGAAACGCTTGATTAGATCATTTTCTTTGGTCCAATTTTTCTTTAGTTTTTTTAGTTTTTAGGGTTGAAACATATACGACGTTCGAGTGATCGATTTTCTCGAGTTTTTTAAGTTAGCTTATTTTATTTTGTTTTCTATTATTGTTTGATCCCTATAAATGGATGACCCATTGTATTAAATTTAAACTAAGTTACAATTAATTGAAAGTGTTTTTTTCTTTGATAATCTACCAAACTATTGGAGAGATTCCGAGTCGTTCGCTGACTTATCAAACTAGATCACAAGTGTTGTGGCGTCGTTCGCTACGTTTGAAATTCTCTAGTCAGGTTGTAGTGAAGGTTTAGAATATAATTTCTTTATATTCTAAAGAAATTAAGTTACAATTTAAACTAAGTTACAATTAATTGAAAGTCTTTTTTTTCTTTGATAATCTACCAAACTATTGGAGAGATTCCGAGTCGTTCACTGACTTATCAACACTAGATCACAAGTGTTGTGGTGTCGTTCGCTACGTTTGAAATTCTCTAGTCAGGTTGTAGTGAAGGTTTAGAATATAATTTCTTTGAAAAGATAAATTTTAGGTTCTACTATCGGGGTATTAATTGATTTCATTCCAATTACATCCTCCTGGCAATAGAACATCGATCTAGGATCATATCGCCTATGCTTTGGCTTAGCATTTGGTTGTTCTACACTTTTTCCATGCAAATAGGAACCAACTTTAACATGGTTAGGAAAATCGCTCGATTGTGTCTCAATACGTTTGAGTCGAGAAAATCCTCTAGAATGATTTTGATGTATAGTACCGACCGAGTTACTAACCATTGTCGACTGATTCCTGGAATTTTTTAGCATCTATATTCAATATGATCGACGGAGTGCATTTTGTGATCGAGTCGAGCTTTTCCACTATTTATGCCTTTTATGCTCGTTTGTACTGAATGTTTTCATGTTTCTCCATAACGAGCTTATTAGTCTTTATTGCCTATAATATCACAAAATGACCTAAAAAAGTAAAAATGAACTAAAACAATCTAAAATATAATAGAAACATTCAACAAGTTATAGAGCGAAAAGGGCATGATCAGTACGCTTCAATTTACATTCCTCGTCTTCATTAATGTTCTTATTCCATTTATGGAATACTATATGTCTTCTTATCTACACATTATTAAATTATTACACATATGTTTAGTTAATGCAGTATGATGAGAGTTCAAGAAAATACCTCATATTATCAATGACATAATACAACATTTACTAATGGTAAATTCTAAACCATTTAATTATTTTCCTAAACTTTGGTTAACTTGCAACGTTCCAAGTAGAGGTGGGCTTTTCGGATTATTCCTACCGATCTGGACCGGGATCGATCCGAATAACCTAACCCATAAGACATATGGGTTACATAGAAAACCTATGGTTCAATATCCAAAACCCAAACAAAAAATTTTATTTGATAAAAATGTAACCTAAACCTAATCTTTTTCGTTTTCTCATCCTCTTTTCTCTTCAGAAACAACGCTTCCTCTCATCTCCTCACAATGCCTCTGCCTCCTCTCCTTACAACGCATCTGCCTCCTGCTTGAAACCTTTCCTCACACCGTCTCCTCTCCTCCGAAACTCAAATTGCCAGCGGCGTGCCTATTCCTCATAGCGCCTCCTGTCCTCATCGCGCCTCCGCATTCTCTTCACACAATGCCTCGGCCTCCTTTCCTCACATCGCCTCTTCTCCTACTTGAAACCTCGCCAACGGTGTGCCTCCTCTTGCCAGCGGCACACCGCCTCTCTTGCGAAACCCAAATCTCCAGCGGCATGCATATTCCTCACAATGCCTCCTCTCCTCACCGCGCCTCTTCTCCTGCCTGAAACCTCGCCAGCGGTTGTGCCTCCTCTAGCCAGCGTCGCGCCACCTCACCTACGAAACCAAATCACCAGCGGTGTGCCTGTTCCTCAAAGCGCCTCTGCCTCCTCTCCTCATAGCACCTCTTTCTCTTCTCCTACCTGAAACCTCTCCTCACAGCGCCTCGGGTTTTTTCGGATTCAATATTTTAAAACCCGATCAACCCGAATTTGAATCCAAACCCGAAGAACTCAGACCGAAAACCAAACGGTTATAATTCTGGTTCAATATTTTATAACCCGAGGAACCGAAATCCAGACCGAACCCATGGAACCCGGATCAAAATCCGAAACACCCACCCCTAATTCCAAGATGTTTTTCAATTGAATACATCATTCAAAGAACCATTTTTTTAGATCACGATAAACGTTTTAAAAAAAGTTATATCACAATATTTTAAATCTAAAGGCTACATAATAAATCGTCAGTTTTTCATGCATTTGTTTAGAATTTGCAAACATGTCAACTAATCTTTAGACGTTTCGGAGAAAAACATTACATAGTATTTCCTATGATTACTTTATTATTTTCACTTTTTGTATTACAAACAACATTATCATATTCTTATATAAAAGATTATTTATATTATGTTGTATCAATTGATAATCATCCTACACAATATAATTATAACAAATAATGTAATCACCTAGCATCACTCTATCTGGTTGTTATAATTTATTATATACGTTCATCATTTAAATAATTATTTTTTAAAATTCCTCCAGAAACTAATAAATTATATTTTAATAAAAAATTAACACATAAATATTTCAAAATAAGAAGTTGTTTTCTTAAGGCGTAATATCAAAAATAGGGCTAAACCACTTCAAAAATATCCTTCCCTAAAATAATTATTAAATCCGAAAAAAAATTTGAAGAAAAGACAAACTTGCCCTTAATGTTCGAACGTGGAAAAACCCACGTTCGACAGTTTTCAGACGTGAAAAACTGTCAAAAACGAGAAAGCCGAACAGTTTTTCGACATGAAACATGTTTAAAAGTTTATAGCAAGAAAGTAATAAGAGTTTTTCGACATGAAACCTGTTTAAAAGTTTATAGCAAGAAAGAAATAAGTGATGTCGAACTTGAGAGGGATCAATTTGAAGTGGCGAGAAGGAAAATGGCTAGAATCAGCAGCAACAACGTGAGTGATGCTGATGCTGATGATGTAGTCACTCTGACACTGGAGCAGAAATTAATAGGGAAAATAAGGAAGTCAGAGAAGAGAATCATCAACGCCGTAAGAGACCTTCTATAGGAGAGCTTGAATTCCCTGAATTCATAGTACCTAGACCAATTATCTTTTTAGATAATGAATTCAGGGAATTCAAGCTCTCCTATAGAAACTGACTGGCGTAGACTTGTCCACTATCTAGCATGCATATACCAATGTATCCATTGCGCATCTTACATGCATAGACGCATTATGACCGCTATCCTAATCCCTAGATTCAACCGATTGACCTGGCGTAGATTCTAAACCGGCTAAACCCTAAATCATGGCTAAGTTCTGAAACCTAATGCCCTGGCGTTGGTTTATTAGGCTTCTAAGATCATTCAATCAAGTGGCGTACAGGTAAAGAAAGCATTAAGAACAACCATGAAATCAGAAAACATGATAGATACCAATTTCTTTCATTCAAGTGGCGTACAAGTAATGAAAGCATTAAGTCCCACCATTCATTAAGCGTAAGACTTCGTTACAACATAGCAAATCTCTCTAACCCATGGCAAAGGATCTACTCAGACATAAATACAGAAAAGGAAACACAAGAGAAGTCTAGATTCAACATAGATATAGAAAGAGATAACTCCCTATTCATAAACCGATGTCTTCGGTAGATTCTCCTCGCTCCCGATCCGTAGATCCATCTTTTCTTCCTTCTTCCTTTTGCCCTAATGTCTCTCAATGTTCTCCTCTGCAAATCTGGTTCGAAAACTTCTGTTTTAGATCTAAAATTCCCTTGATTTGGCCGTTCTAAATTTTAGGAGTTTGTTGAGAATGAAGGACCCGA
>CM071865.1:22521984-22536426 GCA_036759665.1 Gynandropsis gynandra
TCAAAGGTACGAAGGGGTGAGTTATGTGAGCAACACTCAACCTTTGGGTAATACCTACACCCCCGAGTGGAGAAATCACCCCAATCTCTCGTACAAGGATTCCGACGGTGCATTCAATGCACAACGCTCATGGGGGAACTTTCAACCGCGTTTGATGCAACGCAATCAGAATTTTCAGCCAAAGACGCAACCCCAAAATCAGTATTACCAACCATGTGCACCAGCTCCTCCACAACAAGAAGCTACCCCGATATTGCGTCAATGCTAGCTCAAATCATTCAAGGACAGAAGGAGCATTCCGATAAGTTCAGTTTGCTAATGGCAGAAAATCAAGAGAGGGGCAGAAAATCAAGAGAGAAAGAGAGAATATAATGAGTTAAAGACGCATGTAAAGATCTTGGACACTCAAGTTTCACAACTCGCTGCGCAATCATCTCGACCGCAAGGAGTTCTACCGGCGCAGCCGGAAGCAAATCCTCGTGAACACGTCAATGCCATATATCTGCGTGGTGACAAAGTGGTGGATCAGCCCACTCATTTGATGTTTGAGGAGGATGAAACAAATGGCACAGCAGTGGAAAATGGCAGCTACGTTGAAAAGCGAAACATGAAAACCGAGGAGGAGGAAGAGCCAAAGTACGTGAAACTGGAATCAAGACCGCCTCCTCTCCCATTCCCACAACGTCAACGTAAGAGATTGATGGATCAAACCATTCCCTCGACATTTGACAAAGGTGAACAGTCCAATAAGGCAATGAAAAAGGGCAGTAGCGGCAGAGAGCACAACAATAAAACCAAGGAGGAAGGAGAACCGAAATACGTGAAACCGGAACCGAGACCACCTCCTTTTCCATTTCCTCAACGTCAACGCAAAAAGGATGGTGATGCTCAATTTGCGAAGTTTGCTGAGATGTTGAAGAAAATGGACATCACGATACCATTCCATGAAGCGTTAAAGAAGATGCCTTCATACGCTAAGTTCCTCAAAGAGATACTTGCGAACAAGCGAGATGTGGAGATGGAATCCGTTATGGTAACTAATTCAATGCTGCAGCCTAATCTACCCAAAAAGATGCCGGATCCAGGTATATTCGTGATCCCTTGTAAAATTGGAGATTATGAAATAAACCATGCGCTAATCGACGTCGGAGCAAGCATAAGCGTGCTACCATTGTCTTTGTATGAGAAATTGGATCTTAAGGGTAAGATGGACCTTCGATCGACGAGAATGGCGTTAACCATGGCTGATAGGAGTGTTAGGATACCCGAGGGAAAGCTGGAAGACGTGCCTTTGCAGGTAGGAAAATTCTTCGTCCCGATTGATTTCGTTGTATTAGACATGGAGGAGGACGAGAAAATTCCAATCATCCTAGGTAGGCCGTTTCTCAATACGGCAAAGACGATCATACATTGTGCTGAAGGTAGACTCACACTCAAATTCGGGGATGAAGAAGTGGAGTTCAATCTAAACGACACACTTAAGCAGCCTTGTATGGTGGATTCGATATTCCACATCGACGTCCTAGAGGAGCTAACCGACGAAGTCTTTGAGAAGTTTGGAGAATTGGATTCTTTTGAGATGGCTCTTCCAGCAGCTAGAGAGGGACTTTGTAAGAACCCTAATGATGAATGACTAGGAGACTTTAAACACAGCTGATGCAGAACAAGCAGATTGCCAACAATCCCATCTAGACATTACCTCAAATCTGCTCAGTTGCAATTTTCACTGAAATCCAGAATATCAGCAGACTGCGCCTATTACAGATGATATTGGCAACAGATGAAGAAACTTAGAGTAAAACGATCCACAAAACTCTAGAGCTCTATAGCATTTTGTAGCACCATAGTCCTGCAACAAAAAAGTTTAATAAGAACAACTCCTCTCGACGTAATGATTAAAATTCAGACCACCTTTAGTTCATTAGAATGATGAAACTCTTAATGAATCATCTTTGTAAACCTACTGTCTAGGAGATTGTTGTTGGTGTATCATTGAAAACAACCCTTGCTTGCTCGAAGTCACTAATCTTACTTTTACAGTTTGCACTTGCAGTATGGTCTTCCGTTTCAGGTCCCAATGGTAGGCATTAGCTGCAACAAAACTATGAAATAGCTACCATGGATTGCATCGTCAGCAGTCGTAAGTTCAGATACAAGGATACAAAAAGACTTGAAAAGGCAAATATAAACTAATAGCGCTTCCAAGACACCAAAAATAACATGAGAGCTCTGCAACCATTTATAACACACCCAGACATGGATTTATGAAATAAATCAATAAGAACTTGGATAAAGGACATTAGATTTGGAAAAGGTTTTAGCGGATACACCGCTCATCAAAGATACGCACGTTTCAACACATTCTTAAACATCAAACACAATTTAAGTACGCCACACTCTATTCCTTTGCTTGAGCCATTTATGTCTCCAAAAGCTCAAATACGCGTAGTAATTTACCGAATAATAATCGAAAATCACACTGCCAACCAAATACACGGCCCACCTCAACAGCCATGGCGCAATGGCCACCATGCACAACATCGCCTACACACGTCCTCAAGTAAGACTTACCAGTAGCGGCTACTTAAATCATAACGTTTCTAAGGTTATGGAACCGTTTCGTGGACTCTCGCCATACCCCGTTAACGGTTTCACCATAAACATACACTATATCAGACGGATAAACGGGTTTCATAGGGACGAATGCAAAAAAAACCAACAACCTTACCTTCGATCACTGCCTCTTTCCTTCCGCAATTGGACCTGCGCGTCTTGCCCCGCCGCTGACAGATACGGTTACTTCGCCGGACTTATTTTAGCTTCGAACGGTTTCGTGCCCTTCCGGAAAATGCTGCTTCGCCATCGTCCTAGCCAGCTTTCGTCTTTGCCGCCGAAAACCGCTCCCCTACCCACACCAAAGTTCTGGACATCGGCCTAGCGAAATACCTACCGACTGGCCAACCAGCAAATCCGGCCAGCACCGTCGCGTGTCATTGCCTCCCGTTAGCCATGTCTCGCGTCGTTCTTGCTCGTCGGGTTTGTCGTTTGAAAAAACAAATTTTTTACACCTCATGCCCTAAAATCTTTTTCCTCCTCAGTTAGCCATCGGCGGGAACATCAGCTCCTCATCCCTTTTTTAGATTTTTTTAAATGAGGTCATCTACCGACTCTGCCCTCTTCCTTCTTATATTCTTTAGTCTACGTTTTTCGTTCGTGTAAATTTTCTTGAATTCCTTTTTAAATTTTCTAACCTCACCACGTTTAAAGTTGCTTTCAGGTTTACATTTTTTCTCCGTGCAATGCGACGGCCAACACTTCACGGATGATTATTCAGACAAAGTATTACCTCAAAGAAAATGACTGGAAAGGTTCCTGCTGGAAAAAACAACACATGGAGACAGAGATCTGAAACATAATAGTTTAATGTGACTTTGAGAGTCAAGAACGAAATAGAAGTATAAGTACGCACCTTGCGAAGTTTGGGATGTCAATAGAGTAGATGATCAATGGAACAACAACGAAGCCATGCATTGTACATATTATGTTAGGAAATACATATCTTTTGATGCAATGCAAGTATATAAACAGTCTGGAAAGACCGACATTCTTCTTCCACGTTAGAGGAGGATAAATCGTCAAAGCGACATAAACACCGTCATTATAACCACTATCACATTCACCATCGTCGTCGTCACAGTGACAAGTCACTCGACAAGAATATTGAATGTGGCATTTAACAATCCTGTTGCTCATCCTCTAGCAGTTCAGACTGAGTTGTGGGTAATTCGAGTATCATGCAATATTCTGGTATATATTTTGATCCGTATTCTTGCGGAAGCGTTAGTCTAGGTTTTATCACTTGATATAACGCACATCACTCCTTCTTTCATTCTAATTTGATGGTAACCGCTTTTAAGATCAATTTTCGAGAATACCCTACTTTCGTGTAATTCATCTATCATGTCATCTAACCTAGGGATAGGGTGTCGGTACTTCACCGTGATATTGTTGATTGCACGGCAATCAACGCACATGCGCCAGCTGCCATCCTTCTTCGGTACGATTAGCACTGGTACGACGCATGGACTGATACTCTCGCGAATATGTCCTTTGACCATAAGTTCCTCGACTTGCCTTTGCAGCTCCTTTGTCTCCATGGGATTGGTTCGATAGGCTGGCCGATTTGGTAATGCTGCTCCGGGAACGAAATCGATTTGGTGTTCGATTCCACGTATCGGTGGCAGTCTGGTGGGGCTCTCTTCGGGAAAGACGTCGCTGTATTCCTGCAATAAATTAAAAATCTCACTCGGCAGCACCGGTGCAAGGTTAGCTAAGCTCGAAAGAGCTTCTTTATAAACAAAAAGTAATACAGTTTGGTCAGAATGGAGAGTTTTCTTGATCTCACCCGATCGTGCATAAAAATTTGATGGTCTAAGTTCAAGCGCGCTTTGCTTCTTTAGGTGTATTTGGTCTTGCATTACTTCCTTTGGCGTCAATGGAACAAGTACGGTCTTCCTGCCATTAAACTCGAAATAATGCTTGTTAGTGTATCCGTCATGTTTTACCTTGCGATCGGATTGCCAAGGTCTTACGAGCAAAATATGGCTCGCCTCCATCGGGAGTACGTCGCATAGAATCTCGTCTTCATATTTTCCTATGGCAAATGGGACGGTCACTTGGTTTGTCACCTTCATGTCACCATTCTCATTCAACCATTGAAGCTTATATGGCTTCGGATGCTTTTGAACTTTTAGTCCGAGCTTTCGAACCATCATAGCGTTTGCAACGTTCGTGCAACTCTCTCCATCAATGATGACGCTATGGACTTTGCCGTGAACTAAACAGCGGGTGTGGAATAGATTCACACGTTCTTCTTGCTCGTCACACTTGGGCTGCGTGTTTAGAGAACGCTGCATAACTAGCAACTCGCCCGTGGCCGGTTCCTCTTCTCGCGTCTCGTCCGATAGTTCGGCCGCCTCGTCCTCGGATTCGAATTCTCCGTCGTCACGAAGGATCATGACTTTCTTGTTTGTACAATCACTGGTATAGTGTCCTCTTCCGTGACACTTTAAGCATTTCACGTCCCGAGCCCTCGAAGTTGTGGCCTCGGTCCTCCCATTGTGTCGCGGCGCGGCTGGAACAGTTTTCTGCGCGCCTCGACCCGCGGCCGGTACCTTCGGCGTGTCGCGGCTTGCTGGAGCCGTGCTATCCTTCCTTGGATAGCTCGGTTTCTCATCTCGTGACTGGCCATATTTCCCAGCCACATAGCCCGAATGGGGGTTTCGTTGCCGCTGGAGTTGTTATTCGATGAGAATCGCTTTGTGAAGCATCTCTTCGATCTCCACATAGTGTTGAAGTTCAAGTTGAACTTGGATGTCTAGGTTAAGACCTCTAAAGAACCTTGACATCGTAGCCTCCCTATCTTCTGTAAGGTCAGCCCGCAACATTAATAATTTCATCTCTTGGAAACTCATCCACGAAACGACTTCCTTGGGTGAGTTTCCGTAACCGCCGATGAACCTCTTGGTGGCGATGGTTTGGCACGAACCTCTTGCACATAATCGTCTTCATTTCTAGCCAAGTAGCTACTGGTTCTTCGCCATTTCTTCGTCGAGAAATCGTGAGTTGATCCCACCAACTTAGCGCATAATCGTAGAACTTTGTGGCCACCACCCTAACCTTTTTGGCCTCGGGGTATGCTTGGCAACCGAAAACCAGTTCCACCTTCTTTTCCCATTCTAAATAGGCTTCCGGGTCGGCCTTGCCGTGGAACGCGGGGATTTTTATTTTGAGACCAGCGAGGTCATCCCTCGGGTCGTCTCTCCGCTCCCTAGGCGTGCGTCGCCGCCGGTGACTACTTCGGGGCGAGGATGAGCTGCCTCATTCGTAGTAGTTGCTGTCCTCCTCAAGTGGGTTCCTCTCACGTTACTGGAACGCTGGAACGTTTCTTGGCAGTGGGGGACGTTCGGCTTGAAACTCTTGACGAAATTCCTCCATCTTGTTGTTGATACTTTGCTCTAGGCGAGCCGCGAGAGCCTTAATGAGTCTCTCATTGACACGGCTTTGATCGCCTCCCATTTCACCCATGCTGTCTTAGGGTTTTCCTTGCGTAAACCTACTCGGGAGTTCCTGCACACTTAACAAATGGAGCAGCCACAAGCGGAAGGAAAACAAACACAAACCCAAGACAAGGACACGCACACGTACGAATAAGTTTCAACAGCACATACTAGATACGTACGAATAAATTTTCAAACACACGAACTAGACACGCACAAATAACTACTCACACGTTCGCAACTATACGTACACAATAGGCACTTAATCGCACGAAATATATATACGCAAACGATAGACTACTAACGTTGAATATAGGCGCACGAGTTAGTTCAATCGTATAACACAGATTCGTTCAAGATAATCACTCACGGCATAAAATTTTGAACGTTCAAATATACCTTTATATATATATATATATTTGGATTTTTCTGTAGTATTCAATCAAGCTGTGACCGAAAAGATCAAAACTAATTGAACTAACCTTTTTAAAGCTAGAACGAGCTCTGATACCACTTGACGCGATCCCGATTGAATCGACGCTCTAGACAAGGTTAGGGTTGGATATGCCTTGCTGCAACGGATTGCACAAGGGTGTGTGGGGCGAGTGGTCACACGAGAGTTGCGTAAGGCTCTCGATTCACCAGTTCGTCTCCGATGGATATTACGCACCAACGAAGAACGAACTACCGTTGGATATTACACACCAATGAAGGATGCTGGATATTACGCACCAACAGCCAAGAATTCACAAGAATTCCAAAGAAAATCAATAGATTGATTCAAAAGTTTGATTGAAAAAGTTGGATAATTGTTCAAAGGGGGTGGTCGGACATTTTGATAAAAACAAGGCAATGCAAAATTCAAAAACACATTAAATGCATAACTACATGTAAGGCCTCTAATTAATGTCTTGATATCTTAAAACAAGAATTTAATTTCTTGCTGGCCGTGCATATGGGAATGCGTTCTTCTTGGGTCTCGGGTCATTAATTAGGTCACGGGAATAAGTGACTCGCGGCCTCGTTAAAAACCCGTCGTCGGAAAACCCCGTGTGACAAAACCGACGAAGGGAAACGAGTACACGCGGGTCACTTAACCTAATTAATAACCGTTTCGGATTGAGCTTCGGCTTGAATGACGTTCTTTAGGCTCGTGACTTCATGTGAGCTTGAATACTCTTTCCCTCTACGACCCTTGGACCCTGCGACTCATTTGTCCATTTCGACACTTTCGAAGAGGTAAAAGGGTCACAAAGGGACCTCTTCGACTCTAGGACCCCTGCAACCCTTGTCCCTCTGTGACCCTTGGACCCCTGCGACCCATTTGTCCATTTCGACCCTTCCGACCATTGCGATCCTTCCGACCCCTGCGACCCTTACGACCCATTTGTCCATTTCGACCCTTTCCACTAGTGTCTTTTCGGAATTTTAGAGGTCCATTTATTTTTCATTAAATATGAGTTTATAAATAGAGGAGTCCATCCGACGCATGCGACCCTATATGACCACATATGACCCATGGACGACTCATGCGACCTATGCGACTCATGCGACTTTTCGTTTTGCTGTCAGACTCCTGTCTTGCACCCATGTCACCCTTCCGACCCATGTCACCCTTCCTACCCATGTGACTTGTCATTTTGCAGTCACAATCTTTTCTTCTGACCCATGTGGCTTGTCATTTTGCTGTCAGACTCCTGTCTTCCGACCCATGTGACCCTTCCGACCCATGTGACCTTTCCGGCCCATGTATATAAGTTAACGTCCACGTCTCTTCTCTTAGTATGCGTATCTAACCCATATTTCTATGAAAAATCTTTTTTTACCTTTGTGACCTGCGTGGCGCAGTCACCATTGTCGACGCAGGGCATCGTGCTTTCTATGTGTTATTAAAGGTCTTGGTAATTGGCGGATTCAGGCTCTATGCAGTCACTGACGAGTTGCGGGTGTGACTTAGGTGACGGTGTTGAGTCAATCTTCAAATGTGACTGGAAGACGAAGTACATGGCAGGAGATAACTTAGGTGACGGTGTTGGTTCACTCTCAGCTAATGAACTATCTCTCCAGTGAACTCATGCGACCCATGCGACCTTCATGCGACCCTCATTTGGTATTAATTAGTTTGACGTTTTAAATGTATTGTTTTGATTGGTTTTTGTCATTTTATCATTATAAACTTGTAAATTCGTCGATTTCGCATCTATTGATCATATATGCGACCAAGCGACCCATGCCATTATCAATATATTTGAGTTGTATATGTCTAATTTAGAATCAATATAGATAATAATATAAATAATATCGACATTTGAACAAAATGTTAAATGTAGTGTTTAATCATCCGTCGAGTTCTTAAAACACTACTATCACTTTTGAAACACATGCATTGGTTATACACAACTCAACTAGGTACACATGGGTCACAATCTGTTTTAACCGTTGATTGACGTTGTAAATGTATTGTTTTGATTGGTTTTGTCATTTTATCATCATAAACCCGTAAATTCGTTGAGTTCGCATCTATTCATCAATATATGCGACCATGCGACCCATGCAATCTTCATGCGACACTCATTTGGCATTAATTAGTTTGACATTGTAAATGTATTGTTTTGATTGGTTTTTGGCATTTTATCATCATAAACCCATAAACTCGTCGAGTTCGCATCTATTCATCCATATATGCGACCAAGCGATCCATGTCATTATCAATATATTTGAGTTGTATATGTCTAATTTAGAATCAATATAGATAATAATATAAACAATATCGATATTTGAACAAAATGTTAAATGTATTGTTTAATCATCCGCCGAGTTCTTAAAACAGTACTATCACTTTTGAAACACATGCATTGGTTATACACAACTCAACTAGGTACACATGGGTCACAATCTGTTTTAACCGTTGATTGACGTTGTAAATGTATTGTTTTGATTGGTTTTGTTATTCTATCATCATAAATCCGTAAATTCGTCGAGTTCGCATCTATTCATCAATATATGCGACCATGCGACCCTCATTTGGAATTAATTAGTTTGACATTGTAAATGTATTGCTTGATTGGTTTTTGTCATTTTATCATCCTAAACCCGTAAATTCGTCGAGTTCGCATCTATTCATCAATATATGCGACCATGCGACCCAAGCGACCCTCATTTGGCATTAATTAGTTTGACGTTGTACATGTATTTTTTGATTGGTTTTTGGCATTTTATCATCATAAACTCGTAAATTCGTCAATTTCTCATATATGCGACCCATGCTTTGATTGGTTTTTGACATTTTTTTCATTTTCACCAGAATTCCCGCCGAACTTTTCACCAAAATTTGAAAAAACATTTCGAATTCCATGTGACGGCGATCCGATGTCAGGGTCATATCTTTTCTTATTCCAGTCGTTTTCTTTTTTTTCTAATAACGACGCACACACACACTCTCTCTCTCTCTCTAACCCTCATCGTCATCATCATCTTGTCGAAAATGCAAACGACTGGTGACGGCGATTCGATGTCAGGGTCATTTTCTTCTAGTGAGAGAATTTTCACGGAACCAGTCACGCGTTCAAATCTGGCCGTAGATGCAGTGGTAAGTGAACTCAAACCGATTTATTTGATTCATCAAATCAAGCCGTATATGTATTAGTTTGGCGTTGTTGTAAATTTATTCGGTTATCGCAGACACTTCCGATAGAAATTGCGAGGTTTAATGGTCTTTGCGGTAGACGATGTAAGGTTGAGCTGATAACAAATTACACAGACATTTGGGAGGCAGCTCTAAGGCCCGTGAAACGCGGTGGCGCTAGCATCACCAGGGGTTGGACAAAGTTTCATCACGATAATGGCTTTAACGTGGGTTGTACCCTCAAAGTCGAACTGGACAACGTTCTTGATGATGTACCTTGTCTACTGCTTGCCCCTATAATCTTCATAGATTGAATTCCGTTGTATTTTTATTGCTTTGAACCTCATTTGATTGTATTTTGTCCCTTGTGAACCTTTTACCCGTTCGACCCTTGACCCTGTGACCCTTGACCCTGCGAGGGATACAAGGGCGCAGGGGTCCAAGGGTCGCAGAGGGACAAAGGGTCGCAGAGGTACAAGGGTCGAAGGGAGATAATGGTCGCAGTGGTCCAAGTGGTCGCAGAGGTACGAGGGTCGAAGAGAGACAAGGGTCGGAGGGGGACAAGGGTCGCACGGTCCAAGGGTCTAAAAAAATGTTTACTCGTTGAGTATGGAAGATGTAATTTGGTACATTATTCTTTTTTTAACAGTTTATTTGTAATATAATTTTGGGAATGGATAATTCAACTTTGTACATTGTAATTTTTTTAAAAATTATTCATATTATTTGTCAATAATTTGTAAATAATAAATTATTTTGACTAACGATATTTTAGCCATTTTCAGTGATTTCCAATGATTTCGAGCAATTTCCAGCGATTATTAGCGATTTCCGGTGATTTTTAGCAATTTTCGGCCATTTGTAGGCGATTTCCAGCGATTTCCGGCGATTTTGGGTCGCACTGGATCGCATGGTGAAATTGGGTCGCAGGGTCACAGGGTCGCTGGGTCGAACTGGGTGTAGGGTCGCAGGATCGCAGGGTCGAACTGGGTCGCAGGGTCGTAGAGTCGCACTGGATCGTTGAACTGGGTATCGAACTGGGTCGTTGGGTCGCAGGGTCGAACTGGATCGCTGGATCGAATTGGATCGTAGGGTCGCAGGGGTATTTTGAGAATATCAACATTTATAAGAGTATTTTTGAAGTTAAAAATTTTTTCTTTTTCGAAAAGGGTATTTTTGAAGTGTTTTAGCCCTATGAAGATATTTTTGAACTTAGCCATTTTCTTAACCGAAAACAAATTAAATTATCGGAAATTAGTCAAAATCAAGAAACGTAAAACACACCAATTTATTAAGACAAATGATCAGATAATTTTCCAAAAAAAAAAGGTTTTAGAATATATACATCTCAGTATACAAATTATAACTTAAAAAAATGTATACAAATTATGAGTTAGTAACTTAGTAATAAACAAAGGTAAAAGTAACAATTTATAAGTATATAAATTACTTATTATCATATTTTTATTTAAATATTTATGCTCGAAACATTTAGATTCATATTTGTTTTATAGAAAAGAAAATTGTTTCTGCTAAAAAAAATTGTCAATTTATTTGGGCTAACTTCAAAAATAACCTCGTAGAGCTAAAACACTTCAAAAATACCCTTTCCGAAAAAGAAAAAATTTTTAACTTCAAAAATACCCTTATAAATGTTAATATTCCCAAAATACCTCTGCGACCTTACGACTCAGTTTGACCCAGCGACCCAGTTTGACCCTGTGACCCTTGTCCCTCTGCGACCCTTGTTCCTCCCCTTTTGACCATTGCGACCCTTCCGACCATTGTGACCCTTCCGACCATTGCGACCCTTCCGACTATTTCGACCCTTTCGACTAGTCTTTTCAATGTCAGACTACTGCTTTTTCCAGGTCTTAGCTATGCTTTTTATTTTACCAATGCATGCACCTTGGTCATTCTTTGTATTTATTGTCTTTCTGGATTTTAGGAGTCCATTTATTTTTTGTTATAAATAGAGGAGGAAAAACCGAAAAGCTACAACAAACACCAAATCATCTCTTGTTTCGACTCTTTGATTCTCTCAAAAGGGCGATTTCTAACATCTAACCCTAAATTCTCTGAAAAATCCTTGTTACCTTTGTGACCGTTAAGGTCACATGGTCGACCCAGGGCATCGTGCTGTCTATTTGTTACTCAATGTCTTGGTAATCGTCGGACTCAGTCTGTATGCAGATACACACAAGTACTTGCAACTTGGATGGAGGACTTTGTGATGTATCTGCACTACATAAGGTCTTGGTAATCGGCGGACTCAGACATCAAGCTATATCCGCATTACCTAAGATCACGGTTGGAGGTCATTTGCTACCGTGGAACTCACCATACATGACTCAAAGCCCGAAATGTCAATTGAGCATTTCGTGAAGCTTGGAGAAGTCACACACGAATCTTCTTGCGGCGAAGGGCTCCGATGTGTCTTTAAACTTCGGCAAATTTGACCTTTTTTCTTTCCTTTTTTTTCTCTAACTTCTTTTTTCCTTTTTCTTCTTCTTCAGCTTTTTTCTTTCCTTTTTTTTAACCGTTGTGACCTTTGAGACCTTATGTAACCTTATGTAACTCTTGTGACCTTTGTAACCTTTGAGACCTTATGTAATCAATATTTAAACGTTAAAAATGTCTTATTTTGCATCTATTGTTCGTAAGATTATGACCCAATATGACCCGGTATGTGAAGCTCAATCGGATTAAATTATAATCAGGTTTAAACGGGTACGACTCATGCGACCACACATAACCCTTGTACAACTCATGCGACCACATATGACCCATGGACGACTCATGCGACCAAACAATACCCATGGACGACTCATGCGACCAAACAATACCCATGGACGACTCATGCGACCAAACAATACCCATGGACGACTCATGCGACCAAATAAGACCCTTGTACGACTCATGCGACCCTATATGACCAAATATTACCCATGGACATCTCATGCGACCACATAAGACCCTTGTACGACTCATGCGACCCTATATGACCAAATATTACCCATGGACATCTCATGCGACCACATAAGACCCTTGTACGACTCATGCGACCCTATATGACCAAATATTACCCATCATGCGACCACATAATACCCTTGTACGACTCATGCGACCCAATATGACCACATATGACCCATGGACGACTCATGCGACCAAACATGACCCATGGACGACTCATGCGACCACATATGACCCACATGACTGTGCGACCCTTTTCCCCCTCCGACCCTTGTCCCCCTCTGACCCTTGGACCCTCTGCGACCCTTTGTCACCTGCGACCCTTGGACCTCTGCGACCCTTTGTCCCCTGCGACCCTTGGACCCTCTGTGACCCTTGGACCCTATGCGACTTTATCCCCTGCGCCCCTTGGACCCTCTACGACCCTTATCTCCCTTCGACCCTTGTACCTCTACGACCCTTTGTCCCCTGCGCCCCTTGGACCCTCTGTGACCCTTTGTCCCCTGCGACCCTTGGACCTTCTGTGACCCTTTGTACCCTGCGACCCTTGGACCCTCTGCGACCCTTTGTCCCCTGCGACCCTTGGACCCTCTGCGACCCTTTGTCCCCTGCGACCCTTGGACCCTCTGCGACCCTTTGTCCCCTGCGACCCTTGGACCCTCTGCGATGTTCAAATGAGGTTCAACCAAATACAAAAACCAACCAAATGCAACGGAATTCAATCTATGAAGATTATAGGGGCAAGCAGTAGACAAGGTACATCATCGACAACGGTGTCCTGTTCGACTTTGAGGGTACAACCGACGTTAAAGCCATTATCTTGACAAAACTTTGTCCAACCCTTGGTGATGCTAGCACCACCGCGTTTTACGGGCCTTAGATGTGCCTCCCAAACATCTATGTAATTGGTTATCAGATCAACCTTACTTCGTCTACGCAAAGACCATTCGACCTCGCAAACTCTATTGGAAGTGTCTGCGATAACCGAATAAATTTACAACAACATCAAACTAATGCATATACGACTAGATTTGATGAATCGAATAAATCGGTTTGAGTTCACTTACCACTGCATCTACGGCCAGATTTGAACGCGTGACTAGTACCGTGAAATTCCTCTCACCAGAAGAAGATAATGATGATGATGATGATGAGAGTTAGAGAGAGTGTGTCGTTATTAGAAAAAAGGAAACGGTTGGAATACGAAAAGACATGACCCTGACATCGAATCGCCGTCAAATGGAATTTGAAAAGTTTTTCCAAATTTTGGTGAAAAGTTCGGCGGGAATTCTGGTGAAAATGAACTAATTCCAAATGAGAGTCGCATGGGTTGCATGGTCGCATGTATTGATGAATAGATGCGAACTCGACGAATTTACGGGTTTAAGATGATAAAATGACAAAAACCAAGCAAACAATACATTTACAACGTCAAATTAATTAATTCCAAATGAGGGTCGCATGAGTCGCATGGGTCGCATGGGTCGCATGGTCGAATATATTGATGAATAGATGCGAACTCGACGAATTTAGGGTTTAGGATGATAAAATGACAAAAACCAATCAAACAATACATTTACAACGTCAAACTAATTAATTCCAAACTAGGGTCGCATGGGTCTCATGATCACATATATTGATGAATAGATGCGAACTCGACGAATTTACGGGTTTAGGATGATAAATGACAAAAACCAATCGAAACAATACATTTACAACGTCAATCAACGGTTAAAACAGATTGTGACCCATGTGTACCTAGTTGAGTTGTGTATAACCAATGCC
>CM071865.1:22538979-22552323 GCA_036759665.1 Gynandropsis gynandra
CCCATGCGACCCATGCGACCTATGCGACCCATGCGACCCATGCACCCTATGCGACCACAAATGATTGTACTTACTTGGTTTGTTACATTAATTATGTAACACATGCGACCCATGCGACCCATTCGACTTTAGCGACCCAGTGACACATGCGACATATGAAACCCATGGGACTCATGCGACTCTAACGACCCTGTGGCTTATGCAACCCTACGACTCTAATGACCCTACGGCTTAAGCGACCCTACGACTTATATGTCTCGATGGAAATTGACACTCAAATGACCTTTTCACTAAATATTACTTACTTGGTGGAACTCCATAAGGAGCAGAATCAGCATCAGCATCAGAATCAGCATCAGCATCACTCACGCACTCCTTCCTCTTAGTCCCTTTTTCCTTCTCCTTTTTTTGATCACCAAGAGCTGCTTTTCGTGTCAGCAGTTCTTGCTCACGGATATCCTCCCAACAAATACCCTTCGGATTTCTACGAAGATGTTTCATCCATATCTGAACATCGGGATCGTCGCATCTCTCGTAATCCTCCAGACCAGAAAGTAAAGCTTCCTCTTCGTGTTCAGCACGAAGAATACTTAGAATAACCTGAAAAACAAAACATAACCATTATTACCCTCGGTGACCCTTGTTTCCCTTGTGAACCCTGTGTAATTGTTACCTTAGAATCTCCAATCTGCCTTATCACATCTACATACTTCGGGTTAAAATTGGATTTAACCATCTTCTTGCACATTCTTGGGCAGGATCGATGCGCATCCACAACCTCAACATACCATCCATTTCCGCCCAAACTAAGGATGGTTTCAAATGGAAGTAACTAAACATTAAAACAAAATGATAAGAATGCAAAAAGTACGAAAACATTCAAGTTATTCGAATAATATATACAACTTACCATTAGTGGGATCATGAAACTGCCACAATACCATTTTGGTTTCGGTGATTCCCCGCTAATGTGCTTACGGCAAGTATCCACAATCATCTCGAATGTGTAACGACCCCATGGAAAGCCTTCACAAAATTCCAAGTCATCAACCATGTCAATGAGATCATGGCTGATAGAGTTTTCTGCTGAAGGCTTGTGAGCCATAACTTGCGCCAACAACATCAAAGTTGCGAACCTCTTCCGGTCGTCGGAATTCTTCGCCTTCATAAGCTTTTCAATGACTTGTTCGGGGGTCACCTTTCCCCGGCCGAAATGCTTCAGCCTGAATGTGACACCCATCATGGACTCCCATCCTATGGGATATGGTCCGCATTTCAATCCAGAAATTAGTGTGTGTTCCACTATAGAGTACCGGATGGGAATGTCGTTTATGACGAACCACAACTCTGTATTGTCCCATATAATCACGGAGTGATTTAGTAGTACATACATTTGAACCTTCGTCAATGTGGAGTCACATTGTAAGTGGAATAAATGCCTTCTCGAGGTAATGCAACTCGTGTTCATTTAAGATTCCTCTCAGCGTTCTTATTGTCTCCTAAGGATAACATTTGGTGGTGATCTTTGGCATTCTGTCCATGTGCTTGAATTCATACACAAATTTCGGCTTTGGCGCCACCTGCAAAATGACCAATTACGAATACATTATACTTCTACCGACTTAAACGACCCATGCGACTCAACCGACCGACCCGTGCGACTCAACCGACTTGTGCGACCCATGCAACTCAGCCAACCCGTGCGACCCATGCGACTCAAACGACCCTCAGACACTCTGCGACACTCAACCGACTCACTGAGATTCAACCGACCCACGCCCCTCAAACGACCATTGCGACCCATCCCACTCACTGAGACAACCGACTCACTGAGTCGAAGATGTTCATGCAACTCCTGCGACCCTTGCGATCTAACCGACTCACTGACATCCATTTCAAATCAATAAACAGAGTCGAAGATGGTCATGCACTACTGCGACCCTTGCTACTCAACCGACTCACGGAGTCGAAGATGTTCATGCAACTCCTGCGACCCTTGTGACCTCACCGACTCACTGACACTGACACTCACGCATTTCAAATCAATAAACTGTTTTGTGACTCGAAAGCTTGCAAAACCCTAGAAATCGAACTACTTACACTTATTGACGCCATTGAAGATTGACTCGTGCTCTCTTCGTCACTACTGCTGATTCTAGCCATTTTCCTTCTCGCCAACTTCAAATCGATCCCTCCCAAGTTCAACATCACTTATTTCTTTTTTGCTATAAACTTTTAAACAGGTTTCACGGCGAAAAACTGTTCGGCTTTCTCGGTTTCACGTCGAAAAACTGCCGAACGTGGGTTTTTCCACGTTTGAACATTGAGGGCAAGTTTGTCTTTTCTTTAATTTTTTTTTTCGGATTTAATAATTATTTTAGGGAAGAATATTTTTTAAATGGTTTAGCCCTATAAAGATATTTTTGATATTCCGTCAATTTATTTTGATAAATATATTGACACGAGAAAATTAAATGGTATAAAATATCTCACAATTTAGATACCGGAACACACACGATCAATTTACTAATTAAGACATATTTTCATCATTATGTGCAATACTTTTAAGTACGTGTGGCTTAAAAAAAAGAGACGTCATAAATCTTTCACCTTAGACGGACCCATTACAAAATAATTAAAAAAAAATCTGACACACCAAATCAAATTAGTGGTTGTGATTAAAACTCCTTTTTTGTTGTGGGTTTTGTCCAAAACACAATCTTATTAGAAACAACTCATTAGTTGTTGGAATCGTATATTCACATGTGTTTTCTTCTTTTTCTATGAGCCCACCATCTAAATAATAATCATAATTTAAAGTTGATTTTGTAACCACTCATATGAAAACAAACTCATAGACAGTGTTGTTAAACCCACAAGCTTTGCTTTTTCCTTTAATGGGTTCCATTAAATCTTCTTGATACAACATAGACTAAGAGTTTTGCCGTTTTTAGAGATTTGCATAATGCGAAGTCGAGCTTAGTCCACGTCTTCTAGTTCACTGTCGAGAAGATACCTAACCTTCACGCGCCTTTCGTGCACGTGCACACCACTGGTCCCGCCACAAAGTCATAATAGGAGATAGTTCAATTAGTGTCGATGATTAATTATCAGTTTCCTTCTTTCCTTTTTGTTATTTATGATAACTAATACTATGGCTTCGTCACATGTCATGTGGCATGGTTTACGGATTCAACACTTCATAAGTTATTATAGATTGTATAATTCTAGTCACTTCATAAACATTTTGAAAAAACAAAGTGTAACTCAATTTTAAAAAATGTTTCACCCATTTTTATTAGTATTAACATTATAAATTTTATTATTTCATATCTATCAATGAATTTAAAAATATGATTATTTTACAATATTCTATTTTATTTTATATTGAATTAAAATGAAATATGTTTATTAGTATTATATTATAATATGGTTTGATCTGAGTAATATGATATTATATTCTATTTTTATACATTGATATAACATATAAATTAAATTATAAATTTCTACATAATATAGTTTAAATATATTAAATCAAAAATTCTAGATACTTAGAACTCTTGTAATATTATATCGTATAATTTTTTAAAATGATATAAATGTAAATCTAAAATATAATTTCTAAGGACTCTTAAATATATTTTTAAAGATTAAAAAAATCAAATTTGTGACATTTTCATTTGCCACTTGTGGCGACTTAAGTGAGGTTTACCTAGGACAATTTAAATTTAAATTAGTAAATTAAATAACCCAAATAATTTGAATAATCAAAATCGAAATCCGAAGAACCCAAACCGAAAACATTTGGATTCAATTTTCGTAAACCCGAAAAACCTGAACCTGGATCGAAATACGTGGAACCCGAATCGAAAACCTGCGTAGGACAATTTAAATTTAAATTGGTAAATCACATAATTTAGATTCACGTATACCAACAATGTTGTGGCGGTGTTGTTCACGCGCCTTGGTGGGAAGTAGGATAAATATGGTTGATAAATATCCACTTAATTCATAGCCACATAAATGTGTATCTTTAATACTGGCTTTGAGTTACTCAAACTTTCTTATGATGGGGCAAAACAAGTGCTCTTTTAATTAAGGAAAAATATTAATTGTGACCGAAATAAGCAATTTCAATCAGTCATATTACCATATATTTATTATTAAATGTAACTTTGTTACTTTATCTTTATTTGATTTTTTTCTTTAAATTGTTTTACTGTTTTTTTCTTTATATTTCATATATATATATATATAGGGACATTACAAAAATTGAAAACTCAATAAAATAAACTAAATTAACATAATTGGGCAAAATCACTCGAACGAACACCGCATAAGTTTTAACTGTAAAATAAAAAAAATTAAAGCATGTTGATCCAAAAAAAATTGATCGAGTCGAGCGTTTCATGCTTTGGTCGAGCACCATTATGCTCGGGTCGAACATTGTCCGATCTTCTATTTTCTTGCTCCTATCGGTCTCTTCACCTTGTAGGGACCTTGTTTAGTCTTTCTTAAACGTTTCTTGACATTCTCATGGGCTCGTTATCATCGTTTAATGTTCATTTAGACGAATACATCCCTAAGCTCTTTTGCTTATTCCTCGTTGTTTGTTCTCGTGCGATTTATGACAGATCTAAGATCTCGTTCAGTCATTTTCTCTTGATTTAAAAGAGTGTGTCCTCAAATCCAATTCTACCACTGCATGGAAACAATTACTTACTGGTAATTTGCTTTTGCAAATGTAGGGTTGATGCGTTTGCGGACTCTATAATGTCCATTTCTCTACATGAGAAGGTGTGATTTGTTTCTTTGTAGTAGCCTTTATGTACGCACGTACACCCAATCCTCATCTTTTAGCCACATTCTTCTCTTTATCCGGTGGTTCTTTCTTCAGAAACCGTCTCGAGAACCCTGCAGTGAATTAGGAACAAAACCTAACAGAAGATGAATCAAATCCTTAGGAAACAACATCTTTCGTGTGCAAACACATTAATCGGTTGAGGTAAAAAGGTCATGTTCTCTCTAACACTCAAAGAAAGAAATGTTATTCTCATGGGTATGCTCTCACAAGCTTTTGTCTGAGTTTCTCTCAAGATCTCACTATTTTTGTGGTGATTGACCTCTTAATGCCCTACATTCTTACACCTCTCATCCCTCAGTAGTTGCTCCTTCGTATCATGTAATTTAAAGGAGTTTTGTACTACATGCGCTTTATCCTTAGTTGTCTCATGTCCTTCATAACTTTCATCCGAGTTGTGAAGCACATGGTTATCCCTTTGTACATCATCATTCAGTTCTATCACATGTTCCCCATCTGCCTTTACCTGCATTAACCACTGGTTTGGATAATCTTTGGTGTAATGACCTCAAATCTAATATTCGAAACATATAATGTCATGATTACTGATAAATTGTTTTTGGTAATTGGTGCTATTAGTCTAGACATCTCTTAGTAAGAGTCCTTTATCGCTTGACTCCCTTGCACCACTCGATGTGGATGTTAATTCGCCTATTTACGGTGATGAGAGGGTATAAATTGACGTATATTCATTGCAGCATTCCATCACACTTCTATATTCGTTTCTCTTCATATATCGATGATAACGAATGAGTTGAACCCACCAAGCAAGGACATACTCAATAAACATTTCCGAATCCAGCATTACTTTTGTAAATTTGGAATACTGATGGTAATTGAAAACCTTCTTAATTACCCTCTTCTTGATTCCTGAATCGATGGACCTGTCATAGTACCTGAAGTTTCAAATACTCTTTTGTGTCCATATCCACATATTCCAGAATTTCTAGCAACATGGGGTAGTATTTTTGCAATACAAAAAACTACCTCATTTCAACAGACATATCAACATATATGTCCGTTGATAACTTTTCCATTGGATTGCAACGGAAAGTGAGCCTTAAAATCAAAATATCCACACACCGAGCAATGTTCGATGCATATTCATCTAGAAATTTAACGTCTTCTTTTAAGCACCTCAATAATGTTATACAATGGAAAGGCACATATCTCAATATTCAAATTGTCTAGGCCAACGAAAACAACATTATTGAAGTGCTTAAATGAAGATGTTATTTTTCCAGATGAATATGCATCGAACATTGCTCGGTGTGTGGATATTGTGATTTTAAGGCTCACCGAATTGAAAAGTCATGATTGTGTTTTCATGCAGAAACTCATTCCAATTGTGTTTACTAGGCTATTACCATGAAACATTTACGACGTGTCATACAGAATTAGCATATTCTTCATAGATATATGTTCATGAAAGTTAAAAAGAGATGACTTGGAGTCATTGAAAAATATCTCCGAAGTATTATGCTCTTTGGAAAGAGTTTTTTCATCTTCCTTCTTCGATTTCATGAAACATTTGACAATATAGTTTCCAAATGAGGCCATACTCGGTGACTTGGTTTAATTCAGATGGATGTATCCATTCGAAAAGTTTTTCTTTTATCTAAAGAAAAATTTAAAACAAATCAGCGGTTGAAGGATCTATTATTAAATAATACTTGTTAAAAAAATCACATATTTCAGCATATTTTATTTTGAGTCATATATAACAACGAAACATAGAAGATTAGAAGAAGATCACACAAACTATCTATATCAATATGATTATCAATTTGGTGCAATTCTTGATATCTTTATATCAATTGGACGTACATGAAGAAAATCTGAGGAATATTGGCTAACACTAGAGGAGCATATTCATGTCCACATATACATATTATTAAATTTTCAAGAGCTATTACATTGCGAAAGGTATAAAACGATGACAATGTATCTTGTAATTTACAAACATATATATATATATGTATTAACATATTTTCATTATAGAATCTTTGATGAAGAAGTAATGGATACATATCCTTATCTCAACGCATATAAACTCAATAAAATGAAAAGTCAACATTATGCCTCGTGGTTGAGAGATTATGTAAGTACACGTATTTCGTATATATACTTCAAAAAATTTATGTTATAATTAATCATTTATTTTTATATTTATGTAGGTAAAAGGTTGAAATGGGAGACATCCTACTTGGTTAAGAGATTTGGCTAATGGTACAACAAGAAATGTATGTGTTGGTCAATTATGTTTACTCGGGGATACACATTCCACACCTACGAGCACAGAAAAAATAGAAGCACATTCAATTACGACATTTGCATTAATAGTGAGTGAAATATAGGATGATAATTTCTACGGTTAATTGATACAGCCAATCGTGAAGAGATTCTCACAAAAACCTAAATAGATGGCGAATACATCAACGATTATGAAGACATTGAATCAAAAGATACAAAAGATGAATATGGCGACGATTTCTAAACACTTCAACACAATGAGAGCTCGACGATTTATCGGTTAGGGTGGTTTTTTGGCGGGTTCCATAGGATCCCCACCACAACCAAAATAACAAATTCTCTCAAACAAAATCCTAAACACTTAAATACAATGAGAGCTCGATTATTTATCGGTTAGGGTGGTTTGTTTGCCACCACCACCTCTACCACCATATCGGTCTCTACCACCTATATCATCACCACTAATATTTAATGACAAAGAAGAAACAATGGATATTGACGTTTTTATCGATACCTTCAACGAGCGTCCAACTGTTCCCATCATTGATCTCGAACATCATGACGAGACATTATGGTAAAATACTACTTATTTACACATATATTTCACTTAATTTTAAAAATTGTCTAAAGATTTCTTTTACACGTGTAAGTTTGATATGGATGATGTTCTTAAATACATGAACAACAACATCATCCAAGGTTCTTTGCAAGATTGAGTATTAACCCTCGCAGGTGACGCCAGAGGTTATACGTCGTCAATGGTGGTGTACATTTATTGTAAGTGTGTTTAATATAAGATTTAATTTAATATTATTATCTAATTTGATTAATAAATTTATCAATTTAAATTTAATTTTGTAGCACACATAATACATGGCGCAACAAGGACACATCGTGCATCTATACTGCTTGGATGCACAATATGCAAGCTCGGTTACGGTTGATGATGAACTACGCTAAGCAAATTATTATAACAAGAATGCCAAACTAACATGGACAATGAATGAGGTATTCAACCAACTCATCTAACATTGGGAGTCGGAGGACTTGAAGGCCAAAAGTGAAAAGGCCAAAAAAGGCGATACAATCAGAAAGTTCTTAGGGATGGTGTGCATTGTCATACCTTGCGATCGAAATCATTTTTGAAAAGAAAGAAATAATTGGTAAGGAATTTACATTTATAAGTTAAATTTATTTTTATGTAAAATTTTTAACTAATCATATTATTTTAATGTTACAAATGCAGAGGATGAGAACAAACCGACTCTTTTTAGGTTGTTCGTTGAGACTCATGCCAAGAAAAAATTTGTCGTCGGGGAAAAGATCGATGAACCTCAACTTGTTGACCCGCGGGAGGAGCGGATGGTGAAATTTGTGACGACGAAGATCATACAACAATCACAAGTGATTTGTTCATCTCCTGATAAACTTAGTCCTTTACAAAAGGACAAAATTTATTTAGAGGTAAATAATTACATTATCGTTAATAATCCTTTAATTATATACAACTCTTTTAATCGATATGATAACTCTAATTTATTGATGGTTGTAAGACCGTATAAAGGATGTCTATAACGTCTGGATTCTCTACAAAAAAATATATAGGATGTCACGATTGTACCCCCACAGTCCAAGAGACTTTCACGCAAAACGACGCGTCGATCAGCTCGAGACTACTCTTCAAGAAATGCAATTTGAGCTTCGAGATACGCAAACATAGATGTGTCATATGAAGAGTATCATCGAGTTAATGATCGGTCGTGTCTATCATTCACCACAACCGACGGGGGCAATAACATCGAGATTAGAATCGATCACCGAATTCGATGCAACCCCTTTCCGAGGCATTGGCGAGGATGGGGATGAAGACGACAGTAGAGGTTTAGACATTATGTAGCCAATCCGTTTTCTAATTTTGTATAAAAACTTTAATATAAAAAAACCTTTTTGATTTTTTTTTACTTTTTTAAATTTGTCACATTATCAACAGATATCGTTGATAGGAAAAAAATAACCGGGCATCCCTTGGGATATTTTAAAGTTCCAGCCAATTCAAAACCAATGGGTACCCGTTGGTGAATCTCGCCAACTATTTCATCGAATGAAAATCTATAATAAAGCGAAATTTCCAACAGATACCCGTTGCAATTTTCCAACAGGCTTCCGTTGAAACGTTGTTACAGTCATCTGTTGTAACATCCAACAAAAATATCCCTTAAAATCCCTTTATTCTTCTCAATGGATATCATTCTTTGAATTGTTGTTGCAAATTGTAATGAATATGATTTTTCAACGATCGAATTTCCAACAATCAGAAATTTGTTGGAATCTGTTGAAAAATGTCATTTCCAATGGATATGACCGATGGAATAGGCCTGGTTTTTTTGTAGTGTTGGTTGTGCTTGATGAACGCCATGATCAGTGTTATCCTATTGACCTATTTGTTGATGAATGATAGTGAACTCATCCTTCAATGTCTTACGGAATTCCATCATCATAAATTGCATTAGTGTAAGCAACATAGATGTTCCTCCACCTTGTGGTTGTCTGATGCGATGGTTTCCTAACTACACACTATAAAGATAGCTGCAAAACAAAAAATTTAATTACAAATAAAAATGAAAGAGATATAAACGAAGCTCACAATCTTAGAAGCTATTTTGCTCGATTTTCACTTGCACTCCTATCTTTATCTTGGCTTCTCTTATTTTATTTAGTTTAGAACTAAAGAATTAAGTCAAATTTTATTATCAAAGAATTCAATCTAAATCTTGACATTAAAATTGTATAATATCGTCAATATATCTTAATTTCCTACTCTAGTTTTTATACACTTCTATTTCATTCTAATTTTTTTTCTATATTTTTCTGTGTCTTTTCGTTTTTTTACCTATTTCTTTTCTTTTCCTTTTTATTTTCTTATTCTTTTCTTTTTTTTCCTTTCATTTTCTTCTTTTTTTATTTCTTCCTTTTTTTCTTCTTTTAATTAAGGACAAAAACAAAACTAAAATAAACTAAACTGAATGAAACAAAACAAAATAATTACAATAAAAATAAAATGATAGAAAGGTAGAAGAAACCATGTTAAAACCCTTTAGCAAGTCGATAGTAGAACCTGAAACTTGTCTTTCCTGAGAAAGGATATATCATATCCAACTACAGCCCGACTAGATAATCTCTCAGACTCAGCAAACGCCGCTACAACACTTGTGATCTAGTGTTGATAAGTCATAGAACACTCAGAATCTCTCCAAGAGTTAGATAGCTAAACATAAAAAATTATTAAAGAAAAGTCAATCTTAATTAATTAAAATTTGGTTTCAAAGTCATTCAATTGGTCCTCTTTTTATAGGGACCAAACAACAATGAAAAAAATTAATAAATTTAAAATAAATTAACAAAATTCGGTAAAATTGCTCGGTATAATTTCACATAAATTTTAAGCCTAAAATCTGCCAAACTATAGTATGTTGGTCTAAAGAACATGCTCGAGTCGAGATTTTTTTGCTCTGGCCAATCATTATCTGACCCTCATATTTTTTTATCCTCTTGGTCTTCTTTCCTTGTAAGGACCACTTGTAATCTTTCTTAAGTGTTCCTTACGTCCTTTTGTAGTCGTTATCCATCCTTTTATGTCCACTTAAGCAAATACGTCCATAAGCTCCTTCGAATTGCTTTGTTTGTCCTCGTGTGACTTCAGATGGATCCAAGATCTTGCTCAACATAAGTTGGTCTTATCTTTCTTCATGATGGCATTTACATTAGGATAAACATATTCTATGGTTCAGGTCAGCGATCCTTACCAATGATAATGTGTCTTCTGAGCTTCTAAATTTTGTTTCGAAAGAAATATCTAATAGCATTGTGCATATAACCATTGCCTCTGCTACTAGGAAAAATCTATGAGATAGATTAGCTATTGATATGCCACGAATTTTCGGTATTGAACAAGAACTACAAAATGGTCTTGTGAATTTAACACATATTGTACAAAATTAACAACCTAATATATTCTTTTGCTATGTGTGATTTTAATCTTTCTGATGTTATATCTTAGAAAGATGAAAGAAAATACTTATTTTAATTCTTAATGGATCTATAGGATTGTTTTGCTTCGGTTAGATGTCAAATTGTTCTTATAGATCCTCTTCCAAATGTTTCTAAAGCTTTTAACATGCACTACTAGAAAATTTAATTTTAGGGACGGAATTTGGGGACTGACTGTTTCGTCCCTAAATTTAGAAACAGATTATACACGGATTAGGGACGAAAAATGAAATATGTCACTAATCCCTCCCCAAATTTGGAAACAGAAGAGTCGTGCCTAATCCGTTTCTAAATGCGGACTAATTAGACACGGGCATGGCATCCGTTTCCAAATTTGGAGACGGGCATGTCATCCGTCTCCAAGTTTGGAGACGGCAGCTGTTCCGTTTCCAAATTTGGAGACGGCAGCTGTTCCGTTTCCAAATTTGGTGACGGCAGCTGTTCCGTTTCCAAATTTGGAGACGGATATGACGGGGAATGAAATTTCCGTCTCTAATTAGAAACGGATTGGGGACGGAAAAAATTTGGAGTCGCGCGATTGGATACTACCATTGGTCGTCTCCAATCCATCCCTAAACCAGTTTAGGGACGGATTGGGAACCGATTTGTCGGTCCCTAAAACCTGATTTTCTTGTAGTGATGGTGGTTCAGGATAAATAACAAATGGTTCTTTAACTTCCTCTGATGTCGATAGTTTTTAAGCTATAGCCTACTAAAATAGTTGTGGTTGCAATCTTCATCCCCAAAATCTTTGATTCTTTGAGACCCAGAAGATATAAGATTATTGTATCTAATCTCATACCAAAAACTATATGTTCTCGTTGTGGTTTACCATGTCATCCGTTAACAAAAGGGATAAATTTTATGGTTATCCTCTTGATTTTTAGAATTTCATTTCTCAATCAAACAATTCTAGTTCTCTAAACCAAAATCTCTTTCTTTAAATCAATCTAGAACTAAGACAAACTCTATTACTTCTTATTTCTCTTCTTTCCTTTTCAGGTTAATTCCTTTCCACAAATTGTTATTAAATGTGCCCGACTATTTACTCCAATGACAAGAGTTCTTACACTAGAACAACTTCATTAGGTGTTCCAACACATGAATTCAGTATATTCATTATCATCCACTTGTTCTTCTAACAATGGTTCCTTCCTCCTTTTCTTCTACACTTATTCCACATATAGGTAGATCTATTATATTACAATGTTTTTATCTTTCCTACTTAGGTTATAGCTTAAATTAGCCTTCTAATTCTTAGACAATAGATACTAGTGCAAGTTGCTATGTCTGCAATGATTTTTAATGTTCATGTAGCTACCAACATAAATGTCACTTTGACAAATGGCTAAGAGATCCATGTTTTTCACATAACCAGAGTTATGTCTCCTAAATTGACTTTGTCATCTATTTTGTATATTTTATCATTCAAATTCAATTTGTTAAATGCTAGTTTCTTAACATTATATTCTTAATATATAGTTTCTTTTACTAATTCATCTTGTGAATTCATTATCATTCTCGAGTCTCGATGATTAGAAAGGATAGTCAATCCCACCATCTTTTCATTCATGAAAACTTCACATACACAATTTGTTATGTTTTTTCATCTAGCTTATGGAATCACCGTCTAGGTCATCCATTTCTTCTAAAACTTAAATTTCTATGGAAAAGTACAATCTTTTTCATCTCATGATATATCTCATTGTCAAATATGTCACCTAATCAAACAATATATATTTTCATTCATTTAACAAAAGATCATAGATCTTTTTTGAATTGATACACTTTGATATTTGGGAATCATTTCATATAGAAACTGATGAGGGCATTACAACGAGCTACGACTCAAACGAAGGAGAGGAGCGGAGCAAGGATGAGCCGAGCATGGATCACAATGAGGACGAGCTTAGCATAGACGAGACAAGCACGGGAGTGGATGGAGAGCTAGGAGAAGACGGAGCACACATTGACATGCCGGTGGTCCACGACAAACCACTCACGAGATCCCAAGCAAAGAGCCTTCGTACAAGAATCAACGCGTACGTAGCTCAAGTGCTTCTCAACAACCGTCAGGAGTTCAACAACGAAGAGGGAGACATCAGCAGCAATTTCCCAAAAGCCAAGTCCCTCTTCGTCATCAATGAAGCCCAAGGAACTCCATCAAGTGGCTTCGTGAACAA
>CM071865.1:22556715-22574306 GCA_036759665.1 Gynandropsis gynandra
TGGAGCAAAGAAAGCAGAAGCAATGAGAAAGCTTCACCAACGCGTCCGCGACAACATTGTAAGGCGAACCGAGCAATATGCGAAGCAAGCCAACAAACACCGCAAGGACGTCAAGTTCGAGGTTGGAGATTGGGTGTGGCTGCACCTAAGGCCGGAGCGCTTCCCCAACAAACGAAGTTCGAAGCTTGCCCCGCGCGGAGACGGCCCCTTCCGCATAATCGAGAAGATCAATGACAACGCCTACCACGTCGAGCTTCCAGGTGAGTATAACGTATCCTCCACCTTTAATGTCGCTGACTTGGTTCGTTTTGATGCAGATGAACATGTTTTGAGGGCAAAACCTTCGCAAGGGGGAGGAGATGATGAGGGCATTACAACGAGCTACGACTCAAACGAAGGAGAGGAGCGGAGCAAGGATGAGCCGAGCATGGATCACAATGAGGACGAGCTTAGCATAGACGAGACAAGCACGGGAGTGGATGGAGAGCTAGGAGAAGACGGAGCACACATTGACATACCAGTGGTCCACGACAAACCACTCACGAGATCCCGAGCAAAGAGCATGCGTACAAGAATCAACGTGTACGTAGCTCAAGTGCTCCTCAACAACCGTCAGGAGTTCAACAACAAAGAGGGAGCTTCCTATAATTAAGGCCACAACGGCCATATTGTTTTTTCTTTCTTGTCTTTCTCGATCATGTTTTAAACCGAGGCTTATTGTTTGTTGAAGGACATCTTTGAATTCAAATAAAATTTGCTGAGTTTTCTTCATCCTTGCGAGTCTTCGCCCCCTAGTTCGTCTTGTGCTCCGGGAGTCCAAGCCAAACGTGTGACTGTATCGAAGGTCCCATCCGCAGCTTTCGTGGTGTCTCGCGATCCACCCGTCCTCCACCACCCCTTGAAGGACCAAACGAGCGCCCTTTTTGGCCTGTTCCCCTTCGTCCGCCCTCCCTATCATCGAGTCTTGGCTAGAGAGTGCCCCTAGGCCTTCAACCAACTCAATCCCGTCCATACTTGCGGCTAAAGCTTCGGTGCTTGTATCAGAAACAATTGATGATTATAAATACTTTTTTAACAATTGTTGATAATTATACAAGAACAACTTGGGTTTAATTTTATCCTTTGAAGTCTTGTATTTTTGTCATCTTTCCTTATTTTATAAACATTTTTGAAATTAAAAATATAGCAAAAAATTAAGGTTGTTAGACTTAACAATGATCCAGAATCTTCTTTCACTCGATTTTTACAACCAAAATGAATTATTTATTATTTTTCATGTGCTTATACTCTACAACAAAATTTATTTAACGTTGCACATTCTTTGTTTTTTGAGTCTCATTTTTCATTGGTTAATTGGACTAATTATACTTTTTGGATAATAAAACTCTATTTGAACTTCTCATAGATAAGTTTTCTACATATTCTCGTATTGTATTTTTTATGCATCCACTTTAGATAAAGATATGCATAAGTTCACTTCATTGAGGTTCCCAATATTTAGTTGCAGAAAGTATTGAAAAATCGATCTTTTTAAACAAATGTCACTTTTGTCAATATAACGTTGTGTACTCTTTTAAACGGGGCAACTTCAAAAATACGCTTGAATTGTTATTAGGTTTCAATCCTATCCTTCCTTAAAAAATTAACTTCAATTTTACCCTTATAATATTGATATTCCCAAATTGCTATTATGACCCATGTGATCCAAACGACCCATGCGATCCAAACGACCCATGCGACCTTTGCGACTCTTGCGACCCATACGACCCTTGTGCTCCATGCGATCCAAGCGACTCATACGACCAATGAGACCCTCGAAAATTGCTCGAAATCTCTTGAAATCGTTGGAAGTCACTCGAAATCGCTGAAAATCGCTCGAAAAATGGCTGGAAATTGCGGAAAGTCTCTCGAAAGTGCTCGAAAATCGCTGGAAATTGCTCTTAACGTTGAAATCACATTTCACTCCTTCCTCTCATATTGAAATAGGTATGTTTCACTAACAAAAATGTCAAACCATATCTGTTTTCACAAACAAAATATAAAGGCATATATGTCTTTTCTCCAATTTTTTTTCATTATGTTTATAAGGGTATATGTGAAGTCATGAAACCCTAGGAAAATAACCTTGATATTCTTCCCTTTTAAACATGGATTTAATCCAAATGGATATTGTCATGAATTCTGTTATGATCAAATACATGGTTGTTTGCCATTCGATGAGGAAAACATTTTGTTACACAATGTTTGTTCAAGTGACAATACACATAAAAATCTAATCCATAAATTTAAATATTATTTATCTCAATCAATTGCGACTTGGAATTCTGATTTTCATTTATTTATTTGACAAAAACTAATTATATTTGATTTATTAAATAATTAAAAGAAGCACGGATCTTTTGTTGTTTATTAGATTTAACCGAATCTAAAAGTAAGACATTTGGTTTGGGATCAGTCACATAACTTGTGGAGTATATTTTGTCGGAGTCCCAACTGAAGCTACAATGGATCAGGAACTTCGTGTGTCGCCATCTCCGTACTTTCTTGGTCTTATTTTCTTAAATTTCTTCTCAATTTCTTACTTTCTTTCAATAAATTTCTTATTATTCATTAGTTATTCGTTTACCATTTTATTTGCATGAATAATATATCCAATTCTAAAATTGATATATTTTTTAATATGTTTAAAAGACATTGGCTATCCAAAAATAAGAACACAATCAAATTTCAAAATTCAAATAAATATAAGGGTGTGAATCTGGAAAAGTTGATGTTTGAAACAATTCGTGAAGGGACTCCCAACGTGAAGATAACAAGATTAAATATTTTCGAACATCAAATTAAAATAATGGAAATGGGGGAAAATAAAAATGTAAAAGAGTTTAATGAAAGATTGAATATCTTGGCCAACGAATTACATGTTCTTGATCAACCTTGTAAAGACAAGAATCTTGTAAAGAAGCTCTTCTGATGTTTACCTAAAAAGTTCTTAGCACAAATAGCAACTATAAATATGTCTCTTAACACCGATATAACTAGCTTCAAAAAGATCGTAGGTATATTGTCAACTTAAGAAAGAGAGTTACAACTAAAACAAGGCTCAAATACCAAAGAATCTTCTAAAGACATAGTGGTAAAACTTGTGGAAAATTACCAAAGAATCTTTTAAAGGCATATATCCAATTCTAAAATTAATGATATAATTTTTAATATGTTTAAAAGATATTGGCTATCCAAAAATAGGAACACGAAAGTGATAGCAATTTTTGAAATTAATTGAACTTTTTTAGGAATAATTATTTGATTACAGATCTAAATTGACAAACATTGAGTAATCCAAATAAAATCCAGTGATGTTTTTAGTGTCGTAGGAATAACATACCTAAAGATATATTGGAGTTTAGAAAAGGAAATGCAATACTCAAATTAAAGCCACAAATATTACGATATCGATATCTCGTTGATTTGGTGTATATATTTTCATATCTTTATATTTCCCATATCTTGTGTCTTTCCATCTTTATAGTTGCCTTGTTTGTATTTAACTCTTTGTCTAAGAGGAATTTCCACATTTTTGACATGGTATCAGAGCATACCGCTCACGGGCATCAAATTTGAATTTTGCACAAACTTAAATTTCCTCCCGACCGGTGCCGACGATGTCTTCCGGCAATGAAACTTCGCAAGTTGACGGCGTTCGTGTCATGAATGCTGACATGTCACGTGATGATGATTCCATGGTGACTCGAGGTTGTGATGTTGAGTTCTCATTGTAACAAAACAGGTTTGTGACCAAAGCATGTTGAGTTCTCATTGTAACAAAACAGGTCACACGGTATCTAGGTGTTTTCAATTGCACGGTTACCCGGATTGATGGGGCGAGCGTCCACGCAAAGGAGGACAACGAGGAAAACCACGTGGTGGTTCTGGTTCAGGAGAGGGAGCACCCACGGGAGCTGGTACACGAGGAATTACTATCCTAACAAATGTTGTGCAAGGACCATCTCAGACCTTTGATGTTGTAGCATTGCTGGACAGGGGCTCTCTCGATGGCTTCTCCGATGCACAGTGGAGCACTTTGATGAACCTGTTCAAAATGCAGAAACCAGGATGTGACGAGAAGTTTTCTGGTAATACGAAATACTCTATACTTTTGATTGATTCTGAAGCTTCACATCATATGATAGAAGATTTGACATTACTTACCTCAGTTTCTGAAATCTGTCCGAGCCCCGTCGGGTTACTTGATGGACACGACATAACAGGAAAGAATATCGGTGTTATATATTTGGGCACCTCTTCATGTCTTCGTGATGTTCTTTATGTACCGAGCTCAAATTGATCTTGATCTCGGTTGCAAGATTACTACAACAAAATGAGTGTATTATCACATTCACCGATCGTCTTTGTGTGATACAGGACTGTACAAAGAAGATCCTGATTGGAGCGGATGAAGAATGCAATGGGGTTTACCGTTTCCGTGGAATAGTTGGAGCTCGTGCACATCAGGTGCGTAAATTGGATTCATGGGAACTGTGGCACCGATGTCTAGGTCATCCCTCCGACAAAGTTATGTCTTATCTTTCAGATTTAGTTGGCATTTCTAAGCATGTATTGAATAAAGCTTCTTGCGATGCTTGTTTCCAAACTAAACAGACGCGAGCATGTTTTTCCGAGAATGATAATAAAGCTGCAGCATGTTTTGATTTGATTCATTGTGATGTATGAAGGCCTTATCCCACATCCGCGACCTATGGCGCTACTTACATTCTTACCATTGTTGACAATCACTCTCACGCAGTTTGGATTCACTTACTCATGGCTAAAAGCGAGGTTAAACAGACATTACAAGATTTTATCACCATGGTACATCGAAAATTTAGGAAATTGGTCAAAGTGGTTCGATCGAATAATGGCTTAGATTTCATGGGTTTGCGATCATTTTTCACATCCCAAGGCATCATACATCAGACTTCGTATGTCTACACGCTGCAACAGAATGGATGCGTCGAACAGAAACATCAACATATCTTGAATGTGGCACGAGCGCTCATGTTTCAAGCTAATCTTCCGGAGAAATATTGGAGAGAGTGTGTCGTCGCGGCATCCTACTTGATCAACAGAACACCATCGGTCTTTTTGAGTTGAAAATCTCCATTCGAACTTCTCTACGGGTCCAAACCAAGTTATGATCGTGTGAGGCAGTTTGGTTGCCTTTGCTATGCACATCATGGTAAAAAACCCCAAGACAAGTTTGCTCCTCGAAGTAGTCCTTGCGTCCTTCTAGTTTTTCAGGTTACTCAAAAAGGTTAGAAGGTGTTGGACTTGGACACAAAGGAATTTTTTGTGTCCCGTGATGTGATTTTTCACGAAGACTGCTTTCCGTTTGCAAATGTTTCTGCCACAGACACAAGATCCACATCTTCGTCTTCAACACTGCACCCTGCCATTTTCAATTTCTCGGTGATTCCTTCCTCTGTGTTGCTTGACAGGGGGCGTGCTGTTGAAAGATCCGACATACCATCTGCTATTGAACCGGCTACACATGCTGCTGAAGCTCCCAGTGCGCCCACGACAACCATCACACCGTCTGTTTCACAGCCGTCGATTATAACCTCCTCTGTTTTGGCAACCACAGACCCAATGCCTGATCTGCATGTATCCACTTCGGGCAAGATAACTATACCTCCACAAGCAGATACTGAGCCTCTCTCTCTACTTCACTGGGCGTTGACACTGTGATAGCCTCGCCATCCGTACCTTCGCCTTCTGGCTTTGCTTCGTCGTCTCCTCCTCAATCTGATAATCTAGGCAAGGGACAGTGTGCTCGTACCAAGTCTGTGTTACTTAAGGACTTTGTAACTTACTATGCAAGATGAAATGAAGATCCCATTCGCATTTTTACTCTCTCTGATCAATCGTCTTCAGGTGCTTGTTCTTATCCCATCGCTATCTACGTCTCTTGTGCAAACTTTTTTGTTTCTCACACACTGTTCTTGGTTGTGGTTACGGCAGGATTCGAACCTCGAACATACTTGGAAGCGGCGTCCTCACCTTAGTGGGTCAAAGCGATGAAACAAGAACTGTAGGTACTTGCGAAAAATCGGACATGGACCCTAACTACTCTTCCGAAAGGCAAACAGGCAATTGGGTGTCGCTGGGTATACAAGATTAAGTATAACGCGGAAGGTTCTATTGAATGTTACAAGGCTCGTCTAGTGGTCCTTGGAAACCGGTAGACCGTAGGGATAGACTTTGAGGAAACATTTGCACCCGTTGCAAAGATGACCACCGTTCACTTGTTCCTTGTTGTAGCTGTTGCGAAGCATTGGTCCATTCATCAAATGGACGTTCATAACGCGTTCTTACATGGAGATTTACATGAAGAAGTTTATATGAAATTGCCCCCCGTTCTGAGTGTGCCGATTCATCACTGGTTTGTCACTTGGACATATCTCTTTCCGGGTTGCGATAAGCTCCAAGGTGCTGGTTCGCAAAACTGACCTCAGCTCTTCTTTGGTATGGCTTCTTGCAATCATGGGCTGATTATTCGCTGTTCACCCTTATGTGCGGCTCATCGGTTCTCTATGTTCTCGTGTACGTTGATGATCTTCTTATTGGAGGTAACAACAAAGGGTTCCATTACGGTGTCTAAATGTTACTTTCGGGATTGTTTTCATATGAAGGACTTAGGACCGTTAAAGTATTTCCTTGGCATCAAGGTTTCACGAAATGACAATGGCATTTATCTCTCACAAAGGAAATACGCCTTGGATATTATGAAGGAATGTGGCTTACTTGGAGCGAAACCATCTCTGCTCGAAAAAAATAAGAAATTGTCATTGTCCACCTAGTTATTGTATGAGCATCTGGAGCAATATCAGAGGTTAGTTGGCCGATTAATTTACTTGACGATTACTCGTCCTGAGTTATCTTTTGCAGTGCATCTCCTGTCACAATTTATGCAAGCTCCTCGGTCCGATCATTGGCTTGCTACTCTCTGCGTTGTTCGATATCTCAAGGGGTCTCTGGGTCAAGGTATTTTACTTCGTTCCAATAGTGATCTTCGTTTATATGGCTATTGCGACTCTGATTGGGTTACGTGTCCTATCTCTCGCCGTTCATTTACTGGTTATATTGCTCATCTCGGCCACTCGCCGATTGCTTGGAAGACTAAGAAGCAACATACCGTTTCTCGTTCTTTGATTGAAGCGGAATATCGATCGTTGGCAATACTCACGAGTGAACTCAAATGGCTCAAGGTATTGTTTAAATGTTTCGGGATTCCTCATATTTCTCCGATGAGTATGTATTGTGACAATCAAGTTGCGCTTCAAATTGCTGCAAATCCGGTGTTCCATGAGCGTACAAAACACATCGAGATTGATTGCCATTTTGTTCGGGACGAGATTCAGCGTGGCGAGTTAGTTACTTCCTATATTCGGTCCTGTGATCAACTCGCCGATATACTCATGAAGCCTCTCGGTTAGCACTCTTTTCTCCGACTCCGTTTCAAGTTGGAAGTTCGGATCTCCACGTTCTAACTTGAGGGGGCGTATTACGATATCTCGTTGATTTGGTGTACATATTTTCATATCTTTCTGTTTCCCATATCTTGTGTCTTTTCATCTTTGTAGTTGCCTTGTTTGTACCTAACTCTTTGTATATGTACGTACACAATGAAAACCCTAAGAGGAATTTCCACAGTTTTGGCAACAAATTTGTATATGCAAATTAAATATATCGTGAAGTAAAGGAGCGGATCTTCGGGATATAAGGAAGAGATATATATATCTCCATCCCCCTTCAAATTGGAGAGTACGTGTCATGATTTCCAAACTTGGCGAGAAATATATTGAATTCCTTATTCTCAAGTGCCTTGTTAAGATGATTGCAAGCTGATAATGTATTATCTATGTGATATGATGATGGATCGTAATGATACGCGGTGACAAAAAATGACAATCCATTTCGATGTGTTTGTTTCTCGTGGAAGACTGGATTTGCTGCAATATTTATGGCGGATTGGCTATCATGGTTTTTAACCATGGTTTATCATGTGTAACCCCCAAACACAAGAGAAGAACTTATACTCAAAGAACTCTGCACGTTGAGGCTGTTATTGCATAGTATTTTGCTTCAGCAATAGATAATCGGATTGTATGTTGTTACTTCGATTTCCATGACATTGAAGATGTCCCGAGTTGAATAATTAATCCTGATAGAGACTTTCGAGTCTGTTGACAACCTGCTTAGTCTAAATCACACAAACATAAAAAAAGGATAGGATCAGATTGAAGTAGGATGCCATATCCTCGATTGCGCTTGAAATAGCGAACAACATGTAGAGCGACATCACAATGCTTTGTGTTGGATGTTGCATGAATTAAGAGAGAATATGTATGTTGTATGTGAGGTTTGGGCGAGTGGCAAGTAAATATATGAGGCGTCACATAAGTCTTTGATATTTGGAAAGACCAGGTAGAATAGGACTTATTGAGATATCCAACTTATAATTTTTCCAGAGGAAATCTTGTTGATTAACTACCAACGAGTCTGGCTTAAGATATGATGTCTAGAGTGTACGGACGTTGGCATAAGGATATACCAGTGGAGTTTCGTATAATTTTGATGCCAAGAAAGTACTTAAAAGGACCAAGATCATTCATGTTAAAGGAGGAGCTTAGGTAGGCCTTGAATATGGAGATGGCGATTGATTTGTTACCTGTAATGAGCATACCATTAGCATAGACCAAAATATATAGGCGATTATGATTGTCCTTTGTATGAAAGCATATCGATTTAGAGCATCAACAAGCTTGGAGAACCATCAATGCGATGCTTGTTTGGGGTCATAAAGAAACTTTCACAAATGACAAGCTTGATTTAATTGTGGAGATTGAACCATAGAAAAAATACATTATGGACAACCATTTGATAAACCTCCCTTTTTTGGTTGCTACGACTGCTAGATATATTCTGACGGGGACCACTTTTGCAGCTGAGGTAAAAGTCTCGTCGTAATGTACACCTTCAGTTTGATTGCTTCACAAAATCACAAAATGTGCCATATGGCATTCAATTTCCCCATCAGACCAATACTTGACACGAGAAATTCATTTGCATCTAATAACCTTTTTTTCGGAAGGCAAAGTTGTGATATTAAAAGTGTGGTTGTCGTGCAATGCATCAAACTCTAACTACATAGCTTTCCTCTAATGATCATGTTGCAATGCTTCGCGATATGATCGTGGCTCATTGTTATTTGCAAGTGACACAAGAAAAATCTAGTGTAGTGAAATATGACTGTAAGAGAGAGAGAGAGAGTCTAAGAGCAGATAAAGAAGGTCGATGTCTGAACTGCACTGGTCAAATAATCTTGGAGAATAAATGATGGAAACCTTGGTCTTTTCCCACGTCCCAATTTAATTTTAGATGTGGAGGAAAGTGAACTCTATTACCGTCCACAATAACAAAGGTTTAACTGTTAGTATGGAACGAAAGTTCCCCTTCACAAAAAAAAACATCATGAGAGACCACAAATTTATTAGTCTGAAGGTTGTATACACACCATCCTTTTCTCCATATTGATATCCAACGAAAACAAAACGTAAATCTCTTGGAGTGAATTGATCACTGCTTGTCTTCTTGTTATGAATATTGTATAAACACCCAAAGACATGAATATGAGCATAATCAAGAGTTTTTCATGCAAGATTTTGGCCTTTAATGGCCAAAAGTTTTTTAAAACAAATAATCTCAAATCCATTATCGATTCGAATGATTTTTACCATCTTGTGAATTGTCGTTGAAAAGGAGCAATAAAATTCTTGAGTTGTATTGGTGCTTCTAAATTTGAAGAAAATAGATAGCTCCATGTTCCTCTTGAGTAGTCATCCACTATAGTCAAATATATGATGTTTTTGAAAAACACTGGTTTTTTGTATGATTTACAAATATCATAGTGGATTAACTGGAAAATTTATGTTTTCTTATTAAATACTTAGCGAAAATGGTTCTCTAGTCTGTTTTGCACCGAGACAAATATCACGCGCTTTATTTGACAAATTTGAGAATTCTTAAAAACAATGTTCGAAAGATTCTCTACCATTTTCATCGGTGGATGACCCATACGCCTTTTGCTCAAGGTCTAGAGATATTCTTACATGATCCTTACTGCTACCACAGTTTATGTCACACAAAAATATTAGAGTCATATTCTCTCCTCAACCAGACCAATCAGCATCCTAATAATGTGGTCCTGAATGACGCAAATTTTATGAGTGAATGTTATAAAACAATCATCACTATAAAAAAACACGATATTTCCAACGGACGGGGCAACGGATCCGTCCGTTGATACGAAATAACAACGGATTGTAACGGATTTGTGAGTACTTTCAACGGGTGCAAATCCATTGGAATCCGTTACAAATTTCAACGGAGGTTTAACGGATATTGTCCGTTGAACCATCCGTTACAATCCGTCGCAATTTTAACAGAATGTTAACGGATTTCTTCCGTTGGCCATTTCCGTTGGAAGTCCGTTAGAAGCCGGGAAAAAAATTTCAACGGGCATCTGTTACAAATGGAAAAGGATGTCCGTTGAAATTGTTAATTTCGAGATTCACCGGTAGAAATAAATTCATGTGATCTTGCAACGGGTATCCGTTGCAATTTCCAACGGATGTCCGTTGGAAATTTCACTATTTAGATCAAAACCAAAGATTGCATTAAACCATCAATAACAAACATATTTTCAACAAAATATCGTCTTCTTCAAATCGAGATATATATAGATCGAGAGAGTGGATATATAGAAGAAAATATCCTATAACCGAAGAGATTACGCAAGAATTCTTACATGGATTGGAGTAATTCATGAGTTTTGCATCGATGCAACCTTTGTGTCAAGAACGCGGGACAATGTTATGTCCATGCAAAAGATGCAAAAACATAAAGTATCAAAGTCAAGAAATTGTTTGCAAACATCTTTATAAGGTGTGTTTCGTTGAAAATTACGAAAATTGGTTTTTTCACGTCGAAAATTGTAGTGTTAGAGATATTGTGCAAGATGAAAGTAGAAAGAAATGAAAAAGTTATTTATGAAGCATCAACAACCAATCCATATGTGGAAATGGTGTCAGATGCTTTTCTTGGAGTTGTTAATGAACAAACGCATGAAGAGATGTCAAACATTGATGCACGTCGATTCTTCAACCTATTGGATTCGGCGAAATAACCTATATATGAAGGTTTTTGTGAAGGTCAGTCTCGCTTATCTTTATCTTCAAGATTGATGAGTATTAAAACATACTACAATGTGGCTGAAAATTGCATGGATTCATTTTGCAAAACAATGCGTGAATATTTACTGGAAAATAATCAAGCTCCTGAGACATACTACGAAACAAAGAATGTGTTAAAAGATTTGGGAATGCCACGTGAGAAAATTGATGTTTGTAGAAACAGTTGCATATTATTTTGGGGAAATGAAAAAGACTTGTTGGAATGCAAGTTTTGCGGTGCAAGCAGATTTCGGCCTAAAAAACCCATCTTCACGTAAATATGTACCATATAAGAAAATGGTCTATATGCTTGTAGCAAACAGGTTGAGAAGGTTATTTGAATTGAAAAAAACCGCTGCGGCAATGAGATGGCACGCAGAACACTCCACGACCGAAGGTATAATGCAACATCCATCGGATGGTTTCCCGAGTTCGGGTATGAAACGAGAAATGTTTATCTTTGCCTGTGCACGGATGGTTTTAGTCCATATGGACAATCTGGAAGTCAATATTCTCTATGGCAGGTGATTTTTCTCCGTACAATTTGCCTCTCGAGATGTGTTTGAAAAGAGAGGTAATGTTTCTGGCGTTGCTGATTCCAGGACCAAAACATCCGAAGAAAAGTTTCGATATGTTTTTGCAACCTTAATTCATGAAATAAGACATTTTTGGAATGGAGGACTTCTTCCTTATGAGGTCAGTACGAAGCAAAATTTCACATTGAAAGCGGTCTTGTTGTGGACAATTAGCGATTTTTCTACCTATGGAATGTTATCTAGATGGAGCACGCACGGAAGATTGGAATGTCCATATTGTATGGAGGATACAGATTCATTTCGACTAGTACATGGTAAGAAACTATGTTGGTTTGATTGTCATAGAAGTTTTCTTCCTCGTGGGCATGCTTTCCGAAAAAACATTTTCGGAAGAACGTGGTACAAAAAGAAGAGGCACCGTGCATGCAAACCGGAACACAAATCCTTTACGAAAGATTGACCATAATGGGTGATTTACAAGAATCGATAGAATGCGGTGGAGATCGTGGGCATCGTAAACCAAAAGGCCAAGGTGAATGGCATAACTGGTATAAACGTAGTATCTTTTGGGAACTACCATACTGGAAATCATTGATATTACGTCATAATTTAGATGTTATACATATCAAAAAGAAATTTTTCGATAACATCATCAATAATGTTTTGAATGTGACGAGTAAAACTAAGGATAATATACAATCAAGAAAAGATTTGAAGTCAATATGCCGTTGACCTGAGTTGGAATTAAGAGATGGAAGGTCACCTGTCCCGGTATTCAGATTGTCTTGTCTGGCGAAAACGACATTATTAAAGTGGTTAAAAGAGAACGTTAAGTTTCCATATGGGTATGCATCAAACATTGCTCGATGTGTGGATATTGTTGGTTCTAGGCTGATCGGGTTTAAAAGTCACGATTGTCACATTTTCATGCAGCGACTCATTCGAATTGCATTTGTTGAGCTCTTACCATGGAATATTCACGATGTGCTATGCGGATTCAGCATATTTTTCAAAGATATATGTTCAAGGAATTTAAAAAGGGATGACTTGGACTTAATGAAAAAAAATATCTCTGAAGTATTATGTGCATTGGAAAAAGTTTTTCCGCCTTCATTCTTTGATGTCATGGAGCATTTGCCAATACAAATACATTTAGAGGCAATACTCGATGGGTTAGTTCAATTCAGATAAATGTATCCTTTCGAAAGGTGTTTCTTCCATTTAAAGAAAAAAGCAAAAAAATAAAGCAGCGGTCGAAGGATCTATTGTCAAACAATACTTGCTGGAAGAAATCACATATTTCAGCACATTTTATGTCGAATCGCATATTCAAACAAAAGAACCACGTGCAACGGATGATCACACAAACTATGTGTATCAATATAATCCACAGTTTGGTATAATCCCTTAGATGTTTACACTGATTGGACGTACATGAGGTAAATCTGAGGAATATTGGTTAACATTAGAGGAGTATAATCACGTCCACACATATATACTACTAAATTGTCAAGAGTTGTTACTGTTCGAAAAGTACTGGTACATATTATTCAATCTTTTAAATATATACATGTGTATATATATATACAATATTAACGTATTTTAATTATACAAGATATTTGATGAAGAAGTACTTGGTACATATCGTCATCTAAATACAAATGAACTCACAGACATAAAAGTTCAATATTATGGCTCGTGGTTGAGAGACTACGTAAGTACTCGTGTACACATCTATTAAAATTAATTGCATTTATTATAAAGTATTCATTTGTTTTTATTATATGTACAGGTGAAATGTTCTGATGAAAGACGTCCTACGTTATTAAAAGATTTGGCTAATGGTCCTGCACGAAATGTCATGTGTTGGCCAATCTTGTTTACTCGCGACTACACATTCCACACGTACGAACACGGAAAACATAGAAGTACATACAATTAATAGTGATATAAAGGGTGATAACTTCTACGACATTTTGCACCAAATCATACAACTGGAATATCTCGATCTCGTTGGGTAGAAGGTGATGCTTTTTAAAAGTCAGTTGTTCGACCCAAATGTAGATGTGGAATACGAAAAACCTGTTGGGGATGAATTGACGTCAATCCGGCACGACAATATGGTAAGTATGATCCATTCATCACAATAGATCAAGAAGATCAAGTATGTTATGTGCAATATCCAACAACATTGAAACATCAAAGAGAGGAGTGGTGGGTCGTAGTAAAGATCAAGCCACGAGGGATCATAAGTTTAGATGATAAAGAAGATCCATTGCAACCCGATCATACGCACCGATTCGTTTAATTCATGCAGATCGCGAGGAGATTCTCGTAAGAGCTGACATAGACGGATAATTCATACGCGATTATGAAGATGTTGAACCGCAAGATGCTGAAGATGAAAACGGCGATGAATTCAATGAGCAATTTAAGGAAGACTCGCCAGTCGTTGAATCTACTGAAGAAAAATGTAAATACAATAATGTGTAAATGTAGATGATGTGTAATGTACATGACGTTCTATCGGGACGTTATGGTAAAAAAAGTTATTATTTGCATTTATATTATTGTAAGTTATAAATATTATCTAACTTTTTAATTAATTTGATATTGCAGGTTTGACGTTGATGACACTCAGACACACGAACAACGACATCATCCAAGGGTCCTTATAGGACCGATTATATTATTCCTGGCAGGTTACGCCAGAAGCCGTACGCCACCGATTGTGGTGCACTTTTATCGTAAATTTCAAATTGCATTTCATTTAAAATTATTAGTTATATATGTTATAAAACTAACAAATTATAAATTATTTTTCAGTGTGCATACAGATGGCGGAGAAAGGATACATTGTACATCTACATAGCATAGGTGTACGACATGTAGGCTCGGATGCGCCTTATGATGAACAACGCCAAGCGCAAATACTACACCAAAAATCACAAACCGACATGGGGAACGGATGAGGTCTTCAATCAAATGATTCAGCATTGAAAGTCAGCAGACATCAAGGCTAAAAGCGAGAAGACCAAACAATATCGGTACAACGAGAAGGTTCCCGGAGATGGTCCGCATTGTCATACTTCGGGATCAAAATCATTCCCGAAGAAAAACAAGAATTGATAAAATTTATTATTATTTAAATTTTTGTTTTTTAAATATTTATCTAATTGAGTTTATTTTATATTACAAATGCAATGGATAGGAAGAGAACCGACTCTTCTTGAGCAAGTATTGGAAACCCATGCCAAGAAGAAGCCGATCGTTGGGGATGAGGTCGACAAACCCGAACTCGTCGATCCTCGAGCGGAGAGAACCATGAAAGCTATGACGGAGAAGATTGCACAGCAATCACAAGCTTGCGGTTCGACTCTCGACGAGCTGAGTCCTTTACAAAAAGACACAATTTATTTAGAGGTAAAAACTTTTTCTTTTGTTTTTCGATTATTAATAAAATATTTGTAAACATCTAACTCTAATTTTATTTGTCTTGTAGTCGGTGAGACGGTATAAGGGGCGTCTATACGATCTCGGGGCACTTCAAAAAGATATCGTCGAGGACGCCACGACGGTACCTCCCGCAGTCCAAGAGAGTTACATGCAACAGTGGATCGAGGATCTCGAATCACAACTTCGAGAAACACAGAACAATGCGCATTTCTGAACGGTCGCGGATCCGTTGTCGTCCGTTGGGAAACACGTTTTGCAACAGAATTAAGGCGTTTTCCTACGGATTTGTCTGTTGGAAAACGCTTGTTTTTTTGTAGTACATTATCAGTGAGTAATTATGATATCGAGACCACATTGTAGTGTAAATCAGAGACATATAACACATTTTTCAACTATAGAGAACTATTGAAAGAAATATCCCTCTTGTAATTAGCAAGTACTATCAAACTGTCTCGTAAAACAACTGAGCATGATATCATTGATGTAGGATTGAGCAATGTTTTCCACAGTTTCGTCATATGATGTGGAAAACCTATGTCCAAATTCTAAGGAAGAGTGAAAGGCATACACAAACTAGTTTTGGTTGCACCAATTTTGATTTTATTGACATTTAGAAGTGTAATCATAGTCTACCATTACTCTTTAGAAATTTCACTAACCATCAGGTTATCCATATTCGTAAGCAAGCTTGAGTGAGGTTAGATCGTGCAAATGAGAGTAATATGTTTGTCCTCTACCGGCGGTAGCTTACGGGCGAGATTGATCTCCTCACTAGTTAAGGTAATTGTCGATATGTAAGCATTGGCAAGAGAGGTGGTTGGCGCAACCGTAGTGATTGTACACGTGAGCCTTATCTATCTCATTTATTTTGTGCCTTGGTTTGTATGTTGTTGCACAGACGGCAAAGGCCGAGACCTGAGCGATGTCTCTTGCATCAGGAGGAGATATGCCTCCTCAATTTATGAAAACAGGTGTCATGATAAAAGATTAGAGTAGATGACATCAAACCTCGTGTCATGATAAGGAACTCGAACGAACAGTCTTCATCTCGTTCAACTTCAATGGCGATAAGGAGTTCACAGGATCAGATAACACATTTACAAGTTTTTAACGGGCGAGAGCTTATGAGATCATCCCAGATCCTAGTCAATTTTTCCAATAGGCCTCGGCCGGCAATACCTTCTTTCGGTAGTTTACGAAATCACTTTGAATTCACATCAAGCGAGGGGCATTAGCCACACTGAAACGGTGTTTGCGATAGTACCAGGGGTCTTTTACAAATTCTCTGTTAACATTATCAGAGTGTAGACCTTGTTCCAATGAATTCTTGATCTAGAAAACAATGAAGGAATTGTTGATTTTCCAATCTTCGATTTTGATGAATCGACGGAAAGTTGTGGTATATGTTCGTCAAGAAAGCCAAATTTCTTGCAGGATTTTATGGCATTATAAAAGTTGATGGACCATTCATGCTTGATCTTAAGGTTTGAAAGAAAAAATCGAGGATCGAGTTTTGTTTTTTTTTTTTTCAAAAAACTGAGCTATGTTCGGCTCCTGACTTTTTAGAAATTGGATAAAGATTCTAATATCATAATAAACATTGAAAAAATCGATTAATATTCGGTATTAATGGTGTCATGGGAATAAAAAAATATATAGATTTGTTGGAATCTAGAATGATAATGCAATATGCAAAACTAAATCATAAATTTGTATATAGAAAATAAATATATTTTGAAGGGAAACAGCAGATCTTTTAAACCATAAATTTGTATAGAGAGAATAAATATATTGTGAAGTAAAAGAGCAGATCTTCCGCATATAGTGAAGGGATTATATCCTCGATACCAACGTTAGTGATTTAGGATATAATACATGTTTAGCAAACTAATTTATGCTTCTTCTTTTTTTTTTTTTTTTTGCTCAACCTATATAGCGAATAAGTTTACAGTACTATTTCCCGTAATTAGAAACCATTAGATTTAAATAAATGGAAATGTTAAGGTTACGAATCTAATGTATAGTACTAATTGAGTTATTAAGATAAACAAAATTAAAAAATTATTTTTCGTTATATTTTTCAAATCATATTATAGGTATATAATTTAATATGATTTTTTATTTATATATTAGAAAAGCCATGTTTAGCACTAGTTTTGTCACTTTTTTGGCATGTCTGAGACGTTATGTCAAAGGAAACGGCAAGCATTTTCGACTTCGTAGTTAACGTTGACGCGTGTTTTCGAGAAATCCGAAAGAAAACGGTACGCAATCTCTGCACGAAGTATCATGGTGGCAAGCAGTTTTTAAA
>CM071865.1:22599054-22614148 GCA_036759665.1 Gynandropsis gynandra
GCTTCTCCATGCTCAATCTCGTCCCGTTTGTCCCGTGATGATCCCCCAAGTTGCTCCTTAGCTCCGTGCATGTTCCTTTAGCTCCAAAATAGTCCAAATACGCGTAAAAACCTGTAAGAACATGAAAAGCACGAAAGCAAGTAAAACGGATACGGAATCATACGTAAAACATCACATATGTATCAAAAACGTCTCCTAAATCGTGCAAGAAATACGTATGAAAACGAGATGATCAGTTCGTTGGGTTCTTGAGTCTCGTCAAGAGCTACTTCTCCACCATGAATTCCTTCCTCAAGGAATTCACTTTCAAGAAAGGTTTTCGTTCTGGCAACAAACACTTTGTGCTTAAACGGGTGGTAGAAATAATATCCCATAGTTTCCTTAGGATAACCTATGAACCTACACCTGTCGACCTAGCATCTAGCTTGTCTGACTGAAGTCTCTTAACAAAGGCCAGACAACCCCAAACCTTGATGTGTCTTTGGTTTGGTTTCCGTCCCTTCTATATCTCATATGGAGTCTTAGAGACTGCTTTAGTGGGAACCTTGTTTAAGATATAAGCGGCCGCTTCTAAAGAATAACCCTACAGGTTTATTGGAAGATTCATGAACCCCATCATGGATTGGACCATATCTAATAAAGTCTGATTTCTCCTTTGGAACACACCATTATGATGTCTTCCAGGAGAAGTCAACCGAGACAAAATCCTTGCTTTAGATAATAAAAAAATTCATGACTTAGATACTCACCATCCCGGTCTGATCTCAACACCTTGATACTCTTACTGGTTTGTTTCTCCACTTCACTGCGGAATCTCTTGAACATCTCAAAAGATTCGGATTTGTGTTTCATCAAGAACACAAATTCATACCTCGACATATCATCAGTGAATGCGATGAAATATGAATATCCACCCTTGGCTTGAACTCTCATAGGTAAACATACATCAATATGTATGAGTTTAGAAGTTCTGTAGCTCTCTCTTCGGTTCCACTAAACGGAGATTTGGTCATCTTACCAGTGAGACATGACTCACAAGTTGCATAAGATTCATAATCAAAATGGCCTAGAAGACCATCTTTATGCAACCTGTTTATCCTTTTCTCACCTACATAACCAAGTCTACAATGCCAAAGGTACGTCTGTCTTTGACGATCATCTACCTTTCTCTTATGGCCCGGAACATGCATGTTAATTGGTTCTACATTAACATCAGGTAAGACATAATATCCTTGTTACAAATAACCATTCACACATAAATCATCATCATGATAAATAGAGCAAATGTTATCACTGAAAAATTGTTCGAAATCCACGTCTATCAAGCACAGAAATAGAAATAATGTTCAAAATAAATTTAGGAACTTGATAACAGTCGTCTAACAACAAAGTCTTGCCCGTAGGCATAACAAGAAAAATCGATCCTACGGGTAGAGCAGGAACACTTGCGCCATTTCTAACCTTCAGACTGAACTCTCCCTTTCTAAACCTCCTACTGATCCTCAGTCCCTGCAACATATTACAGACGTTAAAAATGCTACCGGTATCTAATACCCATCTAGATGAATCAATGGTAGTTAAGGAAATCATGAAAACATTTTCCATGAAAATCTTACCTTGCTTCTTGCCCTTGAGAGACTGTAGGTATTCCTTGCAGTTTCTCTTCCAATGTCCTTTCTTCTTGCAGAAGAAACACTCAGCATCTGACTGGTCGGCCTTGGTAGCGCCGCCTGATGTGGTTAATCTCAAGTAATAATATACTTAGACTAACGCTTCCGCAAGAATACGGATCGTATAGTACCAGGGTCGAACACAAGGAATTGATGGAACTCTAAAGTTATTAGACTAATGGATAAGACGTGTGAAATCAATAAGTGTTGGGAATGCAAATGCAACTAAACTAAACTACTTAACGAAATAAATTCCATGACTAAGCACCATAGGTATTGAGAGTTGCACAATGATGCAACGAAGTTCTAACAAGATCATTGGTCTTAGATATTATCACGAGTTCAGGGAATTCAAGCTCTAATATAGGAACTGACTGGCGTAGACTTGTCCTCTGCCTAGCATGTGTATACCAATCTCCCAATTGTGTATCTCACCTACTAGACGCATTAAGACCGCTATCCTAATCCCTAGATTCAATCGATCGACCTGGCGTAGATTCTAAACCGATTAAATCCTAAATCATGGCTAAGTTCCAAAGTCTAACCCCCTGGCGTAGATTCATTAGACTATAATCATTCATTCGAGTGGCGTACAAGAGTGAAAGCATTAAAAACAACCAATCAATCTGAAACCAATCAAATACCGAATTCATTCATTCAAGTGGCATTCAAGAACAAAAGCATTAAGAACCACAAAGCATTAAGAACAAGACTTCGTTACATATCGGCAAAACTCTCTAACCCATGGCTGTAGATCTACTCAGACATGAACATAGCAAAAGTAACGTAAAAGATAACTAAATTCAACATTGATAGAGAATGAGATCTCTCCCTATTCATATACCGATGTCTTCAATAGTTCCTCCACGCTCCCGATACTTCGTTCCGTCCTTCTCTTCCTTTCTCAATGTCTCTGAATGTCTCTGAATGTCCAATCCCTTGTCTGGTTCGTATCCTAGCCCTAGAAGGCTTCTTTTCTCATTAACTACCCGTTCAAACCTTCAAAAGAGTTAGTTCCGGATTTGGCGGCCCGCGCGGGCACAAGAGCAGCCCGGTCGTGCAGATGGCCAACTCGATCGTGCACAAATGCCAGCCTGAGCCGGCTCACTTGCCCGTGCGTGTGCTTTACCAGCCCGAGTCGGGCTTGGTCACGGCGATTTTTAGTGCCAATTGGAGCCGGAGCGCGTCCTCTTTTGCAGCCCGAGCGGGCATGGTCACCCGACCATGTTCAAGTCATGCCCGAGTCGTGCTAAGTCTCGGGGATTTTCAGCCTCAATTCCACAAGTCCAACCCGAGTGGGTCCTCTCTATGCCCGAGCGTGCAACACCTATTCTGCTGTTTCCGTTCCTTTCGCTCGGTGTTTGAGTGTTCGCTTTGAATCCAAGGCCTTGCACATGTTGTACCTTCTCATTCAATCACGTTTTTGGGGTTGAATTGCCGTAATCACTCGTGTTTCGCTTCATGTCTTCGTTTCCTATACAAATCATGAAATATAGATGAAGTCCTCGAATAAACTCGATAAATTGGTAAAATATAAGAAATCTAATCAAAACTAAACCTAAGAATCATGTAAATACTACGATACATGTTATCAAACTCCCCCAGACTTAACCTTTGCTCTTCCTCGAGCAAATCTCGAGTCGAGTACAGAAAGAGCTAAACAACAATGGACACTAGCACAAATACCTCGAAGGATTAGCCATCATGCAAAACAACGCGTCACATGAACGCAAGCCTAAGCGCACCTAGTTCAGACTTCTATCAACCGAAAGTCACGAGCCATGCAATCCTACCAATGACCTAAGTTTATTTCATTCCCCTAGACAACGTCCAAGCGATCTCCATACAAATTCTCCTAAGCTTGAGATATCATTAAACTCGTATTCTTGTTCTTATTCTTTTTTTCTTTTTTTCATTTTTATAGATCCACGCTTGGTTCCTAGGACGTCGAAGTCGAAGAGGGATGACTATCTACTTAGACCCAGGCTGCCTATGGCACACTCATAAGGTCTTGTAACCCTAGCGGAGTGAAGAGTTGCGTCATTGAAGAACAATTTTCTCTTTTTTTACCGAAGAATGCGCATCACTCTAACCCTTAGGACGTAGAATAGCGCCTTGGCGTGTCTGTGAACACGAGTTTAATTATTCCTAGACCACTTCACCGCAAGTATACGGATCGTGTAGTACCAGGGTCGATCTCTAGGGACTAAAGCAGCTAAACTAAGAACAAAACTAAACTAAGATGGGAAAAGATAGTAGGGGATGTGATCCTAAATTCCTAAAACTAATCCTAATGGTGACAACGAAACTAGGTTGGGGATAAAACTAGATATGGCAAACACTACGGGTGTACAGGATACCGGAATTCGCATAGATGAAACAACTAAGATTAATAGATCTATCAACTATTCTTGACAACGGGAAATTCATGCCCAAGGGTGAGGAGTGATTCTTCCGAGCCTAAAACTCCTAACCATAGATACATGCAACCCTACCTTCCAACAGTGATTAACACATATCATGGCAGCATTAGGTACGCAATCATTATCCCTAAGATGACTAACCGACCTGTCAGATTCTCATTAGCCAAACTTAATCTACAACTTAGCAGGTCCGGATTCGTTCTTTAACCTTCCAGCAAAGTCCGAAATCCTATGTCGCTGAGCGGTCAGCACTAGCGTAAGAATGATAATACTAAGTGTAGAACCGTAAATCAAGAATAATTTGATAAAACTAAGGATTAACGCAATTCATTGTTCATACACACAAATCCGATATCCCTACCCACAGTAGGGACTCTACTCACTCATGGAAGAAGTAAAAGAGGAAGATAACAAAGTCCTATACATGATAAACTCTAAGGAACTCGATGCCTCGACCTTCCCTATTGTGTTACCAGTGCAAGGATCCGCTCGTTGCTCGGGTGTTCCTTTGGGTACTGAAGCTCGTTCTTGGCTCTGAGTAGATATGTCTTCAATTCAGGTGGTTTTGAACAGGAATCCTTCATTTTATGCTCATTTAGGCCTTGTCGCCTAAAAACCTGAAAACCAACAAAACGGGTGTGTGAAGCTCGAAATCATATCGGATAAGTAAATGTACACATAGAATATAAGCGAATGACTCTAAAACCTATCCTAATATTGATACACTTTCAGTGTTATCACGCCTCAACCCACCACTTAGACCCGAACCATCGATCTTGATGTACTCATGTCAATGAAAACCTGAAATAGTCAAAAACTTATCCAAGGTGACAACGGAGTATAAGCGTATGGAATCTAATGATCAATGAACGATATCAAAAAAAGCAAAGATCAATCGGTATACACGGAGATATGGATACTTGGTACTGAAACCTAGGATGTGAATGTAACTATAGATCATGGTTTCAAACACAACTACTCAACTAATCGGTATCCAAAAGAGTTCTAAGCAAATCTAGACTATTGTTCACAATTCGACAAAGTCGTACAATAGTGATTAAAACTCGAAAATTTCATGCTAGGTATCCATCCGTTTATTCCTAAAAATAACGAAAATAAACATCTAATCCTAATCACATGCATGATACTCGACGAGTACTTCCCCAGACTTGAATGAAACACCGTCCCGGTGTTCAAGACTTAAGAAAATCTCGCATACCAAACTACGAGAAAATAAGGGTTGGAAGGTGTGCACCTTGTGTATCTTGCAATCCCGAGTTTGCGTCTCCTCCTCAAGGATGATATAGACGTTGAAAAACCTGTAAAAAAGAATCACACAATCCAAAGAAGCAATACTAACCCACCGAGTACATCAATGTGAAAAAAATAATAGGTCCGAAAAAAAATGAAATGAAAATGCAAAAGTCGGGTTGCCTCCCGATAAGCGCTTGTTTAAGGTCACGAGCCTGACCAAAACGCTCTACTCATGTGTTGGCTCTGAAAGAGCGAATGTAGCTTGAGTATTATCCGTGTTATCCGAATTGTAGAGCTTTGTGCGTTGGGCGTTCACTTTAAATGGACCATTGGTTCCTATTAGCTCGATTGCTCCGTGTGGTGAGATGCTTTTAATTGTGAACGGCCCGGACCAGCGTGACTTGAGTTTTCCTGGAAAAAGTTTCAAATGTGAGTTGAAAACAAGTACAAGATCACCTACCTCGAATGTCTGCTGGACTATGTGTCTGTCATGCCACTTCTTCGTGCGCTCCTTGTACATTTTTGCATTCTCATACGAATGGAGGCGCATCTCCTCTAGATGATGGAGCTGTAGCGTCCGTTTCTCAGCGGCTGACTTGTAATCATAATTAAGTGCTTTGATCGCCCAATACGCTCGGTATTCTAACTCGACCGGTAGATGGCATGCCTTACCGTACACTAGCTGAAACGGAGTCATTCCGATTGGCGTTTTAAATGCTGTACGATAAGCCCATAATGCGTCGTCGAGTTTCAGTGCCCAATCCTTCCTAGACCTAGAGACCGTCTTCTCCAAAATCGACTTGATCTCTCGATTAGAAACTTCAACTTGGGCGCTGGTTTGAGGATGGTATGGCGTTGCTACCCTATGTCGAACACCGTACTTTTTCAGCAACCCTTCTATGATGCAATTCACGAAATTCTTACCTCCATCGTTGATCACAACCCTCAGGACTCCAAAACGTGGGAATATGACACGCTTGAACATCTTGGTTACTGGTTTGGAGTCGTTTGTTGGACAGCATACCATGGAATGGAAGTGCAAGTCAAGGACATTACCGCATCATCTCGGAGATAGTCGTCGATAGGAGTGCACTCGGGGATTTCAAGACGTGAAAGATGATCAACTACCCCATTCTCGGTTCCTTTCCTATCCCGTATCTCAAGATCAAACTCTTGCAGAAGTAGGATCCATCTAATGAGCCTTGGCTTTGTGTCTTTCTTAGTGAGTAGGTAACGTAAGGCAGCATGATCCGTGTAAACTATTACCTTGTAACCCACTAGGTATGAGCAGAACTTCTCAAACGCAAAGACGATTGCAAGTAGCTCCTTCTTGATTGTGGAGTAGTTGCATTGGGCGTTGTCTAATGTTCGACTAGCATAATAAATGGCATGCAACCATAGTAAATAGCGTGCAACATCCGATCTTTGCGCTGACCCAAAACTGCCCTAACCGCGTAATCGCTTGCATCACACATGAGCTCAAATGGAAACTCCCAATCCGGCGGTTGTATGATGGGTGGAGAAACCAACGCCTTCTTCAACTTTTCAAATGCATCTTGACATTCCGCTGTAAACTCAAATGGTACGTCTTTGCCTAATAGATCAGTGAGAGGTTTAGATATCTTCGAGAAATCTTTGATGAACCGTCAATAGAACCCCGCATGACCTTGAAAACTACGGATGGTCTTAACGTTCCTTGGAGGTAGCAGCTTCTCAATAACTTCTATCTTTGCCTTATCTACCTCAATTCCCCTTGCTGATTTCTTATGCCCCAACACGATGCCTTTGCGAACCATAAAATGACACTTCTCCCAATTCAACACAAGATTCGCTTCGACGCACCTATCTAACACTTTACACAAATTGGTTAGACAAACATCAAAGGAAGGTCCGTGAACTGAGAAATCGTCCATTAACACTTCCATAATTTCACCATTTACATCGGAGAAGATAGAAGTCATACACCGCTGAAAAGGAGCAGGTGCATTACACAAACCAAAGGGCATCCGATGATAGGCGAATGTACCGAAGGGGCATGTGAACGTCGTCTTTTCTTGATCATTTGGATGGATTGGTATTTGAAAGAAACCTGAATAACCATCAAGAAAACAAAAATAGGAGTGAAGAGCTAAACGCTCAAGCATTTGATCAATGAAAGGTAAAGGGAAGTGATCTTTCCGTGTGTTGGCGTTCAGCTTGCGGTAAGCGATGCACATGCGCCATCCCGTGACCGTTCTTGTCGGAATCAGTTTGTTGTTCGCGTTTGGAATTACGGTGATGCCTCCTTTCTTCGGAACTACATGCACATGACTCACCCACGCACTATCCGAAATATGATATATAATTCTGGCGTCTAACAACTTAAGAACCTCTTTCTTAACTACTTCCATCATGTTCGGATTTAATCTACGTTGATGTTCAATGGAGGTCTTAGCGTCATCTTTTAAGTGAATCCTATGCATTAAAAGGGCTGGACTAAGTCCCCTAATATCCTCTAATGTATAACCTATGGCATCCCTATACTTCCTAAGAGCTTCTAGCAATCGTGCTTTTTGGGATTCGTCTAGGTCATCATTCACTATCACCTCTAATGTATAACCTATGGCATCCCTATACTTCCTAAGAGCTTCTAGCAATCGTGCTTTTTAGGAATCATCTAGGTCATCATTCACTATCACCGGATAAGTAGATTCGAGTCCAAGAAATTCGTACCTCAACCCTTTTGGTAAGGGCTTAAACTCCACTTTTGGGGCTTTTCCAACACTCCAGTCATGTTGTGGACGCTTGATGTGGTTATTAGGCATATCGGAAGTGATCGAATTAGCATTATAAGCCGCTTGAGACGCGCTGGAATTTGTTTGGCATGCGCGGAGGGTTGTACACTGATTTATAGCGTTTTCTTGACTGGAATCCTTCCCCAATTGATCTGTGCTTATGTGTTTATGAGTCGAAAATTCTCTTTGATGAGGATTGTCCGAAATTCCATCTTTTTCTAGGGTTACGACCTGTTGTGCTCGGGACGCACAAAAATCTGCTCGGAGTGCGTCTAACTCGGTGCTCGGGATCTCTTTCATTTTTCTTTCGTCCAGCAGCTTTGTGTAGTGTTTTAATTCGTTATGGTCCTTATAAAGTCCCTCTCCAGCTGCTAAAAGAGCCATCTCAAGAGAATCCATATTCCCAAACTCTTTGATAACTTCCTCGGCTAGTCTCGCCAAGATGTCTATGTAGAATACCGAGTCTACCATACAAGGCTGTCTAAGTGTGTCGTTCAAATTGAACTCCGCTTCTTCATCTCCAAACTTCAACGTGAGTCTACCTTCCGCACAATGTATGATCGTCTTAGCCGTATTAAGAAACAGCCTACCGAGGATGATTGGGATTTTCTTGTCCTCCTCCATATCCAATACGACAAAGTCAACCGGGACAAAGAACTTTTCCACTTGCAAAGGCACGTCCTCCAGCATGCTCTCGGGTATTCTAACGCTTCGATCAGCCATGGTGAGCGCCATTCATGTAGGTCGAAGATCCATCCTACCCATAAGATCCAATTTTTCGTACAATGACAATGGTAGCACGCTTACGCTTGCTCCGACATCGGTTAGTGCATGGTTAATTTCATAATCTCCTATTTTACAAGGGATCAAGAATATACCTGGATCGGGCATCTTCTTGGATAGGTTTGGCTGCAGCATCGAATTAGTCACCATGACGGTTTCCATCTCCATCTCTCGCTTGTTCGTAAGTACATCTTTGAGGAACTTGGCGTATGAAGGCATCTTCTTCAACGCTTCGTGGAATGGAATCGTGATGTGCATTTTCTTCAACATCTCAGAAAACTTTTCAAATTGAGCATGATCTTTCTTTATGCGTTGACGTTGAGGGAATGGCAAAGGAGGAGGCCTCGGTTCGGGTTTGACGTATTTAGGCTCCTCTTTGTGCTCTTCGACGTGGCTGCTCTCTCTCGCTACTGTCCTTGATGATTCTTCCTTTTCAAACGTTGAAAGAGTGGGCTGATCCAATGTCTTACCGCTCCTTAAGTGAATGGCATTGACTTGCTCACGAGGATTTGCTTTCGGACGCGCTGGTAGAACTCCTTGTGGTCGTGCTGCCCCTTGTGCAAGTTGTGCGACTTGCGTCTCCAATTGTCTAAGATGAGTTTGAAAACTCTTTAACTGCTTCTAGGTGTTCTCTTGATTCTTCACCAAATTACTTTGAATTTTTTGTATTTCCGACATGGAGTTAGCTTGAGTTTCTTGGATTTGGAGGAGACGAGTGAACATGACATTGAAATCGGGGGCTGCATCGGATTGGTTTGGTTGTGATTGCGACGCACGTGGCTGATGGTTCTGAGTTTGGGGATGTGTCCTTGGCAGAAAGTTTTGATTGTGTTGCATCATTCGCGGTTGGAAATTCCCCAATGAACGTTGTGCATTGAATGCACCGTCGGAATACTTGTACGAAAGGTTGGGGTGATTTCTCCACTCGGGGTTGTAAGTGTTACCCAGAGGCTGATTGTTGCTCATGATAACACGTAGAGTGTATCATTTTTAGGCTAGGTATTCGCATCGTTTTCGTATAGATTTCATAGCAGGAGTTATAATTCCGATACTATTGTTCTTTATATACGCCCTTTTTATTGGTTTTCAGGTTTTAAGGCGACAAGGCCTAAACGAGCGTAAAAAGGCAAATTCTTGAATCAAACCGCACATATTAAAGATACAAATCACTCGGAGCCAAATTCAAGCCACAGAACTTAATGGAACACCCGAGCATCGAGCGGAAAAGAGCAAAAGCATGAAATGAAGAGTGCCCGCTCGGGAACTGAGGCTACCCGCTTGGGCGAAAGCTACAGGGATAATTACAACAATCTACACGACCCAGACACGAAGACAACATGATCGGGTGACAATGCCCGCTCGAGCTGAAAGAAGTTACCCGCTCGGGCTGCAATTAAACTTGAATTTCCCCGAGAGTTTACACGACTCGGGCTAGTAGACCATGCGGTCGGGTAATGATGCCCGATCGGGCTGGACGATGTACACGGTCGGGCTGCCCTCTGCACGACCGGTTGAAGTGTGTTCCCAAGCGGGCCGCCTTTCTCGCAACAACCTAATTTTAGAGTTTGAATGAGCAAAATAGAAGACGAGATCAGTTCTAGACACGAGAGGGCAACGGCTAGGGCAAGGAAAGGCTTGGAAATCATCAGGAAAGGCTCGGGAGATACTGGAGAAGGAGAGAAGCATCAATCCAGACTTCGGTAACACAATAGGGAAGATCGAGACATCGAATTTCCTAGGTTTTATCATGTTTAGGGTTGTGTTATCTTCATTGTCAGTAAATTCCATGAGTGAGTAAATTCCCAACTATGGGCTAGGGATATCGATTTTGTAATGGATGTACAAGTTATGTGTTAATGCTTAGATCTATCGTACTTTTCTTGATATTCGGTTCTATGATCAACATCGTTAACGTTCATACTAGTGCTGCCCGCTCAGTAACATAGGAATTCGTGTTTTGCTGGAAGGTTAAAATATGAATCCGGAACTGTTGATTGTAGGTTAAGTTTGATTAATGAAAATCTGATCGGTCGGTTAATCGGCTTAGGAATTAGGATTGCGCGCGTAACGCTACAGTAGTTACGAGTTAATCGCTGTTGGAAGGTAGGATTGCACGTAATTATGGTTAGGAGGTTTAGGCTCGGCAGAATCACTCCTCACTTTAGAGCATGAATTTCCCGTTGTCAAGATAGTTCGATAGGTTTATGATCTTTCGTTGTTACATCCTTGCGATTCCCGGTATCTCGAAACCCGTAGTGTTCTTAATCTCAAGTCTTTCGTATCCTTCCATCGCTGTCTTTATTTACTTTAGTATTTTAGAGTTTTACATCACGTCACCATCTATTTCACACCGTCTTAGTTTAGTTACATTCTTATAGTAGGCTGCATTAGTCCCTAGAGTTCAACCCTGGTACTACACGAACCATATACTTGCGGTGGAGTGGTCTAGGAAATATTATTGCTTAAATTTCCACACATCAAGTTTTTGGCACCGTTGCCGGGGACTAATTACGGCCTAGACTAGGAATTAGCTAGATTAAGATCTAGTCCTTTCCGGAGTCTTCATTTGTTTTTCGTACTTTTGCTTTTGTTTTTTTTTCTTCCTTATTGTGTCAAATTTTTTTTTACCTCTCGGAGCTTGATCGAATTTGGTGTTCTCTATTTTGCGAGGTAACATGAACAACACCAACTCTTCGTGTGCCGATATAGCTGAATTGAAATATCAACTTTCCAAAATTCGTCGTATGCTTTCTGACTTATACCATCCGCATTACTCGGAGCAATCATGGGATCAAAACGCTTGGGGGTATGAAGAAGAGATCTACGATTGTTACGATCAACCTTTCGGGAATGCATACAAACGCGGATGGAGCGATCACACAAACTTCCCGTACAGGAACACCGAGGGTATGTGGAACGCACAACAATCGTTTGGGAACTTTCAGCCATGGACACAGCCCCAAACTCAGAACTATCAGTCATATGTACCTCAGCCACGCCCAAACCCATCCGAAGCAGCCCCCGACTATGCCGCCATGTTCACCCACCTCCTTGAAGTATTTGAGAATCGAAACAACTTGGTTATGGGAGTGGAAGCGAAACAAGAAAGTGCCAATGAGCAGATGGACAGCTTCTTTAGACAATTGGACACGCAAGCTTCAGAACTTGCACAAGGGGCATCGCAACCACAAGAGGTTCTATCGGGAAGTTCAGAAATAAATCCTCGTGAGCCTGTCAACGAAATTTGCCTAAGGGATGGTAAGACGGTAGATCAGCCAAATTCCTCGTTAATTGAAAAAGGAGACGAATCTAACACGGCAATGGATAAGGCTACGAAAATTGATGAGCATATGAAGAAACCCGAGGTGGAAGTAGAATTCAGATTAATGGACACACTTGAGCAACCGTGCGCTATTGATTTCGTGTTCCCCGACGGCATCTTTGAGAAATTAGCCGAGGAAGTTTGTGAGGAATTTCAGAATACGGATTTCTTAGATATGAATCTCATAGCAGTTGATGAAGGAAATTACAAGGTACCAAATGAGATGTTTAACAACGAAAAGAAGGAGGAATCCCCCGACCGAGACTTCCGTACAACCCGAGCTAAATACGGTGCAAATCAATACATAAATGACCCCGAGATGCCGAAAAGCTACACCAAACGTCCAACCCACAGTTGGGACATTGACAAAGCACCCAAGGTAAAGATGAAGCCTTCACCACAAAGGCTCACACATAAAAAATCTCTGGAGACGCTGAAAGAAACAAGCGATGAAAGCCTAACTGGTTTCATGGAGTACACAACCGGACTTATGAACAGCTCGACCAGAATTTTTAGACAGCACGATCTAGCCCCCAATTTAGAGAACATCATGACCAATCTTGGGAAAGAAATGACTGATCGTGAAGGGAACTCGACTGATCCACGTGCCACACCTTATCGAGTGTAAAGGATATACATGTACAAGGGCATAAATGTAATTTTTGTAATTAGGTCTAATCTTGTAATTAGGTCTAATGTTCTCTTTTTGTACATATAGCCGTTTAGGCTCATTCTAATGAAATTATTCAAAATTCAAATTATCATGGTATCAGAGCCGATTAGGTCTAACGACAACCCTAACCCCAATCTTAAATTTCTCGGCTGACCCTCCTCCTCTTCAAACCGCCGTCGCTCCTCCTCTTCCGCGGCCGCCGTTCACCTTTCCTCTTCTCCCTCCGCCGTTCACCCTCTTTTTCTCCTCCCTTGTCGTCGTCCCAGCCCTCACAAAAAGCCTCCAACCTAGAATCTTACGCATCCCCCTGGCCGTCGTCCTCGCCTCGTGCCTCCCTGGCCGTCGTTCTCGCCTCGCGGCTTGCGTCTCACCTAGCCTCTCGCCGCTCGTCTCGCGCCACCTCTCCTAACTTGTGCCTTGCCCCGTGCCTTGCGTCTCCGCATCACCTAACCCTAAGTCTTGCATCCCTTGCTTAGCCGCCTCGTCCCCTCCTCCATCAATGGCCGGCCAAACCAGTAACCCTGCCGTCCGTCTCTCCGATGCGGCTCCAACTTTCGATCCACAACATCCGCTCAGCACTCTTCTCACGGTAAACATGACCAACATTACCAAGCTGACGCCGACCAACTTCCTCACACGGAATGTTCAGATTCGAGCCTCCTTGAAGGACACAATCTCAAATGCTTCATCGAGGACAATTCCATTGTTCCTTCGGCCAAGATCCACTGCGATGGTGTGTCCGTTGACAACCCTAATTTCCAGCCATGGAAGTAACAAGATCGTCTCCTCTTCTCAGCCCTCTTTGGAGCCATATCGGTCTCCATTCAGCCTCTTATTGCACGCGCCCCTTCCACCTACGAGGCGTGGAAGACACTCGCCAACACCTATGGCAAAGCGTTTCGCGGCCATCTTCTTCAACTTCGTGACAAAATCAAACGGTGCTCCAAGGGATCTCAATCGATTGATGAATACTTGCGTGCAATCACGACCACTGCTGATGAACTTGCCCTCTTAGGGAAACCGCTGGATCATGAGGATCTCCTCGATGCACGCGCTTCCGCCTTGTCTCCTCACCCGGTATACTTGAGAACCCGCCGATGCAACCATGGCAGAATTCTTCACCGAATTGGCAGCCACGCCCGCAAGCTCATCATGCCGTTGCCTCTACCTATGACGCAACCTCATGGCTCCTAGCTAGTGGAGCGTCTCATCACATTACGTCGGACCTCTCCAACCTTGCCATTCACTCTCCTTACCACGGAAGCGATGATGTAGTTGTCGGTGATGGCAACGGTTTATCCATCACACACACGGGTTCCATCTCTATACCTCTTAACACTAGACCGTTATCTCATTAACCGCCTCCTGACACCTACTCTTAGTATGTCCTCCCATTACGAGTGTCTATTCCAACAACCACCAAACTACACTAAGCTTCGCGTCTTTGGATGTCTATGTTACCCATGGTTACATCCTTATACGACAAACAAATTAGAACCCAAGTCTGATCCATGTGTCTTCCTAGGGTACTCATCCACCCAAAGTGCGTACGTTTGTCTTGATCCTCTTAGGTCGGGTATATTTGTCTCACGTCATATTCAATTCTTTGAGTCTATCTATCCCTTTGCTGACCTTACCAAATTCTTCCCACAAACCAAAATGCCAACCACCGTTGTCAACCCTTAACCTAGCGTCAGTCCTATACCATCCTTCTCGCCGCCGCTCATTGCTCCATTGTCGTCTCAGCCCCTAAGCTCGGATCCTTCGCCGCCGCAACCCTCGGATATTGTCTTTCGGTCTCCGACTCCTCCAGATATTGCGCCACCAACATCATCACAGCCTCCTGAGCTCATCATCTTGGACATGCCACCACAACGTCCTAGAACCAATTCTCACCCGATGGTTACTCATTCAAAGAGTAATATTACTAAGAACAATAACCGATCTGCTCTTGTTGCTCAGGTAGAAAGTTAACCGGCCAATATCACTCAAGCCTTAAAGGATCCTAGATGGCGTGAAGCAATGGATGCCGAGTTACAAGCCTTACATCGCAATCAAACGTGGCAGCTTGTTCCAGCCACTTAAGGAAAGCATATCGTTGGTTGCCGATGGGTGTTTCGCATCAAACGAATACAAGACGGATCTGTGGAAAGATTCAAAGCTCGACTTGTTGCAAAGGGGTTTCATCAAAGATC
>CM071865.1:22632993-22659537 GCA_036759665.1 Gynandropsis gynandra
TCTGGTTCGAATCCCCCCTTTCAGATCTCCTTTTTCTTTTAATTTTGCCGTTCTAGATCTTAGGGAAATTTGTTGAGATCCAAGGACCCGAGCGGGCATGTCCCCTACCCGCTCGTGCAAGACCTCTACCCGACCGGGTTGCACTCCTTTGAGCCCGAGCGGGCACCATGCCTGACCGTGTGCTTCATCAGCCCGAGTCGTGTAGACCTACGGGGTTTTCTTGACATGAATGAGCCCGAGCGGGCACACCAAATGGACCCGAGCGGGCACACCTCCCAGGTCGTGTTCCTTGAGTGCCCGAGTCGTGCAAAGCTACGGGGATGTTTGGTAGCAATTAGCTCGACCGGGCACTCCCAATCCACTCGAGCGGGCATGACTTGAGGTGTTGTTTCCGCTCCTTTCGCTCGGTGTTTGAGTGCTCACTTCCATCCGTCGCCTTGCACAAGTTGAACCTTGTTACTCAACTACGTTTTCGGGGTTAGATTACCAAAATCACTCGTGTTTCTTCTCGTGTCTTCGTTTCCTATGCAAAACACGAAATGTGGATAAAGTCTTCGAATATACTCAATAAATGAATGAAATATAAATAATCTACTCTAAACTAGACCTAAGAATGATATAAAAACTATAACGGATTACGTGTTATCACATGCCGATCCCGCAGGACTACCACACTGGGGCTATTCCATACCGCCCACACATCTCGTACGAGCTTCAGTCATTTTACTTCTCACCTGGGGAAGGGACATCCGCGGAGCCAGCAGACCCTCCGGCCACCCACGGTGGAGAGGAAGAGGATTAGGCCACCACTTTCTTATTTCCTTTTCTCTTTCTTTCTTTCTTTTTCTATTTCTTGTTTTATGGACCTATTTTCTTATTTTATTTTTTTCATTTTCGCGCTTATGTACGCTCTTTCGGACTTATTGATGTAGCACTTTCTTCTCTATCTTTTGCGTTGCATGATCCTTATCATAGGTTCCTCACGATAACACCCGCAATAGAGCAAGAGAGTATAACATTTGGATGAATCACAAATTCAAGAAAGCAAAATACACCAGGTGTACTCGTTCTTATTTCTTATATTTTCTTTAATTTTTGGCATGCGGGTACCCCTCATAGATCTCGAACACCGGGACTGTGTCCCGTTCAGGTCAGGGGGGTACTCTTTTGAGTGATACGATTTTATTTTTTATATGAGTAGCATATTTGCGATTAGGATTAGGGTTAGGATTAGGGAAAATAGATGGATACCTAGTACAAATTTTTGAGTTTAGTCATTGTTTTGCGACCTTGTCGAATCATGAAAAAAAATCTAGGTTTGTTTAGAAGCCTTTTGGATACCGATTAATCGAGTAGTTGTGTTTGAAGCCATGATCTATAGTTGAATTCACCTCCTAGGTTTCAGTACCAAGTATCTATATCTCCATGTATACCGTTTATCCCTTGCTTGTTTGATATATTTTCACCGTTCATGAGTATTAGATGCCACACGCTTATACTCCGCTGTCATCTTGGAAACGTTTTTGACTATTTCAGATTTGCATTGACATGAGTACATCGATGATCGATGGTTCGGGTCTAAGATGTGGGTTGAGGCGATATTCTACGTCCTAAGGGTTAGAGTGATGCGTAATCTATCGAAAAAAATAAAATAAAAATAATAAAAAGTTCTTCAATAACGCACCTCTTCACTCCGTTAAGGTTACACGACCTTATGAGTGTGCCATAGGCATCCTGGGTCTAAGTAGAAAGCCTTCCCCCTTCGACTTCGATGTCCTAGGAACCAAGCGTGGATCTAAGTATCGAAAGAAAAAAAATGAATAAGAATGAGAAAACGTGTCTAATGATATCTTAAGCTTAGGGGAATAGGTGTAGAGATCGCTTGGACGCTATCTAGGGTTGTGAAATAGACTTAGAATATTGGTAGGATTGCATGGCTCGAAACTTTCGGTTGATATAAGTCAAAACTCGGTACGCTTAGGCTTACGTTCATGTGACGCGTTGTTTTGCATAATGACTAACCCTTCGAAATTTTCGTGCTAGTATCCATCGTTGTTAGATTCTTCTTATACTTGGCTTTAGTTTTATTTGAAGACAAACAAAGGTTCAGGTCTGGGGAGTTTGATAACACGTAGAGTGTATCACTTTTAGGCTAGGTATTCGCATCGTTTTCGTATAGATTTCATAGCACGAGTTACAATTCCGATACGATTGTTCTTTATATATGCACTTTTTATTGGTTTTCAGGTTTTAACACGACAAGGCCTAAACGAGCGTAAAAAGGCAAATTTCTGAATCAAACCGCACATATTGAAGATACAAATCACTCGGAGCCAAATTCAAGCCACGGAACTTAATAGAACACCCGAGCATCGAGCGGAAAAGAGCAAAAGCATGAAGTGAAGAGTGCCCTCTCGGGCACTGAGGCTACCTGCTCGGGCGAAAGCTACGGGGATAATTGCAACAATCTACACGACCCAGGCACGAAGACAACATGATCGGGTGACAATGCCCGCTCGGGCTGAAAGAAGTTACCCGCTCGGGATGCAATTAAACCTGAATTTCCCCGAGAGTTTACACGACTCGGGCTAGTAGACCATGCAGTCGGGTAATGATGCCCAATCGGGCTGGACGATGTACAGGTCGGGCTGCCCTCTGCACGACCGGGTGAACTGTGTACCCGAGCGGGCCGCCTTTCTCGCAACAACCTACTTTTAGAGTTTGAATGAGCAAAATAGAAGAGGAGATCAGTTCCAGAAACGAGAGGGCAACGGCTAGGGCAAGGAAAGGCTTGGAAATCATCAAGAAAGGCTCGGGAGACGCTGGAGAAGGAGAGAAGCATCAATCCAGACTTCGGTAACACAATAGGGAAGATCGAGGCATCGAATTTCCTAGGTTTTATCATGTTTAGGGTTGTGTTATCTTCATTGACATTAAATTCCATGAGTAAGGAGATTCCAAACTATGGGCTAGGGATATCGTACTTTTCTTGATATTCGGTTCTATGATCAACATCGTTATTGTTCATACTAGTGCTGCCCGCTCAGTAACATAGGAATTCGTGTATTGCTAGAAGGTTAAAATATGAATCCGGAACTGTTGATTGTAGGTTAAGTTTGATTAATGAAAATCTGACCGGTCGGTTAATCGGCTTAAGAATTAGGATTGCGCGCGTAACGCTGCCGTAGTTAGGAGTTAATCGCTGCTGGAAGGTAGGATTGCACGTTATTATGGTTAGAAGGTTTAGGCTCGGCAGAATCACTCCTCACTTTAGAGCATGAATTTCCCGTTGTCAAGATAGTTGGATAGGTTTATGATCTTTCGTTGTTACATCCTTGCGATTCCCGTTATCCCGAAACCCGTAGTGTTCTTAATCGTCAAGTCTTCTGTATCCTTCCATCGTTGTGTTTATTTACTTTAGTGTTTTAGAGTTTTACATCACGTCACCATCTATTTCACACCGTCTTAGTTTAGTTATATTCTTAGAGTAGGGTGCATTAGTTCCTAGAGTTCGACCCTGGTACTACAAGGAACGTATACTTGCGGTAGAGTGGTCTAGGAAATATTATTTCTTGAATTTCCACACATCAGCTCACATAACTCAACTCCTCGTACCCTTGAATTCCTTGCTCTTCCGGTTGCTCAAAACACCTCGGTTGATTTGCTTCGGACATCATATTGTAGAGCCCACTGATTTGACCTTTCATTTCAGCTAACTCGACATACAAGGCATGCGTGTCGATCACGTTAGCTACCCTTACTGGAGTGTTGCGATTGTATTCTCCAGCGGCGTTGCTGCCTTCATCAGCCATACGATTGATTAGGTCTTCGATCTGTGGAAAAGTGAGGTTGCTCAAAGAACCTCCAGCAGCGGCTATGATCAAGATCCTCGTGTTATCCATGAGTCCTTGCAGGAAATTATGTATGAGATAACCCTAATCCATGCCGTGATGTGGGCAAAGGCGTTGATAGCCTTCGATTCGCTCCCACACTTTGTATAGACTCTCAGCTGCCCCTTGAACAAACGTGTTGATCTGATTCTTGGCAAGCTGAGCTTTACTTTGAGGGAAGAATTGCATCATGAACTTCTCCTCTAGTTGTCCTCATGATCCAACAGAATTCGCCGATTGAGAATACAACCAGTCTTGCGCCTTATCCTTCACCGAGAATGGGAAGGCAGCGAGCATGACGTCCTCGTCTGAGACTCCATCTCCGGTTCTGATTTTTCTGCATAGCATCTTAAAGTCAGTAAGATGCTGGTTCGGATCCTAGGCGGCTGTAGTTCCACGCGAGCATCTCTCCTAGTAATGCATGACAAGAGTTGTGTATGCTTAGGAACCGTGTATGATCCATAGGTCATCGCCGGTTGCACTTGTGGCACGTTTGGCACGTTCAAATCTCGACGTTCTGCCATTAGCTCTTCTTCACTCTTGTCTACACTCGGTGGCTCGATTACTACCTCGGTTTGGAATTCTAGGTGCACTTGTGTGTTATCGACCGTATTACTTGCACTAGCTTTCGTTTGTCTCTTTAACTTTCTGAGCGTTTTATCGATATCTGGGTCGAAAACTAGATCCGCACTTCCGATATTTATCATGCACAAGTGAGCTGCACGAGACAACGAAGCTAAACACAAAAGTGGTGTGAGTTCCGAGAAGTAAACGAATTTGACTAAAAAAAAGCAAAAATACAAAAAAGAAACAAATAAGACTCCGGAAAGGACTATGTCTTAATCTAAAAGTATCCTAACTCTAAAGTCGTAATCAATTCCCCGGAAACGGTGCCAAAACCTTGATGTGGTTAATCTAAAGTAATAATATACCTAGACTAACGCTTCCGCAAGAATACGGATCGTATAGTACCAGGGTCGAACACAAGGAATTTATGCAACTCTAAAGTTATTAGACTAATGGATAAGACGTGTGAAATCAATAAGTGTTGGGAATGTAAATGCAACTAAACTAAACTACTTAACGAAATAAACTCAATGACTAAGCACCATAGGTATCGAGAGTTGCACAATGATGCAACGAAGTTCTAACAAGATCATTGGTCTTAGATATTATCACGAGTTCAGGGAATTCAAGCTCTAATATAGGAACTGACTGGCGTAGACTTGTCCTCTACCTAATATGCGTATACCAAACTCCCAATTGTGTATCTCACCTACTAGACGCATTAAGACCGCTATCCTTATCCCTAGATTCAATCGATCGACCTGGCGTAGATTCTAAAAAGATTAAATCCTCAATCATGGCTAAGTTCCAAAGTCTAATCCCCTGGTGTAGATTCATTAGACTTCTATAATCATTCATTTGAGTGGCGTACAAGAATGAAAGCATTAAAAACAACCAATCAATCTGAAACCGATCAAATACCGAATTCATTCATTCAAATGGCGTTCAAGAACAAAAGCATTAAGAACCACCAAGCATTAAGAACAAGACTTCATTACATATCAGCAAAACTCTCTAACCCATGGTTGTAGATCTACTCAGACATGAACACAACAAAAGAAACGTAAAAGATAACTAAATTCGACATTGATAGAGAATGAGGTCTCTCCCTATTCATATACCGATGTCTTCAATAGTTCCTCCACGCTCCCGATACTTCGTTCTGTCCTTCTCTTCCTTTCTCAATGTCTTTGAATGTATCTGAATGTCCAATCCCTTGTCTGGTTCGTATCCTAGCCCTAGAAGGCTTCTTTTCTCATTAATTGCCCGTTCAAACCTTCAAAAGAGTTAGTTCTGGATTTGGTGGCCCGCGCGGGCACAAGAGCAGCCCGGTCGTGCAGATGGCCAACCCGGTCGTGCACAAATGCCAGCCCGAGCGGGCTCACTTGCCCGTGTGTGTGCTTTACCAGCCCGAGTCGGGCTTGGTCACGGCGATTTTTAGTGCCAATTGGAGCCCGAGCGGGTCCTCTTTTGCAGCCCGAGTGGGCATGTTCACCCGACCATGTTCAAGTCATGCCCGAGTCGTGCTAAGTCTCGGGGATTTTCAGCCTCAATTCCACAAGTCCAACCCGAGCGGATCCTCTCCATACCCGAGCGTGCAACACCTATTTTGCTGTTTCCATTCCTTTCGCTCGGTGTTTGAGTGTTTGCTTTGAATCCGTGGCCTTGCACATGTTGTACCTTGTCATTCAATCACGTTTTTGGGGTTGAATTGCCATAATCACTCGTGTTTCGCTTCATGTCTTTGTTTCTTATACATAACACGAAATGTAGATGAAGTCCTGGAATAAATTCGATAAATCGGTAAAATCTAAGAAATCTAAAAAAAATAAACCTAAAAATCATGTAAATACTACGACGGATTACATGTTATCACCGCCCTTTGCCCTGGTTAGACCAGTCTTAGGCGCGCTCTGCGTGATCCTGGGTCTCTTCTTGCCTTTCCTCTTCTGATGAGAGGACTGCCCAACCATCAGCACAGTTCCCGATCCCCTCTTCCCTATGGACATCTGCTTCTCATACTCAGTGAACATGTTGTGCATCTCATGCAACTCAACGTCCAGCTTGTTCATGTTATAGTTGACCACGAACGGGGAGAAGGACTCCGGAAGTGAGTGCAAGATTATCTCATGTTGTATCTCTTTGCAGAAGGTGCACCTCAGCTTCTCAAGTTGTTCTATCATACTGATTATCCGTAGAACATGGGGTCCCACAGGAGAGCCCTCACTCAAAGCGGACTTGAACAAAGTCCCCGACAGCTTGGACCTTGCCGTCTGACTCTGCTCACCGAACATCTTCTTAAGATGCTCCATGATCTGCTTGGCATTCATATGCTCGTGTTGCTTGTGGAGTTCGCCACTCATTGACGCCAGGATAGGACACTTCACAGAGATGAACTTTTCCTCGTACTTGGTGTATTCATTGAAAGTCTCGTCATTCGCCAGATCTGGCACTGGAGGAGCCGGTTTGTCGATCAAATCAATAAGCTTCTCATGTGTCAGTACCAGGCGCAAATTGCTTTACCATTCGTCGAAGTTCTCACCAACCAGCTTGTTGGTCTCGAGGATTGGGCGCAAGTTGAAGTGAGACATTCTCAGTACATCTCAAAACAAAGAAAAATTTAATAGTAGAGTGTTAAACATCGTAAATATCATAAAGACATGGACTTCATCTAAATGATATTTTTCGTTAATCAACGTTACAATAACATTAGAAATCTTATTTCCTATTAGCATCAATCTATAACTATATGCCTGAGCCCCTTGGTAGTCAAGAAGTTTTCCAAACATATAAAATAGATTCTTTACAAAATTTTATCCCTATAAAATTTGTAGTGAATTAAAATGGCTCTATATCACATAGTCACCTGGTAGTCAGGTCGTTCCTATTGATATAGTTGAGTTTATCCTTCAACTCATGGTCAGATAACAATTAAGTTCATGTCCCCCGGGTAGTCCAGGCGTTTACAAGAACTAATTGTTCCCTTCCACTAGACATCTAATGTCATAGACGTCTAAATTAAATTTTTGAACTACATGCCTCCTGGTAGTGAGGCCGTACCATGTAAACAAGAGCCTATTCATACATCTACGATGAAGAAAAAGCCTAACGATAAATAATTTATCATCTAAGAACTCAATTATTATTTTTTCAAAATTTTTTAATTTTTCTTTATTCACACGAGCGAGCTTGTTACGCGCGCCCGCTTGGGCTCACCGAACGCCTGCTCGGGCTCGCTGAATGCCCGTTCGGGTCGATGGTGGAGAGCTCACTCGGGCATGGAGGAACCGCCCACTCGGGGCGTGGAGGAGCGCCCGTTCGGGCATGGAGGACCACCCGCTCGGGCTGACCGGACGAGCACAGGCTAGGGTTTCCAAAACCCCTCGTGCCACCGCCTCGTGTGTCGCTCGCCTGGGCTCCTTCAAACCGCCCACTCGGGCTCGAAGGAGCAGTTAGGGATTCTGAAACCCTTGGTTTGCGTCGTTCGCCTTCTACATCGATGCTCGCACCTGACGCCGTTCCAGATCGTTGCGACTCTCCCCGCCGACTCTCGCCCAGCCGCCTGCTGTAGGAATCCCATCTGATGTTGGGCGATTTCGCGCCGCTCGCCCACGATCGCATCGCCTGCGAAGCAGTCGCGCGAAACGTCGCCCCTTCTCTCTCGCGTCGTGATGGATTTCTATGCCGCTGCCTGCCCGCAGTTGTCCTGGAATGCGCCAGCCGACCCTTCGCCTGTGACCGGCGTTGAATGCACGACCGGCTAGGGTTTCAGCCGCCGCCCAATTCATGCGTTCGTTCGTGCATGTGCACACGCCTATACGTTTATTCGATCCGATTTTCACAAAAAATCCGAAAAACTAATCCTGAATAGACGACCAGACGCTCTGATACCACTGTTGGGTTGCTACTTCGGGTTCGGAAGCGTGTTTTACAACCCAGATTGAAGATCTAGTCAAGTTCGGAATAGTTTTCGGGGTTTCAACGACGAACGTAATTAGAAACAATTTCGATAATACCTGTTGCATTGAAAGTTATGATTATCAGATGCTAGACTTGATAGCGCAAGTCCTCTACTCGTATCCACATCGAGAACGGATTATGCTATCAACGATTGGTGCGATTTTGGGAAGAACGAAAAACTGTTTTTCTCGACTTCGTTTTCTCTTTGATTGGGATTAGGGTTTTGATTTGTCGTTAATGAATTGTGATAACGAAAATCTGTTTTTTCGTTTAAAAAAAATTATTGAACTTTATTCAATAATTACAATTTAAACCAGAAACTATTTAAATATTACATAATAGGCATCATACTTTCAGCTTTGAAGAAAGATCAAAAGAAAAAAGACTAATAGAAAATTATTTGTTATAGTTAAGATCACATTTATGTACTTTCGTGAAATTCATCATCCAAAACAAAAGAAAATCTACGCCTCATTTGAGAAAGACTAAATCCTCGTGATTCAGCTCCAAGTTAAAGAGAATAGTGATCCCGATTAGATGTTTAGATATTTCGATTCTACAGAAGGTAATGTAATTAAATGCTTATAATCCGATATATAACAATATACATTATAAAAACATTATTTTTATTTCATTCCTATAAATATATAATTATAGTAAGTTTAAAATTTTCTAACATTTAGAAAAAAATTGATGACACAGAACGATATATTTACATAAAAGATATAATTTCCACCATATAAACTCTAGTCCTAGGATGAGATCAATATTTAGTAATGTTATTGTTGTTGTTACAATGTATTGTCCTCCCACTATTAGGGTATGGATAATGAATATATATGTATAATACTTATAAATATATGATTTTAGATCGACATTCTATAGTTAACAAGATTGAGATAAAAAGTGTAAAAACCTTAGTAATTCCATAAAAAAAATTTTTTGTCGTGGATAAACACTCAAAACCCCATTACACTCGATTAATAACTCTAAATTCAGTGGCGACACCACACCATTTCTGGTCTAGTGTTAATCAAACATTAAACAATCAGATTTGTTTCCAAGAGTTCTAGATCTTAAAAAATAGCTTGAAACACTTTTTCTCAATTAAATACCTAGTTAAACCTTTACAGTGATGTCTCTTAGGCTTAAAAAGACGAAAACAAAAGTGAAAAAGTAAAACAAAACGATTTGGACTCATTCAAACAAAAAATCAAAGAAATCAAAATTATGTTCAGCCAACATATGATTGCTAGGTTGAGCATTGTCTAAGGATTCACGAAATCGATACAAATAACACAATGCCTATATGAAATCGTGAATTTGCTCAAGTTGAGCAAAACAATGCCATGTTGAGTTTTTAATCACGATTTTGTTTGGGTCGTGTAATATGTCATTCAATAGAGTTCTTCACAAGGAATTCGGAGCCGTAAGTTTGCTCATGTCTAGCAAATGTTTCTCGCCTGAGCATCCCTTGGATCATATTTGGTGTTCGTTTGGTAGATGCAATCCTACCAATGTTTAGTTGCTAATTCCTCAAGAGGATCGTCTAAGTTAAAAGGTCCTAATTTTTATCGTTTAAGAGTTGTGGTTGGTTCCTGTATGTGTTGTACCACATCCATGGTCATATCTTTGTTAAACATTCCACTCCATTTAGAGTGTTTGGATTATTCTCCATGCCTTCAACTCCTCTTGTGTGTCGTCCACCAAAAAAAGGAAACAATGATGTTTCATTTTCTTTTCTCTTTGTATCATCTTCATCTAATGGAAAGAGTTTCATATTCTCTTTAAGGAAGTTTATATAATTAGTATTTTACTTCTTATAATTAATTCCAATTTTTATTATTATCATTAATCTTTTGTACCATACTGGTAAAAGAAAATATCTTTCATATCGAACCTAATGATATTCAATGATGATAACTACCTCATATAGTCGTACCTAGCCAAATCCATCTTATGAGTCGAGATTTGTGGAAATATGTAGTGATTTGACCACAATCATTATCAAAATAGAATCAAAAGTTGTGGAAGGTGATTACACCTTAGATCGTGAAGCCTTGGGACACTACAAAAAACAACCAAATTTCAAAGGATAGATCTCTCCGTTGATAATTTTTTCAATGGATTGTAACGAACATTTAAGAATTATCAACGAAAAAAATTCCGTTGACATTTGCACGAACCATCGACGGATTCAATCCATTGCAAATTTGTTGATATATCTGTTGGAAGGCCTTTGAAAACCGATAATTTATTCCAACGGATGCCCATTGGAGATGTTAAAATTTTTTAATGCGACCATTGGAATAATTGAACGTTAGATTTTAACGGGCATCCATTAGAATATTCACTATTTATACAACAAATTCGAACTGCTTAGCACCATGTCATCAATACAAAATATATTTTCAAATAATATCATCTTCTTCAAATAGATATATATATATATATATACAGATCGAGCGAATGAATTTATAGAAGAAAAGATCTCTTAGGCTTAAAAAGACGAAAACAAAAGTGCAAAAGTAAAACACAATGTTTTGGACTCAATCAAACAAAAAATCAAAGAAATCAAAATTATGTTCAGCCAAACATATGATTGCTAACACTGTCTAAGGATTCGAGAAATTGATACAAAATAACACAATGCATATATGAAATCGTTAATTCACTCAAGTTGATCAAAACAATGCCAGGCTGAGTTTTTTACCACTATTTTGTTTGGGTCGTGTAACATGTCGTTCAGTAGAGTTCTTCACAAGAAATTTGGAGCCGTAATTTTGCTCATGTCTAGCAAATGTTTCTCGCCTGAGCATCCCTTGTATCATATTTTGTGTTCGTTTGGTAGATGCAATCCTACCAATGTTTAGCTGCTAATTCCTCAAGAGGATCGTCTAAGTTAAAAGGTTCTAATTTTTTATCGTTTAAGGGGTTTGGTTGGTTGTTGTATGTTTTGTACCACATCCATGGTCATATCCTTGTTAAACATTCCACTCCATTTAGAGTGTTTGGATTATTCTCCATGCCTTCAACTCCTCTTCTGCGTCGTCCACCAAAAAGAGGAAACAATGATGTTTCATTTTATTTCTCTTTGTATCATCTTCATCTAATGGAAAGAGTTTCCTATTCTCTTTAAGAAGTTTCTATAATTATTATTTTACTTCTTATAATTAGTTCCAATTTTTATTATTATCATTAATCTTTTGTACCATACCGTTAAAAGAAAATATCTTTCATATGGAACCCTAATGATATTCAATGATGATAACTACCTCATATAGTCGCAGCTTGCCTTATCCATCCTTAGGAGTCAAGATTTGTGGAATATGTAGTGATTCGACGACAATCATGATCAAAATAGAATCAAAAGGTTGTGGAAGGTGATTACACCTCAGATCGTGCATCCTTGGGACACTACAAAAAGCAACCAAATTTCAAAGGATAGATCTATCCGTTGATAATTTTTTCAACGAATTGTAACGAACATTTAAGAATTATCAACAAAAAAATTTCGTTGCAATCCGTTGGCATTTCCATGGACCATCAACGGATTCAATCCGTTGCAAATTTGTTGATATATCTGTTGGAGGGCCACTGAAAGCCGATAATTTATTCCGACGGATGCCCATTGGAGAGGTTAAAATTTCAATGCGACCATTGGAATAATTGAACATTAGATTTCAATGGGCATCCGTTAGAATATTCACTATTTATACAACAAACTTGAACTGCTTACCACCATGCCATCAATACAAAATATATTTTCAAATAATATCATCTTCTTCAAATAGATATATATATATATATATATATATACAGATCCAGAGAATGAATTTATAGAAGAAAAGATCTCGTAACCAAGGAAGTTACACAAGAATTCTTACATGAAATTAAGCAGTTCATGAGTTTTGTTTCGATACAACCTTTCTATCAAGAATGTGGGACGATGTTTTGTCCCTGCAAAAAATGCAAAAACATGAAGTATCAAAGTCAAGAAATTATTTGAAACACATTTACAAGGTGGGTTTCATAGAGAATTACAGAATTTAGTTCTTTCACGGTGAAAGTTGTGGCGTTAGAGATAGTGTGCAAGAAGCACAAAAATGAAAAGAAAGGAAGAGGTTCATTGTGAAATGATGACGATCAATCCATATGTGAAAATTGTGTCATATGCATTTTCTTGAGTTGTTGAGCAAACGCATGAAGAGATGTCGAACAATGAGGTACGACGAATTTTCAACCTATTGGATGCAGCAAAAAAAATCTATATGTGAAGGTTGTCACAAAATTCAGTCTTGTTTATCATTATCATTAAGATTGATCAGTATCAAAACAAACTACTATGTAGCTAAAAATTGAGCATATTCATTTTGTAAATCCATGTGTGAATATTTACCCGCAAATAATCAAGATCCTGAGAAATATTATGAAATAAAGAATGGTTTAAAATATTTGGGAATGCCACATGAGAAAATTCATGTTGGTAGAAATAGTTTCAAGTTTTTTTTGGGAGAAGATAAAGACCTGTTGGAATGTAAATTTTGAGATGCAAGCAGATTTTGTCCAAAAAAACCATCTTCACGAAAATATGTAACGTATAAAACGATGTTCTATATGCATGTAGCAAACAGTTTAAGAAGGTTATATGAATAAGAACTGTTGTGGTAATGAGATGATATGCAGAATACTCTACGAGTGCAGGGATAATGCAACATCGATCGGATGGTAAGGGTTAGAAGGATTTCATTAAATATTTCATGAGTTTGTGTATGAAATGAGAAATTCTTATCTTTCTGAATTCACAGATGCCCATATGGAAAATTCAGAAGTCAATAGTCTCTTTGGCCTATGATTTTGTCTACGTATAATTTGCCTCCCGATATGTGTTTGAAAAAGAGAAGTCATGTTTCTGATATTGCTAATTCCAGGACCAGAACATCCGGAGAACAGCTTAGATGTCCTTTTGTAGCCCTTAATTCATGAATTAAGATATTTGTGGAACAATGGAAGTGTTGCATATGATGTAAGTACGAAAAAAAGTTTCACATTGAAAGCGGTCTTGTTATGGACAATTAGCGACTTTTCTGCCTATGGAATGTTATATGGACGGAGCATGCATGAGAGATTGGCATACACATAATTTTTTATGGAGGATACATATTCGTTTCATCTAATAAATGGGAAGAAATCATGTTGGTTTGATTTTTATGGAAGATTTTTTCCCCGTGGACATAAATTCAGAAAAGATAAAAAAAATTTACGAAAGAATGTGGTACAACAAGAAAAGGAACCATGCATACAAATAGGTATGCAAATACTTTATGAATGACTAAACACGATGGCGGATTTACAAGATTCGGTGGAATATGGTGGAGATCGTGGGTATCGAAAACCGCAAGGCCAAGGTGAACATCATAACTAGTATAAATGTAGTATTTTTGGAAACTACCCTATTGGAAGTCACTCATATTGCATCATAATTTGATGTTATGCATATTGAAAAAACGTTTTCGATAACATCATGAATACTATTTTGAATGTAACCGGGAAAACGAATGACGATATTCACTCAAGGAAAGATTTGAAGATAATATGCCGAAGACCTGAGTTGGAGTTACGCGATAGAAAGTCACCTATCCCAATATTTTGATTGTCTGAGCCAAAGAAAATAACATTATTGAGGTGGTTAAAAAAATGTCAAATATCTAAATGGACAACATCGAACATTGTTCGGTGTGTGGATATTATGGGTTCAAGGCTCATCGGGTTGAAAAGTCACGATTGTCTCTTTTTTATACAAAGAGTCATTTCAATTTTGTTTGTTGAGCTATTACCAAGGAACGTTCACGACGTGTTATGCGCAATTAGCATATTCGTCAGAGATATATGTTCAAGAAATTTAATAGAGATGACTTGGAGTTATTGAAAAACAATATCTTTGAAGTATTATGCTCCTTGAAAAGAGTTTTTCCACCCTTCTTCTTTGATATCATGAAACATTTGCCAATACATTTACCAGACGAGGCAATACTTGGTGGGTCGATTCGGTTCAGGTGGATGTATCCATTTGAGAGATTTTTCTTTCACTAAAAAAAGGAAAAAAACAAAGCAGTAGTTGAAGGATCTATTATTAACTAATACATGTTGGAAGAAATCACATATTTCAACTATTTTATTTCGAATCACATATCCCGACGAAACAGAGAAGATTAGAAGAAGATCACATAATTTATCTATAACAATATAATCCTCAATTTGGTGCAATTCCTCAGCTATTTACACCAATTGGACGTACATAAGAAAAATCTGAGGAATATTCGCTAACACCAGAGGAGTATAACCACGTCTATACATATATATTATTAAATTTTCAAGAGCTATTACCTTTCGGAAGGTTCAAAACGATGAAAATCGATCTATTAATTTACATATATATATATGTGTGTGTGTGTGTGTGTGTGTTTTAACATAGTTTCATTACAAAATATTTGATGAAGAAGTGATGGATACATATCCTCATCTAAACACAAATGAAATTTCAACATTATGCCTCGTAGTTGAGAGAATATGTAAGTACATATATTTGCGTTTATATACTTCAAATTTTATTTTATAAGTAATCAGTCATTTTATATTATATAGGTTAAGGGTTGCGATGAGAGACATCCTACTTGGTTAATGGTCTTGCATGAAATGTATTGTATTGGCAAACTATGTTTACTCGAAGATACACATTCAAAAATTACGAGCACAAAAATATAGAAGTATTGTTTGCATTAATAGTGAAATAAAAAATGATAATTTAAACGGTATTTTGCACCAAATCCTACAAGTAAAAAATCTTGGTCTCGTTGCATTGAAGATAATGCTTTTTAAATGTTTGTTGTTCAGTCTAACCATAGGACGTGATACACAAAAAAAATTAGTAGGGAGGAATTGAAATCAAACTAGCACGACAATATGCAAAGTATAAGCCATCCATCACAATAAATCAATTAGATCAAGTATGTTATGTGCATTATCCAATAACATTGACACGTCGAAGAGAGGAGTGGTGCACTGTAGTTAAGATTAAATCGTGGGCGTTGTAAACACAGAAGAAAAAGAAGATCCATTGCAAGCGATCACCCTGAGCTCATATGGTTAATTGGTACAAACAATAGGGAAGAGATTCTCGTAAGAACCGACGTAGACAGTGAATACATTTACGATTATGAAGACGTTGAACCCGAAGATACAAAAGATGAACATTGCGACGAGCTCCATGCACCATTGAAGGAAGATTAGCCAATTGAAGAATCCTCTAAAGAATATATGTGAATTGTGTAATTATAATATCAAACTTTTGTAATTTTATTTTTTTTTTTGCAAATTTTTTGATGCCCATTGAATCGTTTAATTTTGTTCGACATTTAGAAAAATGTCACGGTTTTTTATATTGTAAGGGGAATCCATTGGCAGAATCCGACAGATGACCGTTGAATTGCATACAACCTACCAACGGATGCTCATTGAAAATTTTCTTTGTGCATCCTTTGGAATAGTATAGCTATGCTCCACCTAGTTACCTCATCTCATCAGGCTGAAGGTTTTCAATGGGTATCCGTTGGCATTTCCAACAGATGTTTGTTGAAAAGTACACGTACAAACATTTGTGTTATCCATTTCCTCGGGAACACAATTTCCAACGGGCATCCGTTGGAAACTCAACTGTTACATCACTTAATGATTTTCGTTGATTGGATACAATTTCCAATGGGCATCCCTGGCATTTCCAACAGATGCCCATTGAAAATTATGTATTTAATCGGCATCATTCACCTATATCGGTACCATTGATATTTGATGAGAAAGACGATATGATGGATATTGGTCTTTGATCGATACCTTTGATGAGCATCTAACTATTCCCATCAATGATCCCAAATGTCCTTACGAGACATTATGGTAAGATACTATTTATTTACACAAATATATTTCAATTAATTTTAAAAATTTTCTAATGAATTTTTTACATGTGTAGGTTTAATGTGGATGATGTCTTTAAACACACGAACAACAACATCATTCAAGGTTCTTTAATAGATCGACTATATTATTCTTGGTAGGTGACATTAGAGGTTATACGTCGTTGATGGTGGTGTACATTTATCGTAAGTGTGTTTAATATAAGACTTAGTTTAATATTATTATCTAATTTGATTAATAAATTAATTAATTTCAATTTAATTTTGTAGCGTGCATATATACCCTTGGATGCGCAATAAACAAGTCCGATTGCGTTTGATGATGAATAATGTCAAGCGTAACTATTATAATAAAAGTGCCAAGCCAAAATGGGCAATGAACGAGGTATTCAACCAACTTTTCTAACATTGGAAGTGAGAGGATATCAAGGCCAAAAGCGAAAAGGCCAAAAAATGTTGGAACGACGAGAAAGTTCTCGGGATGGTCTGTATCGCCATACCTCGGGATCAAAGTCATTGCCAAAAAATGAAAGAATTAGTAAGAAATTTACATTTATAATTTTAAATTATTTTTATGTAAAATTGTTAACTAATTATATTATTATAATGTTACAAATGCAAAGGATGAGACAAGAACTGAATTGGTCGTTGAGACTCGCGCAAAGAAAAAGTCTGTCGTCAGGAAAGAGGTTGACGAACCTGAGCTTGTTGATGCCCAGACAGAGCGAATGGTGAAAGATATGATGGAGAAGATCATATAACATTCACAATCGATCGGTTCATCTCCTGATGAACTTAGCTTTTACAAAGGGACAACATTTATTTAGAGGTAAATAATTAACGTTATCGTTGATAATTCTTTAATTGTATAAAATTTTTTCAATTGATATGTTAACTTTATGTTAGGCTGTATCAGGGGCGTCTATACTGACTGGATTCTCTATAAAAAGATATTATAGAGGATGCCACGACGGTACCCCCGTGGTACAAAAGACTTACACGCCAAAATGACGCATCAAGAAACTCGAGACTACACTTCGAGTAATGCAAGATGAGCTTCGAGATACGCGAGCATAAATGTGTTATATGGAGAGTATCATCGAGTTTATGACCGGTCGAACGTATCAGCCACCACCATCCACAGGGGCAACAAAGCCGAAATAAGAACCGATCCTCAACTCCGATGCAACTCCTTCTCGATGCATTGGCGAGGGCAGGGAGGAAGACGACGATACCGATTTAGATGAAATGTAACAAATCTATTTTTTTATTTTTTATATAGTAAAAAATATTTATTTTTTATTTTTAAATTTTTTAATTCATGAAATTATTAACGAATGTCTGTTGATAAAAGAACAAATTTTCAAATTTTAAAATTCCCACCAATTTGAATCCAGTGGGTATCAGTCGGTAAGTCTTGTAAAAACTTCTAACGGATGCCCGTTACAAGTTTCCAGCGGATGCCCAATTAAATTTTTCAACGGGTATCCGTTGAAACGTTGTAACGAGAATCCATTGTAGCATCTAACGGTTTAATGATGCTTAATGGATAATATCTATTGGAATGTCGTTGCACATCGCAAAAGATGTGATTTTTCAATGATCGATTCCTAACGACCGTAAATAATGTTGAATCCGATGGAATAGGTAATTTCCAACTAAAAGTGAGCCATTTCCAACTTATATGTCCATTGGAAATGGCTTTTGTTTTTAATGGGAGTGCCTATGCTGTTGTAAAATTCCTTAGCTCCTCATATTTTGAGTAGAACAAGAGTAGTGCTCATCTATTATCGAATGAATTGAAGGAGGTGTTCGACAATCCCTCCTATCTAGCCCGCATATTTGAGATCAAGAAGGCATTGATCACTCTTAAACAAGTTTACAAGCCTTTCAACCAACATCTCAAGTACTTAAAAGATCTCTAATCAAAAATTAGTGAGCTTCGTTCTCTCACCACTTATCACCGGGAGATTGTCCATAGAGACAATCAAGATCAAGTGTTCGGGATGCTTCAAACTCTGGATAAATACTACACTAAAGTAATCAATCATATCCATCATGAGAATCTTATCTCCCCATTCAACGAAATTTGCATGCAAATTCAGAAGGAGGAATAATCATTACTCTTATTCCATGTAACTACTCTAGTAACAACTCATTACAATAAAGACAATCCAAGACCTGAGCGTAAATTTATCTGTGTGTGAGCATTCTAACAAGAGGTTCCATTTTAAGGAGAAGTGATGGTTGTTTCATCCCCATCTCAAGCAAATAAGGACTCATAAGGTTGCATGTTACATTGAAGAATCAACCAATGGAATTATTACCAACATGGAAGAAATCAAGCTTCTCTTTGATCGTGACATGGGTATAATAACGGATGAAGGTAACATTTCTATACTTTCTAAATATATTAATCAGATTATAATAAATTTTTTAGCCACTAACAACATGGTAAACAACTTGAATTTGATTTCGGATATACAAGCTTATTCAGGAAACGTAAAAATTGCAAACAGAAGTAATATACCAATTAAAGATATAAGAAACCATAGGATCCTAATTAAAAATACTATGGTTATCTGTTAGGAAACTAGTTCAAGATTTCAATTGTGTGATTTGTTTCGTAATTACAATTTTACAAATTTAGGATATTGAGATGAAGAAGGTCGTTGGAGAAGGATTCCTTAAAGGAAACTTTATTTTTTAGAACATTTTAATAATACTAGGAAGACGCCTGTGCGATGCATGGGTTGATATTTTCTCTTTGTATAACTAATAAAAGCATTAGATTGAAAGATTAATACATTGGATCTTGTAATGTGATAATTTTTTTATGTAGAATCAAATAGTTTATAACAACATTTTAAAATGGAACGCAATGAAGTTCAAAGTAATCAATAAAATGAAAGTAATAAATTAAGTGTAGTCATTATTCGTATAGTTTGGAGATGCAAGATATACAAATGAAACAATATGGCTTAAATTTTAATAAATTTGATTTATAAGATATTAGCGAATATTGTTTGCAAAAGTATTTGGTAAAAGTAGTATTGTATTGTAATATTTTGTTTTTTTGCATAAGCTTTGATGAGAAGATATGCTCTATCCAATGTGTTGTGGCGTGGAAGATATCTTGCATTATTACAAGTTGAGGAAATGTTGCTAATATTAGATGTATTAGACTAATAAAAAAATCGCACAAAGTTTTGTCAATATCGATGTCTCCTATAGTGCATGAAATGGAGAAGTTTCTGGGGTCCTTCAACTTTGGGGGTAGCTTGTTTTAGAGAATGGCGTTGCATTCCTCTGTGAGTGCTACGGTCTCACTCTCTTTGATACGCCTTTTGTTAGAGAGAACCTCCTTGAGTAACTTCACGTGATAAGGCATTTGTTGGAGCGCTTCCACGAAAGGGATGTTTGATATGAAGTTTCTTGAGGGCCTCTAAAAATCTGCCTACTTTCTCTTCATTCTTGTTGCTCACCAACCGTTGAGGAAAAGTTACTGAGGTTTGTACGCCGGTGGAGCAACATACGGCTTTTCTAGATTCAGTCCAACCTCTTCCACGATCCCGGTGATGCTTTTGCCTTTATCACAGACTTTCTAGCAACTTTCTCTTGCTCTATGGAGGGCGGGTTCTCAATCACATCCCCGCTGCACAAGGTAATAGCATCCACGTACTCTCTCGGGTTTAGATCGGGTTTTCCAGGAAGTTCTCCGGGATTCCAAGAGGATGAGGTAGCCTGTTATGCTATAGAATTCTCAAGGATCTTCACATGCTTGCTCAAGGATTCCATCCTAGTTTTGAGCTCATTAATCGCTACCCCCTTATCTGAATTAAATTTGGCTTGAGTCGATTGTTGTTGCCTTTGTTCCTTTATGAATTCAAGCATCACCGCCTCAAGGCTTGCTGAAGGAGCTTGAGGAGCTTGCTGAACTTGCAGGAATTGTTGGGTATCTTGTTGGTACGGCTGCAGTTTCTGCTAAAATCCCGAGTACTTAACCGCTTGAGTCGTTCGGTATAAGAAGTGCGGGTGATTCTACCAGTTCGGGTTATAGGTATTTCTGAATTGTGTGTTTCCTTGCTGCTAGGTATAATTCGTTTGATCCATATCCTCTTGCACCGTGCATCGATAAGCTACATGCTCTGTATCTTTGTAGTTCACATAGTACATGTAATTCGCTCCATTGCCCATCGCTTTGCTCTAATTTACCTCATATAGCCCTCTTGTCTTGTTTGGCATACCCCTCGGCGTGGACCACATAGTGTGGTTCATGGAAAGGTTGTTGATCACACTACAAGAAAATTAAGATTTAGGGACAGCCAAGGGCTGTCCGCAAACGAGCGTTGCAAAATGATATTCATCCCTAATTCGTCCGCAAATAAGAACGGAAATTTCAGTTCGCAAATCATCCGTAATTGCAGACCACCATACCGTTCGCAAATCGATGGGAAAAGTTGGAGAATTTAAAAAAAAAAAAATTAGGGACGGGCGGCCCGTCCGCATTTGCGGACGACCAAGTCCATCCCCAAATTTTTTAAAAAATAAAATAAAATAAAATTGAAATTTAATTTAATTTTAAATGTTTTTATAAATAACAATATTTAATTAGACTTAGGACGGTCATCGGAACTCGGAATCGTCGTTATCAGAATCGGAATCATCGTTATCGGAATCGAAATCGTTGTTATCGGAACTCAGGATGGCTGTCGGAACTCGGGATGGACGGTGGTACTCAGGACAGTCATCGGAACTAGGGACGAGCGGTGGAACTCAAGACAACCATCAGAACTTGGGCGGACGGCGGAACTCGAGATGATCGCCAGAAATCGGAAGAAAAAGGAATAGAGAGAAAGATTGAATGGAATGAACAATGGGGTGGGATGAAATTTATAGATTTTTTTTTGGGACGATGGAGAAAAACCGCTTAGGGACTACTTGTCCGTCCGCAAATTTAGGGAAGGATTAGGGACCGATATTTTTCCCGTCCCTATTCCGTCCGCAAATTTAGGGACGAACTGGTCAGTCTGTAAAATCCGTTTGCAATCTTCAAATTTCTAGTAGTGTCAGTATGCCTCCTCACACTTAAATCCATGAATGATCCTCTAGCAACGATATCTAACATCGCTTTGTGCTCATCTGAGATTCCATTATAGAAAATTTGGATAACATACCACTGCTCTAGACCATGGTGTGGCACATCTGCAAAACGTCCTTAAATCTTCCCCACGCTTCAAACAACGTTTCCCCCAAACAACGTTTCCCCCCCCCCCTCTCTGCATCCGAATGTGGTGATTTCTCCTCATCTGAATCGTCTTGCTGGGAGGGAAGAATCGTGATAGGAATAATGTGCAGAGCTGGTCCAAAGTAGTGATAGAACCAGCGGGAAGAGATTTCAGCCATGTTTTTGTGCGGCCCCCAATTGAGAAGGGGAAAAGACGCAGCAAAATTGCATCCTCCAAGACTCCTTGTATCTTGAACGTCCTAGAAAGCTCTAGAAAATCTCTAAGGTGCTGATGGGGATCTTCGTGATTTCCACCCATAAACTGTTTTTGATAAAGCATGTTGATCATTGGATGCTTGATCTCAAACTGCTTTCTAGCAACAATAGGCATCTGATGTGGTTAGTCTCAAGTAATAATTACCTAGACTAACGCTTCCACAAGAATACGGATCGTATATTACCAGGTTCGAACACAAGGAATCGATGCAACTCTAAAGCTAGTAACTAATGAATAGAACGTGTAAAATCAATAGGTGAATGGGATGCGAATGAAGATAAAATATCTAACTAACTAACGAACTAAACTCAATAGACTAGACACCACAGGTTTCGAGAGATGCACGATGATGCAACGAAGTTCTAACAAGATCATGGTCTCAGATATTATCACGAGTTCAGGGAATTCAAGCTCTAACATAGGAACTGACTGGCGTAGACTTGTCCACTATCTAGCATGAGTATACCAATTTCCCAATTGTATATCTCACCTACTAGACGCATTAAGACCGCTATCCTAATTCCTAGATTCTATCGATCGACCTGGCGTAGATTCTAAACCGATTTAATCCTAAATCATGGCTAAATTCCAAAGTCTAATCACCTGGCATAGCTATTATCATTCATTCAAGTGGCGTACAAGAATGAAAGCATTAAGAACAACCAATCAATCTGAAAACGATCAAATACCAAAATCATTCATTCAAGTGGCGTTAAAGAACAAAAACATTAAGAACAGGACTTCGCTACATATCGGCCAAGCTCTCTAACCTATGGCTATGGACCTAATCGGACATGAACTCAGCAAAAGAAACACAAAAGATAACTATTTTAGACATGGATAAAGAATGAGATCCCTCCCTATTCAATACCGACGTCTTCAATAGCTCCTCCACGCTCTAGCTTCCTCGCTCCGTCCTTCGCCCTTGTGTGTGCGTTCTGCTCCCTTTCTCCTCCTCTACGTGTGCTTCCTCTCTAATTTTCTGTCTCCCCCTCGTCCCTAGAGCTCTCTCCTCTTTAGTTACAGCAGCCACCTCACATTGTTGCATTTTCTTGAGTTTTCCAAATCTTGATTAAGTTGGCAACGTTTCTATTACTTCCTCCAGCGAAATATGACTCTATTCCTCTTCTCTAGGGGTGCTTTCCTTATTGTATAAGTCCTCCACGAAGTTCCCCTTCTTTTAAGTCAAATTAACTTATTTGAAGTTGCAGGTAATGGCCGCTACCCGCGCAGGCAAGGAAAGTGACCCGCTCAGGTACGGCGCAGACGATCGTGTAGAAACGCGATGAAAAAGGGGTGCCCGCTTGGGCTGATGGTGTGCCCTCTCGGGCATGACTTGTGCCTGCTCGGGTAGAGGCCCCGATCGTGGTTTTTTCTTGCCCGAATCGTGCACAAATTGCTGGACAAAGTCGCCGTAACTTTTACCCACTCGGGCAAGGGAAGTACCCGCTTGGGCATGGCTTTTCCTTGTCGATTCTTGTCCCGTTTGTCCCATGATGATCCTCAATGTTTGCACTTTGTCTTGGCACGTCCCTTAGCTCAAAAACGACTGAAAACGGGATGATAATGATGCTTAAAGCTTGGTAAAATTTAATGAACGATGAAACTAACTATGAAAATAGATGAAAATACTAGAACAAAATAGACGTTATCAAACTCCCCTAGACTTGAACCTTTGCTCGTCCTAGAGCAAGACTAGAAAGAAACAGGAGAGGAGTTAGACAACAACCGGAAACTAGCACAATCAACTCGAAAAGTCAGCCACCCTACACAGCGACGCGTCACATGAACATAGATCTAAGCGCACCGAATTTAGACCCCTATCTACCGAAAGCCACTAACCATGCAATCCAATACATGTCCTGAGCTCATTTCACTAACCCCTAGACAACATCCAAGCAATCTCCATACCTATTCTAATGCGCAAACAGTTTCGATACCATTCTTAAGACAATTACTTTTCTTCTTTTTCGGTTCTCTTTTTCTTTTTTTTTCGGTTTCCACACATTTTTTTTTTGAAATTTGCACTCGAGTTCTAGGACGTCAGAGTTGAAGAGGATAGCCTTCTACTTAGACCCAGGTTGCCAATTGGCACACTCATAAGGTCTCGTAACCTTAGCGGAGTGAAGAGGTTGCGCTTTTGCTGATTTTTTTTTCTTTCTTTTTTTTATTAACTTGTGTGAATGTGCATCGACTCTAACCCTTAGGATGTAGAAAAACGGCCTCGACCGACCACTTAGACCCGAACCATCAATATTGATGCACTCATGTCAATGTAGGGCTGAAAAAGTTAAAGAACTTAGTCTATTGACAGCAGAGTGTAAGTGCGTGGAAATATAATGATCGAAACAAAATAAAGAATGAAAGGTATGCTCGGAGATATGAGTGCTTGGGATTGAAGCCTAAGGGAAGGAATACAACTATAGGCCATGGATTCATGCACGATCACTAAGAAATCGATATCTAAAGGTATGTTTCAGCAAACCTAGACTTTTGTTCCCGATTCGACAAAGTTGCATAAGGTGACTAAAGTTCAAAATTTTTCGTACTAGATATCCGTCCGTCTAATCCTAAAAAAACAAAACGAAGAATGATAACACGTAATCCGTTGTAGTATTTACGTGATTCTTAGGTCTAGTTTTGAGTAGATTACTTAGATTTCACTCATTTATCGAGTTTATTCGAAGACTTCATCTACATTTCGTGTTTTGTATAGGAAACGAAGACATGAGGAGAAACACGAGATATTATGGTGATTTAACCCCGAAAACATAGTTGAATGTCAAGGATCAACTTGTGCAAGGCCATGGATTGAAGTGAACACTCAACACCGAGCAAAAGGAGCGGAAGCAACAAATCAAGACCTGCACGCTCGGGCATGGAAGGTGTGCCCGCTCGGGCATTGAGGCAAATGACCCCCCGTAGCTTTCCACGACTCGGGCACTCAAGGAACACGATTGGAAAGGGAGTGCCCGCTCTGGTGGAAATGGAGTGCCCGCTCGGGCTAATTGCTGCCAACATTCGCCGCAAGTTTTCCCCACTTTGCTGCCAACATTCGCCGCAAGTTTTCCCCACTCGGGCTGAAGAGCCACACGCTCGGGCATGAGTGCCCGTTCAGGCATAAAAGAGTGTACACGACCGGGCATAAGGCCTGCATGAGCAGGTAGAAGCTGTGCCCGCTCGGGTCCTTGTTTTTCTCAACCATCTCCTAAATTTTAGAACGGCCAAATAAGGAGAAATCAGATCTAAAAAGAGAGGATTCGAACCAGATTCGATAGGAGATCATTCAGAGACATTAGAGGAGAGATTTGGAGACAAGGAGAAGGACGGAACAAAGGATCCGAAGCATGGAGGTTCTATTGAAGACGTCGGTATATGAATAAAGAGGAATCTCTTTTTTTATCTATGTTGAATATAGATTTCTTTTATGTTTCGTTTTCTGAGTTCATGTCCGAGTAGATCTACCATGGGTTAGAGAGTATTGCCAATATGTAATGAAGTCTTGTGCTTAATGAATGGTGGATCTTAATGCTTTCATACTTGTACGCCACTTGAGATGAATGAATTCGGTACTTGATCGTGTTTTCAGATTGATTGGTTGTGTTTAATGCTTTCATTCTTGTATGCCACTCGAATGGATGATATTAGAAGTCTAATAAATCTACGCCAGGGCATTAGACTTTGGAACCTAGCCAAGATTTAGGATTTAATCGATTTAGAATCTACGCTCAATCGATTGAATCTAGGGATTAGGATAGCGGTCGTAATGCGTCTATGTATGTGAGTTGCGCAATAGATATATTGGTATACGCATGCTAGATAGTGGACAAGTCTACGCCAGTCAGTTCCTATAGGAGAGCTTGAATTCTCTGAACTCGTGATAGTATCTAAGACCAATGATCTTGTTAGAACTTCGTTACATCGTTGTGCGACTCTCGATACCTATGGTGTTTAGTCGTTGAGTCATTCCTATCATTAGTTTAGTTTAGTTTGCATTTGAATTTCATCCACTTATTGATTTCACACGTCTTATTCATTAGTCTAATAGTTCAATACCTAAGAGAATGACTAACATGCAAAAACTCGGGGAAAATACTATAAATAGGAACGTGTGCACCTGATGCGTGCTTACTGTCTCGAGTTAATGCAGCTGGGCGTACGCGTCTTTCCTTATGTTGTGGATGATTTCGAAGTGGAAAACCTGTAACAAAAGTCACACAATCCAAAGGAGACAGTACGATACATCGAGGTTGTTGGTAAGGAGCATGCTTGTGAAAAGAATAAGAGTCGAATTCTAAAAAAACGAAATAACTAAAGGATACGGAGCTCGGGTTGCCTCCCGAGAAGCACTTGTTTAAGGTAACGAGCCTGACCACGATGTTACTCATCAGGTGGACGTCCTCGACGTCGTCGTGTGCGTAGCGTCTCACGTGCATAGTGTGCGCGATAGGGTGTAGCATGCGGATCAGTTGAGTTCCTTGCATGATCAGTCATGTCTTCCCTAAGATTGGTCATGATATTCTCTAAGTCGGGCGCTAGATCGTGCTGTCCAAAAATTCTGGTCGAGCTGTCCATAAGTCCGGTTGTGTACTCCATGAAACCGGTTAGCCGTTCATCGCTTGTTTCCTTCAGCGTCTCCAGAAATTTTTGGTG
>CM071865.1:22671492-22684664 GCA_036759665.1 Gynandropsis gynandra
AGAGTGTGCATGACCGGGCATAAGGCCTGCACGAGCGGGTAGAAGTTGTGCCCGCTCGGGTCCTTGTTTTCCTCAACTAATTCCTAAGTGTTAGAACGGCCAAATAAGGAGAAATCAGATCTGGAAAAGGGGGAGTCGAAGCAGATTCGAAAGATTCGAAAGGGAAACATTTAGAGACATTAGGATAGAAGGAAAAAGGATGAAAGGACGGAACAAAGGATCGGGAGCAAGGAGGATCTATCGAAGACATCAGTTGATGAATAGGGAGCAATCTTATTCTCTTTCTATGTCGAATTTAGTATTCTCCTTTGTTTCTTTTGTTGTGTTCATGTCTGAGTAGATCTATTACCATGGGTTAGAGAGTATTGCAAGTATGTAACGAAGTCTTGTGCTTAATGAATGGTGGATCTTAATGCTTTCATACTTGTACGCCACTTGATATGAATGAATTTGGTATTTGATCATGTTTTCAGATTGATTGGTTGATCTTAATGCTTATTCCTGTACGCTACTTGAATGGATGATATTAGAAGTCTAATAAATCTACGCCTCAATGCATGCTAGATAGTGGACAAGTCTACGCCAGTCAGTTCCTATAGGAGAGCTTTAATTCCCTGAAATCGTGATAGTACCTAAGACCAATTATCTTTTTAGAACTTCGTTACATCGTTGTGCAACTCTCGATACCTATGGTGCTTAGTCATAAGTTTATCCCGTCGATTAGTTTAGTTTAGTTTGTTCGCAATCCACAATTATTTAATTTACACGTCTATTCCATTAGTTTAATAGCTTTAAGGTTGCATCAATTCCTTGTGCTCGACCCTAGTTGCTACACGATCCGTATTCTTGCGGAAGCGTTAGATCTAGGTAATTTATTACTTGAGTTAACGCACATCAATTGTTAAACATATAAAACCTGACAATTCCGTATTTTGGTTCGCCAAACCAATGAAATCCTCATGCGTCTTCAATCTAAAACATTTTCAACAATAGTAATTGAACCATCCAACACAACACTAAGTTTTGTGGTCTTTGTTAAACCATTCATCCAATAGAATCTATCAATTTAAAGTTTTCGTTACGGTGAACAACATCAAATCCTTCAAAGAGAAGAATGGTCCCTTCTTTAAGTGTTTCTTTAAATCGTGGAAACAAAGGCAACTCACACTCCCATACATTAATGTTGACTGGAAAAGAAAGATATTTAAACAACAGAAACATGAATAACTACTGTATAAAATAACATAAACTTAGTTAACATAAATGTATACCTTTCATCGATTAAGAGGAACTTGTTCCATATCAACTTGTTTTTTTCACATTTTGAGCCTCCCACATAGAAAACCCTTTCAATAATCTTTTGCATACTTTGACTAACTATAAACTCGTCAAGCTTATATGGATATCAGTGTTAGTATTTGTTGTATTAATTATTGCAGACATGACTTATAATATGAAAAAAAATGTAGTGAAAAGATTTCTTCACTTTTTGCTTGTTTCTTTTGGTTTTTATGGTACCAAAAATAGAGCAATACATCAACTTGTGTAGTTATCGACTGTTATGGTGAGTTAAAGTCAGCAATAAAAAACATTATTGCTGAAAGATACTGTTGTTACTAATTAGTATTCTGGTTTCTTATGACAAGCTGAATCAAGAACAAGGAAAATTCACTCCCAACAAGAATAACAGTGGGAATACAACGGTGTGCGCAAACGTGAGATGAAAAGCGATAGCGATGGGATTGATAGTGCAAACCAAAATAACACCGATGACATCTATGAAGCTAGGAAAAGAAGACCTACGACGTTCATAAATCTAGAAGGAGAGCGACGATAGCATGAACCCAGAAGAAGACCAACGACAACGATGGTGATGAGATCGACAATGAAAAGGGTAAGAAAAAGGAGAGCGACTAGACGTATAAATGATAAGAAAGAGAATTTGAGTGAGAGTCATGTCATTTTTAGGGTTAGGGGTATATTTTCATACCCAAACTCGAACTCGTGAATCTCATAATTTGCAGGTTCGAGTACCTTTTCACGAGTTTGAGATGAGTTTCGTGGGTATTTTTCCCACCCCTATTACAAAACATTTGTAAAAGAATGTGTTAAAATCTTACTCAAAAGTTTATCATACTCCCATGATTCACCTATCATCCTCGTGACTAACCATCTTCTCACATATATTATTTAGTATTTGATGATGTTTCTACTACTATTCTACACTATAAATAAACAAAAGAAACCCAACAAAAGTTTCCATTGGAAACGTGTCGTTTTGCATTGGGAATTACTATTTGCAATTTAAAACTAATGCAAAATTTTCATTCGCTATCGCACAGTTGGTAAACGGAAACCGGCGATCCAATGTTACATTTTGTGATTCAAATTGGAGTTGCCCTTTTTGACAGAATGGTAAAGCAGTTGTAACAAATATAAAAATGCAAAATGAGTTGAAAATAAATTTGGAGAAGTTGTCGAGTAATATAACAAAATATTGTGTTAGAAATGGTAACGCAATTTCAACGCAAGTTGCGTTACCTAGTCTACCGCTAATGTAAGGCTACGTTACATAACAATTCGCTAAAGAGTTCACATGCAATCCACGTTAAAAAGGCCAACGCAAATTGTATTGGAATTTTTAGTTTTTAAATAATTTTTATAAAGGAGAGAATGAATGAGAATCGAAGAATTATGAACCCAATTATGATCTTGAAACATTATTATTTTCGTCCATTACATGTACAAATAGGTAGGATATTTCCATTTTCTAATATGGTACAAATGATAAATACAAACACTAGTAAAGTATATTAATTATTAGAAGAAAATACTAAATATACATAATTTCTAAATTAGAAAAAAAAACTTATTTTTATAAAGAAGAGAATATGATGCTTCCTTGTTTCCTTTTGTTAGTGTGCGGCGCACAAGAGAATAAATACTAGGGAATTACAATGTTTACAACATATAAATGATCTAAATATTCTAAGTGGAGTAGAGTATTTAAATTTTTTCCTCAAACTTGAAATGACCTTAATGTTATACGGTGATGCCTCGTTTAAACCTTACCAACTAAAACCTTGTGGGATAAAACCTTGGTGAAAGAAAAGAGTACACTCACGATAATGTGTTTGATGAGATTGTTCAAACTTCTAGTTTTGATGAAGATCTTCAAGGCCAATTGATTAATGTAGTTCTAAACATATCTGATTGCTTGTAGTTTTGGAGAAGACGTCTGCCAGTTGATCCGTAGTTGTTGGTGTATGTGGTGGTGATTATGCCATCTTGGATTTTGTCTCAGATGAAATGGCAATACACCTTTATGTGTTTGGTTTGTTCATGAAATCTGCACGTTGATTGTCTTTATAGGACGATCATAACCCTCATCAAGCATACCGGCGTGCTCGTCTTCATCCATGTTTATAGTATATGGATTACAAGCTACACGTGGCCTCCTACATGGTTTCTTCGGGCGATTCCCACGATTTTCTTCCTCCATCCAACCCAATCATTACTTGAATCTTGCCTCATGCGGTGAAATTCGTCCATCAGCAATTGTATCGAATCGGTTCCCTTACCATAAGTGGGTTCATCGTGTTGACTTTCTGACTTAGACATTTGAAAATTTAAACAGAAAATGATGAAAGAAAAAAAATATGAACAAACCTCACAATATGTCGGAAATTGTTTTGCTCAATTTCTCTCTCTCACTTGCCTATCGCTTTCCTCAACTTCTCATTTTCGATTTAGTTTAGAACTCAAGAACAATACAAAGTTAGTTCCAACGCTTAAACTAAATCTTGACGCTAGAAGTGTGTAACATCTACGCTTAAGTAAAATTTCATAATCTAAGCTAGCGTTATTTCAAACTAAGGAGTCTTTATATTTCTTACCTAAGGACTCTCTTTCTATTTCAAACCTAAGGCCTATTTTTATTCTCTACCCTTTCTTTCTCTTTTTGTTTTTTGGATTTTCCCTTTTCTTTGTTTTTTTTTTCTTTTTTGTGTAAACGAAAAAAAACTAAAACAAGCTAAACTAAATCAAACTAAAGAAAACAAGATATAACTAGAATAAAAGTAAAAAGATAGAAATAAATTGGATAGACTAACGCAAGAATGGAGTTATGGTACCACTTTATATGATTCTAGACCGACGTTCTATTGTTATGAGGATTAAATAGGAATGAAATCTACTAGCAACCTGATAGTTGAAATCCACTAGCAAGCCGATAGTTAAACCCTACTAAAATCATCTATCAAGCGGTGCAACTGCTAGGTCGGGTTTGGTATTATTTAAGATCTCGAAGAAAGTGGCCTCATGTAAGCATTTTGTCGGAAGCTGTTGATGAGGTGACATATTGTTATGATGAAATCTCTCCAAAATTGGATGGGTAGGTGTCGATAAAACATAATGGTGCATGCAACCTCCATTAGATGTCCGCTTTTGCGCTCGACGACTATATTCTCTTGTGAAGTATATGGATAAGAGGTTTGATGCACGATATCTTGATCCTCCAAGAATGTTCAAAATTGATGGCTCGTGTACTCTCCTCAATTGTCTAACCTAATACACTTATGTTGCAACATAATTACAGAATTTCTTAAATGCGTCAAATACATAACGTTTGGATGTTAACAAGTAAACCCAAGTGTGTTTTGATTTTTTATTTATAAAGGTAACAAAAATTTTCTAGATTTTTTAGTTAATCTAGGTGATGTCCAAAATTTTCAATGAAAAACAGTTGTCACATTTTGTCTTAGATTCATGAAAAATAGTCTTACAGTGCTTTCCAAGTATGCATGTCTCACTTGTTTCATGATTATATTTGACATTATGTAACAAAATTTGCAATGTTTATAATGTGGATGCTCTAATCTAACATGTTGAATTTGAGAATTCATATTACTAGTAATATCAAAATAAATAAACGACTTGAAACTATTATCAAACGTTTTAAAACATAAAGACCATTTTTTTAGCGATTCTTCTCCAACGAACTTCTTTATCTTAATATCCTGAATCCAAAATTTGTTAGATTGTAAACAAAACACAAAATTTAAAATCATAAGGTAGTTTCTTAATAGATAATAAGTTATTTAAGAAATCATATACATATTAGGTTGTGGTATTTTTATTAAGAAGCTTAACGTCCCGTATTCCTTTCATTGGTATATTAGTAATGTTTGCAATTTTATGTTTCCTAATTAAGGTTATACAGTTTGAACTAAATTCGAATTTTTTATCATGTGAATCATGGATCTACAATACACTATAGTCTGATTGTTATATTTAGAAAGTTGAACGATGTTATCTGGATCAATTTGTTAACCCATGCCACGACCGAGGAGAAGTTTAACTTCTTCTATGTCATCCTTGGTTGCATAGGTTAATTCTTTATTATAGTGAGATGCCTCACGAGTCCTAGTTTGCTTGAGATGGGGATGGAGCAACCAATACTATTCCTTAATGTGACTCTTCTTCTTGCAGTGCTCGCATCAGAAAATGATGTGGTTAATCTCAAGTAAAAATTACCTAGACTAACGCTTCCACAAGAATACGGATCATATAGTATTACGGTCGAACACGAGGAATCGATGCAACTCTAAAGCTAGTAAACTAATGAATAGGACGTGTAAAATCAATAAGGGATGGGAATGCGAATAAAGATAAACTAACTAACTAACTATCAGATTAAACTCAATGAACTAAACACCACAGGTTTCGAGAGATGCACGATGATGCAACGAAGTTCTAACAAAATCATGGTTATAGATATTGTTACATATTCGGGGAATTCAAGCTCTTTTCTAGGGAATGACTCTTCTGATGCCTAAACCCACTATCTAGCATGCGTACTACCAATCTCCCAATTGTGTAATCTCACCTACTAGATGCATTAAGATCGCTATCCTAATTTCTAAGTTCAATCAACCGACCGGCCAAGGTTCTAAATCAATTGAGACTTCATATCATGGCTACGTTCCAAAATCCAACTCATCTCTCAATGCAATTAGATTTTTATAATCATTCATTCAAGCTACCAACAAGAATAAAACCATTACGAACAACCAATCAATTCGAAACGAACAAATATTATAACCAAGTATTAAGAACAAAACTTCATTACATATTGGTAGAACACTGGGTAAGTGACCTGCTCGGGTGCGGCGTGGATGATCGCGCAAGAACGCGATGGGAAAAGAGGCAGCCCGCTCGGGCTGTGTTGTTGCCCGCTCGGGCTAAGTTGCTGCCTGCTCGGGCTGTGGTGATGCATGCTCGGGCTGAGGCCCCGGGCGTGGTAATTCTTGCCCAACTCGTTCTCAATTTGCTGGACAAAATCACCGTAACAAATGCCCGCTCGGGCTAGGGAGTTACCCGTGCGAGTAGTGGCTATTCCTTGCCGATTCTCGTCCCGTTTGTCCCGTGATGATCCTCGAAGTTGGTACTTTGTCTCGTGTACGTCCTTTTGCTTCAAAATGAATGAAAACGAGATGATCATGATGCTTAATGCTTGGTAAAATCCAAATGAATGATGAAACTAACTATGAAAATAGATGAAAATACTACAACAAAATAGACGTTATCAAACTCTCCCAGACTTGAACATTTGCTTGTCCTCGAGCAAGACTAGAAAGAAGCAGGAGAGGAGTTAGACAACAACTGGAAACTAGCACAATCAACTCGAAAAGTCAGCCACCCTACGCAACAACGCGTCACACGAACATAGATCTAAGCGCACCGAATTTAGACCCCTATCTACTGAAAGCCACTAACTATGCAATCCTACACATGTCCTGAGTTCATTTCACTAACCCCTAGACAACATCCAAGCAATCTCCATACCTATTCTAATGTACAAACAGTTCGATATCATTCTTAAGACAGCTATTTTTCTTCTTTTTCGGTTCTCTTTTTTCTTCTTTTCATTTTTTCCGGTTTCCACACATTTTTTTATTTGAAAATTTCGCACTCGATTTCTAAGACGTCGGAGTTGAAGAGGATAGCCTTCTACTTAGACTCAGGTTGCCAATTGGCACACTCATAAGGTCTCGTAATCTTAGCGGAGTGAAGAGGTTGCGATTTTTTTTGCTGATTTTTTTTCTTTTGATTAACTAGTGTGAATACACATCGACTCTAACCCTTAGGACGTAGAAAAATCGCCTCGACCCACCACTTAGACCCGAACCATCAATATTGATGCACTCATGTCAATGTAGGGCGGAAAAAGTTAAAGAACTTAGTCTATTGACAGCGGAGTGCAAGAAATATAATGATCGAAACAAAACAAGGAATGAAAGGTACGCTCGGAGATATAAGTGCTTGGTATTGAAGCCAAAGGGAAGGAATACAACTATAGGCTATGGATTCATGCACGACCACTAACTAATCGATATCTAAAGGTATGCTTCAGCAAACCTAGACTTTTGTTCCCGATTCGACAAAGTTTATGTTTCAGCAAACCTAACTTTTGTTCCCGATTCGACAAAGTTGCACAAGGTGACTAAAGTTCGAAATTTTTCATACTAGATATCGTCCGTCTAATCCTTAAAAAAACAAAACGAAGAACTCAACATCTAAATCCTAATCACAATCATGACATTTGAAGAATATAGACTTGAACGGAACACCATCCCGGTGTTCAATACCTAAGAGAAGGACTAACACGCAAAAACTCGGGGAAAAATACTATAAATAGGAACGTGTGCACCTGATGCATGCTTGCTGTCCCGAGTTAATGCAGTTGGGCGTACGCGTCTTTCCTTATTTTGTGGATGATTTCGAAGTGGAAAACTTGTAACAAAAGTCACACTATCCAAAGTAGACCGTACGATACATCGGGGTTGTTTGTAAGGAGAATACTTGTGAAAAGAATAAGAGTGGAATTCTAAAAAAACTAAAACGAAATAGCTAAAGGATATGGGGCTGGGTTGCCTCACGAGAAGCGCTTGTTTAAGCTCACGAGCTTGACCACGATGTTACTCATCAGGTGGACGTCCTCGACGTCATCGTGTGCGTAGCGTCTCGCGTGCATAGTGTGCTCGATAGAACGTAGCACGTGGATCAGTTGAGTTATTTGCACGATCAGTCATGTCTTCCCTAAGATTTTTCATTATGTTCTCTAAGTTGGGGGCTAGATCGTGCTGTCTAGGGGTGGGCAAAAAACCCGCAAAACCCGTCCCGTCCCGAAACCCGTCCCGAACCCGCAAAAAAATTACTTGTACCCGTGGGTTAGGGTTTGGGTAATTTAATTTTAATACCCGCGGGTTCGCAAAAAATTACAAAAATACCCCTACTTTTACTTTATAATACCTAAATACCCCCTAACCCCATTTTAATTTTTCAGATGCTCTTGCTCTCTTGCTCACCCTCTCGCGGCGCCTCCCACCTATTGCTCTTGCTCTCTTGCTCACCTTCCTCCCGCCTCCCTCTCCGACCGGCTCCCACCCTCCTCCCTCTCCGACCGGCTCCCACCCTCCTCGCGCCTCCCTCTCCGACCGGCTCCCACCGCCTTGCTCACCATCCTCGCGCCTCCCACCCTCTTCCTATTGCTCTCTTGCTCGCGCCTCCTCGCGCCTCCCACTCTCTTGCTCACCCTCCTCCAGCCTCCCTCTCCAACCGGCTGGACCGACCGCCGAACGCCGATGATAACACGTAATCCGTAGTAGTTTTTATGTCATTCTTAGGTCTAGTTTTAGGTAGATTTATTAGATTTCATTCATTTATCGAGTCTATTCGAGGATTTCATCTACATTTCGTGTTTTGTGTAGGAAACGAAGACATGTCAAGAAACACGAGAGAAATTGGCAATTTAACCCCAAAATGACAAGGTTCACCTTGTGCAAGACCGTGGATTGAAGAGAACGTGCAAACACCGAGCGAAAGGAGCGAAAACATCATTTTAGGTCGTGCACGATCGGGCATTAGAAGGTGCCCGCTCGGGTAATCGATGCCATGACAACCCCGTAGCTTTACACGACTCGGGTGCTCAAGGAACATGGTCGGGCATGTGTGCCCGATCGGGTGGTAAAGGAGTGCCCGCTCGGGTTATTTGTCATCAAGATGTGCCGAAGGTTTGCACGACTCGGGCTTAAGAAGGACACGTTCGGGCATGAGTGCCCGATCGGGTGAAAATGGATGTGCACGGTTGGGTACAAGGTCTGCACGAGCGGGTAGAAGCTGTGCCCGCTCGGGCCCTTGTATTTCTCAACAAATTCCCAAGAATTATAACAACCAAATCAGATCTATAAAAGGGGGATTTGAAGGAGATTTGAAAGGGGGGACTCAAGGACGATTCAGAGCCATAGAAGACACGCTTGGAAGGATCAAGACGGACGGAACGAAGGATCCGAAGCATGGAGGATCTATTGCGGACATCGGTTGATGAATAGGGAGTCATCTCTTTCTCTATCTATGTTGAATTTAGTTTTCTCTTGTGTTTCGTTTCCTGGGTTCATGTCCAAGTAGATCTATTGCCATAGGTTAGAGAGTATTGCCAACATGTAGAGAAGTCTTGTGCTTAATGAATGGTGGATCTTAATGCTTTCATACTTGTACGCCACTCGTTATGAATGAATTCGGTATTTTATCATGTTTTCAGATTTCATGGTTGATCTTAATGCTTTCATTACTTGTACGCCACTCGAATGAATGATGCTAGAAGTCTAATAAACCAACGCCAGGGCATTAGACTTCGAAACTTAGCCATGATTTAGGGTTTAGCCGGTTTACAATCTACGCCAGGTCAATCGGTTAAATCTAAGGATTAGGATAGGGGTCGTAATGCGTCTATCCATGTAAGATACGCAATGGATACATTGGTATATGCATGCTAGATACCACTCTCTTGCCCACCCTCCTCGAGCCTCCCTCTCCGACCGGCTGGACCGACCGCCGAACACCGACGCCGACGCCCTGCTCTCCCTCTCCGTACAACAGGGTCAGGAAAAAGATCAAACATGGAGGTTTTATGTCCTCTCCTCCTGTTTTTTGAATTTATATTTTCATGTCAGCAAATTGTTTCTAGGCAAGAGGGTGAATATGAATAGGAGATACTATGCCATTATCAATTTCATTTTTCTATAAATTATGTGTGTTTAACTTAGCTTGGAATTCTTGTTTTAGGATTTTTTTCACAAAGAGATTATCTTTTTAAGGTAAAGCCATCTCGTTTCTCACATGCAGGTTCAGGTTTAGTTCCACCAAGATTAGATGCAGGCTCTAGAAGCTGCGAAAGGCTTGGAATATCTTCACGAACATGTATCACCTCCTGTGATTCACCGGGACTTTAAGAGTAGCAATATTCTCTTGGATAAAAACTTCCATGCCAAAGTATCGGATTTTGGAATGGCGAAAATAGGATCTGATAAAGCTGGTGGACACGTTTCGACCCGTGTATTAGGAACACAGGGATATGTTGCTCCCGAGTATGTTCAATGGATTTCTTTAAAAATATTCTTAACCTCTTAATATGAAGTTCTATGTTTTGAGTTTTTTTTAGTTTTGAGTTTTTTTTTGCGGGAGAAGTTCAAATTTCTGATATTTTTTCGTCTCTTTTCTTACAGGTATGCTTTGACGGGTCACTTGACAACAAAATCTGATGTCTACAGCTATGGAGTGGTCCTTTTGGAGTTACTAACAGGCAGGGTTCCAGTAGATATGAAGAGACCTCAAGGAGAAGGCGTTCTAGCATTCATGTAATTCCCTGTAGCGATTCCTCCTTGATTTATGAGTTTGGTCTATTCTTCTAGAGTCCGTTGTTTTCAGGAAGGAAAAGCCATAAATTTGGAATTGTAGGAATTTCTGTACAAAGTTCATTTTTTGTTTTCGTGACCAAAAGATGTCTTCACCTGGTGTCACGCTAAGTCCGGTCTGTAGAGAGCCGCCATTGGCCCTAGTTCATGTGAATCACTGTGTGTTTTGAGTTTTTTTTTAGTTTTGAGTTTCTTTTGCGGGACGGGTACCCGCGGGTTTTGAAAATTTTGGCGGGTTTTTGCGGGTACCCGAACAGCGGGTACCCGCACCTTGCGGGTACGAGTACGGGTACTAAAATTAGTTACCCGTGCGGGATGGGTTCGGGTGCGGGTAGTGAGAATCTCGTGGGTAACCGCGGGTGCCCACCCCTAGTGCTGTCCAAAAATCCTGGTCGAGCTGTCTGTAAGTCTGGTTGTGTACTCCATGAAACCGGTCAGGCGTTCGTCGCTTGTTTCCTTTAGCGTCTCTAGAGATTTTTGGTGTGTGAGCCTTTGTGGTGAAGGCTTCATCTTTACCTTGGGTGCCTTGTCAATGTTCCAATTGTGTGCTGGACGTTTGGTGTAGCTTCTCGGCATCTCGGGGTTGTTTATGTACTGATTTGCACCGCATTTAGCTCGGGCTGTGTAGAAGTCCCGGTCGGGGGGTTCCTTCTTCTTTTTGTTGTCAAGCAGCTCTCTTGGTACCTTGTATAATCCTTCTCCAGCTGCTATGAGATTCATATCTAGGGAATCCGTATTCCGAAATTCCTCACAAACTTCCTCGGCTAGATTCTCAAAGACGCCGTCGGCAATGGAGGTGGCCTCGGATCTGGTTTTACGTACTTTAGCTCCTCTTCCTCCTCGAGCTTCTCCTTAAGCTTGTTGACATTCGTTTCTGCTACTATGATAGATGCTTCACCCCTTTCAGACATTGAAGTAGGCTGATCCACCGTCTTACAATTCCTTAGGCAGATTTCGTTGACATGCTCACGAGGATTTGTTTATGAACCTCCCGATAGAACCTTTTGTGGTCGTGATGCCCCTTGTGCAAGTTGTGCAGCTTGCATGTCCAATTGTCTAAGCAAGCCATCCATCTGCTTATTGGCGCTTTCTTGTTCTAGTTTCACTCCCATCAATAAGTTGTTTTGATTTTCTAGTACTTCAAGGAAGCGGGCGAACATGGCGGTAACGTCGGGGGCTGCTTCGGGTTGGTTTGGTTGTGGCTGAGGCGCATATGACTGACAGTTCTGGGTTTGGAGCTGCGTCCATGGCTGAAAGTTCCCCAATTTGTGGCTGAGGCGCATATGACTGACAGTTCTGGGTTTGGAGCTGCGTCCATGGCTGAAAGTTCCCCAATAGATGTTGTGCATTCAGCATACCATCGGAGTTCCTATACGGGAAGTTTGGGTGATCGCTCCATCCGTGATTGTATGTATTCCCGAAAGGCTGATTGTAACTCTCGTAGTTCACTTCTTCATACCCCCAAACTTCTTGTTCCCATGATTGCTCCGAGTAATGCGGATGATATGAGTTAGACAACATATGATAAATTTCAGAAAGTTGATCTTTTACTTCAGCTATATAGGCATACAAAGAGTGGACCTTGTTCAAGTTACCTCACAAAATAAAGAACACAAAATTCGATTAAGCTCCGAGAGGTAAAAAAATTTGACTCAAGAAAAGAAAAAAAAACTTAAAGCAAAACACGAAAAACAAATAAGACTTTGGAAAGGACTGTGTCCTAATCTAAAAGTATCCTAACTCTAAAGTCGTAATCAATTCCCCGACAACGGCGCCAAAAACTTGATGTGGTTAATCTCAAGTAATAATTATCTACACTAACGCTTTCGTAAGAATACGGATCGTATAGTACCAGGGTCGAACACGAGAAATCGATGCAACTCTAAAGCTAGTAAACTAACTAAATCAGATTAAACTCAATGAACTAAATACCACGGGTTTCGAGAGATGCACGATGATGCAACGAAGTTCTAACAAGATCATGATCATGGTTATCGTTATATATTCGGGGAATTGATCATCTCGTTTTCATACGTATTTCTTGCACGATTTAGGAGACGTTTTTGATACATATGTGATGTTTTACGTATGATTTCGTATCCGTTTTACTTGCTTTCGTGCTTTTCATGTTCTTACAGGTTCTTACGCGTATTTGGATCATTTTGGAGCTAAAGGAGCATGCACGGAGCTAAGGAGCACTTCGGGGATCATCACGGGACAAACGGGATGAGATTGAGCATGGAGAAGCCTCCACCCGGTCGGGTACAAGCCTTACACGATCGGGCAGAACCCACGGGGCTTTGGACAGGACAAACCACACGACTCGGGCAAGCACATGCCCGAGCTGTTGCCTAGCACCCGAGCGGGCACAAACCTAGCACCCGAGCGGGCATTGCACCCCAGCCAGCAGACACGCGG
>CM071865.1:22691596-22704072 GCA_036759665.1 Gynandropsis gynandra
ATTAGATTTTTATAATCATTCATTCAAGCTACCAACAAGAATAAAAGCATTACGAACAACCAATCAATCTGAAACGAACAAATATTATAACCAAGTATTAAGAACAAAACTTCATTACATATTGGCAAAAGCTCTCTAACCATGGCTATGGACCTACTCGGACATGAACTTAGCAAAAGAAACACAAAAGATAACTATATTCAACATGGATAAAGAATGAGATCCCTCCCTATTCTATTACCGATGTCTTCAATTGCTCCTCCCCGCTCTGGCTTCCTCGCTCCGTCCTTCGCCCTTGTGTGTGCCTTCTGCTCTGTTTTCTCTCTTTGTTTTGTGTGAATACATCCCTGAAGCTCTCTCCCCTTTCGTTCCTTGCAGCAGCCACCTCTCTCTTTCCTTTTCTTGAGTTTTCCATTCTTGAAATAGTTGGGTGACGTTTCCATTACTTTCTCCAGCGAAATATCACTTATTCCTCTTCTCTAAAGGCGTTTTCCTTATTATATAAGTCTCTAACAAACTCTCATTTTTTTAAGTCAAATTTACTTATTTTGAGTTGCAGGTGATGGACGTGACCTGCGCGGGCTGGGTAAGTGACCCGCTCGGGTGCGGCTCGGATGATCGCGCAAGAACGCAATGGGAAAAGAGGCAGCCCGCTCGGGCTGTGTTGTTGCCCGCTCGGGCTGAGTTGCTGCTCGCTCGGGCTGTGCTGATGCCCGCTCGGGCTGAGGCCCCGGGCGTGGTAATTCTTGCCCGACTCGTGCTCAATTTGCTGGACAAAATCACCGTAACAAATGCCCGCTCGAGCTAGGGAGTTACCCGCGCGGGTAGTGGCTATTCCTTATTGATTCTCGTCCCGTTTGTCCCGTGGTGATCCTCGATGTTGGTACTTTGTCTCGTGTACGTCCTTTAGCTTCAAAATGAATGAAAACGAGATGATCATGATGCTTAATGCTTGGTAAAATCCAAATGAATGATGAAACTAACTATGAAAATAGATGAAAATACTAGAACAAAATAGATGTTATCAGAAAACTTTACGCTCAAGCCTTAGATTGACTTTATTGTAATGAGCCGCTTCTAGAAGACCTCCATGGAATATGCGTAATGATCCTTCATCCTTCTAAATTTGCATGAAAACTTTGTTGAATGATGAAATAGGATTCTGATGAACAACATGTTCTCCAATGTAGGATTTATCCGAAGTTTAAATAGCAAACACGTGGTCTTGATAGTCTATGTTGACAATCTTCTTTGGATCGGTGGTGATAGGACGAGTCTCACTAAACTGTGAGCAGAGATCTTTGAATTTCCTGAAATGATGGTTGAAGGGCTTCTTATCTTGCTGAAGCATGCTCAGCGCCTTCTTGATCTCAAAATGTACACTAGGTTGTAGGTGTTGTCGAACACCTCCTTTAGTTCGTTCCATAAGTAGTGTGCACTGCTCTTTTTCCCATAGGACCTCAGAAACGTGAGAAGCTACGGAATTTTTCAGCAGCACAAGAGCTCCCAAGGCTTCATGATATTTGATTTCATCACCTTTCCACATCTTTCTCATTTGTCTTTGATGAAGACTATGGCTTATTCACTAATACATCCATGATTTTGATGTTCCATTGAACAATGTTTGATATTCTCCTTCTTAGGAAAACACACGACTTGGGGAAGGAAAAAATTGAGCAAAAGTGAATCAAGATTCTAGTTTACTCGTATTGATACCATAAAAAATTTAAGACTATAGAAAGATTAGAAGAGATTTACAAGAGAATAAAGGAGATAATGTAAAAGAGAATAAAAGAATTACGAACTCAATTATGAGCTTGGTATATTATTATCTTCGTCTATTACATGTACATATAGGTAGGATATTTCCATTTACAATATGGTATAAATAATAAATGAAATATTAGTAATGTAAACTAATTACAAGAAGGAAATAGTAAATATAAATCAGAAAATGAAACTCGCTTATTTTCATAAAAAGACTCTAAGTGAAGTAGAGTGTTTAACACATAAGATCTCATATGTGTAAAGGACTGCCATGGGAGCTCCACAGCCGATTCTAGTTCGGCTATCTTTACGCTGCAATCTGCAATCTCAATTCGTTTTGCATTCACCACCATCGTTAGATCATCTACTCATCGCACAAGGCTCACAACCTAAGCGTACTCATGGGCATCCCCTCGTTCGTAGTCCTAGTGATCTTGGACTTGAACAAGTCTAAACTTAATATTTGTCCATATCGGTTAGGTTGGATGATCTGCAAAAGAAAATATTGTTCCAATATAGTAATACAAAAAATAATAATTAAATGAAATAATAATACTTATATATATATATAAAGGTCATCGGTTATGGTTTACATGATTTCGATTATGAGCCATCGCCTGGACTTGACGATCTTTTTTATTGCGTAAATTACTTTTTATATTTAAAAAATATAATTAAAATGTATAAATATTATACATGTAAAATGAGTTTTTATATGCGTCCTTCTCCTCAACCTCATTTGCCACCTCTTTGGCCTTGCCATGGACCCTTGTTTTTTCCTATCACTGGTGAATCTTTTGCATTAGCTCCACTAAGGTTGGTGGTCGTCCATATTCTTGTAGCTGGAAAAAACACACAAAGAAATAATATTAGATTGAAAAAATATTTAAGATAAAACTTATTTTAAAATAACTTACCAAGGCATGATAAACTTTCGCAAAAAGATTTGCACCAAATTTATGCATCAAAAGTGCATGATCTCGTGTGACGGGGGTCTTCCGATTCCCCTTGGCTCTCTCACTTCTAGAGGAATTTCGGACTCGACCAGTGCTCCTCTAATGTGTCTCAGATCTCTAGGTAGATGAAATTCTTAACTCAATTTTAAACTCCATACCAACTCTAAACCAACTCATGTTCTAACTCAATTCAACCCTAAACCAACTCAATGTCTAACTTAATTTCAACCTTAAACCAACTTAAACAAACATAAATTGGTTTAAACTAGCCTAAATTGATTTAAACCAACCTAAATTGATCAAACTAACCTAACCAGACCAAAGATGAATAACCACTACCTTTTCATGAGGCGGTTCAAAGATAAGATACATCTTAGTGGATGATAACAATGTAATAAGACATAACCACTTCACAAAGTAAGATGTAGGGTCTTGTTCCATTACCAAAGAAAAAACACTATGGGAAACAAATAGTTTTTGAAAATATAATGTTATTGCAATAATCGAGTGCAAAGGTATAATAAAAGACTTGTTGTAAAAGGATTTTCTCAAAAAGAAGGGATCAGTTTCAATAAAATTTTCTCATCTATTGTTCAACTCACAATAGTTAGAATTGTCTTGGCGATGTGTGCTACAATTGATAATCACCTAGAGCAGTTAAATGTTAAAATTGCCTTTTTTCATGGAGAACTTGAAGAAGAAACTTATATGTTCTAGACATAAGGCTATACATAAAAAAAGGAAAAGAAAACTTGGTTTATAGGCTAAACAAATCTCTATACGGTCACAAATAGGTGTTGAGATGTTGGTTAAGAGATTTGATTCTTTCATAATGAGCCTCAGATACAATACACTGAATCAAATCCTTATGCCTATTACTAGATATTTGGAGATGGTTATTTCATCATTTTGTTGTTGTATGTCAACAACATGTTGTTAGCAAGCCCCAACAATGATCGTATTAAAGAATTGTAGGATCAGTTGGCTAGACAGATTCAAATAAAAGACCAAGCATACAAGATTCTAGCGATACAAATTTACCGAGACATGAATAATAGAAATATTTGGTAGTCATAAAAGAACTACATCAAAAAAAGTCATGTGTCCCTTCAACATGCAAGAATATAAGCCAATTTCTATCTCCCAATTAATTTCAAGTTATCCTCTAAGATGAGTCTTAGCATAGAAGTAGAGATTATGGAGATGTTTCAAGTACTGTATGCATCAATAGTGAGAAATTTAATGTTTTTCATGTTTTGTGCAAAACTAGACATTGCATAAGCAGTAACATCAATTTGTCGATACATGGTGAATCCAGGAGTTGAGCAATGGAGTGCGGTAAAAATAATATTTTGATAACTCAAGGGCACCACAAATGTTGCATTATATTATAAATGATCAGACTTGACTATTACTTGCTCTCTTGATTCGGATTAAGCTAGTGACCTCGACAAAAACAAATCACATGATATATGTTTTCTCTTGCTAACCGTTTCATATGCTAAGTTTCAAACAAAACTATGGTCTATGATCGCAACATATAAGATAGAGGTTGAGTACACTACAACTACACAAGTCAATAAAGAGGCAATTTGGTTGAAAATATTGATGGAGAAGCTCGAACACAAGCAAGATAATGTTATCTTGTTTTTGTAGATTTTGTAAACAAAAGAAGATTCACTGGAAGCAAATTTAAAAAGATTGATAGCGAGCGAAAGATCAAGAGAATTAGAGAGAATAAGTTAACTATTCTCTTATGATTTGCTTAAGATACAAAGGTGCATATTTATACAACAAATCTAACACTAGAAAAGAGAAAAAACACAAGTACAAATGCTAAGCACAAGTATAGACGTATCATGCATGAGCTGGAGCGGTCAACAAGGCATAGGAGAGCGCAGAGCTCATAAATTGGCATTGATCGGCTGGAACGGGACACGGAGTGGGACGCAACAGGATAGGACACAAAGTAGGAGTGGGACGCCAAGAGAGCGGGAGCGGGACACGGAGCAGGACGTCAAGAGAGCGGGACGTGGCCAATTTTCTTCATATACTTAACATTCTCCCTCAAGCTTAGGCGTTTAAAAGCAACATAAGTGGATCCTCATTAAAACCTTTTCGGGGAAAACCCAAAAGGGAAAGAAATATCCGACAAAGGAAAAAGAGTATAACAGCTTATGAGCTCGAGGGACGATTGACTAAGCTTGAATGCGATGCCTTGGGACTGAAGATATCAATGAGGTCGATCCGATAATGGAGATCTTCGCAAAATTTTTCACTTATGGCTTTGGTGAAGACATCAGCCAACTGGTCTTAGCTTCTTGTGTATGTGAATTCAATGACGTCATCTTCGAGCTTCTTTCGAACAAAATGATAGTCAACTTCAATATATTTGTTCTTTTGTGGAACACCGAGTCGGTGGTAATGTGAATTACCGCCTGATTGTCGCAATGAAGCACTATGGCCTGCGAGGGTTCGAGGCCATGATCTTTGAGGAGAGCCCGGATCCAAATGAGCTCACATGTTGTATTTGCGATAGCTTGGTACTCGGTCTCAACGCTGGAACGAGAGACTATCGATTGCTTTTTGCTTCTCCAAGTGATGAGGTTCCCCCCGACAAAGGTACTGAACCTCGTCGTTGATTTTTGGTCTTTGCGGTCACTGGCCCAATCTGCATCACAGTATTCAATTAGACTAGTATCGTTGTTTTTACTCATTATTATACCTTTATCTAGAGAGTTCTTGATGTATCATTACTTCGGAGCATGCATATGCTGGTTGACCTGATTCATAGCATAACACAAGTCAGGTCTTGTTATCGTGAGATATATTAGCTTATCGACAAGGCGTCTATATTTTTCTATATCATGAAATGGTTCCACTTCATGTAAGCCTTTGAATTTTTCTTCGATGGGGGTCTTGGCTGCTCAGATCCGAGTTTACCTGTTTCATTCAAAAGATCTAGAGCATATTTTTGTTAAGGAAGAAATAGATTATCATTAGATCTAGTTACTTCAATTCCAAGAAAGTACTTAACTTCACCTAGATCTTTTATATCAAAAGTATCTTTTAGAAAACGTTTAACACTTTCTATTCCTTTATTATCATCACCTGATATGATTATATAATCAACATAAACTAAGAGAACGATGATACCGGATTTGTTTCGAATGATGAACATGGAATGATCAGCGTCACTCCTCTTAGGCCCATACTTTCGAACAGCATCATAGAGCCTAATATATCAAGCTCGTGGGGACTGTTTAAGTCCATAGAGAGCGCCCTTTAGTTTGCATACGATTCTTTTTTCAGTTTCGAGGCCCGGGGGAGGTTTCATATAGATATCTTCCTTTATTTCCCCTTGAAGGAAAGCATTTTTATCATCCATATACCACAAACTCTAATTAAGGTTAATAGCAATAGAAAAGATAACGTGAACAAAATGAAGTTCAGCAACAGGGGCAAAAGTCTCAGTATAATTTTCCCCATACTTCTGATTATACCCTTATGCTACTAGGCGAGCCTTGTAACATTCTACCTCACCATTACTTTTATATTTATTTTTATATACCCATTTGCTTTCTATGGGCTTCTTTTCTTTAGGAAGAGGGACAAGGTCCCATGTTTTATTCATTTCTAAGGCTTCTAGCTTCTTGGCCATGGCTTCCTCCCATTCTAGCTTCCGTTTGAGTTCTCTATAGGTTTGTGGCTCGATATCCCTATCAATTTTACTACTAAAATCTTTGTGATCAGTAGAGATAAATGCTAAAGAGCAAAATTTTTGAATAGGGTGTTTGGTTGCCACGCCATTGAAATAGGGTGTTTGGTTGTCACGTTATTGAATAAGATTAGGAATCCAATCCGAGATTGGTCACCTTATTCTAGTGCTTCTCTGAGGCACTATGTCATTTAGAATCCTTCCTTCGACTTCATTGACGTCATGATCCTCATTTTGTTTATGATCATGGCTTTGTTCTTCATTCTCATGATTTGAGGCCCTAGTTTCATCCTCATGATTTTGCTCAGAAGGTATGATCTCATCATGGCTTTCTTTTTCTTCATTTTCTGAGATTTCTTGATCATTTAGGTCTTCATGGCGCTTAGGTACACTTGGCAGGGGACCTGTTTCATTGTTAGTTTCCGAAATTGGATTTACTAATTTTTAAGGGATCAACCTATATCATTTGGTTCCGAGATTCCTTTCATCTCTTCCCAACTGATTTTATCATGAAGCTCTTGTCTTCGAGAAACATAACATCTCGAGACACTAATACATGTTGAGATTTTGGATCGAAACACTTGTAGCCTTTTTTATTTACTAAGTATCCAATGATTATGGCTTTAGTGCTCCTTGGTTCCAACTTGTTTTGTTGTGGGTAAGGAACAAGAACAAAACACACACAACCAAAAGGTATAAAGTACTCACGACCAGGTTTTGTAGAGTTTAATACCTCATAAGATAATTTGTCCTTTAGAACCTTTGTTGGAATTCTATTAATGATGTGATATGCGGTCATGATCGCATCGTCCAAAACCTTTTAGGAACATCTTGATCGAACATGATAGTTCCTTAGACTTCCATTAGATGCTTGTTCTTCCTTTTGACCACTCCCTTTTGTTGTGGAGTATAGGGACACGAGGTTTGGTGTGTAATGCCTTGTTCTTCAAGATACCTGCGAAACTAAAGACTAGTATACTCTCCACCATTGTCGGTCCTTAGACATTTTATTTTAGCATCATATTGAGTTAAAACATGCTTATGAAACTTCACAAATACATCATAAACACAACTCTTAGACGAGAGAGTATAAAGCCATGTAAACTTTGATTTTTCATCAATGAAGGTTACAAAATATTTCTTTTTATCACGAGAAACACATAGAGCTATGATCAACTCAAAACAGTTTTTGTAAACCGAAAAAAGTTTAGAAAAACTTGTTTTACATGATTTCCTAAGATGCAAGCCTCACAAACTTTATGTTTATCTTAAAGATCAAGAAAAATGATACTTATGAGGGTGTCCAAGTCTCCCATACCACATTGAAACTTTATTAATATTTGAGTTTGATAGAAACATGGACTCAGGATCACAATACATAGATTCGAGAACATAAAAACCATTGATGAGCTTTCATTTGCCGATTATTTGTTTGCTTTCAATATCCTTCATCCAAAATGAGTTAGAATCGAAACAAATATAGCAATTAAGGTCTTTTGCAAGCTTTTGGATAGACATAAGATTATTAGAAAAATTTAGAATAAAGAGAGCCCTTGTATCATGACCGAGAAGCTTAAGCTTCCATGTTCCTTTAATAGGAACACTCTCCCCATTCACAATAGAAACAAAGCCACTATAAGGTTTTATATCTTTAAGCAAGTCATGATTTTTTATCATATGATTTGTATCTCCAGAATATATTATAATATAGTTTCCAAAAATAGAAAAGGCAGAGATAGCATTACCTCCCTTTTCATCATCTTTGTTTGTTTCATTTCCTACCATAATCATTTGGAAAATCTCTTCGAGGTTTGCCTTGGTGAAAAACTCAGACTGAAAGGCCATATTAGCCTTACCTTGGTCGTCACGACTTTTGTTCTTCAAATGGGGGTGAAGGATCAAACAACAATCCTTTTTATGACCTTTCTTTTTGCAATACTCACAAGAGAATTGCTTTTTGATAGGCTTGATAGTAGTGGCTTGTCCAGAGGTGCTTTTGGAGGCATTAGCTCCCTCGGTCATTCCTTTCAAGAGTCAGTTTCTCCTTTCCTCCCTTTTAATCATCATATAAACTTCGTTAAACGAGGGAAACTCATTTTGGCGAAGTATATGATGAATAAGGTCGTTGTATTTTTCGTCAAGTGAGAATAAAAGGCAAAAGACCTGATCCCGGTTTGCTCTCTGAGCTATTTCCACAGGATCCGCAGTTTGAGGCCTTTGAGAATCGAGTTATGACCATAATTCTTTAATGATAACGTTATTTTGTTCTAGTATTTTCATCTATTTTTATAGTTAGTTTCATCATTCATTTGATTTTACCAAGCATTAAGCATCATTATCATCCCGTTTTCAGTCATTTTGGAGCTAAGGGACGTGCCAAGACAAAGTGCAAATATCGAGGATCATCACGGGACAAAGGGGATGAGAATCGAAATCGAAAGGCCACTACCCGTGCGGGTACTTCCATAGCCCGAGCGGGCAAAAGTTTGTGCACAATTTTGTCCAGCAATTTGTGCACGATTCGGGCAAGAAAAACCACGATCGGGGCCTCAGCCCGAGCGGGCAGCATGCCAGCCCGAGTGGGCACCACCTCAGCCCGAGCGGGCACCCCTTTTTTATCGCGTTTTTGCGCGATCGTCTACGCCGTACCCGAGCGGATCACTTTACTTGCCCGAGCGGGTCGCGACCGTCACCTGCAACTTCAAATAAGTTAATTTGACTTAAAACAAGGGGAAGTTCGTGGGGGACTTATACAATAAGGAAAATGCCCTTAGAGAAGAGGAATAAAGTCATATTTCGCTGGAGGAAGTAAGGGAAACGTTGCCAACTTAATCAAGATTTGGAAAACTCAAGAAAAGGCAACAAAGGGAGGTGGCTGCTGCAAGGAACAAAAGAGGGAGCTTGAGGGACGAATGATAGGACAGAAAGCAAGAAAGAAAAGAGAGTACATGTAGAGAGGGAGAAAGAGAGCCGAACGCACACACAAAGGCGAAGGACGGAGCGACGAAGCCGGAGCGCGGAGGAGCTATTGAAGACATCGGTAATAGAATAGGGAGGGATCTCATTCTTTATCCATGTTGAATATAGTTATCTTTTGTGTTTCGTTTTCTGAGTTCATGTCCGAGTAGGTCCATTGCCATAGGTTAGAGAGCTTGGCCGATATGTAGCGAAGTCTTGTTCTTAATGCTTGGTGGTTCTTAATGCTTTTTTGAATGAATGATTTTGGTATTTGATCGTTTTCAGATTGATTGGTTGTTCTTAATGCTTTCATTCTTGTACGCCACTTGAATGAATGATCATAGAAGTTTAATGAATGTATGCCAGGGGATTAGACTTTGGAACATAGCCATGATTTAGGATTAAATCGGTTTAGAATCTACGCCAGGTCGATCGATTGAATCTAGGGATTAGGATAGTGGTCTTAATGCGTCTAGTAGGTTAGATACACAATTGCGAAATTGGTATACGCATGCTAGATAAGTCTACACCAGTCAGTTCCTATATTAGAGCTTGAATTCCCTGAACTCGTGATAATATCTGAGACCATGATCTTGTTAGAACTTCGTTGCAACATTGTGCATCTCTCGACACCTGTGGTGTTTAGTTCATTGAGTTTAATCTGTTAGTTAGTTAGATAGTTTATCTTCATTCGCATTCCATTCACCTATTGATTTTACACGTTCTATTCATTAGTTACTAGCTTTAGAGTTGCATCGATTCCTCGTGTTCGACCCTGGTACTATACGATCCGTATTCTTGCGGAAGCGTTAGTCTAGGCAATTATTACTTGAGATTAACCACATCAAGTTTTTGGTGTCGTTGCTGGGGAATTGATTACGGCTTTAGAGTTAGGATACTTTTGAACTAGGATATAGTCCTTTCCGGAGTCTTTGTTTGTTTTTCGTATTTTTGCTTTTGTTTTTTCTTTCTTATTGAGTCAAATTTTTTTACCTCTTGGAGCTTAATCGAATTTTGTGTTCTTTATTTTGCGAGGTAACATGAACAACATCAACTCTTTGTGTGCCGATATAGCTGAAATGAATTCTCAACTTTCCGAAATTTGTCGTATGCTTTCTGACTCATACCATCCGCATTACTCGGAGCAATCATGGGAACACGACGTTTGGGGTATGAAGAAGAGATCTACAAGAGTTACAATCAGCCTTTCGGCAATACATACAATCAAGGATGGAGTGATAACACAAATTTCCCGTATAGGAACACCGATGGTATGCTGAATGCACAACATCAATTGGGGAACTTTCAACCATGGACGCAACCCCAAACTCAGAACTATCAGTCATATGTACCTCAGCCACAGCCAAACCAACCCGAAGCAGCCCCTCGACTTTGCCGCCATGTTCGCCTGCCTCCTTGAAGTATATGAGAGTCAAAACAACTTGTTGATGGGACTGAAAGCGGAACAAGAAAGTGCCTATGAGCAGATGGATGGTTTCCTTAGACAATTGGACACGCAACCTGCAGAACTTGCACAAGAGGCATCATGACCACAAGAGGTTCTATCGGGAAGTTCATAAACAAATCCTCGTGAGCATGTCGACGAAATTTGCCTAAGAGATTGTAAGACGGTGGATCAGCCTACTCCAATGTCTGAAAGGAGTGAAGCATCTATCACAGTAGCGGAAACGGCTGTCAATGAGCTTAAGGAGAAGCTCGAGGAGGAAGAGGAGCCAAAGTATGTAAAACCAGATCCGAGGCCACCTCCATTGCCATTCCCACAACGTCAACGCATGAAGACGGTAGATCAGCCAAATCCCTCGATATTTGAAAAAGGAAAAGAATCTAACACGGCAGCGGATAGAGCTACGGACATTGATAAGCACAAACCCAAGATGGAAGTAGAGTTCAGCTCAATCGACACACTTAAGCAGCCGTGCGCTATCGATTTCGTATTCCCGAATGACATCTTTGAGAATTTAGCCGAGGAAGTTTGTGAGGAATTTCAAAATACGGATTCCCTAGATATGAATTTCATAGCAGATGGAGAAGGATTATACAAGGTACTAAACGACCTGCTTGACAACAAAGAGAAGAAGGAATCCCCCGACCGAGACTCCCGCACAACCCGAGCTAAATGTGCAAATCAGTACATAAACGACCCCGAGATGCCGAAAGCTACACCAAACATCCAGCACACAATTGGGGCATTGACAAGGCACCCAAGGTGAAGATGAAACCTTCACCACAAAGGCTCACACACCAAAAATTTCTGGAGATGCTGAAGAAAACAAGCGATGAACGCCTAACCGGTTTCATGGAGTACACAACCGGACTTATGGATAGCTCGACCAGAATTTTTGACACATGAAGAGGGATATTGAGCAGAATTTTTGGACAGCACGATCTAGCCCCCAACTTAGAGAACATCATGACAAATCTTAGGGAAGACATGATTGATCGTGCAAGGAACTCAACTGATCTGCGTGCTTGGTGTGTCGGAAACACGAGTTATAAATATTCCTAGACCACTTCACCGCAAGTATACGGATCGTGTAGTACCAGGGTCGATCTCTAAGGACCAAAGCAGCCAAACTAAGAATAAAACTAAACTAAGACAGAAAGAGATAGAAAGGGATGTGATCCTAATTTCTAAAACTAATCTAAATGGTGACAACTATACTAGGTTGGGGATAAAGTCGGATATAGCAAACACTACGGGTGTATGGGATACCGGGAATCGCATGGATGAAACAACTAAGGATCATAGATCTATCAACTATTCTTGACAACGGGAAATTCATGCCCTAGGGTGAGGAGTGATTCTTCCGAGCCTAAACCTTCTAACCATGAATACGTGCAACCCTACCTTCCAGCAGTGATTAACTCGTACCCTGGCAGCATTACGTACGCAATCATTATCCCTAAGATGACTAACCGACCGGTCAGATTCTCATTAGCCAAACTTAATCTACAACTTAGCAGATCCGGATTCATTCTTTAACCTTCTAGCAAAGTCCGAAATCCTATGTCGCTGAGCGGTCAGCACTAGCGTAGGAATGATAATGCTAAGCGTA
>CM071865.1:22735075-22764103 GCA_036759665.1 Gynandropsis gynandra
TCTAACGAGCAACTTCGAGGATCATCACGGGACAAACGGGACGAGATTTAGCAAGAGGAGCCCGGTCGGGCACAACTCATACACGATCGGGCAAAGGCTACGGCGAATTTTGGTGCGCATTCACGCACGACTCGGGCAAGAAAATGCCCGACCAGATGCCTTATACCCGAGCGGGAGGACATCATGCTCGATCGGGCATCCCATGCGGATTGTGATCCGCGCGACTTGACCTAGCCGCACCCGAGCGGGCACATTGAGAGCCCGAGCGGGTCGCGACCCGAGTTACAAGCTAAGTTAAGTAAAATTAACTTAAAATAAAAGGAAGCTCGTGGGGGGGATTAAGGCAACACTTGGACCGACTTAAGAGGTATAAAAGAGGCCAGAGGACGACATTAGAAGATAACTTTACATTCAGTTCGTAATTGAGGAGAATTCTTGCGAGGAGGCAAGCGAGGAGCATTGGAGATCAACCCGACACTTCGGTTTCGCTTGTTTTTCATGTTCCTTAGACTTTCTATTTCGTTTATGTTTGTTTACAGACGCATGAGCGAGTAATTTGTTTGTTCTAGGAGAAGGGATTAGCCATTGGCTATCCCGGAACCACTTTCTATTTATCTTATCATAGTTCTTATGGGTTTAGTTCAAGGTGTCAGCCACGAAAGTAGGGGGCAACTTGTCTAGATCACGTGTCTATCCCTCGAGAGAGGGTAGATATCATATTAGGATCGTCTGTCTTAGATAGCTTAAACTGGGATTGCATGATAGATAGATTGATCGTTGGTTTCGGTAGTCTTGTGGTGAAACTGGATTCCTAGAACGTTTGTCCTATCGTTAAGAACCAATTCATTTATTTACTTTCAGTATTTCATTCTTCAATCATATTTGTTCGTTAGCAAGTTTGATTCATAGTTCGAGTTTAGATTGTGCTGCGTAGTCTCTGAGGGATCGACACCTAAAATACTACACACGTGCCATGCATTTGCGGGTAGTTTAGGTTATTTTGTTTAACTTTGAGAACGCATCAACGGTGCGAATCTTAATGTGCTTATCTGCCCAGATTATGAGATAGTTGAAACAAGAACAATTGCGGGAATATGGTGTGCTCTAAAACATGAATTCATACATAAATTCATGTCTAATAAAATGTACTGGAAGCAAATGCTATATGGATTTAAATTGGATGATAACAAGACTATTGAACTCGTGTATATGTTCAACTCACTGTTAGATAGGTATGATCAACTAAATGATGCTTTGAAGTATTCAATGAGATAAAATATGAAAATTGAGAAGATAATGTCTACATCATATACAGATGAGCTTGAATATAGATATGAAGGTTATAAACAAAGCTTGAGCAAAGGCCTGTTTGTGAGAGGAAAAGCTGATAAAAAAGAATTAGGGAACACCAAGAATAAATAAAAATGCAAAGTCAAAGAATAATTCATATATTGGATGCTCGTATTGTGGAAAAGAAGGTCACTATAAGAAATACTGCAAGAATACATAAAGACATCTAGATGAGCAAAAGAAAACATCATGAGAGGTAGCAACAGTGTCAGATGGAGATTATGAATCGAAAGTACTAAAATACCACAACAAGATTCACTGGAGGAATGGATTTTCGACTTTGGGTGCACCTTCCATATGACAAGTTAAAAATTAATGTTGGAGGGCGAGTTTTGATGGGAAATAATGAGACAAGTGAGATCAAAGGGATAGATGTGGTAAGAATCAAGTTTCATGATGGAACCACAAAGATATTAAACAATGTTAGATACATACCATATTTGAAGCGAAACTTGAGCTCACTAGGCTCATTAGACAAACAAGGATACTACAACAAATCACAAGATGGGAAGCTGAAAGTATGTTAAGGTTCACTACTCATGATGATTGGAAATTTAGAAAAAGGACTGTATGTACAGAAAGAAATCAGAGTCTCAGATGGAACTCAACAAATATTAGATAAACAAGATGAGAGCATGTTCTATCAAAAACGTATGGTTTATATTAGCAACATAGGTTTAGAGTTGTTAGTGAAGAAAAGATTTCTAGATAAGGAAAATTTTAAAGGGGTTGAGTTTTGTGAATATTGCATTCTTGGAAAGACTCAAAAGTAGAGTTTTAAAAAAAGATAAACATATATTAGAAAATATTTTGGAATATATACATTTTGATTTTTGAGGAGCTATCACATAGTAAAACACAATACTTTCTAAGTTTGATAGATGATCATTCAAGAAAATTTTTGGTGTTTTTCTTGGAAACCAAGGATGAAGCATTCTTCATGTTTGTTGAGTAGAAATCTCTAGTTGAAACTCAAACTCGGAAATGAGTGAAACACCTTCACACATATAAGGGACTCAATTTTTGAAACCAAAATTTCGATTAATTCTGCAATGATAATGGTATTTATATACATAAGACGTGTACATACACGCCACAACATAATTGTATAGTTGAGAGGGTAAAACACTCCATAATGAACAAAATTAGGATTATGATGAGTGATTTAAGACTTGGCAAAGAGTTTTGGACCGAGCTAGCTTCAATGACAGTTTATATGTTCATTCTAATCAGGGAATGTTATAGCCAAAGGAAAAACAAGAGGTCTTTCAAGGAAATCCTAGTGGAGTGAAGGGCTACAAGATTTAGTTAATTGAAGAAATATAATGATTAGTGACCAGTGATATTGTTTTCCGAGAAGATGCCATGTGTAAAAATGTCATGAGGAATAACAGGTGGAGAAAACTAAACATGAAACTAACATGGTAAGTATCACTATACCAAAATATGTTCTATGTAGAAAATATCAAAATTCGGGTGGAATTAGTCAGGAATCTTATTCGGAGCTAGAAGAACTCATAAAAGAACTGCAAGAGCATGATTCATGTAATGATACAAAGGAAATGAGAGTAGTGGAAACTCATGGACAAAATTGTTGGAAGAACAATCTAACAGTCACATATTGGCTTGAGATAGAGAAATAAGAGTCATAAAACCACCTCAAAGATTTTGTGAAGATAATACTAAGGCATTTGCTTTGACAATAGCAAATGAAATGGAATTAGATGAACACAAAGCTATCAACAGACTATTAGATCAAGAGACATGAATTAATGGCTTCAAGCAATTCATGAAGAGATAAATTTGATCGACCGAAAACAAGAAAGTTATAGGGTCAAATTGGGTATTCAAAAGAAAACCAGGTATATCAAGTATTAATGAGCAAATGTTTAAGGCTCAACTAGTTGCGAAGGGTTATTCACAAATTGACAGAATAGATTACCATGAAATCTATTTTCTTTTTGTAAAGCATGTCTCGATTAGATTGCCTCTTTCTTTGGTAAAATTAAGTATAGAAACTCAAACAAATAGTTGTAAAACCAACGTTCTTACATAGGGATTTTGAAGAGAAAATTAATATGGTACAATGTGACGATTTTGAGACAAAAGGTAAGAAACAAAATGTATGTTTTCCTCAAATGTAATCTTACGATTTGAAACAATTTCTCAAGCAGTGACATAAGATATTCTATACATACATTACACTAAAAGGATTTCTGCAGTAAACATGGTATGTGTGTGTATTACAAAGAGTTTTAGACAAGTTCAGTTACATATTTGTTAGAATATATGGTTTATATGTTAATTGCTTACATCAATAGAAGTAAAATTAAAAAGGTTAAGGAGATGCTTGGAAAAAATTTGAGATGAAAGATCTTTATCAAGCTAGAAAGGTCCTTAAAATGGACATTGAAAGGGATTGAGAAAAAAGATACTACCATTGTCCTAGAGGAACCACTTGAAGAAGGTGCTCAACACTTTGGGATGACATATGCCAAATATTTTCAGAGTGCAATGGGAACTCATTTTAGATTGCAAAGCATCAAATAATATCATAAATAACTATACCTAGTTCCAACATCTTATGCAAATGCAGTTTGAAATGTCATGTATGCAATGATACACGACCCAATTTAGCATACAACATTGGTTTGGTGAATAGGTTTATGAGAAGACTAGGTGAAGAACATTGGTCTGTGATAAAGTGGATCCTTAGGTGCATTGAGAGCGCACTGAATATGAAATTGAAGTTTCATAGGAAAAGAAATTCAAGGTAACTGGATTTTGTGATTCGAATTATGTTTCAAAATTGGATAAGAGACGTTCAATCACGAGTTATTTTTTTACTATTGGTGAAAATTTTATAAGTTGGAAGTCATTGTTACAACATATGGTTTCACTCTTAACCACAAACGCTATGTACATGAAAATGGCAGAGGCATTTAAGAAAGAACTATGGCTCCAAGGATTGGTAAGGGAACTTGGAATTGGAGAAAAAAATTTAATATATTTTTCGATTAACAAAGTATTATTCGCCTTTTGAAAAATAACGTATATAATGAAAGAATGAAACGCATTTATTTACTATTATTATTGCACTTTTTGAGAGACATAGTAGCAAAAGGGCTGGTTCAAGTTCAAAATATAGGAATAGAGGAGAATCTAACATATATGTTAACTAAACCTCTCCCAATGAGAAAAATCAAGAAAGCCTAAATTTTTGCTCAAAATTACAGAGATATATCATTTATGATTGAATTGCCAGGTTCTCTAGAGGACAATCCATATTTTTCAAAGTCGTGGTGAAAATTGTAGTGCTAGTGACTAGGAAGAATTGTGAACCGTTGAAGTGAGTTTTAGTGTTGGTTACACTGAAGAGGAAGAATAAGGCTTAAGAAGATATTGCATATGGGTTACATTGACATTGTGAATTTTGGAGCTAATGGCATTAAAATAATTTTATCTCTCAATTCTTAAGAAGTCGTTAGTAACAATATCTCTTCTCCGACATATAAAACAAAGGAGAAGAATGATTGTGTCGGTTCTTCAATTTTTATTTATTCTTGTAAAACTCTTGGTGATTTTTAGGGTTTGAGCTCCAGGGTAATTGTGTGAGTCGACACAATTGAAATTCTTGACATTGAATTTCAGTATAATCTGGTCGTGGTGTACTTCTTCTCAAAATGAGGAGGGAGAACATGTAAAAATATCTTCGTCTTGTCTCATATTCTCATTTATCTTTTGCATGAGTTTTTTGTTTATCATCAATATGTTGATCGGATTATTTGGTTTTGATGTGATCCCACTTAGCTCTAGACGAAGGTTGAACGGATAGGCCTTGCTGCAGCCGAGTCGCACGACTCTTCGCACAAGGTGGATGGAGCGATTGGTCACACGAGAGTTGCGGAAAGACTCTCGATTCACCGGCCCGTATTCGAAGGATATTACGCACCAATGAAGAACGAACGGACGTTGGATATGACGCACCAACGGGTTTGCTGGATATGACGCGCCAACAAAGAAATGATTTCACAAGGAAAATCAAGTTCAATTCAAAATTCAAAAATTGTTCGAAAATACATCACCATGGCTGGCCATATGTAACAAGAAATGACCATGCGAAACATAAATGCAACATTAAATGCTAAGTCACTCTGCAAGGCAACATATTAATGTTTCTAGAAAATAGCTAAAGACATAAATAAGACAAGTCGTAAGATGTGCCGTTGGGTTGCGAATTTATCTTGAAACCCTCGGGTCAACAATTAGGTCGCGGAAAGTGAATCGTGACCTCGTTAAAAATCCGTCGTTGGAAAACCCCGTGGGACAAAACCAACGAAGGGAAATGAGTACATGCGAGTCACTTGCCTAATTATTGACCGTTGCGAGTTGCGTCTTGGGTCGTGCAGGTTGTGTCTCGGGTCGTGCATGTCGCGTCTTGGGTCGCGTTGGTCGCATCTTCTTCAACGATGTAGATCACGTCCTCCTCTGCATTACCGATCGCATCCTCGACGTCGTCCGGGATCATATCAGGTTTCAACACCAACAACTTGCTACCTTTTTTAAAATTTAATGACGTATTGTGTGTCTAATGAAAATATAGAATCCATCAATCCTTATGTACAAGTTTTGTCATGGTTCTTGAGTATCTACCCAAGGTTTAGAAATTGAAACTGAGCTTCGTCTCTTATCCGATCGAAACCTTGAAAAGTTCTTTGTTTTTTTGCCTCGAATCCTAAACTCAACCTTGAGCCTCTTTTTTAACACATTGAAATTTTGTTTAATTGACATACTCAAACCCAAAAATAAAACCTCGATATTGATTTTGATCTTATCTAAATCGTTCATAGTCTATCACAATTCATGTGATAACCAAGACAAACACATTGAAATGCAGCGCTTCATGTAGATCACTATCGAAAAATGCAATCTAGGTCAAGGAATTTTACTTCATGCTAATTGTAAGTTACATATATTTTGTTGGTGTAATTCATATTGAACATATTGCTAAAGCACATGAAAATCACTCTAAAGATGGCTCGTGCAACTCGGCACATCACCACAATCATTGAAATCAAATAAACAACAAAAATTATCTCCTTTATCCACTAAAGTCGAGTATTGTACCATGGCAGTCAAAACTAGAAAAACTTATTTGGCTACAGATCTTCTCTCTTCTATGGGATTTTATCATCCCTCCCCGATGCTATTACACTAGAACAACCCTTATGTCATCCATTGACACACCAACAACACAAGGACCTGTCACTAAAGCTAAAACGAAGAAGATGGAGAACGTGTTTGCTTGATTCGTGTCGGACGAACTTGCTAAGCCAACACAAGTGCATCAAAAGACATCAAGGGAAGCTTATGTGGTGATAACACGTAATCCGTAGTAGTTTTTATGTCATTCTTAGGTCTAGTTTTAGGTAGATTTATTAGATTTCATTCATTTATCGAGACTATTCAAGGATTTTATCTACATTTCGTGTTTGGTGTAGGAAACGAAGACATTACGAGAAACACGAGAGAAATCGGCAATTAACCCCAAAATGACAAGATTCAGCTTATACAAGACCGTGGATTGAAGTGAGCGTGCAAACACCGAGCGAAAGGAGCAAAAACGCCATTTTAGGACATGCCCGCTCGGGTAATGGAAGATGCCCGCTCGGGTAATTGATGCCAAGACAACCCCGTAGCTTTACACGACTCGGGTGCTCAAGAAGCACCGTGAGTTTTACCCGCTCGGGCTCAATACACACATGGTCGGGCACGAGTGCCCGCTCGGGTGAAAATGGATGTACACGGTCGGGTACATAGCTTGCACGATCGGGTACAAGATGTGCCCGATCGGGTCCCTAGATCTCAACAACTTTCCTAAGTTTTGGAACGGCCGAATCAAGGGAAATTAGATCTATTTAAAGAGGATTCGAGCTAGAACAGAGGGGGGACGACGAAGGGGGACGATTCAGAGGCATTAGAGCACGAATTGGAGACATCACGGAGGACGGAACGAGGGATCCGAGGCATGGAGGATCTATTGAAGACATAGGGAGTCATCTCTTTCTCTATCTATGTTGAATTTAGATTTCTTTTGTGTTTCGTTTCCTTAGTTCATGTTCGAGTAGATCTATTGCCATAGGTTAGAGAGTATTGCCAATATGTAGAGAAGTCTTGTGCTTAACGAATGGTGGATCTTAATGCTTTCATTACCTGTACGCCACTTGAATGAATGAAATCGGTATTTTATCATGTTTTCAGATCTCATGGTTGTTCTTAATGCTTTCTCTACCTGTACGCCACTTGATTGAATGATCTTAGAAGCCTAATAAACCAACGCCAGGGCATTAGACTTCGGAACTTAGCCATGATTTAGGGTTTGCCGGTTTAGAATCTACGCCAGGTCAATCGGTTAAATCTAGGGATTAGGATAGCGGTCGTAATGCGTCTATGCATGTAAGATGCACAATGGATACATTGGTATATGCATGGTAGATAGTGGACAAGTCTACGCCAGTCATGGTTGTTCTTAAAACTTTTCCCTGAACTCCCTATAGGAGAGCTTGAATTCCCTGAACTCATGATAGTACCTTAGACCAATTATCTTGTTAGAACTTCGATACATTGTTGTGCAACTCTTGATACCTATGGTGATTTGTCGCTGAGTTATTCCCATCTTTAGGTTTAGTTTGCATTTAGATTAGTTTGCATTCCCCTACGATTTGATTCATCACGTCTTATTCATTAGTTTAATAACTTGTAAGTCGCATCAATTCCTTGTGTTCGACCCTAGTTGCTACACGATCCGTATCCTTGCGGAAGCGTTAGTCTAGGTAATTTATTACTTGATTAAACGCACATCAAGTTTTTGGCGCCGTTGCCGGGGAGTTGATTACGATTTTAGGGTTATTATTACTTTTGATTAAGACATAGTCCTTTCCGGAGTCTTCATTTATTTTTCGTTTTGTTTTGTTTAGAGTCATAAAAAAAAATAAAAAAAAAGAGAGAATTATTACCTCTCAAAGCTTAATTGAATTTTATTCTTTATTTTGCGAGGTAATATGAACAACAACAACTTTTGGAGTGCCGATATAGCTGAAACGAACTATCAATTTTCAGAACCTCGTCATATGCCATATAATTCATACCGTCCATCGAAACAATCATGGGAACAAGACGTTTGGGGAAATACCGATGGTGTGCTGAATAGTCAATATGGATTTGGGAATTTTCAGCCATGGATGCAACCCCAAATTCAGAATTATCCATCATATACACCCCCATGTCCGCAACAAGAGGCCAACTCCGATATTATGTCCATGCTTGCCCAAATCTTACAAGTGCAAAAAGATCAATCCAATGAAATTAGAGCATTGAAAACGCACCAAGAAGAGATGCGAGCGAGTTGTAGAGACATGAATAATGAGTTTAAGGAGATAATAAGGCACGTAAAGATCTTGGACGATCAAGTTGCACATCTCGCTGCAAGTTCCTTTGAACCACAAGAGGTTCTAACGGAAAATTTAGAAACGGATCTTCATGAGCACGACAATGAAATTTTCCTAAGGGATTATTTGACGATGTATCGACCCATTGCAATATTTGAAAGGAATGATACATCTATCACAGTAGCGGAATTAGATAAGCTTAAGGAGAAGCTTAAGGAAGAGGAGGAACCCAAATATGTAAAACCGGAACCTAGACCACCTCCCTTACCGTTCCCAAAACATAGACGTACAAAGACGGTAGATAAGCCAAATCCCTCAATGAGTGACAAAGGAGATGAACCTAATATAGGAGTGGACAAGGCTATGGGTATTGATGAGGCTATGACGAAACCCGAGATGGAAGAAAAGTTCAGCTTGATGAACACACATGAGCAACCATGCGTTATCGATTTTGTGTTCCCCGACGGCATCTTTGAGAGTTTAGCCGTGGAAGTTTGTGACGAATTTGAGAACACGAATTCCCTAGATATGAATCTCTTAGCAGCTGGAGAAGATTCATACAAGGTACAAAATGAGCTATTTGATAATGAGAAGAAAAGGGAATCCACAGAACGAGCCTTCCACGCGACACTAGCCAAACGCGGCTCAAATCAGTACACGAACGATCCCGTAATGCCGCGAAGCTACATCCAACGTCCAGCACACAATTGGGACGTTGACAAGAAGCCCAAGGTGAAGATGAAGCCTTCACCACAAAGGAGCTCCACTAATCCACGTGCCGCGCCCTATCGAACATACTATGCACGCAAGAAGCTACGAACGCGACGACGTCAAGGACGTCCATCTAATGGGTAGCATTTGGTCAGGCTCGAGACCTTAAACAAGCGCTTATCGGGAGGCAACCCGACTTTTCCACTTTTGCATTTTTCATTTCATTTTTCTTTTGGACTATTTCTTTTTCTTTTCATATTGATGTACTTGGTGGAATCGTATTCCTTCCTCTGGATTGTGTGATTCTTTTCACAGGCTTTTCAACGTTGATATCATCCTTGAGGAGGAGACGCATACAACGTCCGGACACAAACACGGGATTGCAAGATACACAAGGTGCACACGTTCTAACCCTTATTCTTCCCGTTGTTTGGTATGCGAGTTTCTTCTAGGTTTTGAACACCGGGACGGTGTCTCATTTAAGTCTGGGGGGAGTACTCGTCGAGTATTGTCATGTGATTAGGATTGGATTATTAAGGTTAGATTTTGAGTTTTGTTTTTAGGAATATACGGATGGATACCTAGCATGAATTGTCGAGCTTTAGTCATTATTGTGCGACTTTGTCGAATCATGAACTAAAAAGTCTAGGTGTGTTTAGAAGTCTTCTTGATTTCCGATTAGTTGAAGTAATTGTGCTTGAAACCATGACTTATAGTTACATTCACCTCCTAGGTTTCAGTACCAAGTATCATATCTCCGTGTATACCGATTATTTATTGCTTGTTTGATAGATTTTTATCGTTCATTAGATTCCACACGCTTATACTCCGCTGTCAATTTTCGCCTTGGATAAGTCTTGACTATTTTAGGTTTTCATTGACATGAGTACATCGAGATCGATGGTTCGGGTCTAAGTGGTGGGTTGAGGCGCTATTCTACGTCCTAAGGGTTAGAGTTATGCGTATTCTTCATAAAAAAATAAAAAATCAGAAAATAAGTTTCAATGACGCATCTCTTCACTCCTCTAAGGCCGCGCGACCTTATGAGTGTGCCATAGGCAGCCTGGGTCTAAGTAGAAAGCCACCCTCTTCGACTTCGACGTCCTAGGAACAAAGCGTGGATCTATAAAAAAAAAGAAAAGAAAGAAATAAAAAAAAAGAAGAATAAGAACGAGAATTTGAGCTTAATGATATCTCAAGCTTAGAAGAGTTTGGTATGGAGATCGCTTGGACGTTGTTAGGAGTACGGATTAGACTTAGGTCATTGGTAGGATTGCATGGTTCGAGACTTTTCGGATTGATAGAAGTCTGAACTTGGTACGCTTAGGCTTGCGTTCATGTGACGCGTTGTTTTGCATGATGGCTATTCCTTTGATGTATTTGTGCTAGTATCCGATGTTGTTTAGCTTTTCTAGTACTCGACTCTAGGTTTGCTCGAGGACGAGCAAAAGGTTAAGTCTGGGGGAGTTTGATAACACGCAATCCGTAGTAGTTTTTATGTCATTCTTAGGTCTAGTTTTAGGTAGATTTATTAGATTTCATTCATTTATCGAGACTATTCGAGGATTTTATCTACATTTCGTGTTTGGTGTAGGAAACGAAGACATTACGAGAAACACGAGAGAAATCGGCAATTAACCCCAAAATGACAAGATTCAGCTTATACAAGACCGTGGATTGAAGTGAGCGTGCAAACACCGAGCGAAAGGAGCGAAAACGCCATTTTAGGACATGCCCGCTCGGGTAATGGAAGATGCCCGCTCGGGTAATTTGTGCCTTGACAACCCCGTAGCCTTACACGACTCGGGTGCCAAAGGGACATGATCGGGTATGAGTGCCCGATCGGGTGGAAATATTGCGCCCGCTCGGGTTGATGGTCATCAAAACATGCCGTAACTTTGCACGACTCGGGCTGAAGAAGAACACGATCGGGCAAAGGTGCCCGCTCGGGCGAATATGGATGCACACGGTCGGGTAAATGGCCTGCACGATCGGGTACACTATGTGCCCGATCGGGTCCCTAGATCTCAACAACTTTCCTAAGTTTTGGTTCGGCCAAATCAAGGGAAATCAGATCTATTTAAAGGGGAATCGAGCAGAATTGAAAGGGGGGGGACTCAAGGACGATTCAGTGCCATAGAAGACACACTTTGAAGGGTCGAGAAGGACGGATCTACGGATCCGAGGCATGGAGGATCTAATGAAGACATAGGGAGTCATCTCTTTCTCTATCTATGTTGAATTTAGATTTCTTTTGTGTTTCGTTTCCTTAGTTCATGTTCGAGTAGATCTATTGCCATAGGTTAGAGAGTATTGCCAATATGTAGAGAAGTCTTGTGCTTAACGAATGGTGGATCTTAATGCTTTCATTACCTGTACGCCACTTGAATGAATGAATTTGGTATTTATCATGTTTTCAGATCTCATGGTTGTACTTAATGCTTTCTCTACCTGTACGCCACTTGATTGAATGATCTTAGAAATCTAATAAACCAACGCCAGGGCATTAGACTTCGGAACTTAGCCATGATTTAGGGTTTAGCCGGTTTAGAATCTACGCCAGGTCAATCGGTTAAATCTAGGGATTAGGATAGCGGTCGTAATGCGTCTATGCATGTAAGATGCGCAATGGATACATTGGCATATGCATGCTAGATAGTGGACAAGTCTACGCCAGTCATGGTTGTTCTTAAAACTTTTCCCGAACTCCCTATAGGAGAGCTTGAATTCCCTGAACTCATGATAGTACTTTAGACCAATTATCTTGTTAGAACTTCGATACATTGTTGTGCAACTCTTGATACCTATGGTGATTTGTCGCTGAGTTATTCCCATCTTTAGGTTTAGTTTGCATTTAGATTAGTTTGCATTCCCCTACGATTTGATTCATCACGTCTTATTCATTGGTCTAATAGCTTTAGAATCGCATCAATTCCTTGTGTTCGACCCTAGTTGCTACACGATCCGTATCCTTGCGGAAGCGTTAGTCTAGGTAATTTATTACTTGATTAAACGCACATCATGTGGCATGCCAACAAGTTAACGTGGTCGAAGAAAACAAGAAGCTAGGAGAGCAAAAGGCGCTCGGACTGAGCAAATACCGCTCGACCCCAAGCGAATCCTTGGATAATAGAGACTCAAAGCGCTCGACCCAAGCAAACTTACTAAACCAAAGGAGCATGCAGAAGGACTGACCGCTCGACCCGATCACTAAAGGACTCGACTGAGTTTTGGAGAGCTCGACCTAGCATTACTTTCGCTCGGCCGAATATTTTTAGGTATTTCAAATTTAGAGTTAAGACTTAAACGGAGCTCGACCGAACAATTGCACCACTCGACCAAGCATCTTAGTCGGGTTTAGTTCAGTTGTTTTATTCCAGTTTATTTTGATTATTATTTGGTCCCTATAAAAAAAGGACCATTGTATGATATTTTTACCCAAGTTCTTATTAATAAAATTGTCTCTTTTAGCTACCAAATTTTTTAGAGATTTCGAGTTGTTTTTGACTCATCAACAATGGATCACAATTGTTGTTGCGTCATTCGTTGTGTTTGAGATTCTCTTGTCGAGTTTTAGTTTGGGTTTATGATGTTCTTCCTTTGGAAAGATAAGCTATAGGTTCAACTATCGGGTTTCTAGTGGATTTCAGTCCAAATCTATCCTTCTAACAATAGAACTTTCATTTAGGACCATTTCAAGTGGTATCAGAGTTTCATTCTTGCGTTAGCCTACCCCATTCGTTTCTATCATTTTATTTTTATTTTTATTTTTTTCCTTATTTTGATTGAGTTAGCTTATTTTAATTTTTTTACGTTTACAAAAAAAAAAAAGGAAAACACAAAAAAAAAAAAAGAAATTACCAAAAAAGGGAAAAACAACAAAAGAAAAATTACAAAAAGAATAACAAAGAATGTAAAAAACCGAAAAAAAAAAAAAAAGATAAGGGTAGAAAATAGAAATAATCCTTAGATAGAAATATTTCATTCCAAATCTATTCTCCTAACAATAGAATTTCGATCTAGAATCATATCATTGTTACGAAGCTAATCTTTTGTGAGTGCACCAAACATATCTGACGATTGTCATTTTTTTCGTCATCATGTCTCTTCTCGTGTCATCGTCGCAACGCACGTCATCACGTATCTTCTCATGCAAAATTCGAAAATAAGAGATTTTATAAACAATAAAACTAGATATATTTGTTTACAATAATACGAGTTCTAAAATTTTTTTCAAAATATATATATATATATATAAATTCATAAATTTTTTAACTTTTTCTTTTAAAAATTTGAAATTTTTGTGACAAAGTAAAAAATAGAGATCTCTAAAAATATTTCTCTCGGTAAAATATATCTAATCAACAAAAGTGTTTATTTTCTATCCAAATTAGTGTTCTTATTATGCCAATATCAAATAATTTTTTGTTATATTTTAACGTTTAGGAATGAGTTTAATAAAACATAATTAATCTAAAGACAAGATTTTTTAAATAATTAAGTTATGAATGATGAACAAAAAAGTCGGTGAGTTTTTTTTCTTAACGCACCATACCATGCATGGTTTCTCATCTCATTTTCATTTATTCTTTACAAAAGGACAACTATAATTAATTGAATATTAAAAACTCGCTGTTTATATATCTGAGTAAGTATACATGTTATTTATAAATAAGTGAACGACAACAAAAAGTCTTAAAATAAAAAAATGATCATATTTTTCCAAAAATTAAATATATGCATTAATCCATATTTATTTATTTTTATCTTTATAAATATTTTTAAAATTTTGAGTAAAAACGAGATAAGAAAATTAAAAAAAATTAAAGTGTTTATGAATACAAAAATATTTAGTTTATAAATTAACAAAAATTACGTTTTAATAGATTTTTGAATAATAGATTTAATAAGTTCTCAGATTCTCATATCTAATAACTTAGAAAAAAATCAGAATTTTCTATTTGTAGAGATGGGTTGGTGGTGTTGGGTGGGGTTTCCAATCATTTTTATTCAATTATTTTCTGTCTAAATCATTTTTAGTATTATTTTTTGTCTTTTTCATAATTATTTATTGGTCTAATGATTATTTCTAGTTATTTCTGCAACTAAATGAAACTTTAATTACTCTATTAAAATTATAATGCAATAATTTCGAAAAGGAACCAAAGGAGAGAATCTGGGAGCGTTTCGTGGTGTCGTGGCTTGTGCACGAGCTCGTCGTGTTCGACTTTGCCCGAATAGCAAAAGCGATCTCTCCTCTCCATCTCCTTCACCGGCGGCGTCTCTCCGGTCTCTTCATCGCTTCCTCGGAGAGTACACAGCTCCGATCTCGTCCACTGGAATTCGACTCTGCGACCGACCTCCACCGATCGTTTCGTGGCGGTGAGGTGCGGAGCAGCACCGAAGGTGAGTTCCCGGCCAAGTGTCGGAACATTCCGGAGGGATAAAGAGGGAGGAGACGACGGAGCGCCAGCGGTTAATCCCTACGCGGATGCTGTTCACGCGCGGCCGGAGGAGCGGAAGAGCTTGGCGGGCATTCTGGAGGAAGTGAGAGGAATCTACGGATCAGAAAGCGGCGGCGACGGAGGTCCATCGCGGTGGTTCTCTCCGTTGGAGTGTGGCGCACGTGCTCCAGGCTCTCCTCTTCTGCTCTTCTTGCCTGGTTCGTATTCCACTTTTTTCGTTGCTTTTCATCTCTCTCCATTGAAGTTCATGATGGCAGTCTGAATGGAGCTAATGTCTGAGGATGTATAATACTTGTGATTGAGACATCGAAAAGTTAAAAGGACAAGATTGTTGTTGTTATTGCTGGATTATTGTACCCAAAGACTCGTGATCCGAATAATGGAACTCTCATTAAACTGACAAAAGCTTCCCAAGTTAACCAAAATGAGAAATCAAAACTGCAGGCATCGATGGTACTGGACTAGGGCTCATTCACCATCATCGAAGACTTGGAGAGTACGTATTTTGGAAGTTCATATACGCTTCTTGTTTTGCTTAGCAACTTTGAGAGATTTGCGCCATGCGACATTTCAGATTCTGTTTCTGATGCCACAACATAGCCATGGAAATTGGTAAAAAAGCTTAATTGAACCCAGTATTCTCATCGGTCCATAAGATGCATCAGTTTCTTTAGACCCAAGAAACTGGTCCGCTGTTTCGTTGATTCTTCTTCGTCACACTTCTTCCCTCATGTTGGTTCTAGCATGTTTTGGAGTTGATGTACATTGTTACACTGTGAAAAACCTGGACTTAATTGTTTAAATGGTGTTTTTTTTTCTTTCTGATCCCATTGTCTTTTGGCTGTAGGATTTTTGATATATGGTGCCTTCATATCCCATTCACGGATCGTACTCCTTTCCAAGGTGCTTCTTCTATCAGCATTCGGACTTGTCCCAATACAGTTGCGAGTAAATATATGGATGAGAGCCTTTTCATATTTTGTGGTTTTCAGACCTGGTGAAACTTGTTGAGAGGACAGTTAGGTCAGAGCATTACCGTTACCCAGACAGACCAATATATTTAGTTGGAGAATCTACTGGAGCGTGTCTTGCTCTAGATGTTGCCGCAAGAAACCCTTCTATCGATCTTGTCCTGATACTAGCTAATCCAGGTTGGGAGGAATTTTCGCTAGACATCTCTTTTGTCTGTTTCCCTTTTCCTTTCTTTCTTCTTTTTTTTTTAAATTTTATTAAATTTTTTAATTTTTTGCTTTTGGTACGAGGAGTCCTTGTAAGTCTATAATGATCTAAGATGACGGACATTGTTTGCGCAGCCTTGCATTTCAACAACTTCATGCTGCAACCTTTATCCGGTCTACTGGAATTTTTGCCCGACGGAGTTCCATTGGTGGAAGAAATATTTGGGGTTAAGCATGGTATACTCTCTGTTCTTCTCCATTCTGCCTTTTATTATCGAGCAACTGGTGGTTGGGTGCCTGCCGAAAACTATTCGATGCACTGGTCTACATCTCACTTAGTCCATCTGCCTTCGTGACAACTACTAGGTCTTTGTGTTGCAGTATTAGTTTAAGTCCTGGAACCTTAAAAATGATTCCAACATATCATACTTCATCATGTGCAACATTTAATCAAGCTCTGCTCTTCGTGATATGCCTTCGAAGAACGGAGAGTCAACTATAATAGGTTTATTAGGACTTGAATGAAATCAAGCATGGTTTTATAGTTCCTGTTTGACTGAGAATTGCTTCATGGTTGAGTTTCTCTGGTGACAAACTCACATAATTATTTTCCAATTAATTAACAGACAAGGTTGTCTGCGTAAAAGATCAGCTGTTTGCTATGTTTTCCATTCATGTACACACAGGTGATGCATTCAGGACATCTATTGACACTTTGGCAAATGAATCAGCTCTTCAGCAATTAGGTGGAGGGCTGTTAGGGGACTTCTTTGCAGCTTCAGCTCATATGCCTGTAAGACTATCTTCTAAAGAACACAGCGGGTATCTGCGTTATGATCTGTATATGCAATTCGTAGTCCTTAATTAGTAATATGGCTTCTTTGTTGCTCATGCCTTCAGTCTTTAGCAAAGATCTTTTCCAAGGATACAGTTCTATGGAGACTGGAAATGCTTAAATCAGCTTCGGCATCTGCTAGTTCTCACATAAATGCAGTCAGAGCTCAAACTCTGATACTTCTCAGGTCCATGAGCTCCTCTTTTTCATTCTTGATTGTTGGAGTTCCGAAGTCTCTGTTTGTAAAGATTTGTCTTAGCTTACAGCTCGGTATAAATTAAAAAATTGTGGATGGCTATTGCAGTGGACGTGATCACTGTCTGGTGAACAAGGAAAATATAAAAAGACTAAGTCAGACGATGCCAAGATGTGAGGTCCGTGATTTGAAGGAAAGTGGACATTTTCTTTTCTTGGTAGGTGCTGTTTCTTTCTGTGCACTTTAAAAAGGATGGATTTAGCTTCAGATATTACTGCACCTGGTACTTGTTTTGAATGGATGTTAACAATTCATGTTGGTTACATTACCAACGACAGACAAACCTTTGTGAACTGAACTACTGTTGTATTTTACTTTGTTCTGTAGATGACTTCTAGTTCATCTTGGTTCACAAGCATTGTTATTCTGCATATTTTGGGTGTGGGCACACCTAGAATTTGGTAAATCATAATAGAGGCTTCAATTGATCTTTTCATGCCCTGTGATAGGAGGATGACGTAGATCTGGTGACAATCATCAAGGGATCCTCTTTCTATCGCCGTGGGAAGTTTCATGATTACATCTCAGATTACATTCCACCAACTCCTTTTGAGTTAAGACAACAGATTGAGAAATCTAGGTAAAGTCCTCGTAAGAGCATAGATCTTCTAATGTGTTCAGTGTGTCATTAGCTAAGCATAACCTTGAGGATTGATTGAAGTGTCCGCTGTAATATTGTGCTTGTGTTTGAGTTGGGAGGCAGATGCCAGTGTCTGGATCATAGCATCTGGGTTTTGATTCTCAAAAGAGTCTAGCGCAACTAGCAGTCTGTTGAAAAACTGTTGCTGTTGATTGACCTGACCGTTTGCATCTGGATAAATAGAAAACTTGTTGTGTTGGGTTATTAACTATTGGAAACCTCTCCAGCCATCCAAATATACAAGAGGTTCAGCAACCTCAACGGCAATAGCTGTTGTCGTCGAATTAGACTTTGTTCGAATGACTTAACATATCTAAGTATATGGCAAGAGAAAAATGTGCTTCTTACTTGCGTTATTTGCTAAAATTTGAAGCCATTTATACTGCTCCCTGTGTTAGTGGAATCTGAAGTATTATTTTCCCTGTGTCAGCTTACTAAACGCTGCTACTTCCCCGGTAATGCTCTCAACTCTGGAAAATGGTACATTAGTAAGAAGCCTTGCAGGACTACCTTCTGAGGGGCCTGTTCTTTACGTTGGATATCACATGTTGCTTGGATTCGAGTTGTATCCGCTAGTGATTCAATTTCTGAAGGAGAGGAACATTCTACTGCGCGGGATGGCGCATCCATTAATGTTTTCTGGAAAACGAGCCTCAAAGCTCCCTGAATTGCAATCTTTCGACTCATTTAAGATAATGGGATCAGTCCCTGTCTCAGATTTCAATTTCTACAAACTTCTGCGTTCAAAGGCTCACGTGCTTTTGTATCCTGGAGGTGCACGCGAAGCTTTGCATAGAAAGGTGTTTGATTTCTCATCAAAACTTTCTGATCTTGTGTTTGCTGCACTCTAGTTCTGAGGCTTAACATGTGCTGATTTTGCAGGGTGAAGAATACAAGTTGTTCTGGCCAGAACATGCGGAGTTTGTGAGGATTGCGTCTAGATTTGGAGCCAAAATCGTTCCTTTTGGGGTTGTTGGAGAAGATGACATTTGCGAAGTAAGCGATTCCTACTAGATTCGTTTAGCATATCAATTGCCAAGAACATTACTTCTCAGCATATAAATAAAACATGACGTCCTTTGCAAATGCAATAAACCTGGCATTTTCAGTGTCTACTCTGTTCAAACTGTGACCGCTAGTGGGTTTTACACTCCACAAATCGTTGCATTTTATGTTCTACTCTATTCATTAAGCGTATCAGCAAGAAAATGCATTCACTAACATGTTAACCATAACTTGCATCGCTTCTTATATGCATTCACTAACATGGTCACGAATTACACACTCTGCAACTTCTTAAAATCAATTACAACCATTGGTTACTCTACATTCTGCTACCTTGTGCATATTACTAATGATTGCGTCCAGTTCCTATGACCCTTAACTCTGATGTTTGAGTAATCTGCTAGATCGTTGGATGATTTGCAGGTCGTCCTTGATTACCACGATCAAATGAAGATCCCCTTCCTCAAAGATCTTATAAAGGAGCTATCGAATGACACCGTCAACGTTAGGTACGTTACTAGAGACTCTTTGCTGTTCACACTCTCTCTCGCGAGCTTTATACCATTGGTTTTGGACCTATAACTATGGTTAGGAGCGGTAAAGAGGGTGAAGTAGGAAACCAAGACTTGCATGTCCCAGCGATGGTACCCAAGATTCCCGGGCGATTCTATTACTATTTCGGGAAACCAATAGAAACAGCAGGTGCGTACTGTCAACACTCTTTATCTATAATTATAATATAATAGTATTGTACCAAGTGGTTTAGAACATAAATCATAAACTCACTCTCATGCGTATATATAAATGATATTTAATAACCGTACACTAAGTTTTGGTTGAATTAAATCCAAAAAAACCGTGTGAAATAATAACATCTCTGATAATGATGTAATAAAAAGGGAGAGAAGAAGAGCTAAGAGACAAAGAGAAGGCTCAAGAGGTATACTTGCAAGTGAAGTGTGAGGTAGAGAGGTACATGGCGTATCTCAAGAGCAAACGAGAGAGTGATCCTTACAGGAACTTAATACCGAGGTTACTGTATCAGTCCTCTCATGGCTTCTCCTCCCAAATCCCTACCTTTCCTCTTTGAAAGCTCCTTAATTACATGTTTTCTCGCCTTTTTTTTTTCCCTTCTTGCATTTATTGCATGCATGGAGATTTAGTCCAATCTCATATCCCATTGTTTTGTCCCGTCTGATGCGTGCTCGTCTAAGCGCACGCGCACCATCAGCGCGTGAGTGACACGCGTGTGTACTTCTCGAGTTTACTCTGGTTTCCATTCAGTATTCTTTTTATTATGTTATTCAATAAGGAAAACTTAGAAAATCTTGCTCTAAATTTGTTTGAATCGATGAAAAACAAAAGAAAAAGAAAACATTTTTGAAACAAAGTAGTCAGTTGGTGATGCGGAAGTATCTTGGATTTTCTGGGTAATGGTACTCCACATTCAACTGCATATTTAACAGCAAAAACTCAGTGTTAGCTTCATATATGCAACGCCAGGACGAATCTTACAAGTCTATAACTATGCAAAACCAAAAAACCATTCATTACAGGGCCAGCGTTTGTGTTCGCATTTGGTGTGAAACGCAAAATGATCCCAGACCGCTCTGAACGCACACATGCATGAATTTACTAAGACTATCGAGACTACAACACTAATCTGCGGCTAGATGAACGATCAGCCACATCAATCCAAACCTTACCCACTTTTCATATCAGACCAGAACACAACAAAAGGGTTACCTAAATTGTGAGTAAATTAGTACCATACCTTTCCCTCATCAGAGTCCGCCTGCCGTTGAGGAAAAACAACTCTCAAGTCATTGTACAAGTAGAATCTCCTCTCACCGTCTGTGTCCATGCTTTTCTTTTGCTGTCTACTTGCAGTTTCAGCAGATTTGCATTTCTGAGCCGACTTTGAAGCTTTCTTCGGTAAAGGGCAAAGAAATTTCAGATGCAGAGCATAGCGTATAGCACTGGAACCGTTATTGCATTCCTTGGCCTTTGAACAGCTCTGCCCTGTTTCTCTGTAAGTTTCCTGGCAAAGGCTATTACCATAGCCATTTTCATGTTCTGTCAAATGGGTGTCATCTAATTTCTCATGATGATCTTCTGAATCTACTGATCTGGATCCTTCTCTATCTTTAGTACCAAGACTCTGGTCTGCAAGTATGGAGCCTTCCCTTTGCGAGATTTTGTCTCTTGTATTCCGCTTTGCTTTGTTACTTGGGACAGAAGAGGACAGAGTGACCTTTTGGCGCAAGAACGTCTGTTATAATAAAAAAGAAAAGAAGATAAAAAAGAGTTGAACAAACTAAGGATGTTAAACATGAACGCACCTAAGAAGATTGAAGAGTGTAGGTGTACGTGAACAAGTAGTGTTTTAGAAATAGAAGGTGAAGACAACAACATACAGTGCCTAGGGGTGCAGATGAACAAACAACATAAAGTGCCGAGGGGTGCAGATGAAGCAACTAATTCTTGGCTTTCTCCTATACACTTGTATACAAGCTAACTCTTTGCCTAATGCCTTTTGACTGTTGCATTTATAGATATGGGACAACACACATGTTTATGAAAAGATACGATCCAATTCATGGTTTGCATTTTGATATAAGTTCTTATTTCTTGATTTTCAAATGATTTCTCTTCTTTTCTATTTTCTATGGAAAACTACACATTTACCTTTGTACCAGCTGGCATGTCGGTTAAGTTATAATCACAGAGGAAAGTATGTAGTGGTGTCTTCTCTGGGTTACTCAAAACCTGAAGAAAGGGAAATTCAAATCATGAGTGATCATTCACAGCATCAGAAATAGTAAAGTGTAGCACTCAGAACAGCCAAAATATACAATCACACACAGTATAAGCCTATTGCTTTTATCTTCACAAATACCCGCAAGCTCGCATGGAAGAGTAGAGTAATACTAGTGTTAAGTTATAAACCAAATCACTCCTCATCGCTTCTTAAGTAACGATTCACACAACTAATAATAAGTGATTAAGATTACAGCATGCCAGAAATCAAAAGTAAAACAATAGACCAAACTATTGACTTGAAACATTCGTTTAGCAGTGATCCATGGTTATGATTACCAGCGTTATTGACCTTTCTTGAAAAAAAAAAAAGGGAAACTTGCCTTTTCACAATCCAAGCAGCAGATAAACTCAACTCCACCGACAATATATGATTATAAATAAATTTAAGGAGAGGTAACAACTGAACAACCGAGAATTGGTTGTTCTGCAATTTTCTCACAACTGCAGTGCTCCTTAAAAGGAGTTTCCCTTGTGTAGTCAACAGCCATGCAAGTTTATGCATTTCATTCAAAGCAGAAGAAGAGCAAAGAGATAGGAGATACCAATTGTATCCGGCCCTTCATGGGAATCCGCAACAGGCTCTTGACACTCTGAGAATCGCAATTTGTTTGATTTGTTTTCACTTTCTGACACCAGAATTTGTTTGAAGAAGATAGTCCACCAAGATCAATGGAGGCATAGTACAGTAAGAAGCAATCACCACCAACACTAGATACTGAGAACGGTAGCTTCTGAGATTTTGGAGAGAAGTTTCCCCCAGCAATACTTAGGACGGCGAGAAAACCGTCGATTCTCTGAACACCCAAGCAAAAAGATTGTTAAGAGTCTAAGGGCACAAATGTAAAGCTGTGGGTTTACATTGTATTTATGGCTTGTGGCTCTTAGTTGAGGTTTTATGGCTTTTTGCATAAGCACAGACACGACTAGATGTGGCTGTTATAGTTATACAAACTGCTTTCTTCTGTAAATACACAAATGGATACTATGGTAAACATAAATGCATAAAAATAGGAAAAAAGAAGAGACCTAAAATCCACTAATATAAAAAATCGACTACGATTTAAGACATTGACAATGGCAAACAAAACTTTGCAAGGGTGGTTAATTGTGCATCATTGAAAAAAAGCTGCACTAGGATTAACGAATGTAGCCTTTAGAGAAAAAAATTCCCAGGTTCTATATCAATAGGCAGTGGCTATATGAAAGAGTTTGACTACAATTTAATGGACACTGGCATTGGGAGAAAAATGAATAGTCATTATAAGAACAACTATGAAGCCCACATTATCATTCTCCCTTTGTAGAAAGAAATAAAAAACACATCAAAACAATAATGGAGTGATGAATATGAAAGCATCGCAAATGAAACAAAGCTGAAACAAGAACCTGATTATTATGCCCGTACGATAATCTTCCCGACAAAAGTGACTCTTCAAAGGAACCAACCAAGGACCTCTGAATGGGCCGTCCACTCAAGCTTCTAACGAATTTTCTACATGGAGATGTAGGAGCCGATTCAACAGATCTCTCCATTGAAGACGGACCAAAAATTCTCTGAGTAACATAAGCATCTTCAAACAATCTACGGTTAATCCTGAGTTCTGCTTCTTCACCAATATTCCTTGTGCATTGATCATCTTCTAGTATCTTCCCATTTTGACGTCCTTGTAAAACTTTTATTCTCTCAGAAAATCTTGGGCCAAGCGGTGATAGGGAAAGTGGTGGAGAGACAGACACGTCCTTATCATACTGTGGAGGCTTATTGGGTTCTCGAAACATTTCAAATACAGGTGGATATAAGCAAACTGTACCTTTTGTGGATAGTAGCTCCTGGGCGTCTAGCAACGGACCATCAGTGAAAATCATAGAAGAGAGGCTACTGCAGTTTGCAGAAATGCCCCTCCGTTCCCTGGAACTCGAAGTGCCCATGGTTGTTGGCACGGTGGAGAGTTGTAATCTGCCAGTGAAATTAGACTTTTTGTGATCTTGGGTGACAGGAACATTAAACCCATTGGCCAGACTAGCAGAAGTTGTTTGCTGGTCACGACAACTGAGATCAAGCAGGCCGCCTCTGAACCCCTCAGGGAAAAGCGTACTCATAGGAGATAGCACCCGTTTCTTGACAACTCGTCCGCCTGCCTCTACTCTGTGATATTCATTGTTTGACGGGTCAGTCAGATTGGCAGTGGTACCCATTTGTTCATTACTTACCGAGCTAGTTCCATTTGCCTCAAAGCCAACTATCCTTCTAAGTGCAGTCTGACTCCAATTAGTCTTATTGGCTGCACAGATAATCGATCCATCTGCAGCTGAAGGAGTAACCACCCGAGTGCCATTATATCTACAAGAATCATCTAAGAATTCCGGAGTGTCCAATGATGTTTTTCGATCAAATTCTCCAATAGAGGAGCATATGCTTCCTTTTGTTCCCCCATTAAGGACACCAGAGTAATTGGAAGTGGCATATATAGGAAGACTTTGCGAAAGGCTGTGACTTGAAGCAGACAAAGCTTCATCTGAAGCAGCATGCGGTAGCCTCATTACCAATGTTCCGAGGAACCTATCACGTATTGGGTTACAAGGCACACCTATGTCGTTTTACTTACACCTTCTCTGGTGTAACTTCAGAATATCTACTTCTCTGAAATCTCCAGCCTAATTGAATATAAGCCAATTATCCACCTGATCCTTGCCTTGCAATACCACTGACTACTTCTGTATATATCAGAATAACCCAGGATAAGCTATTCTAGAACTCTGTATCAGTTACAGGCATCCACAAGTTGTGCAATGCTCCCATACAAGACAGCATAAGTGAAATCAGATACATATTAGTTCCTCGAAAATGGCAAGAGCTTATTCGAGCCACGAGTATCTTGATGAAGAATATTGCCATCATATTTGTCTGAAAAGAATAAAATGGAGAAAAATAATCAAATGCAGATGAAAACACTTATGACGTAGATAAAAGAAATTGTGGCCACCGGTTCTTAGGCCTAAATCACACAAACCATGATCCAAATACACTAAAGCAATCAACTGATAAACCTAAATCACTCCCACCAATTCATAAACTGAGATTCACTAGAGCACACAATATAAGTGTCAATCAATCAGAAGTGACGAAAAGATTACCACACATTCCACTAAAAAAAAAGAATAAATGATAAATAGATCACCAGTTGTTGATCAGCAAGTTTCAAGCACAAATCATGATTCGGAGAAAAACTTATGATCAAAGGAACTGATCAAACAATGAACATATACATGTAATACGCACATTCACATACATCTCCAGAAAAAAACAGATAACAATGCGTCCTCATCATCATCATCATCATCATCACAGTCGTGAACTTGAGGAACACAAATCGATTCAACTACAAAGCTCAGTAATTCGAAAGGCGATGACCCAACAAAGAGTAACCAAAGCTTAATAACTGGAATCGGTATTTTCGACCACATTCGAAAGGAAAAAACTCCATTAGAGGACGCACCGATGAAGCCATAGATTACACAATCCTACATGTGACAAGATATCACAAGCAGGATCAAACACATAAACTCGCGGAATCAACCAAACCCAGGAAGGAATGAAAACGTCTGAAATGGAGGAGGAGATGAAGGATAGGAAAGGGAAAGAAGAAACCTGGAGGAGCACCTCTTCCTTCCCTTATTCCTCGTCTGTTTATAAGCAAATTCCCATTGCGCATCGCCATTACCATGTCCATGGCCTTGCTTTGCTTTTTTCTAAAATATATTTTTCTTTCTATTTCTATTTTCTTACGATTCCTTTTTATTTTTTAAATTATTTATTTTTTATTAGGAAAAAACCATACAAAGAACAAGTTGCTTCATTTTTGTCTCTGAACTGAACCCTTGTCCTCGACAATTGTAAAAAAGTAATATAGATACAATTCTATTATCTAACATTTAAATAGTTTTTAAATTTTGTGTCAAATTTTTCATATCACGCTAATCTAACAATGAAATAAATGATAGCTTTTATTTTATTGATAATAATATAAGAACTTTTAAAAAATTACTAATAATCATGTTATTTCTCAGTAAACCAAATGATAAATATCTAAGTAACCTTTTTCTTCCACAAATAAACCTTGAACATAACTCGATAATGACAACCATTACCACCATGACGTCGAAGGAGGAGGCTCGATCAATCGGTTACAATGATTAGGATATAAATTAAAATTAGAAGATATGTTGTTTATTACATTTTTGTTTTGTTTGGTTAAAAAATAAAGATGATTACTTTTTTACCAGATTAATGATGTAATAATATATTTTAATTCAGCTTAAAATTGGTGTGATTTGAATAATAAAACAAATTTAAAAAATTGTTAATATTTTCAACAGGAAGTGTTAGATCTATATTTTTTTAATAATTAGAATATAAAAATTAGTGGTAAAACTGAGACCATTAAAATATATGCAAGCCTTTATTTTATTAATCTCTGTATTTTCTTTTTCGGTTTATTTTCAACTTTTGGACTGTACAAATAATCAATTGAAAGTGAAACAAAGTTTTTAGTCAAATAGAAAGCATGTAAAAAAACTAATCGCATAACTTCATATTTACTAAATAAAAAGATTAAAACAATAATTATGCGGGTAATGCAAATAATTAATCGGAAGACAAAAGAGATAAACCAAATTCATCTTTTATATATCACAAATATACAAAAGTATTTATATATATGTGAGTAAAAAAAGAGAGAGAAAGAGCTCTCCTGGTGTTAGCCTTTGAATGGGCCCAAACTCGTCAAGAAGGCCCACACCAGATGGATACAATGAAAACCCATCACGTGACTCCTGGGGGCCTCACGTGAGAGAAACCAAACTCAGGTTTTGCCCTGAACAACACAGATCCCAAAACATTAGAATAGAACCAACACTGTACCATGTTATCTGACATTTAGATTCTTCTTAAAATTACGAAAATAACCTCTTACACTAAACATTGAAGAAATTTCAGTATCTGTGGAAGTAACCAAATCAACATAAAATGTGTGTGTGTGTGTGTGTGTGTGTGTGTGTGTGTGTGTGTGTGAGAGAGAGAGAGAGAGAGAGAGAGAGAGAGAGAGAGAGAGAGAGACCTAGAAAGGTCGAGCAGCTTCTTGCAGCATTCTCTTCACTCTAGTGAGCTTCTCGATCTCTTTCAGAACCTGAACATTGTCCATATATGTCAAAAGCTTACAGCTTTCCAAATAAATAGCGGTAACCGAGATATTCCGCATCCACTAATCTGTGGAATCTATACAAAACACCCTCTTCAAATGAATTATGTGAATTTTTTGCTTTCGACCAGCGAATTTGATCCTAAGAACAGGTTTTTTCATAACCATCCTATTGTAAGTTAATCTACTGATCATTCCATGCAATGAACCCAATGCTTTAGCAAGCCAGTAACTTAGGTGCTTCACCAACAAACTAAACAATTAACACCAAATTCTTGAGTGATTTGCAACCATTTGTATGTCAAATTCCATGTTCATCGTTTATCAAATGGATTACCATGTGCTTAGGGTTTAAGGTTTACCTCCAGTGCAATGTCTTCAGTGGATACTACTTCCAAGTCTTCACACCCCAGATTGGTCGCTACTTCTGTTCCAATAATAAAAACATCGGTCATAAAGCGATGAAGTATTGCACCCATTTTCAAAAGAAACCATAATGGATAACAGATGTCTAACTTTGAAGGGAAATGGTTGCATCTGCTGTCATGTATCCGTTTCTTGATTTCTCATATGCAGCTCTGAGCTCATCAAATACCTGCCCATCCCTAAGGAAGTTAGTTTCTTTTGTTATCCAAATCCAGCAAAGACCTTAAGTAGTTCATTGGAAGAAAACCTTGGGGGAAGGCTCTGCACCAGATGAAGCCCCTCTCGCTGCTATTTCCAGAGGAACATCAATCCATATGGAGATCCCATGTCTTATAAGCGCTCTGTTCATATGTTTATGACCAAACGAGAACCAATAAGACCAGTTAAGAAGCTTAACAAAGAAAATAAATCCAAGGAATACGTGTTTATGTGCGTATACAAAGCTACCGCTGGACTCTAATATGTGTATGCCAGTGTATGTAATGTACATATTTAAATCCATCTATGTGTGTGTAAACATGCACAAAAGAATTATATTTGTGCATTTCTGCTGTTTCTTTCTGCTTATATGTGTCCACTTGCTTTGTGTATATGCCTAAGAATGGTTCGTTTATACGTGCGTATACCAGGCTGGCATGACAAAGAAAGGAACAAAAGGGAAAAACGAACAATTATATGATTAATTGCTACGGGTTCATGCTTAAGAACAGGTTAGATCTACAAAGTTATGATTCGATTGGATCATGGGTGGAAGCTGCATAACTGTTGGCATCTTTATAGTACAGGTAAGGGTACCATAGCACTGTTTTCAAATTAAACTACGTGAGAAATTACGGGTGGCTAGTACAGAACATACAGATTCGTTGAGCTCTGGACCGTGCCATCTCCTGCACAAACCACAAGCCGACCCATTGAAGAAAGCTGCTTCAGCACTTCAGTCTGCAGCAATTCGTTGGGATGTCAACGCCATATCCAGTCAATAATCTTTTACAGAGATCAATGTTAACATGAAAATCAGACCAATTTTGAATTTGTATCCGTAGGCGATCATCCACCTTCTTTCTGAATGCATATTTAAAGGGCGGATAAAATATGGAGATTACCTCAGACTCCCGAAACCCCTTCTCATCAGCTTCCTTGTAAGCTTTAGCAGCTGCTTCACCACCAGCCGCTTCTGCAACCAAGTTGTCACTAGACCAGAAAAAAATAGTACCATGGGATAATGAGTTAGATTATAGGAAATCTAATATGGAGTGGTTAAGTGAATCAGAAGAAAAGAAATAGAACTGGACTTAAAATGGCAACCGTATGTTACGGAGGTAACGACCTCAAAGAGAGGCAGTTATGTACTATATACAAGAAAAAGCGATAGATCTAAAAAACTCTTAACGATCTCAAAACTCAAAATTCCGACTTGGTGTAGCATGCCTAAAAGCTTAACACAATAGGGTTTGGATAGATAAAAATATAGAGTCCACACGATTCCGTAAATAAATGAAAAATGATATCTGATAACAATAAGAAACGAGAGAAATATCAAGCATTCTCAAAAGGGTCCATGAGATCTGTGGCAGCAGACCTGTCAAAGTAGTAATAACGTAATGTTTCTGCCAAAAGCTTCCCTAAGTTCGTCTTAATGTGGCTGTTAATCCCTGTTCCAGATTGAAAAAGTTGATGCATCAAAGTTGATGCA
>CM071865.1:22764141-22793927 GCA_036759665.1 Gynandropsis gynandra
GGAAGAGCATAGCTTAAAGCTAGGCAAAGCCAGTCTTACCAATCAGAAATATAGAAGTTCCTTTCAGTTCAGGGGCTATGTCGACAGCTTTCCTCTGAGTTGAAACACAAGTGATTAAAGGCAAGGAACCTCTGAAACAAGTGAAAGCAAAGCTGGCAAAGTTTTCCAGTGGAGGAAGAAACATCTCACCTTTACCACAAGTGAGGGAGCTGGGTCGCCAACCGTGGTCCCTAATCAACGGAAAAAGGAAAGAAAACTCGTGTGAGAAATTAACCTTGACCCTTCGCCAAACTCGAACATTTGGCACCCATGATGAAGCATAACAGGGAAATTGGGCATCAGGAATTTTCTCCAACATTTGATGCCTAATTACTCAGAAAACGTTAATGGAGGAGAGAAATCAATCAACCGAAACAGTAATGGCGCCCAAACTTGAGAAATTTCCACTAAAACTCAGGCGAAGAACATTTACAGATTTCTCCAAACTCGACTACGGATAATCGCTCAAACGTCCTATTGCCGGAGAATAACATGAAAAAAAAAAGCTGGTTTAAACCGAGCATTGGGATGATATCGTACACTAGACAATCCTCGCGGAGAAACACAGAAAGAAAAGAGCGAACACATTGGATTTTTGGGTTAATGGAACTCACCGGAAAGGGCAGGTTGGTCAGAGAAACAGCGAGACGGATCGATACGCTTGCAAGAAGAAGAATGAATGACAGAGAAAGAAGAGAGCGACGGCGAGGGCGCGTGAGCAGGAGTGGGAAGATGAGTGTGAGGGAAATGAAGAGGAAAACGGAGGAATCTAGGCGAAATAACAGAAGCAGCGGCGAAGATCTCCATGGGCGGCGACGGAGCAGTCGAAATTCGTCACCCCTTCGCCACCGTCTCGGACCTTAGCTTGTCTTCCATCCCGCCTTTAAATATCCGCCACGTGTCTCAACGGCCTCGACGTGTTATTTTCTTTCTTCAACAAAGAACTTTATTAAAATTACTAATGTATAAATAGATTTAGGAAGGGTTGGGCAATATATATTTTGTCAAAATCTGATTATTTATATTTATATTTATATTCGATAAATATTTAAATTTATTATTTATATTTGTATTTATAAATTTAGATATTTGTAAATACGAATATTTATCGGATATACGTATATTCGTATTTGAATCTAATTTTTTTAAGGTATAAAATATATATATATAAATTTTAATATAAAAACCAATAATCATCAAATATAATCTAAAACTAAAATCTAAATCGCACAAAGATGCAAAGATACATAATATAAATAAAACAAGACACCAAATCTTACATTCATCTTCATATCAGTCATTTAAATTTAGTTTCGTGGATAATTCTACAAATATCGTCAATTCACATAAAATAATGAAACAAATTGTTAGATTATACACTAAAATAAAATTTGTAAATATATATATATATATATATTTAGTGAATTCTATATTTTTTCCATATATTGTAATGTCTATATAACATTATTTAACATATTTGGATTAGAACCAATCTTGAGTATAAATTAAATGTTCAACGATATTAGTTATTTTAAAGTATTTGATATTTTAGTCCTCCAATCATAAATATATTTCATATTTATCTGTATATATTAATATGATATGTTTAAATAAGATTAATAATATTTTTATTTCCAGTTTGATCATTAAATTCAATTTTGTTATATATGTATCTATATATTAACTAAAATTTCTATTTAATACTTACGGATACGAATCGAATAATTAAGTCTACGATTTGTATTTGTATTTGTGTTTATCGAATATCTGATTTTTAATATTTGTATTTTTGTTTGTGTGAGTGAATATTTGAGAAATCACACAGCAGAGATATAAAATTGTTCTGGATTTATTTCACTCATGTATCCCAATACACTGCAGCATTCTATTTTAACCAAAACGGAATAACAAACATATGAGAAAAATACGGAAACGATCAGATACAAGAGGAAAAGTTCAAAGAATAAGTGTCCTAGAATCTCTCAAAGAATCCCATAATCGTATCACCCCCTCAAGTTGGTGGTTCGAGGAACGAAGCCCCAACTTGACTCTTAGGTCGCAAAACTCCATGCGTCCAAACCCCTTCGTGAAAACATCCGCAAGTTGAGCATGTGTAGAGACGTAAGCTGGTGCAACAGTGCGCTTCAGAATTTCATCACGAACATAATGGCAATCCACTTCTATATGTTTCGTTCGTTCATGAAAAACTTGATTTGAGCTGATATGAAGTGCGGCTTGACTATCGCAATACAATGGAATAGGCCTAGTGTGTATGATCCCGAGAGAACGAAGAAGCCCTTTCAGCCATACGAGTTCACACGTCGCACTCGCCATAGACCGGTACTCAGCTTCTGCAGAGGATCTCGAAACGGTCTGTTGCTTTTTCGTTTTCCACGATATCGGTGAGTTCCCGAAATGAACAATCCAACCAGTGAGAGAACGTCGCGTTTTAGGACACCCCGTCCAATCGGAATCGCACCACCCATACAACGTCAGATCGGAATCAGCCCGCAACATGATGCCGAGATCATATATTCCTGTCAAATAACGCACAACTCGAACTGCGGCGTCCCAGTGCTCCTGACGTGGCTGCTGCATAAATTGCGACAGTATATGTACCGAGTATGAAAGATCTGGTCTTGTGGCCAACAAATAGATTAAACGTCCCACGAGTCGTCTGTAACGTTCCGGATCTGCAACAAAGTTTCCGGAAGTAGTGGCAAGATGATGATTCTGTTCAATAGGAAATAGTGTTGGCTTGGCATCGACGAGCCCTATTTCAGCAACAATATCCAAATTGTATTTGCGTTGGCTCAAAAATATTCCATCAATGTTGCGTTGCATTTCAAGACCCAAGAAGTAACGCAAATGACCCAGATCTTTCATTTTAAAACAAGAACTGCGAACCAACATCACGGTGCTTGTTTAAGTCCGTACAGTGATTTTCGCAGTCGACACACTTTCTTAGAATCCTCCATTCAAAATCCCATCGGCAAACGCATGTACACTTTCTCGTCGAGATCACCGTGCAAAAATGCGTTATTCACATCCATTTGATGCACTTCACAATTGAACGCAGCAACCACAGCAAGAAAGACCCGAACTGTCACCATTTTTGCGACGGGTGCAAAAGTTTCGTCTTAATCGATTCCTTCTACCTGTCTGTTTCCAAGGATTACGAGCCTCGCCTTGTATCGTTCTACTGATCCATCAGACCGATATTTAATACGAAATACCCATTTCGAATCAATGGCTCGTTTCCCTGGCGGCAAGTACTCATAGGTCCAAGTTTGGTTGTCTTCTAAAGCTTGGATTTCTTGTCGTATAGCAGCTCTCCACCGTTCATCTTTCATTGCCTGAGTATAATTTTGTGGTTCAAAATCTGTTTGAACAACAGTATTGCATGCATGGTGAGAAGCGATCAACTTCTCTTCGAGAACAAGTTGTGTTTGAGGCGAAGACTGCGGTAGAACCCTCACTGTATTGGTCATAAAACCCGTGAGTCTAATGGACGGAATTTTCGTCCTTTTTCCTCTTCCCAAATCTGTATTTGAAGTGCTTGGAATAGAAGAATTAACAGTGTTGTCTTCATGAGCTATACCCCCCTGTTTTCAGATGCTACAGTAGAGGAGACAGGTTCAACCATCACTGCTTCTGAGTTCGACACTGTTACATTCGGAGGTGGCGGTACCGTGCATTCATCACGAGAAGCAACCATAATTTGCTGGGTATGAATATCAGGATCCTCAACAACAAAGAGATTCACTGAAGGATGTTGAGGAACATCATCAGATGTGGAGCAGACGGAATTCGCGAGATACGGGAACTCTGTCTCACAAAACACCACATCACGAGAAACAAGAAACTGTTTTCTCTCCAAATCGTACACACGCCATCCCTTCTTCCCCACTGGATATCCCACGAACACACATCGAATCCCGCGACTCGCAAACTTATCACTCGCAGTACTTTGATTGTGCACATAGCACAAACAACCAAAAACGAGCAAATGCTTGTAGATTGGAGAGTTACCGTTCAATACCTCATAAGGACATTTCCTGTCGAGAGTTTCTGTCGGCATACGGTTAATAACGTGCACAGCTGCAAGCACAACATCCCCCCAAAACTTAATTGGAAGATTTGCTTGAAAAAGTAGAGTCCGTGTGACATTTAGAATGTGTCGATGTTTACGTTCGACACGTCCATTCTGTTGTGGAGTTCTTACATAAGACGTTTCATGCAATATTCCTTTCGTAGCAAGATATGACCGCAAACAAGTAAACTTTGTGCCGTTATCGAATCGTATCGTTTTTACTAATTTTTGAAACTGTCTTTCAACCAAAGCCACAAAATTTCGAAGGTGATCTGAAGCTTCATGTTTTGCAGTGAGTAGATAAACCCATGTACAACGGGAATAATCGTCGACTATTATCAGAAAGTATTTGGCTCCCGTGAATACCGGTGTTCGATACGGTCCCCATAGATCGCAGTGAACAAGCTGAAAAACATTTGTAGTTTTATTCATACTAAGAGGAAAACATTCCCGAGTTTGTTTGGCGCGGAGACATATTTCACACGCCTTATTGTTTAAAGCAACAGATCGATGAAAACCCAAATCAGAAAGAGAACAAAGAGCTTTTGCTGATGGGTGTCCGAGACGTTTATGCCACAAGTCAAAAATATCTTCGTCTCATGTTCTTATTGCTGCAACACTTGTTGTGCTCTGAAAATAGTAAAGACCATCAGAAAGCTCACCCGCTCCAATCGGCATCTTCGAAATGCGGTCCTGAATCAGGCAGAATTTATTAGAAAAAGTGAGAGTCAAGTTTACCGGTCATATGTTGAGAGCAACTTGTATCCAAAATCCAAGGATTACCTGTTGCTCGTTCTGTCGCCCCAATTTTTCCAGCATTCAGTAACTGAACTATAGATTTCCATTGATCTTCACTGATGCCAGAAACAATCTGTTTATCAAATTCATTCACCACAGCTTCAGTCCTTGCGGAGGGTTGAGAAGTCACGACTTGAGCTGCATTTGCACGAGCAGACTGTCCCCTGCCATATCCAGTAGGCCGAGAAACTGCTTTACCGCGTCCAGCCCCCGCACGAGTTCTAGGACGATCTCCCCACCATTCTGGATATCCAATTATCTGGAAACAACTATCAGCAGTGTGACCTGTACGGTTACAGTTTGAACAAAGAGTAGGCGAGTCTCGAGATTCTGTTTTCTGTCTCTATTTTGCCACAACTTGCACAGAGTATGCCGTTATCTCATTCTGTTCTGCAACTCGAGAAATCACATGTCGTGAGCTTTCATCATTGATCACCGCTTGAAATGCTTCCTCTACGGTTGGAACCGGTTGCCGAGACAAGAGATTCGAACGAACTACTCCATATTGTGAGTCATCCAAACCGAGAAGAAAATCATGAAATCTATCTTCGTTGCGTTCGCGCTCTAGTTCTCCAGCAAGATCTCATTCACACTTTCCACATCTGTAGGTTTTCAGTGAGCGATAGCTGGCAAGTTCATCCCAAAGTTTAGTTAACTTACCGAAATATTGCTCCACTGTCATGCCCATTTGTCGACAATTGGCCAAATCAGAACGCAAGCGTTGCAGTCTTGATCCATTAGTTAAACCAAACCTGCGTTTCAAATAATTCCAGAGATCGTGAGCAAGCTCACGATGTACGACATCGGATCGGAGAGACGGCTCCAGAGTGTTCTTGATCCATGAGGCAATGAGAGAATTGTTTGTCTCCCAGTCTTCAAAGTCTTGCGAATCTATTGACGGTCGAGGTATTGATCCGTCGACAAATCCGAATTTCTTCCGTGATTTCAAGGCATGACGAATGTTTATGGCCCATTCATCATAGTTATATCCGCGAAGTAGAGGTTGTGACAATACCAGTCTTGGGTTATCATTGGCACACAAATCATACGGGGAAATTGTTTGTCGTTGAATCACTACACCACTGGTTGTCGGGTTCGGGATCGGGTTCGTAGCTGACGCAGCCATCGATCAGTCTGAAAATTCGAGAAAAAAAAACAGTCAATGTTTTCGCTGCTCTGATACCATGAGAAATCACACAGCAGTGTGATAAAATTGTTCTGGATTTATTTCACTCATGTATCCCAGTACACTGCAGCATTCTATTTTAACCAACACAGAATAACAAACATATGAGAAAAATAAGGAAACGATCAGATCCAAGAGGAAAAGTTCAAAGAATAAGTGTCCTAGAATCTCTCAAAGAATCCCATAATCGTATCAATATTTGAATTTTCGGTTCGAATAAAAATCAGATACGAATATTTCGAACATTTTGCCCAGACCTAGTTTTAGGATGTCTACACTAATAATGGATACAAGAATATCTAACCATTTGAATTTATATTTATATTTGACTAAAATATGTTTTTATTATTTGTATGTATATTTATATATTCGAATATTCATAAATATTGTCGGAGAATACACGTCTGATATCTATATCTATATCTGAATTTAAATATTTTAAAATACAAAATATAACAAATAAAACAATAAAAACCCAATAATTATCAACTATAACATCAAAATAAAGTTCAACACACAAAAAATATATAATAGAAATAAAACGAAACATTGAATCTTCACATCCATCTTCATATCAGTTATATAAATTTAGTTTTATCTACTATTGTCGTCAATTCATCTAAAACAATGAAATAAATTATTAGATTATCAAATCAAATATCAAATAAATTAAAATAAAACTCGCATAAAAATTATATATTTATATTTTTTTATATATTGTAATATATCCATAACATTAGTTAATTTATCTAGATTACGAATCCAATTTTGAATGCAAATGAAAATTTTAACCATATCCAATAGGCCGACCTGGCTAGAGAGATCCTTCCATCAGATTAATACATTCCGAACTTTCAAATCGAAGTAATGACATGAAATCTGTTGTTTTGAGTTTATGGGTCAACAAAGGTGGTGATGATGGTTGAATACACTGTCGGTTTAGATATTTTATTAATTTATTTTTATTTACACATGTCAGATGATGAGTTGGTAGTTTAAGTTAGATTTCGGAGTAGATTTTCGGCTCCACATCATCAGAAAACGTACAGACTTTAGGTTTTTATATCGATTTTACATACATGTTATGAAAAGTTTTTGAGAATTACGGAAACAATTTGTACGTTTTAAGATTTATTGTTTTTATTTAAAGGGTTTGAAATACAAAATTCAATTGATAGAATTTTAGAAAGATGAAGGGTGGTTGAAAGTTTTTATTTTTTTCTATTTTTTTGTAAAGAAAAGCAATATATTACTACAAAATCTATGTCCAAAAGATTCGATGGTTTATTAGATTTGCTTGCACCATCCAAGGAAAGGGAAAGACAGAAAAAAATGAAGAAAGGATAAAAGAAATAAAAGAAAAATGTATGGTTTAAGATTTACATTGAGAAGAAACAAAGTGAAAGACTTTGAGCAACAAAAGAATTACAATATCAAACATTGTATATTTACCAATGGATCTCTACAATGGTTCCCACCACCATTTCCCACTTGAATCAGCTTCCTCCTGCACCCCCACCATTTTCTTTAATTCAACAACATTTCTACCATAACAAGTTTCAAATCAATCTGTTCATTTATTACCTCTTGTTTGACAGTTGGTCTGAACGTCTACTGCAACTTCCGGAAGTGCCGGAGCTAACGAGCTGTGATTCATTAACGACATTGGTGTTAGCGGAGGGGACGCCATAATCGCTTCTTCGTTTTTCTCAAGCAGACCTTGAGCTGCGGCTCTCTGGTTTCTTGAGGGTATCGAGAAGCTTCTTGAGACCACCAATGGTGGAATTGGCAGTGGCGATGCGACAATGCTGGTTGATGGAACTGTGCTGCTTTTGTCTTGACTCCATGCCATCAGAGGTGCTGAGTGACCTACCAGGCCTGGAGATTTCGCACGTCGTACTGCCAAAATGTTGCTTGGAGGTCTTGGAAGCTCGTGGAGTTCGCTGACTCGTGGGGAAGAAGCAAGTGGCGGTGAAGCACCTGGGGAGACCTTTGGAGGCGATGACTGGGGAATAGGTGTTGGAACTGGCAGACGGGAAACGGCACCTGAGAATGTTTCTGCAGAAATAGGCTTAGCTGAAAACGGTTTCCTCACGAGCGGCCCGGAAAATGCGTGTCTTGCCCCTTTCTGGGCCACAGATGTATCATTGGGGTCATGTTGAGAAAAATGAGGTGTTTCTCCAGAGGGGCGGGGCAGACGAGCGGAGATGTTGCTGTTCTCGGAGTCTTTGCCAGTCTTCATCTGTTCCAGCGGAGATGAATGCCATATATTTCCGCTGTGGTTTGTCGGTTTTGCATTTGACGTTTGTGAAGCTGGTTTTGTAAAGGCCTGGTACCTTGGATCAATCGGCGTAGGTAATACATATGCATTTGCAGCCTGACCCATGGATGAATTCATCTGCCTCAACCTGTCCGTTAAATCATTTTTCTTTTCCAATAATAGTGGGGCTGAATGGCTGCTTGCTTTGTGAACATGGCTTGAAACTTGATGTTCCTTTTTATCTGCAGATATCTGCACGAAAGAATGAAGATGCACATAAACAACTCACGAAATTGAGGATCTTTCGACCCAGAATCACTAATGCAACTCTCGCTATGAATGTTACATGCAGTTGCAATTCTCACTACTGGAAAACAAGTATAGAACATAAGAGAACACACCACTGCTGGTTCTGTTGCTGAAGGGCGTGGGAATGAGAGGTCTGCATCCTCCATCTGAAGGAAAATGGAAACGGGTGAGATTTGCTTTTCAGCTCAATAATGCAAGCCAGTCCATAACTATTATTATCTTCAGAGCCACCATACCTTCATCGAGCTCCTCGGCGTAGAGAGAGCTTCTATTCTCTGTGTGCTCGTTCTGTAGTCAAAACTGAGTTCCCCTTCTTCATTAATGTATTGATCATCAGCCTCAGTATCTTCCATTTCATTTCCATTAACAGAGAGCTCACAGTCGATGTGTTGCTTCTCCGCAGCGATTTGGACAGATTGCTCAACAGCCTCAAGAGACTTCAGTCCATCCCGAAACAAGCACATCTAGACAATACAAGATGGGGCAACATCAGTGCAGAATATCACTTGCATAAAAACAGTTGGATGCAATTTCCAAATTTTGATCAGCACAACGTAACCAAAATGTTGCGGGATTAATCTCTGTGGGAAAAAGATATGGAGCTTTTGAAGATGTGTGAAACACACCTGAGCAGTGTAGTGCCGTGCTGCTTGTGTGAGAAGACTCCGAGATTGTCCTTGCTTAAGAGACTTCAGCCGGAAAATGCACAATGTTGCCTCATCGTGAAAATCATTATGAGCGGCTTGTAATTGATGCGAAATATTGTTCTCTCCTTTGCCTTTTGACCTCCCTTTCTCTTTCACGTGAGCCATCATGTACTCGAAGACATCTCTGCAATTAACATATCAGCATTTAGAGGCAAAGCTAAGTTTATTGAACCAAAACAAAGAACTACATAGTAGAAAAGAACGAACCTCTTTTCATCGCATTGCCGCTTCATGTCCTGAGCAACAAAATATCACCAAAAAAAAAAGAACGAAAAAGAAAACAAACTGATTAGCATTGTATGAATACAATATTAACAATTTACAGCCTAACCGGGTTAGGGTGAAACTGCGGAGTTTTGTTTGTCAGCTTTTGATTTATCTATTTTGGTTTTGGGTCTCGTATATTTGCCAGTTTCTAGCTTTTGGCAATTGAGGATATATAACTTTTTTGTTGTGCTACCTTTTGAATAACTTCTAATTCTAAAAAGTGAGGAACTGGCACAGTATGATAATGAAAGGGACAGACATACCTCAACAGTTCTAAGATCATTGAGAAGCGATTCCGAGGGGTGTGTAATAGTCTTAAATATATTATTGCGCTGAAGAACAATGAAAGAAGTAAGTAAATCTTCATGCTTTTTAGATTTGAATCAAAAGATCTCATAGAGAAACAATGAGACAGGGTTACAACAGACAACTTACATAGGTGTCGACAAGTTTCTGGAGCTCAAACTGAACTCTACCCAACATTAACAAGATTTTACCTGCAAAAAGGAGCAGTGTCATGGGCAATAAAAAAAGGAAAATAAAGTCTCTGATAGTTCATCTTTATCCACTTACCGCTTTCTTCGTCATTGTGCAGTGCAATTTTCTCCAAACAAGAACCCATTTCCCCCAATGATTCTGAGAACTCTGAAATACCAATCAAAGGCATAACAATTAATGTATGTACATATGACAATCAAAATGATTGTGGAACTGAAAAGGAATATATAACAGTGACAGAACTTTCTCAGACTTTTAGAACAAACTTAAAGTTAAAAGCAGAAATCAGAATAATATGTACACATCTAAGAGGCCCTATCTCACATGACAAAGCTATGCACATTAAAATTACACTGCTAGACAGCATCAGCCGAGATTATACCAGAAGCTGCATTTGCAGATCCACAAAGTTAAGTTCTTACTTACCATATGCACTATTAGCTGTTGCAGCGGCTGCGGAGAGAAGTCTATCATAGCATTCTCTCATGTCTTGCATATCCTGAGAAATACAAGAAAGAAATATCTCGGGGTATTATCATCATACCCAATGAAAAAAGAGAACTTTGAATATAACTAAAGTCAAATCCAATGAGTAGCGACTAGTGTTCCCCTTTTTAAATCATGGAACAACCAAGGAAGAACCTACATACACAAATTTCCTACCAAATAAGAAAATGTAGGTCGTTTATTACAAAACTGAGAAATCCCTAAACATGTTCTTCAACTACCGCGAACAATATGCCAAAAAATATCATTCCACCTTCAACCAATGCACCTCATGGACTTGACAAACTTCAAAGAGTATCGGAGCCACTACCTTTAAGCATAAAACCTACTTAAATCTCACACCATATCCAACAAAAACCTAAATTGTCACAACAATTTACACCCAAATCCGTGACTTACTAACTATTCTCTCATTCCAATGTCATGAAACTTCAGTGATTAGGTACATCTACAAATTTCGTGAACGAATTTCTTAGATCTCCCAGACCCCACAGCCCCTCATTCCCCCACGAGGAGGAGAATTCGGATGATTTCCTACCAAATCCAGAGTTGCTAAACATTTTTATCACTTTCCGGTTAACGAATCGGCCACCAGCCCCTAGCAACACGTTACAGCCGCCTGAGTCACCAAAGAAACTCGACACAATTACGAAGAATTCCGAAGCTAATACCCTCGCACAGCATAAGCCCTACTTAAATCTCACCACTCCGCTAAACCCAAGTCCCCGGGAACATCAAATTCTAATAACACGGAAGGGTAAAGGCAGATCAAAGACCAGACGAAGTACCTTGGCGGCTCGGGCAAGCTCGTCAATTTGAGCAGTCGGCAAAAACTCTCCTTTATCCTTCCCATCAACCTTATGAAATGCGAATCTCCTCAACCTCACAATCGAAGCTTTCATCATCCTGGAAATACGAACGACAGACACCCTAAAACACGAAGATCCCAGCAAAACAATAACTGAAAAGAGAATCCGTCGCGGAAATCCAAGATTCTCCCCCACGAACGAGAAGAGAGAGGCAGATTCGCGAGACGAAATCGATGAAATACAGAGAGAATGGAGATAAGGAGACGAAGAGAGAGTGAGAATCAAGTATGGCGGAATGTGTTTAACGACATTGAAGGAAGATAGAAGAAGAAAAAAAAAGCTTGAATTTTTTTCTAAAGTTTGGTCAAAAAACAGATCGAAACAGAGAGAGACGGAGACGGAACCCAAATGGGAAAACAGCAAGAAAGATCATCGACGGCGAAGAACGAGACACGCGTACGGTGATTAGGGACACAACCAAAATCAACGGAGGAGAGGAAACGGAAGACATGTGGCGAGATCAGAGTGGTTACAAAGGGATGGCGAAGTGGTCAAAAGTCAAAGGTTGCTGAAGTGGTCATCATGATTTGACTTTGACCGGAGTGGGAGGGTCAAACCTACCTTCATCTTTCCTTTTTCGGGTTTTTCTTCTAGAAAAAAAATAAGTTCCATATTTTTTATAACAAAAAACAATAAATCAAACTATATCGAATTAGGACTAAATACAACGAAATTGGTTATACCCTTATACATTATAATAAAGTAGTCAAATTATAATTAACTAATGCGATTGGTAGATCAAATTGCAAGGATGGTTCGCATGTTGAGGTATCAAGTAATGTCCTCAATTACCTTTGAATTCGGACCGATATTTAATTGGGATATATAGAATAGATCAACCATGTGCAATTGAAATTATGTAACATAAATAGACTTTGACGATTTGTACCGTTTGATTGAAGTGATTGATCTCTTCATAAATATTCTTAGGCCACGAATTGTTTTTCCAGATATCTGGTTTTTATTATCATATTTTCCACATATTGCCTAGATATATTTAAATTTAGAATAATTATATTAGAGGATATCTTATATTTTTTTTATTAAAGTTACTAATTTTTTAAAATTTTAATTAATTTGTTAGATTTTATACATTATTTTTTCAATTGTTTTATGTATACGAGTATCACAACAAGATACTCAATTTTGTTATGTTTTTTCTAACTATATTTCCGATGATTTTGAGTCTTGTTTCCATTGAACCAATGGCGTGAACGACATTCAACTAACAACCATCGAACAGATCAGCGACCTGTCTTTCTCCAACGATGATCTAGACGACAATTCATAACGGCAAATCTTCGTCCCACGACCAAGATTGTGAACAGTCCGATGAATCTTTATGTTATCATTCGACGACCCAAACAGAACAGACGAGCCAAGTAGAGGAACCTACTGGCGAAGCAGAAGGAACCATATTTGAGTTTCATTCAACAATTTCACTCGACGAACAGACCAGACGAAGAATCGAAGGACGATTTCGAACCAGATCAGACGAAACAACACGAACAATGATTTGTTTACCAGAAGAAGAATCGAATGACGATTTCATTCGATGAACAGAACAAACTAGACAAAAAAGATGAACAACGATTTAATTCCAAATGAATATTTGATTCCGAACAACGATTTGATTCCAAACGGAACGACGAGTTGATTCGGCGAGTTGTTGGATAACGATTCGATTCAACTTGTCGATTTCCTCTTAATTGTTTCCTGAGAAGACAACGACGATGATTTGATTCAACAATTGAGTTCTTGGTGGATTCAATAATCCAATTCTTTGCAATTTTCTTCATTATCGTGGGGCAATTCTATCACCAATGGTCTTCTTAGTTTCTTCGACGATAAACAACAGTTTGTTTAGATTTTCTCATTATGTCTTCTTCTAACTCGACTCAAATCATAGAAATTTTGATAATTCAACATCGAATGGTTCCTCCTCCTTATGTTTGACTCTCTGTGATCATCTTGGTTTTATTTTATCTCATATACTTATTTGAGGAGACAATTATGATGAATAGAAAATTAATATTCGTCATGCTCTAAAATCTCGTAAGAAGTTTGGTTTCGTTGATGGAAAATTGCAAAGTCTGCTGCTAATTCACCTGACTTTGAGGATTGGAAACCAATAATTCTTTGGTTGTGTCATGGTGGAAAAACACTCTCGAATCTAAGCTTCATTCTGATGTTGTTCACAACGAAAAAGCTTTTGATCTTTGAGATCATATACGTAACCGATTCTCCATTAAGAACGGTCCTCAAATCCAACATCTTCGAGTAGAATTGGCCAATTGTACACAGAAAAGATTGACCATTGATGCTTATTATGGCAAACTTAGTCGTATATGGAGGGATTTGTTGAATTCTTGCCATTGGGTGTATGCAAGTGCAGAAAATGTACTTGTGAATTGACATCCAAACTCGAACAAGATCGTAATCAGGATAAAGTACATGATTTTATATGGGGCTTAATGAAGCCACATTTGGGGTTGTTCTTTAAAATTTGTTATATTGAGATCCTCCACCTGATCCAGACACTATGTATCACATTGTGTTATAAGATGAAGGTTCTTGTGGACACGATCTTCTGATGAATGCACCAATGTTATGGCTTTTACAGTCAAAACCGGTTCGTCTCGTATTTCTGCAGAGGAGAAACCAAGTTTGTGTGCTTCAATTCTGGACGAAAAGGACATGCTTTGGATTCATATTTTCAATTTTTTTTTGTTTTCCAATTTGGTGGAGTGATAGGCTGCATACAAAGGGATGGCGTGGTCATGGATTCGCTCTCTCGAGCAAGGGACATAGTTTAATTCATCTGCTCATGTCAATGTTACAAATTCCATTACCTTACTTATATGTTGCATCTTAGACTTCCTCTAATCTATCTCGTACTGACAGGCAATCTGTCTCAGGGATTTCTAAAAAACAATGGAGAACTCTGGTTACATTGTTCAACGCTAATAAGATTGGTGCTACTAAAAAGTTCTATGGTACGATATCTCGGTTTTCTTGGATTATTGATTCTGGTAATTCTCATCATATGACTGGTGATGTAACTTTGCTTACAGATATTTTTTATATAGAACCATACTCCATTATTTTACCCGACGCTCAAACTACATCATCTATTATACACAAAAATGTTCTTATTAGCAGCAAATTAATCTTACGTGATGTATTTTTTTGTTGAAAGACATGGTTACAAACTTATTTATATTTTCAGCTTCTGGAATAACATGATTGTCTTGTTCAATTTGCTCTGCATTGTTTAGGACCGCATTATACAGACACTAATTGGAGCTAGTGACCAGTGGAATGGACTCTATTATTTTCGAAGTGTCGACACGATGGCTACTATATCTATCTAAAACAATTGTTTGTTGGACCTTTGGCATCAACGATTTGGACATCCTGCTTCGAAAATGATAGAATCTATACCGAGTTTAAAATTTTCTGGTCGTAGTGAGTTTTTGAATAAGAGATATTATGTTTGTATGCGAGCAAAACAAACACGTGAGTATTTTCCTATGATTAGCAATAAAGTGACCAAGATTTTTTAGCTCATACATTGTGACGTTTTGGGTCTGTATCGTACACCGTTTTTTTCTAGAGCACACTATTTTTTGACAATAGTTGATGTTTTTTGAGAGGTGTTTGGATTTATCTTATGACATACAAGAATGAGGTTACTACCCATATTCAACATTTAATGTATATGGTCTCTCGACATTTTAAAACGAATGTACAAACCGTACGAACTGATAATGGTAATGAATTTATGTGCCTTCATCGGTATTTTCTAGAAAAAGACATATTTCATGAAATTTCATGTGTGGGTACTCCACAACAAAACAAAAGAGTTGAATAAAAATATATACATATTCTCAACATTACATGATCCCTACTATTTCAGTCTCATCTACCAATCGAGTTTTAGAGAGAAAGCGTTCTTACAATGGTTTATCTTATCAACAGAACTCCATCTACTCTTTTTAATGCTCAAACACCAATATGAGATTCTCTATGGTCCAACTTCTTCCTATGCACATTTACGTGTGTTCGGATCCTTGTGTTATGTTCATAATCAATAAACACATGGTGATAAATTTGCAAATCAAAGTACTTGTTGCATCTTTGTTGGGTATCCTTATGAAGGGATGAAGAGTTTATCATCTTAATTGTGGGATATTTTCAGTTTCTCGTGATGTTGTTTTCTCTTAAATGAATTCACTTTCCGCAATTTAAATGACTCAACATGTCCAGTTTCTTCACTTATCGGTCTCGTAATGGACATGGTCTACATCTGATGAGATTGTACCTTCATCAACCTTTGATAATTCCATACCTATTGTCGCAGAGGTTTCTTCTAACGATCATGATGATACAGTGGTTTCTATCGAGGAATTAACTGAACTAGAATGAGGACAATGCACAAAAAAATTCTATCTATGAAATTACGTGATTTTATCATCAATGCGGTTCAAATTACTACTCATGTAGAATCATTGCCTCTATATCTGATTTCTAATTTTGTGTCGTGTACAAAGTTTTTAGAATCTTATCGTGTTTTTCTAGCATCTATTATTGCTACCCGAGAACCTCGTTTATATCGTGATGCTTTGACTAATGCTAATTGGATGACAACAATGTGTGCTTTGATCGATGCTCTCGAATAAAATCAAGCTTGGACTTTTGAAAGTCTACCTCATGGAAAGAAAGCTATTGGAATAAAATGGGTCTTCAAAATCAAGTACTATTCTGATGGATCTATTGAACATTACAAGGCTTGCTTGGTTATTTTGGGAAATAATCAAGTAGATGGGATCGATTATGAGGATACTTTCACTTCTGCAGAAAAGATGGTGAAGATGCGACTATTTCTAGCCTTTGCTTCTATTCACTAGTAAGAGGTATATCAAATAGATGTCCACAATGCTTTTTTACATGGTGATTTAAACGAAGAAGTTTATATGAAACCTCCACCAGGTTTTGCTCCATCAAATTTGTCGCTTGTTTGGCGCTTACGAAAATCATTGTATGGTTTGAAGCTGGCACCACGTTGTTGATTTGCAAATCTTGGAAGTTTTTTGAAAAGATATAGCTTCCAATCTTCACCTTTGGGTCATTCTCTTTTCACATACTCTAAAGGTGATATTGTTCTACACTTGCTTGTCTATATGGATTACTTGATTATTACGGGTAATTCATAAGTTGCTATTCGTGAGTTCAAGGATTATCTTGGTAGTTGTTTTCATATGAAAGACCTTGGTACTATAATTTTTTTAGGTATTAGAGATGCTCAAAATCCTTAAGAAATTTATCTCTATTAACGAAAATATACATTGGATAACATCTCGAAATCTAGTTTACTTGGTTCAAAATCGGATGGTTCTCCACTCGATCACAATCATTATCTTCAGTTAATAGAGGACATTGTTTTGGATGATCCTTTATCTTATCATTGTTTGGTGGATTGATTAATTTATTTGGCATTTATACGTCCAGAATTTTCATATTCGGTGCATATCCTCTCACAATTCATGTAGACTCCAAGACAAGAACACTAGGATGCGACACTTCGAGTTGTTTGATATGTTAAAAACAATCCTGGACAAGGTATTCTTCTTCAATCAAATTCTACTTTACAACTTTCTGCTTGGTGTGATCCTGATTGAGCATGTTGTAAGTTAACTCGTCGATCATTAACAAGTCGGTTTATTCAACTTGGTTCTTATCCATTATCCTGGAAAATGAAGAAGCAACATATTATCTCTCGATCTTTTGTCGAAGCTGAATATCGCTCTATGGCCATGACTATGTGCAAACTAGTATGGCTTAAAGCTTTACTTCAAGATCTTGGTTTTCATCATTCACGGTCGATTCATCTAACTTGCGACAACATGTTTTGATAAACAAACAAAGCATAACGAGATTGACTGTCATTTTGTTCGTGTCGTGGTTCTCAATAGCACCAGTGCTACTAGACATGTTTTGATGCACAATCAATCTGCTGATATTTTCACCAAAGCTTCAGATCGCAAAGAAATTGATACATTTCAAGGCAAGTTGAACATCTAGATTTAACGCACCAGCTTGAGGGGCATTAGAGAATATCCTATATTTTCTACTAAGTTTACTAAGTCTTCTTTATTTTAGTTGATTTGTTAGACTTTACACATTATAAATATCATGTAATGTGTTTAATAAAAAAGACTAACAACGATTTTCTTTCTTCTATTGTTTTGATTTTACAAATTAAAATCCAGCAAGGCTACATAATGTTCAAATGTATACCAAGATTTGTACCCTATAAAAAAATTTAGACCAATCAAAATATCAACAAATTTAATCAACTAAAACACGATTATGTATATAATATTGAAAATAATTTATAAAATTTAGAAAGAGAAATTATGAGAAGTTTTTGGTATATGTGATTTTCTAAACATAGTACTCTTTTATAAAGTAGCTTTGAACTTTAAGAATGAGATCTTGAATTTGATATATTGTGATTCAAAAGGAACAATACCTATTTATAAATTTACGCAAGTATAAAGATTCTTAACTTCGTCACTAAAAAGGTAAAGAGAGGTGTGGTTTCATGGAAGATTGAAGCATCATCATGAATGAGAAGCTCATTTGCTTTTGAATATAATTTACATATTCCTTGTTTGATGCATTTGATTCCAAAAGCTATAAGCTAATTGTATATGGTTTCTAACAAATTAAATGGCACAAACGATTAAATCTAATCTAAGTATATAATGACTTCATAGTTTATTTCGTCTTGATTTGAAGTTATTTGGTGTTTGACTTCTGATTACATATCAACACTCCAAGTCTAAGTTTGATCATAAGAGGGAGTGTAATGTTGTGCTATATCGATGATGACATGAATCATAACTCATATATATATATATATATATATATATATATATAATATTGGACACCACTTAACTCTTGAGCTATTTTGTGAGTTTAGTTAGGCCTATGACCAAGAAATATCAACTAAAAATCATTTCTGCACTCGAAACAAAATACAAGGTTATGACGTTCACATGTCACGAACTCAAGTAGCTTTGGAAATTTCTTAGCGCGTTCAATATTCACGTACCTCATGCACATCTTTCGTGCACTAGTCAAGCTGCACTACACATCTTTGCAAATCTGGTATTCTATGAACACACCAAATATATTGAAATAGACTACCATTTTATTTGCTACATAATGAAATCATATTATCTCAATAGAAAAGGTTAGCGGTTCTAGATGGCTACTCCTTGTTTTTCTCCATCAAGCTGCACTCCCTCATTCCACTAATCCAGCCCTCTTCACCAATTTGTACAATTAAACCTTCAATTAATTATTGAACCAAGTAATCGCACATGTCGCATGACCCTACTCAGATGACTAGACGTTAGTGGATGTGATTCATTCACTTGCATTACTACTAGCACTACAAAAAGCTCTGGTCTTAATGCCTTTACAACTGTTGTATATCCTTCATCGGGATTGTAGAGTCGGATTTTGTAAAATTTAAGTTTTTGACCTAGGTGATGAGCCGCCCAATGGTGAGACAAGTCAAGTCAGAATGAGAAGAAAAAGATGGTCAACCACAAGACGACTATTAGGACCTTTGTAAATTTATTTCTCATATATCTTGTCTTATTTAGATTTTCTTGATTCGACTTTTTGTTATCCCTTCGATTTTCTACATTTTTCCTTATAACCTATATAGGTTGAGGGTATTCTCGAGTTACTTCTTGCAAACAATATTTTCTTTTGTCACAATTGCACATTTAAAGCTTCTTCTATCCAAGAACATTTTGTTTGAAGGAGACCAAATATAGAATGAAATGTAGAAAGAGGGGATGAATCGAATAGTTCTTATACCTTTATTTGATTTTGACAACCGACAATGAAAATATTCTTTTTTACCACGTTTAGAACGTAAAAAAACTCTCATCTTGTAATTATGTCCATATCATGTTAATTTCCAATACCGACAACAACTCCCGCTGAAGCAATTGTAGCAACTCAAGTACCATTGATTTTGTACGTCAACAACCAACCAATAATACGACTAGAGAGGGAGGTTGTCCTTGCAAGGATGCCCATTTTTTCCAACAATAACTCCTCTGATTTTGCATTTTCCCCATTATTTCTTTATTACTTTTTGTACGTGTCGAGTTCTTAAATGTGAACCTTAAAGTTTATTTGTTTTTGGTTTCATATGGTATCAATAGCAATAATTTTCGTGCTTGATCAATTCAATTCTCGAAAGATTTGAGAGCAAGAACTTGGTGTCAGTAAGAGAAAGAAAAATACCTAGAAAAGCCACTAGGACTATCACATTTCTTTTCTCTTGTCATCGCCAAAACAACTTGGTGTTCCACCGGTTACCGGACGTCTGGATTGTACCCAAACATCGCTTATTCAACGTCCAAAGTAAAAAGGTAACGTCATCCGCTAAATAAACAAAAAGAGTGAACATATCGATAACTAAACCTTAAAAAAGCATAAAACAATCACAATAATGCACTATAACTATAATGACCACCTAAATGACATATGTCAAAAGTTTCTCCTTTTATTCGTGGTGTAGGATCTGATCTGACCCCGACAATCAAACTGTTTCCTAACCCCATTCAGCTACTTATGAAGTTGAAGTGCCAGTCGAGGAATCGAAAAGTTTAAAATGGAATATGAAATGTGGAATGTGGTTTATCAATCTAGGTGTGGATGTTTTTATTTGGATATCTTATTTTTGGACTATTATAACAAGTCATGAGCGATAGCGAAACTATTAGCAGGTTTGATCACATTAATTTGCCCATCCAAGATCTTTTATATTTCATGGTCCTGAAAAAAATGATCTTGTATATCTATCATCAATTGATATTGGTTCAGGTATTCAATGAAGTGCACACATTTAAAACGATGGATAAGCTGGGAGCTGCACGAGTAGTTCAAAGATTAGAGTCCATATAGTTCCAATGGCTCCATCTATGTGGTGCTCCTTCCGCACGACGCGAGGTTGCTAACCTTAAAAACGACTCACTGAAAGAATTTTAATGCGACACTTGTTTACCAAAACCGCAACAAAAAGAATTGGAATATGGTAACGCAAATTCACGCTTCTTTCTTGGTAGGATCTAATGTTCTATTTTCGGTACGCAACTACAAAATGAATTCCATTGATTCTTTGCCCGTAAACCTCATCCATGAACTCGAGGGAGTTGTTAACATCAGGGATGAATTCCGTAATATTTCATATCACTCGTATTTTCACCAAAACTCTAAAACATCACCAATTTGATCATTTTCTTCACACATATCCATGAAGAATCTCCATGTACGGCCTTAACGGGGAGTATTACCAGAATCATGCAACCGAATATGTGCAATCAGGCAATCAAATAGATGCAAATCCAAGATTGAAGCAATCATATATACGATACTAAATAACGCATATTTAGCAAATTTCCATGTTCATATGGTCCTATATCTTGTATATACGTTGACTAACGATTCAAACTAATTATACAATTTTACACTTAAATCTTGGAATCGACTGTTTTTTTTTTCATTTTTTTCTTTTTAATGATGCAAATAAGACGGGAGCATTATTTTTACCAATCATTCCCAAATCACTAGAACATTTTACGATGACAAATATATTAACAAATCAAGGCTCGGGGAAGACACCCCAATCATGTAGAAGAATCTAGAAAATAACAAATCGTTAAAGAAGAGATGATCATTGCTGTTGTAGCAACTCAGGGAGCAGTTTGAGAAGAAAAGCAATCTCCCTTTGTGAAAAATTGGGTTTTGATATTGAACTCTCTTCTTCTCCATCCAAGGATGACGACGACGACGATTGGGAAGACGATGATGATAAGGAACATGATGACGATGATGATGGAGATCGTATCATGTGGGTGACGGCCTCCGTGATCTCTTCAACAAAATCCACAATCACTCCTTCAATCCCCATCATATACTGCATGTACACGGCCTCTCCCACATTGCTGCAACACCAAAACACATTTTTCTTTAGACATTCAAATGTAGAAAACTTAAAACGACGATGATAACATGATCATAGATTACAATCTTACTTGAGTTTTCCGTATGTGAGGAGTGAGAGTTTAGAGTCCTTGATCATGGCGACTGCTGTGGGGTTCTTGAACACACCCTTAACCTCTGAAACAATGCCTTGCAACCCTCCTTCTAAGCAAACCTTCATAGCTTCCTCCAGTGAGTTTCTTCTCTTATCATAGTAAATTGTGGCCCCAGCATCCGTCAGAAAGAAAACCTGGGTATGTGCTTCTGATTAGCAATTGAATTTAACTGATACTGCTCTACAGTCAGTCACTAACCCTTCCTTGTCATTTATGAAAGGTGAGTAATAGAGAAAGGAAAAAACAGGACATACAGGATATGTGCTCTGAAGTTCCTTAACGAGTTGCGCTGCATCTGGTTGAAAGCTTGAGAAGATCACTGGTCTGTCTTTAGCATACTGAAACACTACCTGTTGTTTTCGATATCAAATCAAAGGAAAACGTTTCAGGTTTGTTGATATCTGTGAAAATCATTGAGAAACATAAAGACAAACATGTGGATGTTTTCTAATTTAGATGCAATATCAACAAGTCTGCGGAGAGAACATATTTGACTCCCCTCTATCCATACCCAGTAAGAATCATGATAAACATTGATCCAAAATGGAAACTTGTTCTACAAGAAACCTGATGTTAATCTGGAGAAGCATTCGATTTAGGTATGACCAGTGCCTACCACCTGAATTCTACTATGGAAACTATTTCTTTTAATTTCCACCTGGTCACACTTCAATGAATGTATCATATAAACCTATCCGAAAAAGCATTCCAACTTAGACAAAAGCAACAGGGCAAGGAAACTGGAGGGGTCAGCTTTAGCATAATACCTGCAGAACTGCTTGGAGAATGCCGATTAGAAAAACACGTTCGTAGATAGTGTTATCATCGAACTTCAACTCGATGTTGAACCCTAGAGTCGGCTCAACTTGTTCGAAAGCTTCTTGTAACGTGCAAAGGGAGTCATCCGATTCAACATCCCATTTCAAAATCTTTCCCTCTTTGGATTTTCTCATGAGGGTTTTTCCTGTTTTCCCTGGTTGCTTCTGAGGTCCATAGCAGAGGAACTCGTGCAGGCTCAGATCCGTCACCCTCTTCTCATGAACAACACCCTGACCAATTCACATACTGGTATATCAGACCGATTCAGATCGATGAAGATTATGTGAATACAGATAATTATGTAAACGATAAAAGAAGGGAGTTATAAACCTTAAACGACATTTAAGTAAAGACTGAAAACACATGGATGCAAGAACTCACATTTTCTTCGGAATAGATGAAATCGTCGTGGAAAATGACAGGGCAATGATCCTTCGTCACCTACAAAAAGAAACCACAATGCTCGTCTTTTTCACTTTCCAGCATTGCCTGTATGGCCGCGTCTCTTTCGCTTCAGTCTCCATCTTATTTCATTTCAATTTAAAAACTTTAAGGAAAAAAAGATCCAAAAAAGCCGCAACGCAACCCAGAAACAGAGGGAAAAAAAGAGCAAAATCAGCATCTCCTTCGACAAAAAATCACATCACCCCAAATAAAGAAACTTCTAGCTTTGTTTTCGGTTTTTGTATTCAGGTTTTTGCTTGGTAGATTTAGACGATGTTAGGGTTTCGAATGACCTAAATAATCGTCGCGGAAAAGACACCTAGTTGACTACAATTGGAAAGAAATAGAGACCGAATGACCAACCTGAACATCGAATTCGATATAGTCAATCGGAAATTGAGCAGCGGCGTCGAATGAGAGAATGGAGTTCTCCTTGAACCCTCTCATTCTCCGATCTGATGACTGCAACACATTCATGCCGTTTCCTCGGTGTCCAATTACCGCGAATCTAGGCATCCTAAACGACCTCGTCGTGTTCAAATCAATACCTGTCACCCAGAACACACATACAAAGGAGAAATAAAAAAAATCTTAGAAGAACATCTACGGCGAAGCAAAACCCCAAGCGAACGGCCAGAGATTCGGGCGTTACCGTCAGAGAAACCATAGGAGCAGAGAGGGACAGAATCCGGGAGGCTGGGAACGTCGGCGACAAGCATTGCCTGGAGAGCCATTCTCCGATCGTAACCAGAGAGATCAACGGCGGCGGAGAAGGAAGATGAAGGGAAGGGTAAAATATGGAATTCGGATTTTTGTTGAGAGATTCTGGGTCCAAAGAAGTTGCTATTTAAAGGCCAATGAAACAAGGAAGCTGGATCTTAGCATAAGAATATTCCTGCCACGTCAGCCATGTGATTTTCCGGATAATTGCCATCACTCTTCCCGCCTTTTCTGGGATATAATCTAACACGGCGACGAGTAGGGATGGGCAAAAAACCCGCACTATCCGTCCCGTCCCGAAACCCGTCCCAAACCCGCAAAAAATTATTCGTATCCGTAGCGGGTAATTTGAGTTCAATATCCGCGGGTTCGGATTCGGAACGGGTTTTTTTATTTCACAAACGGATACCCGCGGGTACCCGCAAAAAATTACATAAATACCCCTAATATTAATATTTATTACAAAACTACCCTTAATGACGATGATCGACCCCTGGTACGTTTCAAGTACGATAAAACATTTTTTATTTGCCATAAACTCGAGTTTGATCGCTAAATCGTAATCTGTAGGAGGAAATCAAGATAATTAAGGTTACTGTGTTTGTGAATCCATACACGGAAATGGATGAAGAGTCCGAGAAAGAGAAAGAGAAAGCTGCGGAGGAGGATGAAGATAAGGTTAGAGCTTTAACAAGAGAAAGCAATCGACTTTGTCTTCGTTTGTGTTTAGTTTTGTAAGAAAGAATTTATCTTTTGCAGATTCAGGACAAGATCGGCGCATGGTATAGTAACCCGACGACAGGATCAGCAGAAGCCAGTGGTGTGGGCAGTGGTGGTGTTGGGAAATACTTGAAATCAAAGAGTAACTCCATTGACATTGACCCTGCAACTAATGGAGTTTCAAAGAAACGAAAATCGACAACCTCGACAAAAGGGTTCCAAGATTTTTCTTCCTGGTGAGACAAATCTTTACTGTTCCTGCAACTAATGGAGTTTCAAAGAAACGAAAATCGACAACCTCGACAAAAGGGTTCCAAGATTTTTCTTCCTGGTGAGACAAATCTTTACTGTTTTAAAGAATTCAATGATTCTCAATCGAATATTGCACTTAGAGAGATTCTAAACGTACGATACAACAGAATTCTATATGAAAGTTTCTAATCTGTTTAAAGTTCGACGAATCTTTGCATCTGTTTATTGAACCCTTATGATAGAATCCGACTGCGAGGCACATTGAGCCAACGATCTTCGTTTAGGGCGTCTTCCATAGTGATGAAGGAAGCCGCCAATTCTTATGCCAATATATCGACACTCTTGATCTCATACCGAACCCAGAATTGATCTCTAAAGGCGGATATGTTGATCCCGTTACAACCAACGGTAACCAAACATATCGTGAATCCCGTAAATCAGACGGGTTCCATCTATCCGCCATAAAGATAAACACTTTCGGTACACCTGATAACGGTATCACGTACGTACTTTGTGCAAAGAACGTTGTCAGCTGGGAAATCTTATTGCCGCCTATACACAGATTATCCAATGTCTCCCATGGTCCCATTATAGACTCAGCGGCATGAACCAAGGCTTCATTTGGAGCCCAACCGGTGCAACCAGATGTGATCATATAGTATGGATTATGGGTCACATACACTTGACTTGACTTTAGAAGACATTGAGAAATTCGAAGATGGTACCATTTTTTTTATATTTGTTCATATTTTTCAGTATTTTATATATTTGATGGTATGTTTTTTTATGTTCTTTTGTTTTATTTGTAGATTTTCCAAATCCGACGACTAATGGTGGAGCTTCCGCATATATTGACAAAGGATATTCGTCGGAATGAGATTTACAAACTTTGTGAAAAACTTTTTTTGCTATGATAGTTTGTAATTTTTGAAGTTTCAAGACTTAGAATTATATTGTTATGCTTTGTAATTTTTTAAATATTGTAAGACTTTGATTTATGTTATGTTGTTATTGAGTTTTATTTTTTTCAAAACGGAGCGGGTACCCGCGGGTAATAGAGGTTTTGGCGGGTTTTTGCGGGTACCCGAACAGCGGGTATCCGCACCCTGCGGGTACGAGTTCGGGTAGTAAAACTAACTACCCGTGCGGGACGGGTTCGGGTGCGGGTAGCGAGAATCTCGCGGGTACCCGCGGGTGCCCACCCCTAGCGAGGAGTACGGTACTCGTTTTCGTTTAGCTTGTAACAGAAGAAAAAACTATCTGTTTATTATTTTAGATCTATGATAATTTCAATTTTTATACAATTTGTGATGACATCGGACTCAAAACATAAAATCCGAAATAGCCATCCTAATAAATATACAGAAAATGATTTATAAAATATTGAACATAATAATTGCGTGAGAAATCTTATTTTAGGGATGTGTGGGCTGTGGATCAGATCAGATCCACGTCTGAGTGAAGTTTCCATTACACNNNCACGACGCGGATACACGTCAGAAACGTATAGAGAATGCAAAATTAACCTAACCACGTTTCCTTAAGGTACCTATTTAAGATCGGTACAGTTAAATCCGGTTAAGTACGGTTTATTTGGGTTAGAAGGCTTTCAGTTTTCTTTATCCGGCCATAGAATCTAAGTCAGTGGGCCATTTTTCTTTGATGATATTTTTCTTAATTAGATTGGATCGATAACTTCAAAAATATATTTGAAATGTTATCTTAACTTCTCTTAAAGATTTAACTTTCAGTTTTATCTTTATAGTATTGATATTTCTAAATTGCTTTTATGATTCGTACGATTCATGCGATCCATGCGAACCATGCGACCCTTGCTATCCATACGACCTTTGCGTCCCGTGAGACCCTCGAAATCGTTGGAAATTGCTAAAAATCTATCAAAATCGCTGGCAATCGCTCGAAAATCGTTGGAAAACGCTCGAAACTTTGAAATCGCCTCTCGCATTGGCCTATGGGTCCACTGCGGTAGAAGGCCTTAGCTAGCGTACGATCCCAGGGGAAAGCTATCGTCCGAGGTTCTTTCTTTAATCTTCCCAAGAGGTTATTCTGCTTCCCAAAAAGTGCGCCGGAGTCTATGGCATATGTTGACTGAAACGAGTTGGGAAGCGTGAAACGAGTTAGGAAGCGCCGGTAGGTCCTTCCTCTGAATTTTGATATAGGTTTCATTTTGAAAAAAATGTCAAACCGTATGTGTTTTCACTAACAAAATATAAGGGCACATATATCTTTTTCTAATTTTTTTTTCATTAGGTTTACGAGGATATACATGAAGTCTTGAAGCCCTACGAGAGTATCTTTAATATTCTCCCGGATCATGCACATAAAATATAAATATATAATTTTTTTCATATCAATAAAATGTTTAATTTTAAAATTATTTTATCTTATTGTACAAATTACATAAGATAAATTCAATATTAGATTTTTATATTGTTTATGGTTTGAATATGAATAAAAATTCAATTTATATTGTTTATGTTCCAAAGAAATTTCAATTTATATTGTTTATGATTTGAATACGAATAAAAATTCAATATTAGATTTTTATATTTTCTCGATATATTTGAGAGTATATTGAATATTTCTCAATAATAACGTTTGTTTTCTTTTATCATTTATTTGTAGATTTGGTCTTAGATTATATATATAAAAGTTGTTGCAAAAGAAGGTTTCTGGTTAAGTCACGTCATCAATAAAATTTTTTAATTTAATCATTTTTATATTTCATTCATTGAATATAATTTAATCAATAATTAAATTTATTTTAATATACTAGGAAACCAAGCCGCGCGATGCGCGGGATCGATCAAAATCAAAAATAAGTTATGATGTTTTATGTAGTTGAGATTTTAATGAGAACATGTTTGGAATAATATTTATGCGATCTTTTAATATAATGTGAATAAATAAAAAAATATTGAGAAAAATAAGGCTCATATGAACCGGTTCTAAACCATGAGAGAGTTGGCAGAACTCTAAAATTAATAAAAAAACCAATAGAAAGAATGAATACCATATGAAAATATTAATGTGATGGTTTTAAGACGAAATAAACCTCGGTTGGTGGTTAAATTAGTTTTGGTTGGAAAATCATGTTTTAAAACCAATGAGTTGAAAATCAATTTATAGTTGATAGATAAATGTATTTAAAGCATGAAATGAAAATTATCCTATCCGTATAGCAATTACCTTTAAAGACAAACACTGATAATATGTACGATCTATATTCCATATAAATTTGAAAGATGTTGATGTCGGAGAGATCTGAGACATGGAAACATATGTAACATAGCTATACAAAATATTTGGAAAATAGAAAATGCCAATTTAAAATAAATGAAATTACTATTCATGTATCTGTTTTATGTATAGGGTAGCCCATTGAATATTTCTTCATAAAGAACATTTGTAATGGAGGATTGTTGTAAGCATTCTTCAGTGAGATCTAAAATTCGCAATCCATTACCAGAAGTAACGCGTGATAGCGCAACATACAATTGGTCGTAAAAAATAGAAAAATGCCAATTTAAAAAGAATGAAATTACTATTTATGTACCTATTTGATGTGTGAGGTACCCAGTAATTATTTCTTCGTAGACAACGTTTGTAATGGAGGATTGTTGTATGCATTCTTCAATGAGATCTAAAATTCGAAATCCATTAGCAGAAGTAACTCGTGAGAGCGCAACATACAATTGGTCGTGGCTGAAAACCGGTCTTGGAAGGTAAGTCCAATTTGTTTAAGACTCTAGCCTTGACTTTTATTTATTGTCATTGCATAACATAAGCGAATTGAAAACTGTAGTCTTGAATCAGTTGGAGATAAAAAGATCCTTGGTTTGAGAATCTTGTTGCCAAAAACTAATCATGTCCCACTGCAAAAACCTTCCTTTTGGTTTAAATTTCTTAGCATCATAATTGGAGAGCTAACCTTGAAAGAAATCTGATGTTTTGGGAATCCAAAAAACTCAAGGGAGTTGAGATACTCGATAGTATATAAGGATTGCCAATCTATTGTAGGAGAAATATCAATTTTGATATGGTGTTAGCTCAAATATATCATAGCTTTCCCGGGAAGATGTGATAAGAGGAAGTCATTGATCTCATCAACTGTTCATTTCGTGGAGTGAGAATCGCCCTTTCAATAAGATATTCACGATTCATGTAAGAATCCATGAAGTGTGTATGAGTCTGCAAGTGTTTTCAATGGGTTCATTGTGACTTGGAGCAATAATTTAGAATCGATGAGGATTCGAGTGCCATCACCATACGTATTAGCGCTGATATTCCTTTTTAATTGTTGTGTCATTTCCACTTCCAATTACCATTTTGCGAGTTTAGTCCTATGTCGATCAAGTCGCATATTCTATGTTAATGTATAAATATGACATGAATGCCATAGGTGTGATCAATTTAATGATGCTAAAACCGTGTCTGTTCGCCCTCCTCGAGTAATAGGTAAGATTTGTCTGAAATCACCGCCAAGAAGAACTGTTTTCCCACCAAATATTTTTTTGTCTCCTTCCATAGCAATCAGAGCCATAATATCCTTCAATGTTCGATCTAACGCTTCAAAAGTGTGTCGATGTGCCATTGGCGCTTCATCCCATATAATTAAATCTGTTTTTTTTTTTCAGTAAATCTGCTAGCATACTTCCTTGTTTGATATCACAAGTTGATCTTCCATTCACACTGAGAGTGATTTTGAAGCGAGAATGAATTGTTTGACCCCCAGGGAGAAGCAAAGCTATTATGCCCGACGATGCAACCGGTATTACAACTCTTCCTTCCGGTTTGAGCTTCGAAATAATAGCCTTATACAGATATGTATTTCCCGTTCCTCCTGGACCATACAAAAAAATAGTATCCCTAACTTGTGTTCAACTGATTCCATAATTGCGGTAAAAATATTCAGTTGTTCCTTGGTAATTGTTGCGATAATTTCCTAAGCTCCCCCTTTTCAAATTGCCAAGGCTTTTGCTACAAAATTTGAAATATTACAATATTTTATAGTTTATATAGTTTTATATAACATATTCAAATGATTATTTATCAATATTTTATTTATTTATCTCATTTCATTAGTT
>CM071865.1:22794228-22810844 GCA_036759665.1 Gynandropsis gynandra
AAATTTTGAAATATTTTGTAGAGCTCATGAATAAAAAACTTATATAAATTTGTATAACAAATTTATATGATTATTTCTTTATATTATATTTATATCTCGTTTCATTAGTTTTTAACATGTTTTCAATATTTTTATAACTAAAGATTCATATAAATATACTATATATTTTTATTCATATAAATGCGTAAATGTTTTCTTTAATTGTAATATAAATTTTGAAGTATTTAATTGTAATTTAATTTGTATTCAAACTTTTGTAAACATTGAACAATTTAATTTTATTTATATTTAAAATCGAATTTATAATTAATTTATTGAAATATATTAATATCTTTTTATTTTTTAGAATATTGCACATTAATTAAAAAAAGAGTTTATAAAAATATCATTAAATATATACAATAAATATTATTAATTTTTGTAGAAAAATTAATATCATGAGAAGCCAAAGATTTTGCTACTATATATAGATTTCAATTGTTAAAATAATTTAATAGATATAATAGATTTTTTTAATTACATTAACATCCACTATGTAATATATAAAACCCACTATTACAATTTAATAAGTCTTTCTAGGATTTTATAAATTCCTTTTCGTCAAAGCTTTTTTTAACGAGTGATCCTCTCTATCACTCTGGTAAACCTCAATAAATTGTGTATTTAAAATCTCAATTTAATATATTTCTTTAATCACACGTTATTATAGTTTAATAAACCTTTCTATGTTTTTATAAATTCCTCATTTTCAAAGCTTTTTTAAACGAATGACCCTCTCTATGTGTGATAAACCTTAATCAACTGTCCCGTTTAATTCGATACTCTTTCTTTTTAGAAAATGCCAGACCAATATCAAATCATAGGGTTTATGCTTTTGACCGGTCCATTCATCTCTTCTGCGGTGGTCCAGATGTCGCCATCCATTTCCTGTAGCGGAGTCAGAAGGTGGATCTCTCTGGTGCCTTTGCCGAAGAAGAATACTGCACTAGAAACTCGAGACTCTACAACGGGCCAAAAATCTTCTATCATCAGGCCGCCATTGCCACCTCAAGTTATCCCACCTTTTGTTGACTTTCTCTATTTCGACGTAATAGAAAAAATGGTCAATTTATAAAAGTGTATTCACTCGATAACAAAAGAAATTGATATATATCAATGAGTTTTTTTTACGCAATCAAGTCTGAATTTCAGTTCATCGCTTCCACACCCTCCCTTCATCATTAGGATCAAGTCAGAGCTTCCAAATTGGAAGCTCATCGAGGCGCCTACATTCTGCAAAAATACAGGATGTATACGATAAACTTGGAAAAAGAAACTTTGAACGATCTGGTATGCTCAAGAAACACGAACTTCTCGAGGTCAGGGTTGGAAATATGCCTAAAAAAATCATACAGAAAACGAAATCGACGATTTCAATCTCAATGAAAGGATTTCAATCAAGGAATTGATAGTATACTTAAAAAAAATTATGTAAATCTGTTAGATTTATTAGGTTTTCTTAACTATGTATATTGAATAAGATACATGAGAAACCCCAAGAAGAAATTCATTCATTTACATGGTATCAGAGCAATATACACAATTAACGTTCTTCTTCTTCTTCTTCTTCTTCTTTTTCTTCTCCTTAGTTCATCTTTGTTTATCTCTCCTCTTGCTTTCATAAACATATTTCTTGCTTCGATTTCTTGCTCTCAATTCTCATAAACAGAACGCATCCCTCAGATTCTTCCCTCCTTCGTTTCCCTTTCGACTCCTCTTTCCGATCTATTTTCAGATTTCAACTGATTTATTTCGGCATCAGATTTCAGAATTCTCGGCCTCAGATTTCAGATTCCTCGACCTTAGATTTCAACCGATTTGTTTCGGCATCACTTTACAGATTTCGGATTTATCGGCCCCACTTTACAGATTTCAACCGATCTGTTTCGGCATCAGATTTCAGATTTCTCAGCCTCAGATTTGAACCTTCTTTCTCGGCCTCATATTTCAAATTTCTTGGCCTCAGATTTCGACCGACTGCCTTCCCCCTGATCTGCTCGACCGGCCGCCTTCCCCCTCCTAATCTGCTTGACCAATCGGCCGTTCTCCTTCTTCTTCTTCTATTTGATTTTCTTTGTCTTATTGGTTCTCATGATGGCTTCTAATAACGTGGAAAAGGCTTTTGGCATAACCAATATCAAGACGCACATCCCTATCGTCTTGGACACGGAGGAACTCAACTATGATGTGTGGCGTGAACTTTTCGAAACACATTGTCTTAGTTTCAGTGTCATGGGTCATCTTGATGGTTTTTTCAAACCTACTGGTGCTACGGATGATCGGTGGAAAAGCATTGACGATCTTGTAAAACATTTGATTTATGGCATCTTAACTCAATCCTCAAGAAGAAGTGCTCTGCTCGATCTCATTCGATGAGCTTCGAAAACCTATTTCAAGGTAATTAAAAGGCTCGTGCTCTGCAACTCGACATTGATCTTAATGTGGTTAATCTCAAGTAATAATTACCTAGACCAACGCTTTCGTAAGAATACAGATCGTATAGTACCAGGGTCGAACACAAGGAATTGATGTAACTCTAAAGCTAGTAAACTAATGAATAGGACGGTAAAAATCGACAAGTGAGTGGAATTTGAATAAAGCTAAACTAACTACTCAACGGATTAAATTCAATTAACTAAATACCACAGGTTTCAAGAGATGCACAGTGATGTAATAAAGTTCTAACATGATCATTAGTCTTAGATATTATCACGAGTTCAAGGAATTCAAGCTCTAATATAGGAACTAACTGGCATAGACCTGTCCTCTACCTAGCATGCGTACTACCAATCTTCCGATTGCGTAATCTCACCCACTAGATGAATTAAGACCGCTATCCTAATCCATAGATTCAATCAACCAACCTGGCATTGATTCTAAAATTATTAAATCCTAAATCATGGCTAAGTTCCAAGGTCTAATCCACTGGCATAGATTCATTAGACTTCTACAATCATTCATTCATGTGGCATGCAAGAACGAAAGCATTAAGAACAACCAATCATTCTGAAAAACGATCAAATACCAAATCATTCATTCAAGTGGCATGCAAGAACGAAAGCATTAAGAACCACCAAGCATTATGATTAAGAACAAGACTTCATTACATATCGACATTACTCTCTAACCCATGGTTATGGATCTACTCGGACATGGACTTAGAAAAGAAAACACGAAAGATAACTATATTCAACATGGATAACGATTGAGATTCTTCCCTATTCTATTACCGACGTCTTCAACATCTTCTCCGCGCTCCGAGTTCGTCGCCTCGTCTCTATCCTCGTCGACGTTCTGCTCTCTCTCTTCTCTCTCTCTCTGCGTGTGCTATGTTCTGCGTGTTGTATGTTGTCCGAATTCCTTCTGACCCCTTGACCCCTACATCCTCTTTCATCTTTCCTTTCTTTCCTTTTCTCCTTCTTTTCCTCTTTGGCCAAATCTAAGCACCCCAACCATTCCTTTTCGTCCTTTCCTCTTTGACTAGTTTCCATTTTCTCGGTTTCCATTTCCTTCAGTAGCTTGTATTTACTTTTTCTTTTGTGCAACAACAATTTCCTTTTCGTTTCTATCATTTTCTCTTTGGTTGGCTGCCTTTTTTTATCTTGTCCATGTATTTCCATTTATTGTCCCAACAACCATTTCCATTTTCTATCTCTAACGGTTGCAGTTTCCAATTCTTGTGTAGGCGGCTATCTTTCCATTTTTGTGTAGCCGGTTGGAAGTTTACATTTTGTTCCAGCAACTTGCTTATATTTTATGTAAACCATGTTTCCTTTTCATGTTCCAACCGTGCTCTTATTATTTTTGTTCCAGCACCTGAAAGTTTCCATTTTTGTTCCAGCCACCGAAAGTTTCCATTTTTGTAAGCGACCATTGTTTCCATTTTTGTAAGCGGCCATTGCTTCCATTTCTCTTCTCCGGTTTATGATTATTTGGAAGTTGACCGTGCATAGCTGATAGGAGAATGGTTTTGCTTAGTTTTGCTTCATTTACTCGTGTTGATATCTCGTTCATTTCCTACAATAACACGAGAAAACGCTAGGAGAGGACTAAATGATACTTAATGCTCCGTAAAGTCTAAATGACTGAGTAAACTAAGTATGAAAATGAACTAAAATACTATAACAAAATAGACGTTATCAAACTTCCCCAGACTTGAACCTTTGCTCGTCCTCGAGCAAGACTAGAACTAAGCATGATTAGAGTTAGACAACAACCGGATACTAGCACAAACAACTCGGAAAGTCAGCCATCCTACAACGCGTCACACAAACATAGATCTAAACGTACCAAGTAAGATCTCTATCTACCGAAAGTCACTAACCGTGCAATCCTACACATAATCTAAATTCATTTCACTAACCCTAGACAACATCTAAGCGATCTTCATACCTATTCTAATACGCTTACGTGCGATACCATTCTTAAATACAATTATATTTATTTTTCCGTTCTCTTTTTCTTCTTTTCGATTTCCACACATTTTTTTCTTTGAAAATTTCCCCTCATTTTCTAGGACATCAGAGTTGAAGAGGATAGCCTTCCACTTAGACCATGTTGCCGATTGGCACACTCATAAGGTGTTATAACCTTAGCAGAGTGAAGAGGTTGCGTCATTGTAGATTTTTTTCTTTTGATTAAACTATTGTGATATTGCATCGACTCTAACCATTAGGACATAGAAAAAACAGCCTCGACCCACCACTTAGAGCCGAACCATCAATATCGATGCACTCATGTCAATGTAAGGCTGAAATAGTTAAAGAACTTATTATATTGACAACGGAATGCAAGTGCATGGAAATATAGCGATCGAAGCAAAATAAGGAATGAATAGTATGCTCGGAGATATAAATACTTGGGATTGAAACCTAGGGTGCGGAATACAACTTTAGGCTATGAATTCATGCAACAACACTAACTAATAGACATCTAAAGGTATTTTTCAGCAAACCTAGACTTTTGTTCCCGATTCGAAAAAGTTGCATAAAGATGGCTAAAGTTCGGAATTTGTTCGTAGTAGATATCTGTCCGTCTTATTCCTAACTAACTTAAAAGCTTAAATAAAATGAATAACTCAACATCTAATCCCAATCATAGTCATGAAAGTTCGAAGAGTACCCCCAAACTTGAACGGAACACCGTCACGGTATTCAAAACCTAAGAGAAGGACTCGTATGCAAAAACTCGGGGAAAAATAAGGTAGATAGGAATGTGTGCACCTGATGCGTACTTGCTGCACCGAGTTGATGCAGTTGGGTATATGCGTCTCTCCTTTGTTGTGGATGATATCGGAGTGGAAAACCAGTAACAAAAGTCACATAATGCGAAAAAGAGAGAACAATACATCGAAGTCGCCAGTAGTGTGCATGCATGTGAAAAGAATAAGAATCGAATTCTGAAAAATATAAAAAGAATTAAACTAAAAGGATATGGGGCTCGGGTTGCCTCCCAAGAAGCGCTTGTTTAAGGTCATGAGCCTGACCAAGATGTTACTCATTAAATGGACGTCCTTGACGTCTTCGTGTGCATAGAATCTCGCGTGCATAGTGTGATCGACTGGGTATAGCACACAGATCAGTTGGGTGCCTTGCACAATCGGCCATGTCCTCCCTAAGCTTGGTCATGAAGTTTTTTCTAAGTTGGGGGCTAGCTCGTGCTGTCCAAAAATTTTGGTCGATCTGTCTACATGTTCGGTTATGCACTCCAAAAACCGGTTAGGCGTTCGTCTCTTGTTTCCTTCAGCATCTCCCGAATTTGTTGGTAGTGAAGTCTTGTGGTGAAGCCTTCATCTTCACCTTGGGTGCCTTGTCGATGATCCAATTGTGTGCTAGGCGTTTGGTGTAGTGTCGCGGCATCTCGACATTGTTTATGTATTTATTTGCATCGCATTTAGCTTGGGTCGTGCAAAAGTCTCGGTCGGGAGGTTCCTTCTTGTTTTCATTATCCAGCAACTCTTTTTGGTTCTTATATAGTCCTTCTCTAGCTGCTAAGAGAATCATTTCTAGGGAATCCATACTCTCAACTTCTTCAAAGATTTCCTCGTCTAATTTCTCCAAGACGTCGTCGTGGAACACCAAATCAATAATGCACTACTGCTTAAGAGTGTCGTTCAAGTTGAACTCTACTTTCTCCTTGGGTTTCTTCTTATGATCATCAATGTCTATAGCCTTATACGTTGTTTGGTTAGATTCTTCCCCTTTTCAAATATCAAGGGAGTTGGCTGATCTGTCGTTTTCATGCATTGACATTGTGGGAATGGCAATGGAGGCAGCCTCTGATCTTGTTTTACGTACTTTGGCTCCTCTTCCTTCTCGGGTTTCTTTTTGTGCTCTTCAACGTTACTGCCCTTTTCCATTGTTTTATTAGACGTTTCATCCGTTTCAAATGTTGAAGGATTGGGTTGATCTACCATTTTCCTGTGTTGACGTTGTGAAAACGAAAAAGGAGGCAGCCTCAGGGCTAGTTTTACATATTTTGGCTCCTCTTCCTGCTCGGGCTTTTCCTTAAACTTGTTGGCAGCCTTTTCCGCTACTGCAATAGATGCTTTACCCCTTTCAGACGTCGAAGGAACGAGCTGATCCACCGTCTTATAATTTCTTAGGTAAATTTTGTTGACATGCTCATGAGGATTTGCTTCCGGTCTCCCCATTAGAACTCCTTGCGGTTTAGAGGAATTCGCAGCAAGTAGTGCAACATCATTGTCTAAGATCTTTAGGTGCGTTTCAATTTCCACAACTTTCTTCTTTGCATCTCCATAATCCGCTCTCATCTCTCTAAATTCGGCATACTGATTTTTCTCTCCTTGTATGAATTGAGCGAGCATAGACATAATATCGGCGTTAGCTTCTTGCTGCGGACGAGGGGGCGTATGTGATTGATAATTCTGAGTTTGGGGTGCGTCCATGGCTGAAAATTCTGGTTTCTTTGCATCACTCGTGACTGAAAGTTTCCCGATAGGTAGTTCACATCCTCATACCCCCAAACTTGTTCTCATGATTGCTCTGAATAATACAGAAGACATGATTTAGATAACATATGATAAATTTCCGTAACTTGATCTTTTACTTCGGCGTACAAAGAATGCACCTCATTCATGTTACCTCACAAAATAAAAAACACAAAAATTGATTAAGATCCGAGAGGTTAAAAAAATTAACTCAAGAAAAGAAAATGAAAAATATGAAAAACAACTAAAGACTCTGGAAAGGACTGTGTCCTAATTCAAAAGTATCCTAAATCTAAAGGCGTAATCAATTTCTCGGAAACGGTGCCAAAAATTTCATGTGGTTAATCTCAAGTAATAATTACTTAGACTAACGCTTCCGCAAAAATATTGATTGTATAGTACCAGGGTCGAGCACAATGAATTGATGTAACTCTAAAGCTAGTAAACTAATGTATAGGACGGTAAAAATCGAAAATTGTGTGGAATTTGAATAAAGCTAAACTAACTAATCAACGGATTAAATTCAATTAACTAAATACCACAGATTTTGAAAGATGCACGATGATGCAATAAAATTATAACATGATCATTGGTCTTAGATATTATCACGAGTTCAGGAAAATCAAGCTCTAATATAGGAACTGACTGGCATAAACTTTTCCTCTACCTAGCGTGCGTACTATCAATCTTACGATTGCGTAATCTCACCCACTAGATGCATTAAGACCGCTATCCTAATCCCTAGATTCAATCAACTGACCTGGCATTGATTCTAAATTGATTAAATCCTAAATCATGGCTAAGTTCCAAGGTTTAATCCCCTGACATAGATTCATTAGATTTCTACAATCATTCATTCAAGTGGCATGCAAAAACGAATGCATTAAGAAAAACCAATCATTCTGATAAAGATCAAATACAAAAATCATTCATTCAATTGGCATGCAAGAATGAAAGCATTAAGAACCACCAAGCATTAAGATTAAGAACAAGACTTGATTACATATCGATAAACCTCTTTAACCCATGGTTATGGATCTACTCGGACATGGACTTAGAAAAAAAAAACACGAAAGATAACTATATTCAACATGGATAAAGAACAAGATTCCTCCCTATTCTATTACCGACGTCTTCAACAGCTCCTCCGCGCTCCGAGTTCATCACCCCATCACTATCCTCGTCGGCGTTCTGCTCTTTCTCTTTTCTCTCTCTCTCTGAGTGTGCTATGTTCTGCGTGGTGTGTGTGTTGTCCGAATTCCTTCTGCCCTCTTGACCCCGACGTCCTCTTTCCTCTTTTTCCTTTTCTCCTTGTTTTCCTCTTTGGCTGAATCTAAGCACTCCAGCCCATGCCTTTTCGTCCTTTCCTCTTTGACTAGTTTCCATTTTCTCGGTTTCCATTTCCTTCAGCAGCTTGTATTCCCTTTTTCTCTTGTGCATCAATGAATTCATTTTCTTTTCTATCTTTTCCTCTTTGGCTGGCTGCTTTCTTTCTCTTGTCCATGCGTTTCCATTTATTTTCCAGCAACCATTTCCATTTTCTATCTTCAACGGTTGTAGTTTCCAATTTCTGTGTAGGTGGCTATCTTTCCATTTTTGTGTAGGTGGTTGGAAGTTTACATTTTGGTCCAGCAACTTGCTTATATTTTATGTGAACCATGTTTCATTTTCATGTTCCAACCATGCTCTTCTTATTTTTGTTCCAACAACCGAAAGTTTCCATTTTGTTCCAGCCATCGAAAATTTCCATTTTTGTGAGCGGCCATTGTTTCCATTTTTGTAAGTGACCATTGCTTCCATTTTCACTTCTCCGATTTATGATTCTTTGGATGCTGACTGTGCATAGCCGATAGGAGAATGGTTTTGCTTAGTTTACTCGTGTTGATATTCCGATATTTTATTTCCTGCAATAACACGAGAAAACGCTAGGAGAGGACTAAATGATGCTTAATGCTCGGTAAAATCTAAGTGAATGATTAAACTAAACATGAAAATGAACTAAAATATTATAACGAAATAGATGTTATCAGATCTCCGTAATCTCTTCATCGGAGATCTCACCGTTCATTCGTATTGTGAGAAATTGAAGCGACTGGCAGATCTTCTCGCCAATATTGATGCGAAGGTCCCTGCTCGCACACTTGTCATGCATATGCTGAATGGACTATCTGAAAAATTTGACAACATCATCAATGTGATCAAACATAGAGAACCATTTTCTACATTCGAGCAGGCGTGATCAATGCTTCTTCTTGAAGAGTACTGTCTTTCATTGAGCCAATGCCCTCAACCAAGACATCACGATCATTCCTCTTCGCCGCAACTCCTATATGCTGATACATATTGTCAATCGCAAGGCAATTTTCACAGTGGCTTGTCTCGTGGTGGTCGTGGTTATCATCATCGTGGTGGACGTGGATCTCGTGGTCGTGGTGGTTGAGGCTATGGCAACTACTATCAGCACTAGTGGCTGTCAACTTGGACCCCACAATGGACTACTCCTGCCCCAGAACATCATTGGACTGCTCTAGCCCCACCACATTGGCATTCCTCGTCTCATACACCACTGCCGCTACAACATCATTTAGATCCATGGTCCGCTGCTGGGTGTTGGGGGCTCCACTTGCTGCATTCATGACTCAACAGCAACTTCCACCTTCATGCCCTAGTTTGAGCACGCCCGTATCATATCCTTCATGGTCGATTCAGGTTTAGCCAACGTCCCCTGCTCAGACGTTTGCATTAGTGCAAATTCGGGACCCTTCTGAATCTTCTTAGTACACTTGTATGCACTCATTCAAAATCAATTTCAAACCACAATTAAATCTTTTCAAAGCGATTATGGTGGACAATACGACAATGACACTTTTCCTTCATTTATTCAAACATACGGAATCTCCATTCGGTTCTCTTGCCCTCGAACCTCTGAACAAAATGGCAAGGCTGAATGTGTGTTACGTACCATAAACAACATGGTCTGCACCCTTCTTTTCCAAGCTTCTCTCCCTCCTTCGTTTTGGGTCAAAGCTCTCCACATGGCAACTCACCTTCTTAACCTTCTCTCGTCCTCGATCATTGGAAACAAAATCCCATTCACTAAGCTTTATCACACACCGGTCACCTATACACACCTACATGTTTTCGGATGTCTATGTTATTTAAATCTTCTAGCGTCCATCTCCCATAAACTTCAACCTTGTTCTACCGCGTGTGTGTTCTTGGGTTATCCTTCTAACCATAAGGGATATCGATGTTACGATTTAGCTTCTCTCGTCATGTTACCTGTGACGAGTCTTCCTTTCCCTTTTTCTCTGGGCCTATCCTACATTCGCCATCCTCTACATACAACTTCCGTGAGATCGACACCGAGCCATCCCCTACTCTTCGGTTCATTCTCACGCAAGCAAATCTTTCTCCTCTAAACTCACCTCCTCTTGATCCTTCTCCTCCCGTTCGTCATCCCATGGTTACTCGTAGCCAGTCCAGAATCCATAAGCCATGTCAAATCCTTAATCTTCACACTATGACCATCTCACAGTTACCTTCTATTCATGTTCAAGCTCTTAAGGATCCACACTAGCAGGTGGCTATAAAATCGAAATATGATGCTCTTATTAAAAACGAAATTTGGGACTTGGTTCCCCGACCCCGGGGTTAATGTGATTTGTGCTATATGGTTGTTTCGTCATAAATTTGATGTGCATGGTAACTTGGATCGATACAAAGCTCGCCTCATAGCTAATGTCAAATCACAACGACCAAGAATTAATTGTGACGAAACCTTCAGCCCTATAGTTAAGCCAACTACGATCCACGTCGTACTAAGCCTGGTGCTTTCCAACGAATGGCTGTTTCATCAATTAGACATCAAGAATGCATTCTTACATTGCAACCGTATCAACCACCGGGATTTCGTGACACGTCTCGACCAGACCATGTCTGTCTCCGATGACGGTCATTATACGGCCTAAAGCAGACCCCTCGAGCTTGGCACCAACGTTTTGCCTTATATGCCACTCGTCTTGGCTTCAGCCAAAACGAATGTGATTCGTCACTCTTCACGCTTCATGGAAAATCGGTTACGACATTCCTTCTTATTTATGTCGATGACATTGTGCTCACGGCCTCCACCACCTCTCTTCTTTGGTCGATTATTTGTCTTCGAGAAGCGAGTTTGTTGTGATGGATCTTGGATTATTACATTACTTCTTTGGGTATCTCGGCCACACGTTCATCTTCCGGGTTGTTCTTATCTCAGAAACAATATGCTCTTGACATCCTTCGGAGAGCCGAAATGAGCAATTACAACCCGTGTGTCACGCCTGTTGACACAAAAGCCAAACTTGCACCTGATTCCGGTCCACCCATCCGCGATCCATCTCTTTATCGCTCCCTTGCTGGCGCTCTTCAGTACCTTACATTCACTCGACCAGACATTGCCTACACCGTTCAACAAGTATGTTTGTTCATGCACAATCCGCTGGAGAAACATTTCAACGCACTCAAGCGGATTATACAATATATACAAGGTACCATTCCTCACGGCTTACAACTAACCAAGGTGTCTACATCAGGTCTCATAGGCTACACGGACGCAGACTGGGCATGTTATCCGAGTTCATGCCGATCTACATCGGGTTATTATGTCTTCCTCGACGATAACCTTATTTCGTGGTCTTCCAAACATCAAGCTACCATCTCTTGCTCGAGAATAGAGGCTGAGTATCGTGGTGTCGCTAACGTAGTCGCCGAAACTTTCTAGCTACATAATCTTCTTTTGGAGCTTCATTATCCACTCCATCGGACCACCCTTGTGTACTGCAACAATGTCAGCTCAGTCTACTTGTTTACGAACCTAGTTCAACACCAACGAATGAAGCATGTTGAGATTGACATCCATTTTATTCGAGAGAAAGTGGCCTTGGTGAAGTACGAGTCTTGTACATTCCGTCCTCATCACAATATGCATATATATTCACCAAGGGTCTACCTTCTTCATTATTTCTTGACTTCAGGGCCAGCCTCAACATTTGGACACCTCACGTTGCGGCTGCGGGGGCGTGATAGAATATTTAAAACGGATTATGTAAATCTGTTAGATTTATTAGGTTTCCGTAACTATATATATTAAATAAGAAATCCCGAGGAGAAATTCATTCATTTACAGAAATATTTTTGATGTATCATCCTAGCTCGACAATCTTCCAAGCTATTGTGCAATGTTAGAGAAGTGAATGGATGTCGAGCTTTTCCAGGGAAATCTAAGTCTGATGGAGTTTGGTCTAATGAGTTCCAATGATCTTGGTTGAGAGAATACTTCCATGTGGTATACTGTATAACCAATGGTTATTTGATGGTTAGGCCGTGGGACATAAAGCGAACACATCTCATCTCACTCCCTTCTTCACCCTTTTAGATTTATTTCCCTCGTTTCTTTCAATCAGTCAATCTTCCACTTTCAACGAATATATGTTCTTAAACAAACCTTCATTCTTATATTCAGAGCAACATGAGGTTGGAGAGACTCTTTCATTTCCAAAATTTCCATCCTCCCCCCAAAATATCACCGACAAAAAGGTTCAAAAATTCTTAAGCCTTCATCATAAATAACATGAAATGTGAGTTATTGTTTCATTTTCTCCTTATCGTCTGACAAGTTATCCCAATGTCTCTATTTAGTCATCCTAAATGCAATTATAGATCTTTCATAATCTGATATTAGTGGTGTTTGTCTCCTATATAGTCATCCTAAATGCAGTTATAGATCTTTCATAATCTGATATTGGTGGTGTTTGTCTCTTATATAAAAATCAATCAACGATTTGTGGGTTATGTCTAGATTTAAAAACTAATTCTTTGTAGAGTTAAATTTCAAATTATTAAAAACTTTAAATCATATTATGTATAAAATAATTAAAAAATACTCTGATAATAAATAATGTGTATTTTTATGATTGATATATATTCAAATTTAATTTCATTCGCCATAAAAATTTTGAAAAAAAAATCTTGAATGTGGTCATAATTATAAATAATATATATTAATTTTGTTATTATTTAATTTATAAATTTTATTATTGTTACATTAATAAATATTAAAATTTGAAATTTTTTTATTGTATTTTTATACTACTATTTTTTAAAATTTTATTAAACTTGTAACATAAATTATATATATTTTTTAAATGAAATTTTTATATTTATATAAGTTTTAATATATAATATATATTATTCCGCACGGGTTTAACCCTAGTAAATCTAAAAGTTTGAATTAACTCTTTGGATTTAATTAGATCTCAAATAATTTATAAAGAAAAAAAGTTAAAAAGTTGTTTACATGTTAATATATATAAAGACACATTTATGAAGGGCACAATTATCCATTTGTTTAAAACTTAAGGGACTCGTAAATTAAATACAAAAATATTTCTATGGAATCATCTATTCATGCATATAAAAAAATTAAACGACTATATAAAAGTTAGAAATATATGTAAAAAGTAATCTATTTTATTGGTGGAGGTTCTAATTTAAACAAATATTTTCACATCTATCATTTTGTCAATTGAATATCAAAGGTTGGATATATTTGCTTTATTACTATATAATTGAAATCTATTTTCGATTTGTTTTTCATTGAAAATATAATATATAAAATTAACATATACATTTAAGTTAGAGATGTCATCTTTTCTATATTTCGTTTATAACAATAACAAAATCAAAATCTATGTTGATGTCATCTTTTCTATCAAATAAATGACCCACTCCCATTTTAGGACAATGCTTACTTCAGGAGATACATAATTGGATTTGTTTTTCTTCCATGTCTGTTCTGAATCACCATTGCTTTCGCTAGTTTTTCGTCTCATGAGCTTGAATATTGGAGAAGTAAAACCGTCTCGAATTCTTCTCAAACCATACAATAACGGGTTGAACACAATACAACTGCTGTTAGGAGAATATTCTGTACCTTATTATTCTAGATTATAGTTCCTATAGTATCTCCTTGTTTGTTAAGTTTGCATGATTGTAGGATCTAGAGTATCTTCTTATTTGTTAAGTTCTCATGATTGTAGAAACTCATCCTTATATATATATTGTACATCATTCATCAAATAAGACATCTTTCCATAAACTCTCTTTGCCTATATGGTATCAGAGCTCCAAGTCATAAGATAATTACCCTAAATTTTTATTTTTCTTACCGCCGCCGTCTCCTGCTTCCTCTATGGCTACCAACGGCGATACTTCGGGCATTCCGCAAGCAAGTGACGTGGTCACCCCCTACAACTCCGCCAATCCTCTTTCGACTCTCATCCATGTGAGTGTCTCTAACGTCACCAAACTCACGGCAACGAACTATCTTACATGGAGCATTCAGATTCGAGCCATCCTTCAAGGATACAACCTTGACAGTTTTCTAGATTCTACCCTCGTTCCGGTGGCGACTCTCATAGTAAAAAACAATGTCGTTGTGAATCCGGCCTATGGCCCATGGTTTCGTTAAGATCGACTGATCTTCGCGGCCATCCTTGGATCGATTTCGATCTCTTGTTAGGTGATCATTGCCTCCGCTTCCAATTCCGGTGAAGCTAGGGCCACTTTGGCCTCCACGTATGGTCGTTCGAGTCACGACCATCTCAATCAAATCAAGGATCAAATGAAACGATACACCAAGGGCACTAAGACGATTGATAAATACATGAACTTCTTCAAAACCAAGACCGACAAATTATCTCTTCTCGAGAAACCCATGGATCATGAGGATCTCCTTGATCTTATTCTGGCCGGTCTTGGTGATGAGTACAAACCCATTCGTGATGCGGTGAATGCAAAAGATACGACGATCTCGTTTGTTGAATTGCATGAAAAACTTCTCAATCATGAGGCTGATCTTCTCATTGCGAAACCACTCTCCTCGGCCCTACCCATCACTGCCAATAACTTCCAGCAAAACCACGTCTATCCTGGCGCTCAGACTTTCGTGGTCCCATTGACAACTGCGACCCGCCCGCGCATCGCTATCTGTCCCGCAGAGATCCCTCACGTGGCTATCCAGGAAAGTGCCAGCTTTGTGGTGTACATGGTCATAGTGCTCGCCGCTGCAATCTCTTCCGTCCGTCCCATGGATCGTCGGTGTCCTCATAGACCCCTCGCAACGCCTCCCCGTGGCCACCACGTGTTCATCAAGCCACACTTTCCTCAGAGGCGTCTCCCACTTGGATTGTTGATTCCGGCGCTTCTCACCACGTCACATTAGATCTAGCCAATCTTGCCATTGATCATCTCGTTTTCATACGTATTTCTTGCATGATTTAAGAGACGTTTTCGATATATATGTGTTGCTTTACGTATGATTCCGTATCCGTTTTACTTGTTTTCGTGTTTTCATGTTCTTACAGGTTTTTACGCGTATTTGGATCATTTTTTAGCTAAAAGAACATGCACGGAGCTAAGGAGCAACTTCGGGGATCATCACGGGACAAACGGGACGAGATTCGACATGAAGAGCCTCCACCCGGTCGGGCACAAGTCATGCACGATCGGGCAAAAGCTACGGCAAATTTTGTGCACAATTCATGCACGACTCGGGCAAGAAAATGCCCGACCAGCAGCCTCATACCCGAGCGGGCACACACCATGCCCGATCGGGCACACCTTGCAGCCACACGACCTGCACGTTCTGCCCTAGCCGCACCCGAGCAGGCACAATGACCGCCCGAGCGGGTCGCGGCCCGTAACTGCCTATTAAGTTAAGTAAAATTAACTTAAAACAAAGGGAAGTCGGTGGGGCAATTAAGGCAACACTTAGACCGACTTAGGAGGCATAAAAGGAGGCAGAAGATGTCATTGGAGCAAAGCTTACATTACACCTTTCATTCAGTTCGTGATTGGAGAAAAATTATTGCGAGGAGGCAAGCAAGGAGCATTGGAGATCAACCCGACACTTCGGTGTCGCTTGGTTTTCATGTTCCTTAGACTTTCTATTTCGTTTATGTTTGTTTACAGACGCATGAGCGAGTAGTTTGTTTGTTCTAGGAGAAGGGATTAGCCATTGACTATCCCGGAACCACTTTTGATTTGTTTTGAATGCATCTTGCCGTTTTCGTTCATCTATTCTCTATCTAAGTGCTTGAATTTACTTGTTAAAGGAGAATTCTAGTCTTGGAAGATCAGGTTTAGAACAACCGAGGTTAGGCCACGAAAGTAGGGTAGCAACGGTTGAGGGTGAAACGGGCGACCTATTGTTTTTCAACCGACTAATAAGCTATAACGCATAGGAACCTCGTCTAAACATCCCCACAAGTAACCTCGTCTAAACATCCCCACAAGTAACACTAGGATTCCCAAGAACTATGACCTATTGTTTTTCAGCCGACTAATAAGCTATAACGCATAGGAAAACCTAGCTCAATCATGCAAAGTCTCACGGAAAAGGTCAACTCTTAAGCATTCCTAAGTTCAGGGTTCATCTCAAAATGTGGCACCGGACAAGTGCCTTGGGACGACTCTGACTCAATGAAAACAAGAACAAACTAAAAATTGCAAAAAATAACCTAAAAACTAAAAAGTCAAAAGAAAGTGAAACGAAACCACCTGACAAACATGAGCTGCTCCCCCCAGA
>CM071865.1:22826019-22843331 GCA_036759665.1 Gynandropsis gynandra
GCTGCTGTTAGTCATTGGATAGAGGAAAAGGTAAGGTTGCGATTATGGAAGGAGTCGAACCAGATTTAGATAAGCCATACGTTGCTCCTTCGGCGTACAAACCTCCGATACCGTTTCCTCAACGATTGGTAAGCAGTAAGAACGAAAAGAGAGTGGGCAGATTTGTAGAGTGTCTCTAGAAGCTTGACATCAACATCCCATACGTGAACGCCCTCCAAAATATGCCTAATTATGCCAAACTCATCAAAGAGGTACTGTCCAAAGAGAAGCACATCGAAGAGGACGAGACAGTAGCACTCACCGAGGAATGCAGTGCAATTCTTTAGAACAATCTACCACCTAAGTTAAAGGATCCCGGAAGCTTCTCCATTCCGTGCACAATAGGTAATCTCGATATTGAAAATGCTTTGTGTGATTTAGGAGCAAGCGTGAGTATCATGCCACACTCAGTTTTTAAGCGGATGGACTTCGGGAATCTTAAACCTACGAAGATGTCTCTACGCCTCGCGGATCGAACGGTAAGACATCCGGTGGGAATCGTTGAAAGCGCTCCCACCATGGTAGGTAAGCTTTGCATTCCCACTGATTTTGTTGTACTTGAAATAACGGAAGACGCTAGGACACCTATTATTCTTGGTCGACCGTTCTTAGCTACTGCAGGTGCTTTGATAGACGTACAACAAGGAAAGCTGTCCTTACGTGTCAGAGATGAGACGATCGAATTCAACCTGTCCAGCCCCATGAACGAATCCTCGTTCAAGGAGTCTTGCTTTACAGTTGATTCGCTGGACGAGTTAGAGAAAGACACGCACGATCAAGTAAGTGCTTCCGATTCTCTTTTACGGTATTTGACACGAGTTGGCGATAATGCAGGATTTGAGGACGAAGGAGCTGAGATGTACACGAAATTCATGAGTGTTATTGCAGCACTAGGAGACAACCCACGTGAGGAGATACCACGTGATATGTATGCTGGTTTCACAGCGGAGAAAGCGTTCGAACTTGAGCCCGACCCTCCACCGCCTTCTTCTCGGTATGAGTATGTTGAACGTGATAAGATATATCTTGCTGTTTTGAATGCTAACTTGAGTGCAGATGAGATGAGAAGGCAACCACATGTGTAAAGAAACGTAGAAGAGTCAGCTCTTCATTGTGTATGCACGAAAATTATAGGGAAGACAGCCACGAACCTTCACCCGAAACTCAAAGGAGGTTGCACCCGCACTTGCACGAGGTAATGGAAAAAGATGTCATTAAACTTTTCAATGCAGATGCACTTTATCCAACCTCGGGCAGCAAGCAAGTGAATCCCGTGCATGACGTGCCAAAGAAACATGCAATGACTAAAGGATGGCATGACGAAGAGATCCTACCTCATGAGATCCAACTAGGTGACTTCGTTCCACTTTTCAATTCTCGACCTATGTCTTTCTCGGGCAACCTACGTTTTCGTTGGTCTAATCCTTTTCAGGTACGAGAAGTCTCCACACTTGGAGAAGTGGAACTATGGAGCGATTCGGGTGACACATTCAAAGCCAATGGACAGCGGCTAAAGCTCTACCAAGCCGCTCAACCGATCGAAAGTGGAAACTCCATTTCCCTTTCCGATCCACCCGTCACGCAAGCATGAGGGATGAAGACGTCAAAGCTTAATGACGTTAAATAAGCGCTTTCTGGGAGGCAATCCAGCTGTCTGTTCTTAATTTTCTTAGTTTTTAGGTTAAGACTCGGTTATTTATTTGTATAAAAAAAACACCACAAACGTGCTTCACTTCCCTTATCCTCCATCGGAGCTTCACGTCGAGGACGCCGTTCAATTCAAGTCTGGGGGAGCAGCTCACATTTGTCAGGTGATTTCGTTTCATTTTCTTTCATCTTCCTTTTTACTTTGTAGTTTTTAGGTTATTTTGTAGTTTTTAGTTTGTTTTTTTTCGTGAGTCAGAGTCGTCCCAAGGCACTTGTCCGGTGCCACGTTTTGAGATGAACCCTGAACTTAGGATGCTTAAGAAGTTGACCTTTTCTTCTCTATCCAGATGGCCATACTACGTGTAGACGATGATTTACTTCACTTTTCTATGAGGATTACTATATCATATGAATCGAGCTTGTTTTACAAATTAAAAGCGCACACTAACACTCCTCTGTCGATAGAAATAATGCCTAAAAAGCATGATAAAAATCGATATGAGTGCATCGACCTTGTTACTCCTTCGGTGGCTCGGGTCTAAGTGGTGGGTTGGCGATCATCTTTCTACGTCCTAAGGGTATGGCACAAAAAGCCGCCTACTCCGCTGCGCTCTTACACGAGATGCATGAGTATACTGTCATCGGTAGTCTGGGTCTAAGTAGAGGCTGGATCCCTTCAAATCCGACGTCCTAGAAGCCTAGTGTGTATGCAAAGAAAAAGAAAAAAAAAGGAAAAAAGAGAAAAGAATAAAAAAAAGGAAAAAAAAAGAAAAAGAAGTCATCAAAAGAAAAAAAAAGAGAAAGAAAAAGAAAAAGAAAGAAAGAAGCTCGGAAAGAAAGAAACAAGTATCTTCGGTTGATCTAGGTTTGGCATTGTCTGAAGTCTTGTTTGGTGGAGGGAGTTACGGTAGCGTGTCTAGTTTCCTTTGATTTACTTTCTCATGGGTAACCGTGATGGACTTAGGATTAAGACTGAAAACTCGATTAAGACTGAAAATCCTAAATCCATCACGGTTACCCATGAGAGTTACGGTAGCGTGTCTAGTTTCCTTTGATTTACTTTCTCGACATGCTAGTTGTTTGGTGTCGCTTGGTTTTCATGTTCGGTGTCCTCAAACGAAATAGAAAGTCTAAGGAACATGAAAACCAAGCGACACCGAAGTTTTCAGTCTTTCTATTTCCTTAGACACCGAAGTTTTCAGTCTTTCTATTTCCTTAGACTTTCTATTTCATCGCTCATGGTGTCGCTTGGTTTTCATGTTCCTTAGACTTTCTATTTCGTTTATGTTTGTTTACAGACGCATGAGCGAGTAGTTTGTTTGTTCTAGGAGAAGGGATTAGCCCTAGGCTATCCCAGAACCACTTTTGATCTATTTTGAATGCATCTTCCCGTTTTAGTTCATCTATTCTCTATCTGAGTGCTTGAATTTACTTGTGTTTGCAACGGTCGCGTAGATGCATGTGTTAGAGATTAGGAGAAGGACCGAAAGGAGAATTCTAATCCTAGAAGATCAGGTTTAGAACAACCGAGGTTAGGCCACGAAAGTAGGGTAGCAACGGTTGAGGGTGAAGGGGGCGAATCACAGAGTTTATGGGTTTAGTTCAAGGTGTCAACCACGAAAGTAGGGAATAACTTGTCTAGATCACGTGTCTATGCCTTGAGAGAGGATAGATATCATGTTAGGATCGTCTGCCTTAGATAGCTTTAACTGGGATTGCATGATAGATAGATTGATTGTTGGTTTCGGTAGTCTTGTGGTGAAATTGGATTCCTAGGACGTTTGTTTTATCGTTAGAACTCAAGTCTTTTATTTACTTTCAGTATTTCATTCTTCATCCATATTCTTTCGTTAGCAAGTTTTATTCCTAGTTCGAGTTTAGATCGTGTTGCGTAGTCTCTGTGGGATCGACACCTAAAATACTACACACGTGTCGTGCACTTGCGGGTAGTTTAGGTTATTTATTTAACTCTGATAACACATTATCCATTCATTCTCCATATACGGGTAACGATGGGTCATGCTTGGTGATGGTTCGGGGGCTTGCGATTACACATATGGGTTCTTTGTCCTTACCCTCCTCATCATCACGTCACCTATCTCTTAACCATGTCTTATGGACTCCGTCCATGAATAAAAATCTTATATCTTTCCATCAACTATATACTCATAATAATGTCTCGGTGGAATTTTTTTCTCATTATTTTCAGGTGAAGGATCTCAACACGGGGGCGCGGTCTACTCAATTATGGGGTGTATGAGTTGACTTCTCTTCCCGTGCTGAATTCCACATCACCCTCTTATTCCGTTTGAGCCCTATCCAGTATCCAGTCGAATCTGTTCGAATGGCATTCCCGCCTAGGACATCCGTCCTCCGAGATTTTGAATAAAATTGTGTCATCGTCTTCTTTACCTTTATCACGAACATCTACGATGGTTTTCTCTTGTGGTGCTTGTTTAAGTAATAAAAGTCACAGACTTCCTTTTTCCACTTCTACTATGCGTTCTACTCGTCCCCTTGAATTGGTTTACATGGACGTTTGGACATCTCCTATGACTTCGTTTGATGGATACCGCTATTACTTCATTTTTGTTGATCACCATACTCGCTATACATGGTTTTACCCATTGCAAAGAAAGTCTCAAGTTGCTGAAATATTTCCTCGGTTTAAAGCACTTGTTGAAAATCGTTTTTCATCTCGTATTGTCTCACTTTACTCGGACAATGGCAGGGAATTCAGTACTCTTCGGAATTTTTTGGCAAGTTATGGCATTTCACATTACACAACACCACCACATACTCCTGAACATAATGGGATTTCGGAACGGAAACATCGCCATATTGACGGGACTTGCACTTTTAAGTCATGCATCCATCCTTTTTGCCTATTGGACTTTTGCTTTTCCTACGACGGTATACCTCATAAACCACCTACCTTCCTCTCCTCTAGGTTTTAAGACCCCGTTTGAGTCTCTTTTCCAATCCGTCCCAAACTATTTGAAGCTTAAAGTTTTTGGTTTTCTTTGCTATCCTTGGCTTCGTCCCTATACACAACACAAACTCGAGTCTCGTTCGCTCCCTTGTGTGTTTGTCGGCTACTCTCTCACACAAAGTGCATTCCTATGTCTTCATCTTCCCACATCTCGTATCTATGTCTCTCGCCACATAGAGTTCGTTGAACATCAGTTTCCCTTCTCCTCATTCCCCTCCTCGGCTACCCCCGTTTCCGCCGAGCCATCCGTTCCATCCTCACCTCCATACACTCTCATCCCACTAACTCCCACTCGTACATCATCATCTCAAAGCACTCCATCAATACCGATGCCCCTATGTTCCGATCCTCCCCCGCCAATGACATCCCCTACCTCACCTACTCACAGATCAAACATACCACCACCCATAAACAACCATCCCATGATTACCCGAGCTAAAAACCACATCTCCAAACCGACCCAAAAACTTTCTCTTACCACTACCGCCTCCCCTGATACTGAACCTACGTGTGTGTCTCAAGCCCTCAAACATCCTAAATGGAGAACAACCATGATTGAAGAATTTGATGCTTTGGTTCGCAATGGCACTTGGCACCTTGTGCTGTCGAATCCTTCTTACAATGTTGTTGGCTGTAAATGGGTGTTCAAAATTAAACGTCTCTCTGATGTTTCTATTGATAGGTACAAGGCACGACTAGAGGCAAAGGGGTTCCATCAAAGACCCGGTTTCGACTAATATGACACTTTCAACCCTGTTGTTAAGCCGACGACGATAAGACTGGTCTTTAGTCTTGCTGTCTCTCGTGGTTGGGTGTTGCGCCAGCTTGCTGTGAATAATGCCTTTCCCCAAGGCTCTTCAACCGAGGACATTTATATGATCCAACCACCGGGGTTTTTTGATCGTGATCGCCCCACACATGTGTGCAAGTTGCACAAGACTCTCTATGGTCTCAAGAAAGCCCTGCGCGCATGGTACACAGAGTTGTGTGGCTTTCTTCAAGCTTCTGGGTTTGTTCACTCCCTCGCCGATACCTCTCTGTTCATTTTTTGTCAGGATAATATCACCATCTACCTTCTTGTGTATGTTGATGACATAGTCATTACCGACAGCCACGCCGAGCACGTGGACAAGTTCATTGCTCTCCTCTCGGCTGATTTTTCTCTTAAGGACATGGGACAACTTTCTTACTTTCTCGGGGTAGAAGTTACACGTAGAGCGGTCTTTTTCTCACGCAACAACGATACATCACATACCTCCTTACACTTACGAATATGCTACATGCCACACCGGTTCATACTACTATATATGGCTTCGACAACACGTCTCTCTTCCAGCTCGGGAAAATTCTTAGATAACCCCACGGAATATCGGAATGCTATTGGGAGCTTGCAATACCTTATGTTCACTCGGCCGGACATAGCCTTTGCGGTTAACAATCTCTCTCAATTCATGCATCGACCTATGACTGAGCATTGGCAGGCTGCAAAACATATACTTCGGTATCTTGGATGCACACGGTCTCTAGGTATATTCATGTCCAATAGCAGTCCACTTTCTCTTCATGATTTTTCTGATGCAGATTGGGGTGGCGATCGTGATGATTACACTTCTATCGGGGCTCACGTCATCTATCTTGGGTGCAACCCAATCTCTTGGTCATCCAAGAAACAACGGTTTCCCGCCAAGTCTTCAATTGAGGCCGAATATAAGTATGTGTCCTCGACAGCTTCAAAAGTTCGTTGGTTGGTTTCTCTCCTCACTGAGCTAGGCGTTTCGATGTCCACTCCTCCGGTGATCTATTGTGACAATTTCGAGGCCACTTACCTATGTGCTAACCCGAGTTTCCACTCTCGCATGAAGCATATTGCGATCGATTATCATTTCATCCGAAGCCTAGTCAATGCAGGCCTTCTTCGTGTTGCGCATGTCTCCTCGAAAGACCAGCTAGCCGATGCACTCACCAAACCATTACCGCGGACACAATTTGACACTCTTCGGATCAAGATGGGTCTCTTGACTGAGACACATCTTGCGGGAGCATGTTAGGAGAATATTCTGAACCTTATTATTCTAGATTATAGTTCCTATAGTATCTCCTTATTTGTTAAGTTTCCATGATTGTAGGATCTAGAGTATCTTCTTGTTTGTTAAGTTCCCATGATTGTAGAAACTCATCCTTGTATATATATTGTAAATCATTCATCAAATAAAACACATTTCCACAAACTCTCTTTGCCTATAACTGCCAACTTTTTCCTTTTTGCCACAACCATATATCGACATCCCAAACAAATTTAAGCAATTTTTCATAAGAAAAAAGGGTTAGATCTCCGTTAAGAACCCAAGTATTCGTTTCTGTTTTTTCCGACCAAGTGAACTTTCTTGTGCTTTACGTGCATGTTCCTACATCAACTAAATCGTACTAAAAGATACTGCATGTGGTGTAGTTAATAAAAAAAATCCTTTATCCTTATACATGTCACCGAGGGTTCGAGTCCCAACTACATTCGTACGTGTACCAAATGAATGATGATCCTTAAATAGACCAGAGTTGTACGTGTACCAAATGTAGAGATTGGCAGGGGTTCTGAAATGGTCTTAATGAGTTTAAATACTTTTTTATATGATCTTTGATTAAGTTTTAATTAACTGACATTTTTCTTATATAATAATAATATAACTCCAAAATACCTTTTTTTCTTTTATATTTTTCTACAATTTGATTAGTCGATGATAAACTATTTTGATTGATTCATATTATTAGTATTATTATTATTGTTATTTTATATTATTCATTAATATTCTCACACGTTTTATGTATTTGTGTCAAACATGTGTACAACAAAAAACAACAATAATAATAATAATAAAATAATAAATCAACTTTGTATACATGTTGTATATAACTACAATTCATAATAATAAAAAGGGTAAACTCAAAAAAACCTTCAAAACTAATTTTTAATAAAAAAAACCCTGCACTTTTAACTCATAAAAAAACCTTCAAAAATAACTTTTAGTAAAAAAAACCTTCAAAAATAATTTTTAGAAAAAAACCCTACATTTTTAATTCATAAAAAAACCCTAAACTATATTTTTAAATTAAAAAAACATTTAACAGAAAAACAAACAAATTTAGTTAATATTAGAAGTTTACCCATAACCAGGCAACATCAGTATCAGAAAAAAATTGCAGAGGCAATTGGACCATGGTTCCTTCAGTTCTTTTCCGAACAACGATCAAAACGAGCTAACAAATATTTAGGTGATATGAGCAACAATATTCTGAAAAACAGTAAAAAAATGACTCCTAAAATCCCAACTTTCGTAATATATTCATGAATTGCTTACAAAAGGGTTGTGTCAATGTGATTTGATGAGATTGTGTAGATGGGTTTGACGGTAACCCCACCGAGACCTGGTGACATTTCGAACGAGCAGTTCATTCGAGAAAGGTATACATATATTCCCTTCTTAGGCTCCACGGTTGATGTAGAATCTTGATTCATTCAATTCAGTCACCATAATGAAATGTGACCCATCATCTGATTCAAATGTGACCCATGATCTGATTTCATTCAGCAAGGGGATACTGGAATCATTGAGAAGAAGAGCCAAGATCATGACTGATGGATTCAACAGCTGCAAAAACGTGGTATGTAACTTCACCCAAGGTAAACAAGTGGCGACTCTCTTTTCAGCGTTCCTTCCTGTTGTAGTAGGAAAATGGATTAAGCTGTTGAGGCATGGCAGAAACCATGTACTCATTCCCGCAAATCCGGTTGCCGCCAAGAGCCATGGAAGCTGCCAAACAAGCTGGAAAAGTCCTTGATGTTTTCTACTGTCTCAAGCTCTTGGAAGCCACTGGAATCTCCACGGTCCCTGGGTCTGGATTCGGACAGAAAGAAGGGTAAACTCCCTGAATTACAAACAAAAATCTAAGCTTTGGTTTGATGCAAAATGCAAAAACGAGCTAACAAATATATTTATATTTTTTCTAAACAAACAACGTTTTTTTTAAATAATTTTTTTAGTGTTTTTCAGAAGATTATTGCTCATATCACCTAAATATTTGTTAGTTCGTTTTGATCGTTGTTCGTAAAAGAACTGAAGGAACCATGGTCCAATTGCCTCTGCATTTTTTTTTCTGATGCTGATGCTGCCTGGTTATGGATAAACTTCTAATATTAACTAAATTTGTTTGTTTTTTTCTGTTAAATGTTTTTTATTTAAAAAATATAGTTTAGGGTTTTTTTATGAGTTAAAAGTGTAGAATTTTTTTTACTAAAAGTTATTTTTGAAAGTTTTTCTTTTACTAAAAGTTATTTTTGGAGGTTTTTTATGAGTTAAAAGTGCAGAGTTTTTTTGATTAAAAATTATTTTTGAAGGTTTTTTTTTTGAGTTTACCCCTAATAAAAATAATAAATATAATAATAATAATAATAATAATAATTATTCTAATATTGATATTAGATTTTATTTTTATTAATGATTAATATTATGTATTAAATTATATAAATATTCATTATTATTATTGTTATTATTGTTTCTAGTTATTATTATGATTATTATTATTACCCTTAGATATTATTAAAATCATTAATTATTATGGATATCATTATATTTTATAAATATATACTATTAAGGGACAAGGACCTATTACTATTCCCCTAAACTTTTCCCCTTATCCTTTTTCTCCTGAACTATCATTATTAATCTTATTTCTCCCTAAATTTTAAATACTAAAAATTGATCTCGCGTGATGTGCAGATCTCTATCAAATTTTACTTATATAAATAAAATATATATCACAAATAGATCGTTGTATTTGAAATATTGAAAATTCATATTGATGATCTATTTTGTATATTATTCTTCCAAAAAAATAATCAATATGTTTGAATTTTTATTAAAAATAATCAGGAAATTATCATATTAGAGACATTGAAAATCAATATTGATAACATATTTTGTATATCATTTAATCAAAGAAATGATCATGTTTGAACTTTTATTAAAAATGGTTAGAAAATTATAGTATGCAATTTTATATTTCAATAATAAGATTAAAAATACAACTTTTGATATAATCATTTTATAAAATATCGGCATAACTAAATATATGTAGGAAATAAAAGTCAAAAGCAAAGTTAAATCTAAGATGTCTATAATGAAATTATAACTAAAGTACATAAATCATAAGGTTAAATTGGCAACGACATTACATTTATAATAAATTATGATATATTACGAATAATAGTTGATATGATATATATATATATATCACTATTATATATATATATAAAACTAAAAAATGTAAATTTATTGGTATAAAAATTTAAATTATAGATTAAATAATAACATAAATATATAAAATTTTTAATTCATCCAATGGTAAAATATATTATATTTTATTATTAAAATGTTTATATAGTTAATATATATATATATATATATTACAAAATCATTCATAATTTGAAAATAATGGAAAAAGTATTTATAATTTCTTTTGAAATCATAACTTTATACAATATTATTAATGAACCTAAATTTTTCAATCATTACTTATTTCATATAAACAATTTTTCAGCTCTATCTTCACTTTTATCTTCTTCTCATCATGATCTAAGGAGCAACTTCTGTTCCTCTAGAAAATTAAACTTAATACGAATATTATTAGATTAGTTTATTCTTATATAACGTAATATAAATATACTACTGGTTAAACTTTAAAATTTTTCTAAAGTTTTCTCGGTATTGATGTAATAACGTGAAAAAATACGACAACATTAAATCAATAGTTTAACAGCATTAATTTGTAAATTATGATCACGTTAAAAAAATATATTTCACTTATTTTTATGACCAATGTGACTAAATTTAAACACATAATCAGTAATAAAAATATAGTTTTCTTTACAATCTAGTGCCATCATCATTATACAAAAATACAAACAATATCTCTCCTTCTTAAAAGTTTTTTGTCACGACATTCACTGTGTTTAAGGAATCGTTTTTTTCATCCAAAAAATTAAATCTGTGAAAAAAATAATGATAATTAAGAGTTTTTTTTAATTCAACAATGATATAATTGTGTTAAAAGAAGTTAATGAAGATCACATACACTTTACGTTAAAATTTTGGTCCAGACCCATGTGTCATCCGATTTTAATCCTTTTTTGGTTCAAAGTCCATTTTTATATGTAGAAAAATTAAAGATTTGGGAATACGAAAAAACGTTTATAATGAAATAATGACATACAACATTTTGGACATAAATCCAAAATTAAACTTTATCAAACTAACACTTTGATCGAAATGTTATAATGTGTTAAAATATTGAATGTATAATAATAATAATAGTAATAATAATAATAATAATAATAATAATAATAATAATAATAATAATAATAATAATAATAATAATAATAATAAAAATAAACTGATACTATTGAATATGGTAAATAATATCATATAATATCATTAACGTCAAGAATAAAATGGTAATTATTACTAAATTATATGTTAATCAAATTTCTAAATATACACAACCAAGTTATTAACTCATCTCAATAAAAAAAGATTATGCCCAATCTGCATATAATGTTATGGAATCAAACATGATATCAAGTTCCAAAATTAACAATATTGATTTTCTAGTTTCCTTTAATATGTACGAAATAATTACGTAAGAAAAAAAGATTAATTGTCTAGGATCATATTATTAAAAAATATTGATATATGATCCTTTTAATTAAAAGAAAATTCTGAATATTAACATAAAAATTATTAGTTTGAACGTTAAATCAAGATGGTGGCTCCTGAATATTCATTTTTAAACAATATTCTGATATTTATAATACAAAAACCCACAGCAGAAGATATATTTTGTTAATCCAGATGCAAAAGCAAATAGAAATTTCTATTTCTGCAGATTTTAAGATCCTCAATGAAAAAAAAACTAATTTGATATTTGGTTGGTTTGTTTGTCGGTCCCTTTGTTTCTTGGAGTTCACTTGAATTCTCCTATGCTTAGAAAGATCTTTAGACAAACAAATTACATTTTTTACTATATATATGTGTGTACACACACACATATATATATATATATATATATAATATGAGGAAGTGTTCAATTTGTTGTAAATAGAATAGGTCCAAGGAAGCTGAAATCTTTTCCCTTGTTAGCCGTCCAGAACGTGTATGCAGTTAAAGAGGCAACGATTGTCAGTGTCAAAATCAGTGCTTCAAGCACTATTCTTCTGTCTGTGTTAGCTCAGCTGACTCGAACGGTGAAACTCAATGAGACAGTGAAGAGACCGAGTTAGATCCATGGAGAAACCGTTTTACGCGAGCGTGAGTACCGGTATCGGCGGCGAGTTCGCCGTTGGGAAGGATGTTGACCTAGAGATGGGCGATGGAGAGGCGATGATTTTCCCTGGCCTCAGCTACGCGAGAATTAGCTTCGATGGGGCTTCATCCGAAAGGTCTACGGTATTCTCTCCGTCGAGCTCCTCTTCACCACCGTCATCTCCGCGTCGTACTCAATGCATAAAAGAAGAAGATGAAAAAGAAGATGAAGATAAGTGAATGAAAAAAATAATAAAAAATATAAAAATATGAATGGATAACTTATGTGTTTCAAGAATGGACGTGTATGCAACATTGATATATGATGCATTTAAACGCCACTAAATGTGTATGGTAATAAAAATCTTTAAAATTTTGCGCCTTAAAATGTGGAGCCAGCATTGATACTGATACAAAGCATTGCAACTTATCAATTAACTATTTTTTAATAACGGAAAACTAAAAATTAAAACTGAATAGGAAAGTTTATATTACTGATGTGGAAAAGCAAGAATGCATGAGAGTTGATGAAAGTTTTAAAACAGTCTATTTCCCCCGGACTATATAACTTCTAGCCTATTTCCCCCGAACTATATAATCTCTAGCCTATTCCCCCGAGCTATATGATGAAGAATGGCTAGATGTTATATGTATGAATAAAGATAACATTCAACTGCATCAAAACGAGGCAAGTCAGTGCGATGAAGAATAAAACTTGTAATGTGCTTAGGGAATGTATGTTTTGATTTGAGCCTCTTGTTCGTCCATTGGTCACAATTTTATTGATTAAAATTTAGGTAATAATGTCATACAAATGGTCATCTATTTATAGGGATAAAAAATAATGGAAACTTAATAAAATAAGACAACTTAACTAAATCTACCTAAAATGCTCATTTGAACAGCGTAACTTCTCGGTCGAGCGTTGTTTAAGTCTTAAACCTTAAATTTGCAAAACTAAAGTAAGTTAGGCTGAGCAACAACAATCCTCAGCCGGATTCTCCAACGCTCAGGAGTTTTTTAGTGCTTGAGTCGAGCGGTCAATCCTCTTGTATGCTCCTTTGGTCCAATTTGTTTGCTCGGGTCGAGCACGGTTTTTGTTTTTCTCTTTTTCGTTTTTATGTGGTTTTCCTTTTGGTGTTTTTCTTTTTTCTCCTTTGATTCCTTTTTTTGTTTTCCTTTTATTTTTGTAAACGATAAAAACAAAACTAACCCAACTAAACTAAATTAAACTAAAAAAAATATAAATAGAATAAAAATAAAGGTAGAAACAAATTGGATAGGCTAAAGCAAGAATGAGGCTTTTTCAAAAATCCAAAAAATGTAGCTTCCCCTTGCTTTGAACGAACGTCAATCAATGTCTGATACCACTTGATATGATCTTTGATCGATGTTCTATTTTTAGGAGGATGAAATTGGAATGAAACCCACTAGCAACCTGATAGTTGAACCTACAACCGTCTTCCCGGTGAAACGATATCCTAAACCTAGACACAACTCAACTAGCGAACCTCAAACGTTGTGAATGACGTCACAAGACTTGTGATATAATATTGATAAGTCAGTGAACAACTTCAAATCTCTCCAAGAGTTCCATAGCTAAATCTCTAGAATTAGAAAGAAAAAAAAACAAATTTATTGATAAAGAAAAAAATAGGTAATAATGTCATATTGAGGTTCCTCTATTTATAGAGACCAAACAATAATGAAACTTAATAAAATAAGACAATTTAACTAAACTTGGCTGCATAGCACATTCGAGTGGTATAATTTCTTGGTTAAGCATCTTTTAAGATTTAACCCTAAATTAGAAAAACTAAAGTACGTTTAACAAAGCAACAACAATGCTCGGTCGAGCTCTTCAACGCTCAGTTGAGCTCTCCAATGCTCGGTCGCGTTTCTCAGTAAGCCGAACGGTCAATCCTATTGCATACTCCTTTGGTCCGGTGGGTTCATTTGGGTCAAGTGCGCCTTTGCTCAGGCCGAGCACATTGGCCATCTCTTGTCCAGTGGGTTTGCTCAGGTCAACAAATTCTTACTCGGGCGAAACGCCTTTAGCTCATTCAGCTTCTTGCTCTCGGCCTTTTCTCCTAGTATGTGGACCTTTTATTCTTAACTCATCTTCTGCTGATGCCATCGTCCTCCCATGGGTTATCTTTCCACATCCATTTGAGTGTGTGCATCCCTCAGGTCCTTTACTCTCATCCTCATGGTCAGCCCTTGTATGACCTATGGTGGAGCAACGACCAGGTTCTCATAAAGCACCAATGGCTCACAAGCATTTGGTTGAAGCAACGAAGATTTGGCTTGAAAACCATTCGGAGGCAAAATTGTTCTACTAGGGGGTGATTTCAAACATATACCACTTGTTACGTGAGGAGGTCGAGCAAAGACTATTTAGGAACAATTTTTGTTCACACTTGTTGCATTCATGTCGTATTTAAAATTTGATACGAAACATGCGACTAAATGAAAATGAGGTTAATTTTACAAAATTTCTAGATGTTGGCGACGGTACGACTCCTTGAAGGAAAAACAATGCTGACAAACTTATTCAAATTGAAAAGATCATAATTGACAAGAAGATTATGCTCAAAGTCATGAACAACCCGTTACAAACTCTTGCGGGTGCAATGTATCCTCGTTTCATAGGATCTTACATAGATTGTGAATATCTTAGGGAAAATGCAATTCTAAGGCCAAGAAATGCACATGTTGACGAAGCAAATGACTTCTCATTGTCAAAGGTTCCAAGCTAGATTATAGAATACTTTAGCTCAGATATTATTGGAATTGATAACTCATCTAATGATGCTATATGGAGTAGTTGAACTCTTTAGAGTTTTCTGGTATTGCCAACACAAAATTGGTCTAAAGTTTGATGCCCTAATAATGATGCTTTGTAACATAAACCAAAGAGAAGGTCTTCGTAATGGCACACACTTGATTGTAACTCATTTAACCTTGTGGGTATTAGAAGTAGAGATCATCATGAGAACCCATGTGGAAAACAAGGTACTTATACCAAGGGTTATTTTATAACCTATCTATTCAGAACTTCCATTTTCATTGAAAAGAAGACAAGTTCCAGTGAGATTTGATGAATGTTCATATTGCATAGCAATCACATAGTTTTTTTATCACATTTTGAGGACGTTTCGATGTTTTGTATGTGATTGTGTGCATATTTCCGTAATATATTCCATGTAAGTTCCTTTTGTAATTTAGACGCAGAAATGAAGAAAATATAGAGCAAAAGGCCACATATGTCGATTGCGGTGGGAAAAGAAGGCTAAACGAGACAAGATACGACGAAAAAATGACTCGGTCAAGCAACAAGCGGGCGAGATTCTAGGAATGACTCGGTCAAGCAACAAACATGCAAGATTTGAGGAATGACTCGGTCAAGCAACAGATTTTTCCATATTAGAGGAGAAGAAATGACTTAGTCAAAGAAACAAAGTGGTCGAGATTGGAGGAGCCGACTTTAGAAAGCATACTCCAACTTGGATTAGGGTCTCGGACCCTATTAAATCCGAGCTTCCTCCTTTTTTATCAGAACCTTGAGAAGTCCAAAAATAATATTAGCCACAGAAGGATTATCCAGCAAGAAACCTACGGACAGATCTTAGCCTATCACACACAAGAGAAGACAGAGCAAGAGAAACCCGAGGACGCCAGAGACACACGAAACGCACGAAGACATCATTGAGCTTATTTGTTGAAGTGACAAGAAGCTACATATCAACATCCCATTTGTAAAAGCGCTTCAGCAGATGCTCGCATACACCAAGTTCTTGAAGGAGATCTTATCTATCAAGAGGCGTATAGACGATAATGGGACAGTAGCACTCATGGAGGAATGCAGCGCCATCCTCCAAAACAAGCTACCTCCGAAGCTGAAAGACCCCGGTAGCGTCACCATTCCATGCACTATGAGAGAGATCAACATTGACAAGGCTTTGTGCGATAAGGAGCCAATATAAGTCTCATGCCACACTCAATCTACAAGCGTATACACTTCGAAGAGCTCAAGCAAACCGAGATATCTCTTCAGCTAGCAGACAGATCAATTCGACATTCGGTTGGCATCACTGAGAACATTCGCGCCAAGGTAGGAAGCTTCTATATACCCGCTGATTTTGTAGTGGTAGATATCGAGGAGGACGCTCAAATCTCTATCATCTTGGGAAGATGACGTGTGGAAACGCGAGTTATAATTAACCTAGTCCACTTCACCGCAAGTATACGAATCTTGTAGTACCAGGGTCGATCTCAGGGACTAATACGGCTAAACTAAGAACAAAACTAAACTAGGAAGAAAGGTGATAGGAGGGGATATGGTTCTAATAGTCCTAAATCTAACCTAATGGAGACAACGAAACGAAGGTAAAGATGAACTAGATATGATGAATACTACGGGTGTACGGGATACCGGATATTGCATACATGAACGACTAAAGATCATAGATCTACAACCTACTCTTGACGACGGGAAATTCATGCTCTATTGTCGAGGAGTGATTCTTCCGAGCCTAAACCTCCTAACCATGGATACATGCAACCCTGCCTTCCGACAGCCGATTAACACGTACCATGGCAGCATTAAGACCGCAATCACTATCCCTAAGTTGGCTAACCGACCGGTCAGATTCTCATCAGCCAAGACTTAATCTACTACTTAGCGGACCGGATTCGTTCCTTAACCTTCCAGCAAAGTTCGATATCCATTGTTGTTGAGCGGTCAGCACTAACATATGATTGATATTGCTAAGCATAGAACCGTAAATCAAGAGTAAAAATCATAGAACTAAGCATTAAAGAAAATCATCGTTCATACAAACAAATCCGATAACCCTACCCGCAATAGGGACTCTACTCACTCATGGAATACATGAAAACAGAAGATGACATAATCCAATACATGATAAAACCCTAAGGAACTCGATGCCTCGACCTTCCCTAATGCGTTACCGGTGTACGGGACGGTGCTTCTCTTCTTCTCCGATGCTTCCCAAGCTTTCCCAGATGTTCTCCAGTGTTTTCTTTCCCTGTTCGTCGCCCCCTTGCCCTAGATCTCTTCTCTCCCTTTTATTAGCTCGTTTGAAACTTAGATCTAGGTTGTTGCGGATCGCGCGGCCCGCTCGGGTAGTGATGTTACCCGGTCGGGTAAAGCCTTGCCCGACCGTGTTGAGCGTGGCGCCCGATCGGGTAGTGATCACCCGATCGTGTGGTTGAGGGGCCCGAGTCGCGTAAACTTACGGGGCAGAATGGATGGCTGA
>CM071865.1:22844970-22899578 GCA_036759665.1 Gynandropsis gynandra
AAAAATAAGTCCGAAAAATTAAAATGAAAAAGGATATTCTCGGGTTGCCTCCCGAGAAGCGCTTGTTTAAGGTCTTTAGCTTGACCATGGCGTCTTCATACGCTGGATGATACGGATAGAGGAGATGTGCCTCTTCCGTCTTCTTTGCGATCTATGAGCTTTGGTTCAAAACCGGGTGGACTTCCTATGTGTGATCGTCGATCCGCTTCCCTTGAATTCGTGCTTTTCCCGCATCTCCTACTAAATCGGTTAAGTTTTAGCGTCTCTTCGGTGTTCCAGGCTGGGTATGTAGGTGTACGTGCCACTGAAGATGTCGGAGATGTCGTGCGTGACTCTGGAACCGTTTCCCTTGTCGGAGTATCGCTTGAAATTGGGTGCGGTTTGGTTCCCATAGGTACCCGGTCGGGTGCTCTAGGAGTGCCCGGTCGGGTGGTTGTTGTGCATTTTACCCCCGTGGGGTGTGCACGAGTCGGGTGCTGGGTTAGCACGGTCGGGTACTCATAAAGCTTGCCTGCCCGATCGGGTTCACTTAACCACCCGGTCGGGTGATTAGGGTGAGGATTCATCCCCGCGGGGAGTGCACGACTCGGGCGCTGGGGTTGCGCGATCGGGTCGCCCGAATGTCTCGGTGCCCGATCGGGTAGAGTGTGTTGCCCGATCGGGTAGGTCTCCTCCTCCTTCGTGAAGTCATCCGATCTTACCTTTTTGCACTGGGACAGCAGTGTGTCCTTTGGTTGAATGTCCTCGTATGCTTGTCTTGGATCCTCCATTGATGCATTTGTCGCGTTGATGTTCATGGTGGGTTCGGTCATGAAGAGCTTGTTCAGCGCCTCATCGAGTTTGAACTCGATGGACTCATCTCCGAACTTCATCACTAGTTTTCCTTCAGCGCAGTAGATGACCATTTTTGTTGTGTTGAGAAATGGTCGTCCCAATATGATTGGGATCTTTGGATTGATTTCCATATCAACCACAACAAAGTCAGCGGGGAACCAAAATTCCCCCACTTGAACTGCAACGTTCGTCAAGATACCCACGGGAGTACGTACGGATTGATCAGCTAAGGTGATTTGCATCCTTGTGGGCTGAAGATCTGCTTCCCTATTGAGCTTTTTAACAAGTGAATATGGTAGCAAGCTCACACTCGCTCCAATGTCGATTAGTGCATGCTCAATAACATAGTCGTAGATCTTACATGGAATGACGAAGTTACCTGGATCGGGCATCTTCTCGACCGTGGTAGGAGGTTGAATGAGAGAATTCGTAACCATTACCATCTCCTTGTCCACGGTTCTCTTCCTCGTGATGATATCGTTGAGGAACTTGGCGTATGAAGGAACTTTCGTGAGAGCGTCATAGAAGGGGATAGTGACTTGAAGCTTCCTCAAAAGGTCTACAAATTGCGAAAATTGCGTCTCGTCACTTTGCTTCTTCTGAAGTTGACGCTGAGGGAAAGGCAACGGTGGAACTTTCGGGGGAGGTGCTACGTAAGTTAGCTCCTTCTCCTCGTCGGTTGCCTTCTCTTCTACGGCTGGAGCGCTAGGGAGTTCGGTATCATCGCTCTTGGACTCTCCTCTCTCAGCCGTGGGTGGCATTGGTTGCCCCACAGTGTTCCCGCTCCTTAGGAAAATGGCGTTCACTTGCTCGCGGGGGTTCGCTTCGGGCTTTCCGGGAAGTTGTCCGGGTTGCCGGTTGGAACCTTGGGCCAATTGTGCCACTTGCGTCTCAAGAAGTCTTAGATGTGTTTGAAACCCATCCATCCTCTTCTTCATATCTTCTTGTTCGGCTCTAATCCCTCCTAATGCACTCTTTTGCTCTTGGTGCATCGTTTGGAGCATTGACAAAATATCTGAATCGTTCGAGGAATGTGCGCGTTGTTGGTACCCGTATTCTTGGCCGTTACCTCTCGGTTGAAACCCTTGATTAGGGTTCCTCGTCATTATCCGCGGCTGAAAATCTTGCGGATTTGCCACGTTATGCGTATTAGCGTATGAGAGGTTGGGGTGGCTCTTGATGTAGCCTTGTTGATATCCCCGATTGGAGACATAGTTTACCTCTTCTATCCCTTGGCCGACGGATGAATCGTGTCTATCCACATGCAGTCCAGCTATCATCCGGTGAATTTCGCCAACTTGTTGTCTAAGATCCGTTAGTTCCGGGTTGGCGGTACCAAGCTCATTTACAGCAGCCTTCGATGGGAAGTTGCGATTATACTCCCCCACTTTCTTGCCTCCTTCCCTAGCCATACTCTCGATTAGATTCTCGAGCTGATCGAACGTGAGATTGCTTAGGGATCCTCCACCCGCTGCTACGATCATGAACCGGGTGGTCTCTTGGAGTCCTTGGATGAAGTTAGTGATGAGATACTTCTTGTCCATCCCGTGGTGAGGGCATATGCGCTGGTAATCCTTGAATCGCTCCCATGCGTCATGTAGCGTCTCGCCTCTTTCTTGAAGGAAATAATTTATCCGGTTCTTGGCGAGAAGCGTTCGGTGGTCCGGGAAGAATTGCTGCATGAATCTTTGTTCCATTTCATTCCAGGACGTGATAGATGCAGTCGGCCAGTTGAAGAGCCAACGTTGTGCCGCATCTTTGAGTGAGAATGGGAACGCCGTAAGATAGAGGTCCTCTCGAGTGACTCCCGTTCCAACCTTAGTTGTGCTACACAACATCTTGAAGTCCGTAAGGTGGGAGTTTGGGTCCTCGTTCTCCATTCCACGAAAAGCCGAGTTGTTGAGCATTTGAATAAACGCTGGTTGGAGCTCAACTTGCGTATCTATCGTGCGGGCCATGCACGAAAGAAGCTGGGTGTGCTTAGGAGCGGTGTATGCTCCATAAGTCTCGTCTGCAGCAGCCATATCAGGAATACTTGCGTTTTCTCCGCTGCTCGCATTATAAGTATCCTCCTCCTCAGAGGCGTGTTGCTCGTGAAAGCTCGTTTCCTCTACCTCAGATTCGGAATCGACTCCGACTCTCCTTTTCTTGCGCAGGTTTCTAAGCGTGCGTTCAACTTCTGGATCGTAGATGAGAAGTTTCTATGTAGAGCTTCTCATACAAGTCTCCTGCACGACAAGAAACAAAAATACCTAGCGTAAATCTGTGGTAGATAGGAAAAAGACTCGATAAAAACGAAAAACGAAAACAAACTCAAACAAAAACAAACACAAACAAACAAACACAAACACAAACACAAAAGACTCCGGAAAGGACTAGATCCTAATCTAGCTATTCCTAATCTAAGCCGTCTTTGGTCCCCGGCAACGGCGCCAAAAACTTGACGTGTAGAAACGCGAGTTATAATTAACCTAGTCCACTTCACCGCAAGTATACGGATCTTGTAGTACCAGGGTCGATCTCAGGGACTAATACAGCTAAACTAAGAACAAAACTAAACTAGGAAGAAAGGTGATAGGAGGGGATATGGTTCTAATGGTCCTAAATCTAACCTAATGGAGACAACGAAACGAAGGTAAAGATGAACTAGATATGATGAATACTACGGGTGTACGGGATACCGGATATTGCATACATGAACGACTAAAGATCATAGATCTACAACCTACTCTCGACAACGGGAAATTCATGCTCTACGGTTGAGGAGTGATTCTTCCGAGCCTAAACCCCCTAACCATGAATACGTGCACCCCTGCCTTCCGACAGCCGATTAACACGTACCATGGCAGCATTAAGACCGCAATCACTATCCCTAAGTTGGCTAACCGACCGGTCAGATTCTCATTAGCCAAGACTTAATCTACTACTTAGCGGACCGGATTCGTTCCTTAACCTTCCAGCAAGGTTCGATATCCATTGTTGTTGAGCGGTCAACACTAACATATGATTGATATTGCTAAGCATAGAACCGTAAATCAAGAGTAAAAATCATAAAACTAAGCATTAAAGAAGATCATCGTTCATACATACAAATCCGATAACCCTACCCGCAGTAGGGACTCTACTCACTCATGGAATACATGAAAACAGAAGATAACACAGCCCAATACATGATAAAACCCTAAGGAACTCGATGCCTCGACCTTCCCTAATGCGTTACCGGTGTACGGGACGGTGCTTCTCTTCTTCTCCGATGCTTCCCGAGCTTTCCCAGATGTTCTCCAGTGTTTTCTTTCCCTGTTCGTCGCCCCCTTTTGCCCTAGATCCATTCTCTCCCTTTTATTAGCTCGTTTGAAACTTAGATCTAGGTTGTTACGCCCGAGTCGCGTAAACTTACGGGGCAGAATGGATGGCTGAATGCCCGAGCGGGTAGTCAGAACACGCCCGATCGGGTAGTGATCACCCGATCTCCTTGTTCATGTGCCCGGTCGTGTATTCTTGCATGGACAAACCCCGTAGACTTTACCCGAGCGGGTGGGGAATAGTGCCCGGTCGGGCACCCTTGTGTCCTTGAAATCTCTCTTTTCCGCTCGTTGCTCGGGTGTCCTTTTGGGTTCTGGAGCTCGGTCTCGGCTCTGAGTAGATTTTCCTTCAAATCTTGTGGTTTTTGACAGGAATCCTTCATTTTGATCTCATTTAGGCCTTGTCGCCTATAAACCTGAAAACCAACAAAACGGGTGTGTGAAGCTCAAAATAGAATCGGATAAGTATGTAGACGATGTAAGAATCATGCGAAAATGATGTAAAAACCTATCCTAATAATGATACACTTTCAGTGTTATCAGAAGACCCTTCTTAGCCACTGCATGTGCCATGATTGATGTGAAGCAAGGGAAGCTATCCCTACGTGTGGGAGAAGAGCAGATGGAGTTTGGCCTAACTAACTCTTTGAGTAGTCCATCTTTTAAGGAATCTATATGCAGGGTAGACTTGATTAAAGATCTGGCACAAGAAGAGCTCAAGATGAGCAACACTGCAGACCCTCTTTTGCGACGTCTGATACATCTTTGCAGGAATATGAATGCCATGGAACGTACCGGGGGGAAGAGATGTAATATACATGCAAATTTTTTGGAGAAAGATGCACCCACTCTTGAACTGGACAAAATCCGCCTTGGAGCATATAAGAATGCAAATATTTATAAGGAGCAGACCAAGGTGTGGAATGATCCGCATGATTTCCTGCCAGGCGACCTTGTTCTGATGTATAATTCACACTTGAAATTACATCCGGGCAAACTATGATCACGTTGGTATGGTCTATTTCAGTTACGATAGGGTTTTCCTCATGGAGTGATGAAAATATGAAGTGATGCTCAAGGAGCGTTCAAGACAAATGGTCAGCACCTTAAGCTATACAACACATCACAACCGATTGAGAAAAGGTTCATAGTCCATCTTGTGGACCCTCGATGTGGTTAATCTCAAGTAATAATTATCTAAACAAACGTTTCCGCAAGAATATGGATCGTGTATTACCATGGTCGAACACTAGAGAATCGATACAACTCGAAAGCTAGTAAACTAATGAATAGGACGGTTAACAAATTAATGATTGAATTCGAAGTAAAGACTAACTAATCTAAATGGTTGTAAATTCAATAAACTAATCACTACAAGTTTCGAAAGATGCACGATAATGCAACATCTTTCTTAGGGAATGACTCTTCTAATTCCTTATCCCACTATCTAACATGCGTAATACCAATCTTCCAATTGTGTAATCTCACAAACTAAATGCATTAAGACCGTTATCCTAATTCCCGAGTTCAATCAACCGACCGGTCAAGGTTCTAACTCGATTAATACCTCAAATCATGGCTATGTTACAAAATCTAATTCATCTTCCATTGCAATCAGACTTTTATAATCATTCATTCAAGCAGCCAACAAGAACAAAAGCATTAAGAACAACCAATCAATCCATAAACGATCAAATATCATAACCAAGCATTAAGCATAAGGCTTCATTACATATCGACAAAACTCTAATACATAGCTACTAAACTACTCGGACATGGACTTATAAAACAAAAAATGAAATAAAACTATTTTCAACATAGATAAAGAATGAGATTCCTCCCTATCCTAATACCGTAGTCTACAACAGCTCCTCCACGTTCCGAATTCGTCGCCCCATCTCTAGCCTTCCGGCGTGCTGCTCTCTCTCTTCTCATTACGTGTGAGTTGTGTGGTGTTGTGTTCTATCTGAAATTTTCTCTTGCCCTCTTGACCCCTTCGTGCTCTTTTCTCTTCCATTTTCTCCTTTTTTCCTCTGTGGCAGTCATTCCAATTCCTTCAGCTCCAGTGGTCTTGTTTCCTTTTCTTGTTCCAGTCGGCTGAAGTTTCCTTTTCTTGTTCCAACTGGCTGAAGTTTCCTTTTCTCTTCCTCACGGCTGGAGTTTCTATTTATTGTGTGCAGCGGTTGCCTCTTCTGCTCTAGCAAGCTTCCAATTCCAGCCATGTCCTTCCAAGTGGCACTCAAGCAAGTTTCCATTTTTTTTTGTGTTTGACAGCACACATGTTTCTATTTTTGTTCCAACGGTCAGCATGTGTGTTCCAGTCGTTCTTGCTCCATTTTTCTTCTTCGATTCATGATCCTTAGTTGCTGACCGTGCATGCTTGACAGGAGAGTGGTTTTTGCTTCATGTCTTCATGTTTGTACCCCGATATTTCATTTTCTGCAATAACACGAGAAAATGCTAGAAGAAGACTATATGATGCTTAATGCTTGGTAAAGTCTAAATGAATGGTTAAACTAACTATGAAAATGGACTAAAATAATATAACAAAATAGACGTTATTAAAATCCTCCAGACTTGAACCTTTGCTCGTCCTCGAGCAAGACAAGAATTAAGCATGAGAAGAGATAGACAAAAACCGAATACAAGCACAAGCAATTCGAATAATCACTATCATTCCCAACAACGCGTCACACGAACATAGATCTAAGCGTGCCAAGTTTAGACCTCTATCTACCGGAGCCACTAGCCGTCCAATCCTACACATATCCTAATTTCATTTCACAAACCCCTAGTGACATCCAAGCAATCTCCATACCTATTCTAATATGCTCACGTGAGATACCATTCTTAAGACAATTATTTTTTATTTTCCAGTTCTCTTTTTCTTCTTTTTCGGTTTCCACACATTTTTTTTTTGAAAATTCGTGCTTGGTTTCTAGGATGTCAAATTAAAGAGGACAAACTTCTACTTAGAACCAGGTTACCAATTGGCACACTCATAAGGTCTTGCAACCTTAACGGAGTGAAGAGGTTGCATCATTGCAGATTTTTTTGGATTAAACTATTATACACATCGATTCTAACCCTTAGGACGTAGAAAGAACAGCTTTGACCCACCACTTAGACCCGAACCATGAATATCGATGCACTCATGTCAATGTAAGGCTGAAATAGTTAAAGAACTTATTCTATTGACAGCGGAGTGTAAGCACGTGGAAATATAGCGATTGAAACAAATCAAAGAATGAACGGTATGCTCGGAGATATAAATACATGGGACTGAAACCTAGTGGTGGAATCCAACTATAGGCTATGGATTCATGCACGGATACTAACTAATCAATATCTAAAGGTATTCTTCAGAAAACCTAGACTTTTGTTCCCCATTCGACAAGGTTGCACAAAGATGGCTAAAGTTCAAAAGTTCGTACTAGATATCCGTCCTTCTAATTCTAACAAAACTAACTTAAAATTCTAGAAATAAAATAAAGAACTCAGCATCTATTCCTAATCACAATCATGACACTTCGAAGAATACCCCCAGACTTGGACTGAACACCGACCCGGTGTTTAAAACCTAAGAGAAGGATTCACATGCAAAAACTTGGGGAGAAATAAAGTGGATAGGAATGTGTGCACCTGATGTGTGATTGTTGTCTCGAGTTGATGCATCTGGGTATATGCATCTCTCCTTTGTTGATGAAATAAGAGTGGAAAATTTGTAACAAAGAGTCACATAATCCGAAAGAGAGAGTACGATACATTGAGGTTGCTAGTAAAGTGCATGCGTGTTAAAAGAATAAGAGTCGAATTCTGAAAAATATAAAGAAATAAATAAAAGGATATGGGACTCGGGTTTCCTTCTGAGAAATGCTTGTTAAGGTCACGAGCCTGACCAAGATGCGCTACTCATTAGGTGGACATCCTCATCGTCGTCGTGTGAGAAGCGTCTTGCGTGCATAGGATGCTCGATTGGATATAGCACACGGATCAGTTGCGCTTCTTGCGCAATCATTCATATCCTCCCTAATTTCGGTCGTGTTGTTCCCTAAGTTGGGGGTTTGGTCGTGCAGTCCAAATAGCTTGGTCATGTTGTCCATAAGTCCGGTTGTGCACTCCATGAAACCGGTTGGGCGTTCATCTCTCGTTTCTTTCAAATTTTCCAGAATTTGTTGGTGCATGAGACCTTGTGGTGAAGATTTCATCTTCACCTTGGGTGCCTTATCAATGCTCCAATTGGGTGCTGAACGTTTGATATGGCTGTTAGGCATCTCGGGAGTGGTTGAACTCACGCTGCATGTTGTTTGGGTCGCGTTGGAGGCTACCCGGTTTGCGTTGAGGTTTATGGACTAATCTACGATGTGGATTTGGTCTCAGCTTAGGTCGATTCGAGCCATACTAATGTGTGTATAGGCTGAGCATGGTCCATGATGCAATTCATCCGAAATTCCCTCAGTGGCTAAGTTTACGGTTTGTTGTGCTCGGGCCGCGCTAAGGTCTGATCGGATCACGTCTAGCTCGACGTATGGGATCTCCTTCATCTTCTATTCATCCAGAAGCTTTGTATAGTATGGTACAGCGTTTGGATATATATATACTTATTTTTCAGCTGCTAAGAGAGCCATCTCAAGGGAATCTATATTCCTGAAATCTTCAAGGACTTCCTCGGCTAGGTTCTCTAGGACGTCGATGTAGAATACTGAATCCACCATACAAAGTTGTTTGAGTGTGTCGTTTAGATTGAGCTCCACTTCTTTTTCGCCAAACTTCAGTGTTAGTCGTCCTTCCACACAATGTATGATTGTTTTTACGGTGTTAAGAAACGATCTTCCGAGGAGGATTGGGATTTTTTCATTTTCCTCCATGTCTAAGACGACAAAATCAATCGCAACGAAGTACTTCCCGACTTGTAATGGTATGTCTTCCAGAAAGCCTTCGGGGATTCTCACACTTCGATCAGCCATGATAAGCGCCATTCGTGTAGGTTGAAGATCCATCTTGCCCCTAAGATCCAATTGCTCGTATAATGACAATGGTAGCATGCTTACGCTTGCTCCGACATCGATTAGTGCATGGTTAATTTCATAATCACGTATTTTACAAGGAATCATGAATATAACTGGATCAGACATCTTCTTTGGTGGCTTTGCTTGCAGCATTGAGTTTGTTACCATTACGGTCTCCTTCTCCACGTCTCGTTTATTCGCAAGCATCTCTTTCAAGAACTTAACGTATGAAGGCATCTTCTCCAACACTTCGTGGAATGGAATGGTGATATGCATCTTCTTCAACATCTTAGAAAACTTAGCAAATTGAGCATCCTCATTCTTTTTGCGTTGACGTTGGGGAAACGACAAAGGAGGCGGTCTTGGATCGGGTTTTACGTATTTCAGCTCCTCCTCCTCTTTGGGTTTCTTCTTGTGCTCTTCAATGGGGCTACGTCCTTGGCTGAAAGTTTTGATTTCGTTGCAGCACCCACGGTGGGAAATTTCTCGATAGTTGTTGTGCGTTCAACGCACCGTCGGAGGTCTTATAGGAGAAATTTGGGTGGTTTCTCCATCTGCGATTATATGTGTTTCTCAAGGGCTGATTGTTTCTCATGTCATTCACCTCCCCGTACCCTTGAAGTCCTTGTTCTCTCGCCTGCTCTAAGTATTGCGAAAAACGCACTTCGGACATCATATTGTAGATTCTCGCAACTTGATCTTTTACTTCAGCTATGCCGGCATATAAGTCGTGCCTCTCATTCACATGGGCTACTTTTTCTGGAGTGTGGTCGTTGTATACCCCTGCATCGTTGCTTCCTTCATTGGCCTTTCGATATATCAAATCTTCGATTTGCTGAAATGTGAGTTATTCAAGGAACTTCCGGCAGCTGCAATGATCCAAATCCTTGTGTATGAGGTAACTTTGATCCATGTTGTGATGTGGGCAAAGGCGTTCATAGCCTTCTTTCCCACACTTTGTATAAACTCTCAACAACTCCTTGAACGAACGTGTTAATCTGATTCTTAGCGAGCTGAGCTTTACTTTGAAGGAAGAATCACGTCAAGAATTTCTCCTCTAGTTGTTCCCATTATTGTATAGAATTCTTCGGTTGGGAATACAACTAGTCTTGCGCCTTATCATTCACTGAAAACGGAAAGGAAGCCAACATGACGTCTTCGTATGAAACTCCTTCTCCCGCTCTAGTAGTTTGGAAAAGAATCTTGAAATCGGTAAGTTGCTGATTTGGATCCTTGATGGGTCTCCCTTTAAACGCCACATTGCTAATCATTTGAATGAATGCTGGTTGTAATTCGATGCGAGCGTCTCTGCTGGCGATGCTAGACAAGAGTTGCGTATGCCTAGGAGCCGTGTATATTACATAATCTAATTCATGCAAACTTTGATAAACCTAAAGGTGAATCATGGTTTGGTAGTATAATATTGTTTGTGCATTGATAATTAGTGCTTAATTTTGGTATGACATAAATGTGACGGGTATGCCTAAAGGTTAACCACTACATGAGATGTTTATTTACACTAATTATTAATGTGTTGAGTCAATCTATTGCAAGTCAAAGTTAATTTCCAAAGACTAAATTTTTTATGTTGCGTAGATGTCTTGTGATGGGATTAGATCTTGTGTTGTCATTCAATTAAGGTTTCATTAAATGTATGTCTAACACGAGTTATCTTTTGTTTTACAGTTGTGCAATCAGAATCAAGTATTTCTGCCAACATCAGCTCGATCCCTATGTTGAATGGATCGAACTTTGCTAAATGGAAGGAGCACTTACTGATCATGCTTGTTTTGATGGTTCACGACCTTGCGATTACGGAGGTTCATCCAGCGATAGTTGAATCGAATTCTATTGAAGATCATAACAAATTCGAACACTGGGAAACCCGCACGTGTTTGATCATCATCAAGCATTACATTCCTCCACTTTTCAGGGCTCTGTGCCGAATGTGGTGACATTGGCTAAGGAATATCTCGAGGCCCTGGAGAAATGCTTTGCCAAAAATGAAAAAGTGGAAACCATCACGCTTTTAGCGGAAATTGTTTCCATGAGGTACAAGGGCAACGGGAGTATCCAAGAGTACATCATAAAAATGTCAAACAATGCCTCTAAATTAAAGGCACTTGGACTTGAGTTGTCGGAAGACGTCCTAGTGGGCTTAATTTTAATCTCTCTCCCTGCACAATACAATAATCTTAAGGTTAACTATAAATGTTAGAGGGACAAATGAACTCTTAATGAGCTTATTTCCCACTGTGTCCAAGAGGAACAAGATTGAGGTAGGAAAAGACACATAGTGCTTTTGCCACTACCACCTCAAGAGGCAAGATCGAGAAAAGGAAGAAAGGTTATGAAACCGTTTATTCGGGAACAGCTCATGTGCAAAAGAAACAAAATGCAGACCAGACCAAGGTTAAAAAATGTTTCATTTGTCACAAGATTGGTCATATGAAGAAATCTTACACGAAGTATCATACTTGGCACGCATATAAAGGTTTGACTCTCACTTTGTTTTTTTAGATCAATTTAGCTTTTTTACCATGTCATACTTGGTGGATTGATTCTGATGCTGAAATTCATGTAAGTATTACTATGCAAGGTTGCCTCCATTACTAAAAGCCGATTTATGGTGAAAGATACATCTATGTGGGTGATGGTAAAAGGGTGGAAGTGGAAGCGATCGGGCAATTTAGGCTTTTGAGGAAGACTAGTAAATTTCTAGATTTGAAGGGTGTTTTCGTTGTACCGTCTTTTAGAAGAAACTTAATTTCTATTTCTGCATTGGACAAATTAGGATTTCTTGTTCATTTTGAGACCTTGAGTTTACCCTTTCATCTTATTCGGATGTGATTGGAACTGGTTCTTTATATATTTCAGATAATCTTTATATGCTCGATATTATCCCTTTCATATAATGAAATCTTGCATGTTGGTTCACGTAGTGTGAAGCGTAAATTGATGAATGAAAATTCCATTTTTATGGCATAAACGAATAGGACATATCCCGAAATCGAGAATGGAACGTTTAGTATCAGATGGAATAATTGAAACTCTTGATTTTTGGATTTTTACCATTGTGTCAATTGTATCAAGGGGAAACAGACAAACAAAGTAGGTAAAGGTACATATCGAACTATAGAGACTTTGGAATTAATACATACAGATGTATAAGGACCGTTTTCTATTGCTTCTCGGGATGGTCAACATTACTTTGTATCATTCATAGATGATTATAGTCGATATGGCTTTATCTTATTCATGAGAAGTCAGAGGTTTTTGATGTTTTCAAAGCGTTTAAGGCTGAAGTTGAACTTCAACTTAATAAACACATTACGGTCGTTTGTTCTGATCGTGGTGGTGAATACTACGGTAGAAATGACCAGGTGAACAACATCTAGGGCTATTTGCCAAGTACCTCAAGGAGTGTGTAATTGTTCCCCAATACACAATGTCGGGTATACCTAGCATGAATGGTATTGCAGAGAGACGAAACCGTACACTTCAGGAAATGGTGAGAAGTATGATATCGTTCTTTACTCTCCAAAAATCCCTATGGGGTGAGGCATTAAAGACAACTATTTATATCCTAAACATAGTACCAACTAAAGCAACAATTAAGAAGCCTTATGAGTTATTGACAGGACGATGTCTTAGATTAAGGCATTTTCACATTTGGATATGTCTAGCAGAGGGTCGATCTTATCGACCCGATGAAAAGAAACTGGATTCCAAAATTGTGAGTTGTTACTTTGTTGGAAAACTCGGAAAGATCTAAGAAGTATAAGTTTTATGATCCCACGAAAAAGATGATCTTTGAGACGGAGTAGCGACATTCTTTGAGGACATCGAACCTGGGAAAATGGATGATGAATTCTGTTTTGGAGAGGATAAGGATGAAACTTTTGTTTCACAAAAGATAATGATTCCTATTCCGATTATTGTACATGGCAATGATTTAGAACATATTGCTTGAGCTAAAAATCAAGATACTCCAAATATCGTACCTGAAATCCATGAGGAACAAGTTCATGAACCTCAAGAACAGTAACATCAAGAAATTGTGCCACGTAGGTCTATTTGAGAGAAGAGAAGTGCTATTTCTAATGACTATATAGAATTTCTTCAAGAATATAAGGATGACATTGGATTGACGGAAGATGATCTAGTTAACGTACGTCAATCCATTCAAAGTGTTAACTCTCAAAAGTGGATTGATGCCATGAAAGAAGAGATCAAATCTATGGAGGACAATGGTGTTTGGGAACTTGTACCTTTTCCTGAAGGTGCAAAACCCGTTGGATGCAAATGGATATTCAAAACCAAACAGGTTTTGCATGGAAATATGGAAAGGTACAAAGCATGTCTAGTCGCCAAAGGATTTACTTAAAAGGAAGGCATGGACTACAAAGAGACTTTCTCTCAAGTTTCATCGAAAGACTCTTTAAAAATATTGATGGCACTAACAACTGATTATGATTTAGAGCTGCATCAGATGGATGTTAAGACAACCTTTCTCAATGGTGACATTGAAGAGACTATCTATATGGTGCAACCGAGCACTTTGTGATCGGAGATCCAAAGAAAATGGTTTGCAAATTAAGGAAATCCATCTATTGTTTAAAGCAAACTTCTTGTCAATAATATCGCAAGTTTCATCATATAATAATCTCATTTGGTTTTGAGGTGAATCAGGTAGATGATTGTGTATATCACAAGATCAGTGGGAGAAAAAATTATTTTGATAATCCTTTACGTGGATGATATTCTTATTGCTGCAAACGAAGTAAGCTTTATGCGCGCAACTAAGAAATTTCTTTCAGAGCAATTCAAGATGAATGATCTTGGTGATGCCCTTTTATATTGGGTATAAAAATACACTAAGAGCGCTCTCGTGTTATATTACGTTTATCACAAAAGAGTTACATCGATAAAGTTTTTGAGCGGTTTGGCATGAAAGAATGTAAAGGTATAGATACCTCTATTTCTAAAGGTGATAAAATTCAGCCTTAGACAGTGCCAAAAGACTGAATTGCAGATTTAAGAAATGAGGAAGACTCCTTATGCTTCAGCTGTATGGAGTCTAATGTATGCGCAAGTCTGCACACGACCTGATTTGGTATACATTGTTGGCGTTTTAGGAAGATACTTAAGCAATCCCGGGATTTATCATTGGAAAGCAGCCAAATGGGTGATATAATATCTTCAAAATCAAAGGATTATATGCTCGTGTACAGACGATCAGACCAGCTCAAGATCACTGGTTATTTAGATTCAGATTATGATGAGTGCCTCGATAGTCTTCGATCCACTTCCGACTATGTATTTCTTCTTGTTGGTAGGGCTATTTCTTGGCACAATGCCAAACAAAAGCTCGTGGCATCGTCCACAATGGAGGCAAAGTATGTAGCATGTTATGAGGCATCCAATAAAACTTTATGGTTGCGGAATCTTGTCACAGGGCTACACATTATGGAGGGCGTGGATAGACCGTTAAAACTTTATTGTGAAAATTTTTCTGCAGTATTATACTCTAACAACAACAAGAGTACTTATTTTTCGTGAGAGAATGCAGAGTGGGATCATTTCGATAGAGCATATAGGTACAAACTCCATGGTTGCGCATCCGTCGACTAAGGGTGTTATACCTATAGTCTTTCATGAGCACACTGCTCGTATGGGTATTATCTTTTGTGATGATATTTCGGTTTAGTGAGAGTCTTGTATCTATTCTAGTTTGCTCTTGGATTGTACCGATGCAGACTTTGTGAGACCCGTAGCCTAAGGTAAGTCGATAGATGCATGTCTATATATATATATATATAACTTAATAATATTAGGGTTTAGTAATTTAAAAAAGAAGGGAAACAGAACGCCGTGGAGTGCAGAGAAAGGAAAGAAGAAAAAAAAAGATAGAAGAAGAGAGAGAAGAGAAAAGAGGGAGAAAAGAGAAATAGGAGAAGCATATCCAATTTTCATCGTGTTCTTCATGGGTGAATTCTTATCAAGATAAGGGTAAATCTCTAAAAATATTTTTGTGATTGTTTCCTTAATTCGAAGATTTATATTATAGAAATTGATTAATTGAATGGATCTATAATAAGGAAAATTTGATTGGTGTTGTTGTTAGCGATATTATCCAGAACCGTCAAGTCATCAGAGAAGCTAAGATAATGATTTTCTCCATTCTAATTTTGGATTTATTTTTGCTTTATGGAAGAGATTCTAATTTCGAAACGAGGCATGATCACAATAGGATTTATAGGATCATAATGGAAAAAGTGAGACGTTAAAAGTGAAATTAGATTAAACCCTAGACTTTTCGTATGAAAATTGATGAAAAATATATGAGTTGTATAAGTGACTAGAGATGATCTGGAGAATTGACGTGTGACCAAGTGTTGGGGTCGGAGAACGTCGATATTTTGGTTCGGTGATAAAGCCGAGTGAACATCTTGTTGGTATGCTCGATCAAGTGATTTCACAATCGAACCTTCGGAAGAAGGTATGTGAGAGCGTGTCGATGAGAGTTGTCACGTAAGGAGTATCGAGTCAGAGATATTAGTATTACGACCCCTAGATCTGGGCTGGTGTCGTACAGTGCTGGGTTGTGGTAACCTTTCGAGCGACGACACATCGAGCTAGTCAAGTTAGTGGATCTGCCAGCATCGTACCGTGTAGGGGTTATGGTAACCTTTCGAGCTACGGAGCGCTATATTGTACTGATGGCTGGGGTACGTTGCGACCTTGCGAGATCTTTAGTGTGCTAGGGTCCTTTGGATTTTGCGAGCGTATGCCCGAGCTAGAGTCGTGTGGACTCTATTTGTTATGATCTGGTGTGGTACTAGTCTTAGACTTTAGATACTCAGTCGGGTTAGGTAGAGTTGTCTATATGTCTTTATTGTGGACTTTGGATAGATCATTATTTTATGTTATTTAGTTTAGAATGAGAGAATACGTGGCACAGAGTACGTACACGTATTGATCTCACTGAGTGCATATTTCTTACTCACTTTATTTGTGGGCTGTTGTGGATGGACATGATATGGCAAGGAAAAAGAGCAATGAGGTTGAGCAGCAATATGAGAACTCATAGCGGACTAATGGAAGAGGCGTGCAAGAGGTCTCGATGAGTTTATTTGCCTTTCTTATTTACTTTATTTATTTAATGTGACTATGATCTTTATGTATTTCATTTTCTATATGATCCGAACCACTTTTGTTTTGGAATAAATCATTTATTTTTTTATAAATGCGTTTGAGCGAAGATATATATGGCGACCTCTTGGGGATGATAGTTGACTCTCCTAGTCCCAAGGTAATACCGGGATTGGGGTGTTACACGCTTATTCAATTTAAGTATTATGTTCCAGAACTATTCAGTTGAAGTTTAAGTTATTCACTCTGTATGATTCGGTTTAAGTTGATTTCGATAAGGTAGGACCAGTTGGAGATAGACACGTATCGATCACTTTACGTGAAATCTTCATGTTATGCATCCATATTTAGATCTATGTCATTCTTCTATATTTGCGTTAGTAATCAAATGTGGGTATGATTACCTAAAATGTGATTAAATCCTTTGGTTTTATGTTAATATGGTCGATGGACGATATTGGTGTCAATATCGGTTTGGTGACAACAATTAATGAACGCTCTTAGGGTTATTTTATAGTTGTATGGTCACATATATGGTCCAACTGGGAGATTATAATGGTTAATCTTATAATGTGGACCCATATAATGTGAATAATTATAGTATAAGTGTTGTCATTCGGTTTACTCCAAAATAAATGTGACCGGATTTAAGTTTAACTAATTGGACTTCGGCATTGAATTAAATGTGGAAGGTTATATGTGTGGAGACCTTTGGTTATATCGTTAAATTCTATGATGGGCGGAATTAAACGTTACAATTGAGAACCGGATAATTAATCGGTTAACTCTCGGTTATTGTCCCTGGCTCACGTGTATATATATGAGATTTAATTTTTTTAGAGTGGATTCATTTTCTTACATACACATAAAAAAGATTATAGAAATCTCATTATTTTTCCACATCTCATCCGTGTGTTGAATCCGGACATTACACGTAGAACCCGAAGATCAATTCCGTTGCATTATGTATTCTATGAATACATGTATTTATCACGATCTTTTGTTCAATTTTGATGTACTTTACAATAGAAAATTAAGATTTAGAATTCGTATAAAATTAAAACGAATTCTTTCATTTTGTGGCAAAAATATTAATAAACTATAATTGCTTGCAACTTTGCATCATAATTTATTTAAATTTACTTCTATAATTTCATCAATCTAACTATATGTTCCTACCACAATTGCTTTATTTATTCTATTTTTTCATTTAAAATTTATTTTTAAATATTTTTTATGTTTTTCTAAAAATAAAACGCAATTATATATAAAGTACAAATAGTACACCATACAATACAGAAAAAATGACATAATCAATGCATCGCACGGACGTCTTTAGTTTTATATAATTCACTAATCCAGTGTAAGAATTATTCAATTAATGATTTTACGTTTAGCATTAATCCATAATTGAGAGAAGAGTGTCTAGTGGGTATTGATGAGAAACTGCCCAAAGCGAATTTCAAAAATATTCTCGTAGGGCAAAAGTGCTTTAAAAAATCTTTCCGTGAAAAAAAAAATTTCAACCTCAAATTTATCCGTAAAATATTGATAATTTCATATTATTTTTGTCGACAATTTTTTTCTCTCCTCCAGAGCATATCGATTTCTCTCTCTACTGTGGCGCGAAAATAATTGTTCTCCCACATCACGGCAGATTCGGTGAGAGTAGCTTGAAATCGACATCAGATTCGCTGCCAATAGGTTGAAATTGTTTGTTGTCAACAAAGAAGCCTTGTTGTCCGCAGAAAAACTGTTGCACTGGGTCACAGAGTCTTAGGGGTCAAAGGGTCGCAGGGGTAAAGAGGTCGAGGCCAAAGGGTCGCAGGGGTAAAAGGGTCGCAGGGTGTAGGATAGGGTCGCATGGGTCCAAGGGTCGTAGGGGTCAAAGGGTCAAAGAGGTACAAGTGTCACAGAGGGACCTCTTCGACCCTAGGACCCCTGCGACCCTTATACCTCTTCGACCCTTAGACCCTTGTGACCTTTGTCCCTCCGCGACCCTTGGACCCCTACGGCCATTGTCCCTCTGCGACTCTTGTTACAATAATACTAAATCCATAAAAACAGTGATACTAACAATATAGTAAAAATAATTTATTATTTACAAATACAATTATTTACAAATAATATAAATAAAATTTTGAAAATAATAATTTATCAAGTTAATTACAAATAATTGACTCAAATATCTACAAGCCTTGTACATTCGCGACCCTTGGACCCGTGCGACCCTTGTCCCTCGCGACCCTTGGACCCGTGCAACCCTTGTCCCTCGCGACCCTTGGACCCATACGACCCTTGTCCCTCACAACCCTTGGACCCATGTGACCCTTGTCCCTCGCGACCCTTGGACCCGTACGATCCTTGTCTCCATTCGACCCTTGTCCATCTGCTACCCTTGTTACAATAATAGTAAATCCACAAAAACAATGATACTAACAATAACACTAACAATTGAATAATAGTAAATCCACAAGATCAAATGAAAGTCAAGTTAAAAGGAGGTTCAATGAAATCAAAATACAACTCAAATCAAAATATGTTGTTGATAAATAGAAGCACAGGTTCTCCTCCAATGGAGAATTTTTTTACTATGAGGGAACATCCCACGTTCAGTCCATTTTCTTCACAAAACTGTCTCCACCCCCCTCTGACGCAAACGCCACCACGACTCACGGGCCTTAAATCTGCTAGCCAAAAATCGAACGTTCCGCGATCGATTCCGCAATCGAGGTACATCATTACATGACATCGTCTACGGCAACGACCGTTCTCCCTCGCGAACCCTATCGGAAGTGTCTGCGACATCTCCAAGTTACATCAGTATAAATGAATAAAAGTCAAATAAATAACCAAATTATATATGATGAATCGGTTTAAGGTCACTTACCAATGAATCTAGGGCCATATTTGAACGCGTACTGGTACAATGAAAACCCTCTCATCAAGAGTGGCTCTGGTGACGTTAAAAACCATGTCACCTTCGTACGAAAAAGTACCACATCCCCAATACGAATGTTTTGGTCGTTGTAGAAATCTGTCCATCCATCAGTGAATTTGGAGCAATCCAACTTGACTTCCCATGTCTTGTTAGACACATTCGATTTAATCGTTGCCATGTATTTGTCCCTCGTATTCCCGTAAATATACTCATCGAAGAAGATCTTCAGAATTTCCTGTAACAAAAAACGAAAAACAAAGTCAAATATATATATTCTCTACATGTAACATACAGACATAGTGTTTTAAATAAGATTACAAGGTAGTACAGATGCCGCACAAGAATCTGTCGGAAGAAATGAGGGAAATGTGGCATTTTCGTAAAAAATGGATTGGAAAAGAGGAAATGGCAGGAATTCGAAAAGACATGACATCGAATCGACGTTAGATGAAATTCGAAAAGACATGAACACATGGTCACATGGGTCGCAAGGGTAAAAGGGTCGAACGGGTAAAAGGGTCGCAGGGATCAAGGGTCGAACGGGTAAAAGGTTCGCAAGGGACAAATGGTGCGACCCTTGTACCTCTGCGACCATTAGACCCTTGCGACCCTTTACGCTTTATTATTAAAAAATTATTTACAAATAATATGAATAATTTTTAAAAAAAGAACAATGTACCAAAGTACATCTTCCATAATTAAAGAGTAAACATTTTTTAGACCCTTGGACCTATGAATAAACTGTTAAAAAAGAACAATGTACCAAAGTACATCTTCCATAATTAAAGAGTAAACATTTTTTAGACCCTTGGACCGTGCAAACCTTGGACCGTGCGACCCTTGTCCCCCTCCGACCCTTGTACCTCTACGACCACTTGGACATCTGCGACCACTTGGAACTCTGTGACCCTTATCTCTCTTCGACCTATGTCTCTCATTTTGAACCTTGAACCTCTGCGACCCTTTGTCCCCTACGACCCTTGGACCCTCTGAGACTCTTGTCACAATAATAGTAAATCCACAAAAACATCGATACTAATAATAATACATTCTACTGAATAATAGTAAAAAACCAATCAAATACAAACATGAAGTTTGTTGTTCAAATGAGATTCAAAGCAATCAAAATACAACGGGATTCAATCTATGTTGATTATAGGCCTTGATAGAGGGGAAAACAGTAGACAAGGTACATCACCATGAACGGCGTGCAGTTCGACTTTGAGGGTACAACCTGATGCGTTGTCAAAGTGAAACAAATAACCTAAACTACCCGCAAGTGCACGACACGTGTGTAGTACTTCAGGTGTCGATCCCACAGGGACTACGCAACATAGTCTAAACTCAAACTTGCAAACGAACGAAATATAGGAATTGAGAATGAAATACTAGAAACAGATAAACAAACTAGTTCTTAACAATGAGACAAACGTTCCAGGAATCCAGTTTCACCACAAGACTACCGAAACCAACAATCAACCTATCTATCATGCAATCCCAGTCAAGTTAACTAAGGCATACGATCCTAATATGATATCTACCCTCTCTTAAGGCATAAACACGTGATCTAGTCAAGTTATCCCCTACTTTCGTGGCTGAAACCTTGAACTAAACCCATAAGAATAGATAAACAAAAACGGGATGATACATTTAAAGATAGATCAAAGTGGTTTCGGGATAGCCAAAGGCTAATCCCTTCTCCTAGAACAGAACAAACTACTCGCTCATGCGTCCGTAAACAAACATAATTGAAGTAGAAAGTCTAAGGAACATGAAAACCAAATGAAACTAAAGTCTTGAGTTGATCTCCAGTGCTCCTTGTACGTCTCCTTCGCAAGAATCTCTTTCTTCTCTCTACTATCTCTCTTCGATCCAAAACTCCAAACTAACTCTCCAACTGAAGCTCTCCCGATCCTTAGCTCCTTTCTTCCTTTTCCTTCTTCTTTTCTTTCCTTTTCTCCTCCTTTTTCCTTCTGGTCGTTCGTTCTTTTCCTTTTGTTGCAACAGCCACCGATTTTGCCTTTTCTTGAGTTTTCCATTCTTGATTAAGTTGGGCAACGTTTCCATTACTTTCTCCAGTGAAATATCACTTATTCCTCTTCTCTAAAGTCTTTTTCCTTATTGTATAAGTCCCCTACAAACTCCTAATCGTTTTAAGACAAATTAACTTACCTGGAGTTGCAGGTGACGGACGCGAACCGCACGGGCTAAGTGTGTGACCCGCTCGGGTGCGGCGCGCATGATCGCGCATGATCGCGATGGAAAACAGGGTGGCCCGCTCGGGCTAGGGAGTGCCCCGGTCAGGCTGGTGTGTGCCCCGGTCGGGCTGATGCCTCGACCGTGTTGCTTGTTTGGCCGGTTGGACTAAATGCCCCGCTCGGGATAGGGAGTTACCAGCGCGGGCTGATGCCATTCCTTGTCGATTCTCTTCCCGTTTGTTCCATGATGATCCTCGATGTTGGTACTTTGTCTCGTGAACGTCCTTTAGCTCCAAAATGAACCGAATATGTATTAAAACCTGTAAGAACATGAAAGCACGAAAACAAGTAAAACGGATACAAAATCATATGTAAACATCGCATCTATATCGTAAACATCTCTAAAATCGTACAAGAAATACGTATGAAAATGAGATGATCAACACCCACGTTAAAGCCATGATCATGAAAAAACTTTGTCCAACCCCTAGTGATGCTAGCGCCACCGCGTTTCACGGGCCTTAGATGTGCCTCCCGAATCTGTCCATAATTGATTATCAGATCAATCTTCTTTCTTCTACCGCAAAGACCACTCGACTTCGCAAACTCTATTGGAAGTGTCTACGATAACCGAATAAATTTACAACGACGCCAAACTAATGCATATATGGCCAAATTTGATGAATCGAATAAATTGGTTTGAGTTCACTTACCACTGCATCTACGGAAAGATTTGAACGCGAGACTGGTACCGTGAAAATCCTCTGACCAGAAGAAGATGACCCTGCTTCTACGGATGATGATATAGATGATGAATATTGTATATTACACATATCATCTCCAAAACCAGTACCGTGAAAAACCATGTCACCTTCGTGACGGAAAACTAAGAAATCCCGAATACGAAAATCATGGTCCTTGGAGAAATCTTTCCATCCATCAGTGAATCTTGAGCCATCCAATTTAACTTCCCATGTTTTGTTAAACACATCCGATTTAAGCGTTGTCGTGTTTTCGTCCCTCGTTTTCCCGTAAATATGCTCGTCGAAAAATGGATGGAAGATGATGAGAGTTAGAGAGAGTGTATCATTATTACAAAAAGGAAACGACTGAAATACAAAAAGACATGACCCTGACATCGAATCGCCGTCAGATGGAATTCGATATGTTTTTTCAAATTTTGGTGAAACGTTCGGCGGGAATTTTGGTGAAAATGATAAAATGTCAAAAACCAATCAAAATTGAGGGTGGCATGGGTCGCATATATGCGAAGTCGATGAATTTATAGGTTTATAATGAAAAAATGCCAAAAATCAATCAAAACAATACATTTACAATGTCAAACTAATTAATGTCAAATAAGGGTCGCATGGGTCGCTTGGTCGTATATATTGATGAATAGATGCGAAATCGACGAATTTACGAGTTTATGATGATAAAATGACAAAAACCAATCAAAACAGTACATTTACAACATGGGTCGCATGGGTCGCTTGGTCGCATATATTGATGAATAGATGCGAAATCGACGAATTTACATGTTTATGATGATAAAATGAAAAAAACCAATCAAAACAATACATTTACAACGTCAGACTAATTAATGCCAAATGAGGGTCGCATGGGTTGCTTGGTCGCATATAATGATGAATAAATGCGAACTCGAAGAATTTACGAGTTTATAATGATAAAATGACAAAACCAATCAAAACAATACATCTACAACGTCAATCAACGGTTAAAACAGATTATGACCCATGTGTCCCTAGTTGAGTTGTGTATAATCAATGCCTATGTTTCAAAATTGATAGTAGTTTTTTAAGAACTCGTAGGATGAATTTGAGAAAATTTTAAAAAATACATTTAACATTTTGTTCAAATGTCAATATTATTTATATTATTATTTATATTGATTCTAAATTAGACATATACAAATCAAATATATTGATAATTTCATATTGATAATGGCATGGGTCGCTTGGTCGCATATATTGATCAATGATGCGAAATCGACGAATTTACTAGTTTATAATGATAAAATGACAAAAACCAATCAAAACAATACGTTTACAATGTCAAACTAATTAATGCCAATTGAGGTTCGTATGGGTCGCAAGGGTCGATCAAAGATTCTAAATCAAAACATTACATTTACAACGTCAATCAAAGACTCTGCACGCATTCTATTTCCACGTACTCCGTCTTCAAGTCTTCTGCATTTTTCTTGTTTGGTATTGTAGTCCAGAGTTATCTCCTGCCATGTACTTCGTCTTCCAGTCACATTTCAAGAGTGACTCAACACCGTCACCTAAGTCACCCTCGCAACTCGTCAGTGATTGCATAGAGACTGAGTCTGCCGATTACCAAGACCTTGAGTAACACATAGACAACACGATGCCCTGGGTCAAAAATTTCATAGAAATTAGGGTTAGATACACATACTAAGAGAAGAGACATAGACGTTAACATATAGACATGGGACGGAAGGGTCGCATGGGTCAGAAGAAAGGAGTCTGACAGCAAAATGACAACTCACATGGGTAGGAAGGGTCACATGGGTTGGAAGGGTCACATTGGATGGAAGACAGGCGTCCGTCAGCAAAACGACAACCCGCATGAGACAGGAGTCTAACAGCAAAACGACAAGTCACATGAGTCGTATAGGTCGCATGAGTCGTGCATGGGTCATATGTGGTCGTATGAGGTCGTATGCGTAGGATGGGTTCCCATTTAAACTTGATTCTAATTTAATCCGATTGAGGGTCGTATAACGGGTCATATTAGGTCGCATGAGTCGGATGGGTCATAACCTTACAAACAATAGATGAAAAATAAGACATTTTCAATGTTTAAATATTGATTAAATAGGGTCACAAAGGTTACGAAGGTCACAAAAGTTAAAAAAAAAGTTACATAAGGTTACATAAGGTCTTAAAGGTCACAACGGTTACAAAAAAGGCAAGAAAAAAGTTGAAGAAAAAAATGCAAGAAAAAAGTATAAGAAAAAGGAAAAAAAAGGTTACATAAGGTCTCAAAGGTCACAAAGGTCAAATTTTTCGACTTTAGAGACACATCGGAAACCTCTCCCGTAAAGAGAGTCGTGTGTGACTCAACGCCTTCTCCAAGTTAACCTCCAACCGTGATCTTAGGTAACACGGATACAACTTGTCTGAATCCGCCGATTACCAAGACCTTATGTAGTGCAGATACAGCATAAAGTCCTCCATCCACGTTGTAAGTACTTGTGTGTATCTGTATAGAGACCGAGTCTGACGATTACCAAGACGTTGAGTAACAAATAGACAACACGATGCCATGCGTCCACCATGTGACCTTCGTGACGAAGGTCAAAACGGTCACAAAGGTAACAAGGATTTTTAGAGAATTTAGGGTTAGAGACTTAGACGAACAGAGGAGAGAGATGGGATTCTCCCGATTGATTCTCATCTCAAATGGTTATTATGGTGAGACTTAGAAAATTTGATGAACCTTTTATTATAGGGGTAATAGAGACGTGTCGCAATGGTCGTGAATGTGGCATTGGTAAAATAAAAAACATACCTAGCACCTGAAAAAGCCAGTAGTCTGACATTGAAAAGATTAGTCGAAAGGGTTGAAATGGACAAATGGATCGCAAGGGTCGCAATGGCCGGAAGGGTCGCAATGTCCACATGGGTCGCATGAGGCTTTGTGACCCAGAGCGACCGTGCGACCCTTGTACCTCTGCGACCCTTGTACCTCTACGACCCTTTGACCCCTGCGACAATGTACCAAATATTTAAAAAATAACAATGTACCAAATATTTACATCTTCCATTCCAATAAAACAATGTACCAAATATCAAGTTAGTCTCGAGGTGGATCGATACGTTTTGCATTACTAAATATATCAGCCGCCATCTTCTCACGCATGGAAGTAACATTGTCGTCGCAAATTAAGTGAAAAATATCCCTCCTTCTCATTAACGAGGCTTCTACGAATTTATAGGAGAAAACACCACAGTTATTCCCACTTTGGTTCTGTGACAGGCCTTCATAATACTCATACATCCATTCATCTTCTCCAGAACCCAAAGAAGGAAACCCTCCGAGAATGAGCATCTTGGGGACATCTTTTCTTATCTTCTCAATCACCGGATCGATATGTGTTTCCTTAATTCTGCTCTGGTAGACGTATACCGTGATGCATCGGGTTTTGAAATCCGCTTTGATTGCTACCCAATGACATCCTACCTATCGAATTTTCTCTGATTGAATGTTTAGAATCGAGGCAAAACCTTTGTAATCACTAATTGGTGTCTTCGTACTTCTGAATGGATACTTGGCATTCAAAAAATTACTAAGAATTTCCGGTAAAGTTTCTATATCCTCGTACATCCACACCGATAGCGTATGCATGAAAACAACAGGACAAACGTAATAATTCTGATACGCGATGGGATTCAATGTCGAGCGAGAAGACAGCACCATCAACGCCTCATCCAATTGCTGCAAAAAAAATTAACACACATGAATACATATGACACAAAACTCTGTGAGACTAAGGGTTTAAAAAAACTTACATCATCTTCAAGCCATATGTTGGCCATTAATATAATCTCCCAAAACTTTGGCCCCCGGGGAATATCTAGCTTAGATTTCCACCACCGCTCATGTCGAGGTGTATTCAGGAACACATATAGATTAGTCAACTTTTCACCGGTAGCGTCAACGAACGAAGGAAATCGAGTTATCTCGCCCTTTACTAATCCCTTGGGCTTCCACACAAACTCCCATTCCCCTTCAGGTTCTTGAACCACCTTCTTTCCGGGTTCTTGAACTACATTTTTTGTGGGTTCTCCATCAACATCTTTCCCTCGCATTCTTACTCTTTTTGTCGTCGGAGGTTAAACATATGGCGCAGACTCCTTCGATAAAGGTCCAGCACCGGCATAAAGTTTACTTCATTGAATATATGGCAACCAATGCGACCTATGCGACCATGCGACCTATGCAACCCATCCGACCAATGCGACCAATGCGACACATGCGACCAATGCGACCCATGCAACCTATGCGACCCATGCGACTAATGCGACCAATGCGACCCATGCAACCTATGTGACCCATGCGACCAATGCGACCAATGCAATCTCTGTGACTCAAATGACTGTACTTACTTGGTGTTACTTCTTAGATAGGACCCACTGTTGGAGTTTCCTTGGCAAGAACCTCGTCGGCGACGTCATCGACAGGACCCACTAAAGTATATGTAGTGTGCATCTCTTCGATAGGACCCACTAGAGCATCTTTATAAAATTACTTCATTCATTAGACTCATCGTTCGTTACATTGATTATGTAACACATGCAACCCATGCGACTTTAGCCACCCAGTGACCCATGGGACATATGAAACCCATGCGACACATGCGACTCTAGCGACCCTGCAACTCTAGCGACCCTACGACTTATATGTCCTTGCGACCGATCCGACTCTTGTGCCCCATGCCGACTCTCGATGGAAATTGACTCTCAAATGACCTTTTTCACTAAATATTACTTACTTGGTGGAACTTCATCAGGAGTAATGTTGTCAAATCCTCTTTTGAGCTATCTCTAGAGTCAACCGACTCTTCGCTTGACTCTTTTCTTGACACTAGATTTGGACGTCGAAGGAATTCAAAAACATAATCACTAACAGTGCTAGAAGATTGGTTTTCGATGCTCGCAACTTTCTCGGCAGCCTTTGATTTTGGATTAGGCAAATGAATCTCGACATCCCTTAGAAGGTCTCTTACGGCGTTGATGATTCTTTTCTCCGACTTCCTTATTTCCTCTATTAATTTCTGCTCCAGTGTCAGAGGGATTGTAGCATCAGCATCAGCAACACCTACCCATCCTTCCACATCGTCATCTTGGACCTCTATTATTTTTTCATTCACGCTCTCCTTCCTCTTAGTCCCCTTTTCTTTCCCCTTTTTTTGATCACCAAGAGCTGCTTTTCGTGTCAGCAGTTCTTGCTTACGGATATCCTCCCAACAAATACCCTTCGGATTTCTACGAAGATGTTCCATCCATATCTGAACATCGGGATCGTCATATCCCTCGTAATCCTCCAGATCAGAAAGTAAAGTTTCCTCTTCGTGTTCAGCATGAAGAATACTTAGAATATCTTGAAAAACAAAAAATAACTATCATTACCCTCTGTGAGGCTTGTTTTCCTTGTGACCCTTGTGTAATTGTTACCTTAGAATCTTCGATCTGCCTTATCACATCTACATACTTCGGGTTAAAACTGGATTTAACCATCTTCTTGCACATTCTTGGGCATGATGGATGTGCATCTACAACCTCAACATACCATCCCTTTCCATTCAAACTAAAGATGGTTTCGAATGGAAGTAACTGAAACATTAAAACAAAATGATAAGAATGCAAAAAGTACGAAAACATTCAAGTTATTCGAATAATATATACAACTTACCATTAGTGGGATCATGAAACCGCCACAATACCATTTTGGTTTCGGTGATTCCCTGCTAATGTGCTTGCGGCAAGTATCCACAATCTTATCAAATGTGTAACGCCCCTATGGAATGCCTTCACAAAATTCCAAGTCATCAACCATGTCAATGAGATCATGGCTGATAGAGTTTTCTGATGAAGGTTTGTGAGCCATAACTTGCACCAAGAACATCAAATTTGCCAACCTCTTCTGGTCGTCGGAATTCTTCGCCTTCACAAGCTTTTCACTGACTTGTGCGGGGGTCACCTTTCCACGGCCGAAATTCTTCAACCTGAATGTGACACCCCTTATGAACTCTCATCCTTTGGGATATGATCCGCATTTCAATCCGGAAATTAGTGCGTACTCCACTATAGAGTACCGGATGGGAATGTCGTTTAAGATGAACCACAACTCCTTCTTGTCCCGTATAATTACGGAGTAATTTAGTAGGATAGACATTTGAATCTTCATCAATGTGGAGTCACATTGTAAATGGAATAAATGCCTAAATTGTGACTCCTTCTTGAAGTAATGCAACTCGTATTCATCTAAGATTCCTCTCAGCATCGTTATTGTCTCGTGAGGATAACACTTGGTGGTGATCTTTGGCATTCTGTCCATGTGCTTGAATTCATACACAAACTTCGGCTTTGGCACCACCTGCAAAATGACCAATTAAGATTACATTATACTTCTACCGACTTAAGTGACCCATGCGATCCAACCGATCCGTGCGACCCATGCGACTCAAACAACCTTTAGACACTCTGCGACACTCAACCGACTCACTGAGGCTCAAGCGACCCATGCAACTCAAGCGACCCACGGGACATAATATCAAGCGACCCACGGGGCATAATATCAAGCAACCCATGCGACTTAAACTATCCTTGCGACTCAAACGACCGTTTCGACTCAAACGACCCTTGCAACGCAAACGACCCTTGCGACTCAATGACATAAGCGACCCATGCGACTCAAACGACCCTTGGACCGCCTGCGACGCTCAAACGACCATTGCGACCCAACCCACTCACTGAGACAACCGACTCACTGAGTCGAAGATGGTCATGCAACTCCTGCGACCCTTGCGACTCAACCGACTCACTGACACTCACCAATTTCAAATCAATAAACCATTTTGTGACTCGATAGCTTGAAAAATCTTAGAAATCGATCTACTTACACTTATTGACGCCGTTGAAGATTGACTCGTGCTCTCTTCTTCACCGTTGCTGCTGATTCTAGCCATTTTCCTTCTTGCCAACTTCAAATCGATCCCTCTCAAGTTCGACATCACTTATTCTTTTTTGCTCTAAGCTTTGAAACAGGTTTCACGTCGAAAAACAGTTCGTATTTCTTGCTTTTGACACGGTTTGACAGTTTTTCACGTCTAAAAACCGTAGAACATGGGTTTTTTCACGTTCGGACATTAAGGGCAAATTTGTCTTTTCTTCAGTTTTTTTTTCGATTTAATAATTATTTTAGGGAATGGTATTTTTGAAGCGATTTAGCCCTATAAAAGTATATCTGATATTCCGCCGAGTTATAAAGGTGAAAGAATGCGGATTTTTAAGATTTAATAAGATATAACTAATGAATAATTAATTTAATTGTTAAGGAGAAAGAACCTGCGTAATATGTAGATAAAATCTTTATGATGGATTTTGATATATGTTAACTTTATAATCACAATTTACTTATTAAAAAATAATTAAATACAATATTGTATGAAATTTTTAATTTATTCCATATAATCTTCAAAGAATTAACTTATATACCATCAATAATGTATTGATTTATAAATATTGAAAAAAATTCCATATTAAACTTTTCGAAACGTGTGTTAATGTGTTAATTTTAAAATCAATTGAATTTTAAAAATTTATTTGTAGCAAAACTTTTTGATGATTTCTAGTCTTTTATCTATGTAAACCTTTGTAGTTAATAAAACATAAAGTGTTATAAATCTTTAAATTAATTTGACGAAATATGAATTAGTAAAAGATTAATTTAATATGAAAATATAATTGCGATATAAATTGAATCGTAATAATTGAAATTTTATATTAATTATCGATAATTAATTAAAAATTATGGACATGACCGTTATAACAGTTTTTTAACTATAAATTAAATGATATTCGCACGTTGCGTAGTATTGTGATAATTAAATTGTATTTTTTAAATGTTGTAAATAATTCATTAATTCAGGCATTTCCATGATATTTGATATATGTATCGGTCAATACAAACACACGTAATGAGAGAGTTTATTTATATTTTGTATATAAAATTACCGTAATGATTTTAACAAAAGTTATTTGAATACAATTTTGTGTTTTTATAGCGATTTATAATAAAACAACACATTTTTGTCGATGATGTATTTGGATACAATTGTTGATTAAGGAAAAGTTATGAGACTCCCAAGATCGGTATTACTCGAAATTATTTCCGAATCCATTCCGAAAATTGAGTTGATTCAAATTCGAAGATTGAAATCAACATTCAGATTCAAATCTGATTTTTTTAAGTAAAAATAGGTATCGAAACTATTGAATTATAACATCATTATTTTGTTTGAATATTAAAATAAAACATCATCCTTTAATCTAAAATATTGAAAACATGAAATCACATATATATAATAAGTAAGTACTTCAAAATAACTGCAGAGAGTGTATGTTGGACAGAAACATAAGGATTTTACCTGAGCCACCTACATGAATGAAAGGAAGACCCTGACCAGATAGCTTATTTCAAAAACCGATGCAAACATCAATTGTTTAAATACACACTTTCGTATTAATCATATGGTATATACTATATTGGACAAAAAAATTATTATATAGATTATGATTGTGTATTAAAAAGGGGATTAATAGAAGTCAAAGCAACATTGGCCTCAATGAAAAAGTTTCGAATTTTATGTTATCTCTACACCAATAATAACATTTCCTTGTTTCAAAGACAAAACTTGAGTTGGTTAATACACATCTAGAATCAAAATTAGGATTCCATAGCCATTATAGTTGCATAATGGTCATCTCTAATAATTTCCAATTTACTACACCTATAATTTGCAGAATTATGCACAACCAAACTACATGAATGGCTCAATTCAAGCTAACATTATAGACCTAAAAATGGAGAAATATTTTGCAAATAGATTAACCGACCTTTTTTGCACATGCTTCATATGCATATCAAAATTTTATCCAGGCATTAATTAATATATTCCAGAACGATCTTTATGAGTAGATGGTGGAAGATCTTGTTGAAAAAAGTTCCAAATATGCAGGTTCACTTTGTATATATTCTCTGTAAAAAAGTTCAATTTAACTCATATAGAATAGTTTCGCAAATTGTGTACGCAAATATAACGTGTGGGGCCAACAACAAGAGCAAAGTGTGTTACGGATTTGCAAAGTATGTAGGCCAAATTGATATTGCTTTAACCAAGTATGAATTAGTATATTCCAGAATGATCTTTAGGAGAAGGATGGGGGACACGACAGATGGTTGAAGATATTGCTGGAAAAAGTTCCAAACACACAGGTTCATTTTGTATATAGTCTCTGCTATAGTTCAGGTTCACTCCTATAAAATAGGTTTATGAATTGTGTACAAAAATATAACGTGTGTGGTCAATAGCAAGAGAAAAGTGTGTTACGATATTGCAAAGTGTGTAGGCCATCCTGATATGGCTTTAACCGAGTCTGTAGTTTACCAACTGCATATCCAATATTTTGTTTATGATTATTTTGTAATTCGGTTGCGTGAATGTGAGATGTTGCGTGAATATAGTTGGTTAACACATGGATACTCTAGCCAGCTACAAAAATGCCTACGGAAAACTTTTTGATCTATTACAATATTCTATTGAGTTATAACAAATGTATATGAACTACAATTCATTACATGTGAACTAAAGTGCTAAAACATAAAGTGCTAAAAAAGAAGTCTACAGTAGGTAGCTTGCAAATACTCCGTCGAAAACCAACTCCTATAGCACTCCTGCATAAACCATCATACGTTTGCAGCAATTGCAGATGCTCAGCTGAAAGTCATCTTTAATAGTCCAATTCTAATAAACAATCATACTTTGCAACCTAAACTTGAATCAGTTTTCTAAAATTCAACGGATTGGTCTACATGGCTAATATTCTACTCAATCCTACAAACTAACCCAAAACCAACCATTATAACAAAGAGAATAACAACACGATCCCAGATATCCGAAGCGGAACCATCATAACCTTGGCTATTAAGCAATTTAGGTGCTATATAATTTGGAGTTCCACATGTAGTAATGTAGAAGTTCGATTCTTTGCAAGATGTGTCAAATGAGAGAAAGAAAATAGACATCTCGAGAAGGTAGAAAAAACTTTCATCGAACATGAGAGATGAAGCAGAAGTAGCAAAGCATACTTGTTGAGGCAACACACTCAATCTGAAATCAGAAACCTTTAGATTTTCATAAGCATCGACCAAAACATTTTCAAGTTGCATATGATGGAAAGGTTAAATCAGGTCCAAAAAAACAATTAAAAGTTTGGCATAGTGTAAATAACAAAGGAAGAAATGATCTGATAAACCAATCTGTTCAAATTACGAATCAGAAGAATTTTTTTCAGCTAGATGGTTTTATGAACCATGTTGTCTCGATCCTTGAAGTGTAACAACATCTGAAAAAATGGTAGAAAAATATAAATTCCAATATTGTACCTTGAAATTGTGATCAATTTGGGGTATATGCTCCATGGAAAAAAGATAAAAATATCAAAGGTTCAGAACTATAATTTAATATATGAAAAATCCACCCATAAAGTATCATTCTGTATTTCGTTCTTGTCCACAACTTACAATTATAAGACCAAGAAACGTGAAATCTCAAATTATACTATGCATTTACCCACTTGGCATTCATGATCATTTTATACATTAGACTCCAAAGTAGCCCTAAAACATCTCGAGCTACTCCTGCATAAACCATCATACTTTTGTAGCAATTGCAGATGCTCAGCTGAAAGTCATCTTCAATAGTTGAATTCCAATACACAATCATACTTTGAAGCCTAAACTTTAATCATTCTTCTAAAATTTCAATGGATTGGTCCGCATGACCAATATTCTACTCAATCCTACAAACTAATCCAAAACCAACCATTATAACAAAGAGAATAACAACACAATACCAGATATCTGAAGCGGAACCATCATAACCTTGGCTATTAAGCAATTCAGGTGCTATATAATTTGGAGTTCAACATGTAGTAATTTAGAAGTTCGACTCCTTGCTGGATGTGTCAAATGAGAGAAAGAAAACAAACATCTCGAGAAGGTAGAAAAAAGTTTCATCAAACATGAGAGATGACATAGAAGTAGCAGAGCTTACTTGTTTAGACAAAACACTCAATCCGAAATAAAAAAACCTTCAGATTTCCATAAGTATCGACCAAAAGATTTTAAAGGTGCATATGATGGAAAGATTGAATCAGGTCTGAAAAAACAATTAGAAGTTTGGCAGTAGTGTAAATAATGAAGGAAGAAATGATTCGATAAACCAATCTGTTTAAATTAGGAATGAGAAGAATTTTTTCTCAGCTGCATGGTTTTATGAACCATGTTTCTTCGATCCTTGATGTGTAACAACATCTGCAAAAAAATGGTCGAAACATAAAAATGCCAGTATTGTACCTTGAAATCGTGATCACTTTGGGGTATATGCTCCATGAACAAATGATAAAAATATTCAAAGGTTCGAAACTATAATTTAATATATGAAAATCCAGCCGTAAAGTATCATTCTGTATTCTGTTCTTTCCACAACTTACAATTCTAAGACCAAGAAACGTGAAATCTAAAATTATACTATGCATTTACCCACTTGGCATTCATGATCATTCGATGCATCAGACTCTAAAAGTAGCCCTACAACATCTCGAGCTCTTGTTCCCCGCAAATTTAATTAATCATTTTCATTCGCTCTTATCGATTTCACCACAATACTCCTCAATGTCATTGACCACTTATACCAGAGAATCAAATGCTTGGTTGAGGTTTTCCTCATTTGTGAAGCCTTCACCACTTACCAATAGAGTATCTCCACAGAATTGCTGATAAGGGATCTCGAGTAGGGATTTCTCGAGAACCACCTCATCACTAAAAATTGTGCCTACACATTCAGGGATGGATCGAAAAAGGGCCAAATCAAGGTTTTACATAACATTTATTTGTAATATCTTTTATTCTTTGGTTTATTATATTAATTTTTTTCAACCATTACACATTTTAAATATATTGAAAAATAGAGATATAATACCGAACATCAAACATAAACATAAACCCTACCGTTAGGTTCTGCTTTCGTACAACGAACAGTTGTCATCTAATCTCTCATGACTCTCCTCAGTATCTAGTTCGAAGCTGTTATTCGGAACTCCTGCGAAACCTTAACCATGCTTATCTGCAAATACGAATATATGCTCAATGATAACGCAAAACCTTGTACCGCTCCCTTGAGCGTTTTTATCTAAAGATTTAAATGAATCTTTTACGAAAAACAGGACGAGTCGAACCTTGAAGAGAGGATTGAGATCTCTCTGTATAGCTCTAGAGAACTTAGTCTTTAGTTTTTCTGGTTGGTTCTTGAACCCTTCTTTCAAAACCATGAATATAACCAACAATTCTGAGCCACCATTGAGTGGTGCTACATGCTCTGGTAACGCTCTGATAAACTGGTTATCCCACACGTTTTGGTAACTCTCCCGCATCTCCTCTAGTAGCTCCCATGACCTGAACGCATATGTTGTAGCAGACAACGCCAAAGACATCAAATGCAAGCTTCAAATTGTTTTCAATCCCATGTTTTTAGGCCACAAAATCCAATAAGATGACGCACACATTACTCGTATATCAGATTCCAAAATTATGGCTCTACTTACCGCAGTCTTTTCCCCTGAAAGTGATCCATGCCAATGTCGTGAGACTATCAGCAGCGGCCTCCAAGTGATTGAAGAAATCAGACTGATCATCTCGTTTTCATACGTATTTCTTGCATGATTTTAGAGATGTTTATGATATATATGCGATGCTTTACGTATGATTCCGTATCCGTTTTACTTGTTCTCGTGTTCTCATGTTCAGTCTGAGTCGAGTGCTAGAAATTAAGCACGAGTCGGCCGAGAAATACCTCGCCTGGGGCATGAGCCCGAGCGGGCAGGACTTGTGCCCGAGCGGGCACCCCTTGAGCCCGAGCGGGCAGCCTCCTTTTCATCGCGTTCTTGCACGATCTTCCGCAACGTATCCGAGCGGGTCATTTTCTCTGCCCGCACGGGTCGCGACCGTCATCTGCAACTTAAAATAAATTAATTTGACTTAAAACAAATGGAAGTTTGTGGGAGACTCATACAATAAGGAAAATGACTTTAAAGGAGGAAAAAGGGGCCAGAGATCGACATTCATTCATTCATTATTCAGTTCTTGATCGAGGGAGAGGAGAAAGAAGGTTCTTACGAAGGAAACTTACGAGGAGCATTTGAGATCAGCTTGACACTTCAGTTTCTTTTGGTTTTCATGTTCCTTAGACCTTCTATTTCGTTTATGATTGTTTACGGACGCATGAGCGAGTAGTTTGTTTGTTCTAGGAGAAGGGATTAGCCCTTGGCTATCCCGAACCACTTCTGATTTATCTTTGAATGCATCTTCCCGTTTTTGTCTATCTATTCTTTATCTGAGTGCTTAAATGACTTGTGTTTACAAAGGCCATGTAGATTCATGTGTTAGGGGTTAGGAGAAGGACCGAAAGGAGAATTCTAGTCCTAGAAGATCAGGTTTAGAACAACCGAGGTTAGGCCACGAAAGTAGGGTAGCAGCGGTTGAGGGTAAAACGGATGAATCACAGATCTTATGGGTTTAGTTCAAGGTGTCAGCCACGAAAGTAGGGGGCAACTTGACTAGATCACGTGTCTATGCCTCGAGAGAGGGTAGATATCATATTAGGATCGTCTGCTTTAGATAACTTGATTGGGATTGCATGATAGATAGATTGATTGTTGGTTTCAATAGTCTTGTGGTGAAACCGGTTTCCTGGAACGTTTGTCTCATTCTTAAGAACTAGTTTGTTTATTTGTTTTTAGTATTTTATTCTTCAAACCATATTTCGTTCGTTAGCAAATTTTGATTCACAGTTAGATTTAGGTTGTGTTGCGTAGTCTCTGTGGGATCGACACCTGAAGTACTACACACGTGTCGTGCGTTTGCGGATAGTTTAGGTTATTTATTTAACTTTGAGAACGCATCACAGACCGCTTACCTTCTGCCATGGCATTAGCTTTCATTACAACCTAATTAAACTACTTAAGAAACTTTGCCAACCCGGGAATATCAGGCTTTTATTCAATTAGAGCAAAGTACATGGAAAAATATAATCACAATCCAATGTGCAACACAACAGCGACATTCACAACCATCTTCCATGATCGAATTCCATTTGGATTCAGTAAGACTAGAACATTAACGAACATACTTGAGTTTGCTTGATGCGGAAAAGAAGCACCTTCTGAGCAGTAAAAACCTCGGCGACGATCTTACTCACATCAAGCACCTGACCTCCAATGTTCTCAGCAGCACTCAAAACCATACCAACGCATTGAGAGATAAGGTCGTTGTACGCCAAAATAGCTGGATCCAAGGGCGCGTCAATGACGCCGAAATCTCCACCACCAGAGAGAGAGAGAGACTCCTCCCTCGACGTTCCTCGATACCGCCTTGAGCCTCGTAACGGAAGCTTCATGCCACTTAAAAGTTCCTCCTGCATTATAGAAACCACCTACAGAATCAATACTGACACCAGATCTGAATTGAGGTCCTAACCCTAACTTCTTTGGCTGTCAATCTTTCCCAGCATACCCAAAGATGCCGAGAAACCCAAAAATCATAGCCTGACATCGTCGAAACCTCAGTATCTGATGTGGTTAATCTCAAAGAATAATTACCTAGACTAACGCTTACGCAAGAATACAAATCGTATAGTACCAAGATCGAATACAAGGGAATCAATGCAACTCTAAAACTAGTAAACTAATAAATAGGACGCGTAGAATCAATAAGTGAATGGAATGAGCATAAAGATAAACTAACTAACTAACTAACTAACTAACTAACGGATTAAACTCAATGAACTAAACACCACAGGTTTCGAGAGATGCACGATCATGCAATAAAGTGCTAACAAGATCATGGTTATAAATATCATTACGTATTCGAGGAATTCAAGCTCTTTCCTAGGGAATGACTCTCCCGATGCCTAAACCCACTATCTAAAATGCGTACTACCAATCTCCCAATTGCGTAATCTCACCTATTAGATGCATTAAGATCACTATCATGATTCCTTAGTCCAATTAACCGATCGACCAAGGTTCTAAATCAATTGAGACTTTAAATCATGGTTACGTTCCAAAATCTAATTCTTCTCCCAATGCAATGAGTTGCATTAAAAAAAGCATTCACAAAAGAATAAAAGCATTAAAAAAACCAATTTATTGAAAACAATCAAATATTATAACCAAAAATTAAGCATAGAACTTCATTACATATCGGCTAACCCGTGGCTATGGAACTACTCGAACATGGACTTAAAAAACGAATCACAAAAGAAATATATATTCAACATAGATAAAGAATGAGATCCCTCCCTATTCTATTACCGATGTCTTCAACAGCTCCTCCATGTTTCGAGTTCGTCGCCCCGTCTCCAGCCATCTGGCGTGCTGCCCTCTCTCTTCTCTCTACGTGTGTGTTGTGTGTCCAAATTCCCCCTGCCCTCTTGACCCCTACGTCCACTTTTCTCTTTCATTTCTTTCCTTTTCTCTTTCTTTTCCTCTTTGACTGAATCTATGCTCTCCAACCCATTCCTTGTCGTCCTTCGTTCCTCTTTGGCTAATTTCCATTTTTTCGGTTTCCATTTTCTTTAGCAGCTCGTGTTTTCTTTTCCTCTTGTACAACAACGATTTCCTTTTCTTTTTTCCTCCTTTTCCTTTTTGCTTGTCTACCTTCTTCTTTTTCTTGTGTTTCCATTAATTGCTCCAGCAGCCATTTCCATTTTCTATCTCCGACGGTTGCAGTTACCAATTCTCGTGTAGGCGGCTATCTTTCCATCCTTTGGTTGGTGGTTGGAAGTTTACATTTTGTTCCACCAACTTGCTTTTATTTTATGTAAACCATGTTTCTTTTTCATGTTCCAACCGTTCTCTTCTTAATTTTATTCCAGCAACCGAAAGTTTCCATTTTTGTTCTAACCACCAAAAGTTTTGATTTTTGTTCCAACCGTGAGTTTCCATTTTTGAAGGCCATCGGCTGGTTTTTATTTCTTGTAGGCTGCAGCTACTTACTTACATTCCTCATCTCCAGCCATGCTTCCATTTTTTGTAGACAGCAAACACATTTCCATTTTGTTCGAAAGGCCAACAATTTACATTTTGTAAGCGGCCATTGTTTCCATTTTTGTAAGCGGCCATTGTTTCCATTTTGCAAGCAACCATTGCTTCCATTTATCTTCTCCGGTTTATAATTCTTTGAATACTTACCATGCATAGCTGATAGAGAGTGGGTTTGTTTAGTTTTGCTTCATTTATTCGTGTTTGTATCCCGATATTTCATTTCCTGCAATAACAGGAGAAACCGATTAAAGAGGACTAAGTAATGCATAATACTCGGTAAACTAACTACGAAAATGAACTAAAATACTATAACAAAATAGATGTTATCAAACTCCCCCAGACTTGAACCTTTGCTCGTCCTCGAGCAACACTAGAACTAAGCATGAGAGGAGTTAGACAACAACCGGATACTAGCACAAACAACTCGAAGAGTCAGCCACCCTATACAACAACGCGTCACACAAACATAGATCTAAGTGCACCGAATTTAGACCTCTATCTACCGAAACCACTAACCGTGCAATCCTACACATATCCTAAGTTCATTTCACTAACCCCTTGACAATATCCAAGCGATCTCCATACCTATTCTAATATGCAAACAGTTCGATACAATTCTTTAAAACAATTATTTTTCTTTTTCGATTCTCTTTTCTTATTTTCGGTTTCCACACATTTTTTCTTTGGAAATTCGCACTTGGTTTCTAGGACGTCGGAGTTGAAGAGGACAGCCTTCTACTTAGACCTAGGTTTCCGACTGACACACTCATAAAATCTTGTAACCTTAATGGAGTGAAGAGGTTGCATCATTGCAGAATTTTTTCTTTTGATTAAAATATTGTGAATACGCATCGACTCTAACCCTTAGGACGCAGAAAACATCCTCGACACATCATTTAGACCCGAACCATCATATCGATGCACTCATGACAATGTAAGGCTGAAATAGTTAAAGAACTTATTATATTGACAACGGAATGTAAGTGCGTGTAAATATAACGATCGAAACAAAACAAAGAATGAACGGTGTGCTCGAAGATATAAGTGCTTGGTATTGAAAACTAGGGGCGGAATACGACTATAGGCTATGGATTTATGCACGATCTTTAACTAATTGATATCTAAAGATATGTTTCACCAAACCTAGACTTTTGTTCCCGATTCGAAAAAATTGCACATAGGTGACTAGATTTCGAGATTTTTCGTAATACATATCCGTCTATCTAATTTAACATAAAAAGCTAAAATAAAACAAAGAACTCAACATCTAAATCCTAATCACAGTCATGACACTAGAAGAGTATTCCCCCCCCCCTCCAGACTTGAACGGAACATCGTCTCGGTATTCAAAATCTAAGAGAAGGACTAGCATGCAAAAATTCGGGGGAAAATAAGATAGATAGGAACATGTGTACCTGATGCGTGCTTGCTGTCCCGAGTTGATTCAACTGGGCGTACGTGTCTTTCCTTATGTTTTGGATGATGTCGAAGTCGAAAACCTGTAACAAAAGTCACACAATCCGAAGGAGACAGTACGATACATCGAGGTTGTTGGTAAGGTGCATGCTTGTGAAAGGAATAAGAGTCGAATTCTAAAAAAATAAAACAAAATAACGAGAAGGATATAGGCTTGGGTTGCCTCCTGAGAAGCGCTTGTTTAATTTCTCGAGTCTGACCAAGATGTGCTACTCATTAGGTGGACGTCCTTGACGTCGTTGTGTATGTAGCGTCTCGCGTGCATAGTGTGCTCGAGGGTGTAGCACGCGGATCAGTTGGATTCCTTGCACGATCGATCATGTCCTTCCTAAGCTCGGTCGTGTTATTCCCTATGTTGGGAGCTAGATCGTACTGTCCAAAGAATTTGGTTGAGCTATCCATAAGTTCGGTTATGCACTCCATGAAACCGGTTAGGCGTTCGTCTCTCGTTTCCTTCAACGTCTCCAGAATTTGTTGGTGTGTGATCCTTTATGGTGAAGGCTTCATCTTCACCTAGGGTGCCTTATCAATGCCCCATTAGGTGCTGGACGTTTGGGGTGGCTGTTAGGCATCTCGGGAGTGGTTGAACTCGCGCTAGAATCTGCCTTGGATGCGCGGAGGTTTGCGCACTGATTTAGGACGTTTTCTTGATCTGAATTGATGTCCACTCGAGCTTTACTTATGTGTTTGTGAGTTGAGCACTTCTCTTGATAAGGATTTTCCAAAATTTCACATTTTTCTTGGGTTACGAACTGTTGTGCTCGGATCGCACAAAAATCTGCTCGGAGTGCGTCTAGCTCTGTGTTCAGGATCTCCTTCGTCTTTTCTTCGTCCAACAGATTATTATAGTATGTTGCATCGTTTGGATCCTTATACACTTCTTTTTCGGCTGCTAAGAGAACCATCTCATGTAATCCATATTCCCAAACTTTTCAATAACTTCCTCGGCTAGTTTCACTAGGACGTCTATATAGAAAACCGAATCCACCATACAAGGCTGCTTGAGTGTGACATTCAGATTGAAATCCACTTTTTTATATCTGAATTTAAGCGTGAGTCTATCTTCAGTACAATGTATGGTTGTCTTTTCCGTATTGAGAAACGTCCTACCAAGAATAATCGGGATTTTCTTGTCCTCCTCCATATCCAAGACGATGAAATCGACCAGAACGAAAAACTTCCCAACTTGTAATGACGCGTCTTTCAACATGACCTCGGGTATTCTAACACTTCGATCAGCCATGTTGCGCGCCATTCGTGTTGGTTTAAGATTCAACCTGTCCCTAAGATCCAATTTTTCGTATAACGGCAATGGTAGCACATTCACGCTTACTTCGACTGCATGGTTAATTTCATAATCACCTATTTTACAAGGGATCACGAATATGTCTGGATCGAGCATCTTCTTAGGTAGGTTTGACTGCAGCATCGAGTTAGTCACCATGACGGTTTCATCTCCACGTCTCATTTTTTCGCAAGCACCTCTTTCAAGAACATAGCGTATGAAGGCATCTTCTTCAACGCTTCGTGGAATGGAATGGTAATACGCATCTTCTTCAACATCTCACCAAACTTAGAAAATTAAACATCATCATTCTTTTTGCATTGACGTTGGATCGGGTTTTACGTATTTCGGCTCCTCCTCTTCGGTTTTTTTTATATTCTTCAATGTTGCTTCCCTTTTTCGTTTTTGTGCTAGAAGTTTCACCTTTATCAAATGTTGAAGGAGTGGGCGGATCTATCAGTTTCTTACATTGAAGTTGTGGGAATGGCAAAGGAGGCAGTCTTGGTTCGGGTTTTACATATTTTGGTTCTTCTTCCTCCTCGGTTTTCTTCTTTACTTTTCAACGTTGCTGCCTTTTTCCACCTTTGTACTAGATGTTTCACCTTTTAAACATATAAGGAGCAGGTTGATCCACCATCTTACCATTCCTTAGATATATGGCGTTGACGTGCTCACGGGGATTCGCTTCTGGCCTTCCCGGTAGAATTCCTTGCGGACGTGCTGCTTCTTGTGCTAATTGTGCTATTTGCGTCTCCATGTGTCTAAGATGAATTTGAAACCCCTCTATCTGCTTCTTGGTACTTTCTTGCTTCGCTTCCATCAATAGATTGTTCGAATTTTGCTGCACTTCCATCAATAGGTTGCTTTGATTTTGTTGTACTTGAAGGAAGTGGGTGAACATGGTTGTAACATCAGGGGCTATGTCAGTTTGGATTGGCTGTAGCACACATGATTGATATCCTTGATTTTGAGGCTGCATTCTTGGCTGGAAATTCTGATTTCGTTGCATCGCTTGTGGCTGAAAATTTCCCAATAGATGTTGTGCATTCAACACACCGTCAGAGTTCCTATATGGGAAGTTTGGGTGATCTCTCCACCTGGGGTTGTATGTATTCTCGAAAGGCTGATTGTAACTCGCGTAGTTCACTTCTTCATACCTCCGAACTTTTTGTTGTCATGATTGCTTTGAGTAATGAGGACCGCGTGAGTTAGACAGCATATGATAAATTCAGACAACTTGATCTTTTACTTCAGCTACACCGGCGTACAGAGGATGTACCTCATTCATGTTACCTCGTAAAATAAAGAACGCGAAAATCAATTAAGCTCTGAGAAGTAAAAAATTTGACTCAAAAATAAAGAAAACAAAAGAAAAAAATACGAAAAAACAAATAAAGACTCCGGAAAGGACTATCCTAATTCAAAAGTATCCTAACTCTAAAGCCGTAATCAATTCCCCGGCAACGGCGCCAAAAACTTGATATGGTTAATCTCAAGTAATAATTACTTAGACTAACGGTTTTGCAAGAATACGGATCGTGTAGTACCAAGTTCGAACACAAGGGAATCAATGCAATTCTAAAACTAGTAAACTAATGAATAGGACGTGTAAAATCAATAAGTGATTGGAATGCGAATAAAGATAAACTAACTAACTAACTAATATATTAAACTCAATGAACTAAACACCACAGGTTTCGAGAGATGCATGATAATGCAATGAAGTGCTAACAAGATCATGGTTATAGATATCATTACGTATTCGGGGAATTCAAGCTCTTTCCTACGGAATGACTCTCTCGATGCCTAAACCCACTATCTAGAATGTGTACTATCAATCTGTCAATTGCGTAATCTCACCTACTAGATGCATTAAGATCACTATCCTAATTTCTAAATCCAATTAACCGACCGGTCAAGGTTCTAAATCAATTGAGACTTCTACGTTCCAAAATCTAATTCATCTCCCAATGCAATCAGATTTTTATAATCATTCATTCAAGTGGCCAACAAGAAAAAAAAGCATGAAGAACAACCAATCAATCCGAAAATGATCAAATATTATAACCAAACATTAAGCATACAACTTCATTACATATCGGTAAAACTCTAACCCGTGGCTATGGAACTACTTGAACATGGCTTAGAAAACGAAACATAAAATAAATATATATTCAACATAGATAAAGAATGAGATCCCTCCCTATTCTATTACCGATGTCTTCAACAGCTCCTCCGCTTTTCGAGTTCATCGTCCCGTCTCCAGCCTTCTGACGTGCTACCCCCTCTCTCTTCTCTCTACATGTGTGTTGTGTGTGTGTGTGTTGTGTGTCCGAATTCCCCCCGTCCTCTTGACTCCTACGTCCTCTTTCCTTTCTTTCCTTTTCTCTTTGTTTTCCTCTTTGGCTGAATCTAAGCTCTCCAGCCCATTCCTTTTTGTCTTCCTTTCCTCTTTGGCTAATTTCCACTTTTCCGTTTCCATTTTCTTCAGCAGCTTGTGTTTTCTTTTCCTCTTGTGAAACAACGATTTCCTTTTCATTTTTCCTCCTTTTTCTCTTTTATTGGCTGCCTTCTTTCTTGTTCTTGCGTTTCCATTAATTTTTCCAGCAGCCGTTTCCATTTTCTATCTCCGACGGTTGCAATTTTCAATTCTCGTGTAGGCGATTATCTTTCCATTTTTGGGTTGGTGGTTGGAAGTTTAAATTTTGTTCCAGCGATTTGATTTTATTTTATGTAAACCATGTTTCCTTTTCATGTTTCAACCGTGCTCTTCTTAATTTTGTTCTAGCAACCGAAAGTTTCCATTTTTGTTCTAGCCACCGAAAGTTTCCATTTTTATTCCAGCCGTGAGTTTCCATTTTTGAAGGCCAGCGGATGGTTTCTATTTTTTGTAGGCTGCAACTACTTATTTCCATTCCTTATCTCCAACCATGCTTCCATTTTGTGTAGGCAGGCAGCACATTTCCATTTTGTTCGAAAGGCCAACAATTTTTATTTTTGTAAGCGACCATTGTTTCCATTTTTGTAAGCGGTCATTGCTTCGATTTCTCTTCTCCGATCTAGAATTCTTTGAATTTTGACCGTGCATAGCTGATAGGAGAGTGGGTTTGCTTAGTTTTGCTTCATTTACTCGTGTTTGTATCCCGATATTTCATTTCCTACAATAACACGAGATACCGATGAAAGAGGACTAAGTGATGCTTAATGCTCGGTAAACTAACTACAAAAATAAACTAAAATACTATAACAAAATAGAAGATATCAGTATACGTCCGTGACTGATGATCTGACCTTCGCCTGGATCTCCTAACCTCACCCAAACCTCGGTTTCTCTAGGTGCCAGCCATTCTGGTCTTCTCCCAATGTTGCATATCTTTAATTAACCTTCTAATTTCTTTGCCGATCGTATCTTCACCATCCATTCTAAACCATGTCGTCGCACCCAAACACAAATCCCCTTGTATTGTATAGGCAACGTTTCGGTGTAAGAGGGATAATAGAACCACCATAGAGAGAGGAACATGCAGATACCGTGTATTGGAATTCTATATATTAAAGGAAGGGTTTCAAAGGGTTGATATAGCAGGTACAATGGATTTGAGGAGGGTTCTTTAATGTGAACACTAAAGTCATTAAGCAAGAGGAAGATGAATTTGAACTGAAAATTAAGGAATACGTGTTTTTTTATGTGAAGATGAGGGGTTTTTTCCTCTCTGCTGACGTGGCAGCATCAGAGGGGAGGAAAAAGCCCCTTTTTTATATATGATTCTCCATATGAGATCGAATATGAGCAATTTACTCATGCCATACGAGATCTTGACGATATCATTCTTTTTTTCAAACATAATGTTAGTACGATTAAGTAAGATATACAATAATACAATACTATAATTGATTAAACTTTATGTTAACAGTAAACGAATGTCAATTCTATGTGTCGAAGAAGACATGTGAATATTTATTGTTTGTACTCTTATTAGTAATCCAACATCTGAAATTGGTAAAAATAAATAATGATCAATATGAAATAGAGTTAAAATATAACTACTAATTAAAAGAATGTAATTAACCTGGTAAAATATTTTTTTGAACTGCCAATGCAAGTAAATCTTTATAGATCTTATCTAGAACATCTCTTTCGAGATCTATTGATACCATTGTCAATCATTTAAATTGGACAATGGTATTTTCCTTAAAAGAAATATAAGTACAGTTTTTGATTAACCTATATTTTTCAACGTTGGTCACAACCAATAAATTTTTAAGAATGTAGACATCTTTATCTTTAATTATATGATTTAGTTGCTCGACATATGTAGTTTCAATTTTTTTCTTCCATCAGTGTTTCCTATAACACAATACTTATATAAGGATGGATATACCATCATCAAATCCACACTTTATGCTTAGAAAACCAGTATATATCGTGAAAAGATAAATAATTAATATATATTTAAACACATATGATAATATTACAAACTATTTTTATTATTTCGTATTTACCATCAAAATAGAACTTAATTCTTGATATTTAAGATATAATTGAATTGGTTAAATAAAATACATTATGAACTTTGAACACATCGAATCGAATAGATAACAACATTGCCAATATAAAGTAATTACCTACAACCATTTTTTGAATTAATACTCATCGATATATCAACATATGATTGCTATATGCAAAATTTTGGTAATGAGAACACAAAAACAAATTAACTTGAATCATTCAAAATAATCAAAATTAATTACACTAACTTTTAGAACAAAAATAACACATATAACACAAAATAAGTTAAAATTTTCAAACATAAAGACAGTTTATAATGCAATTATGCGAATCTTTAAACATATGAACAATAATTAAGAAAATTTCAACAATATTTTTATTAAAAACTAATAATATTTTATAGTAACATATAAAAAAAATATTTAAGAAATTGATATGAACATATATTAGGAAGAATTATAGCATGATTACGAAGAACATAAATGATCAAATATAGAAAATATTAGAAACTAATATATAAATATGTATTCAAATAAATAATTAAAAGTTAAATTAAATCGATATTAATATATAACTACTTTCATTTTCATCAATTAGAAAAATATAATATGTAAGAAATAAAAAGGTAAATCGTTTATTCCCCTCAGAATCTACTTTAGTTTGATTCTCTCTTTGAATTTGGTCTTCATCCTATTTACCCTCGACTTTTAGCTATAATTTTATTTTCCCTTTAATTATTCAAATTTCACCTAAAATCTATATGTAAGTAAATGTTAAAACCATTAAATATTATTAAAATCATAAAAAATCAATTTGAAACCCCAAAAATTTCAACACAAATATCATAAAATTAAAAATTTAAAGCAATAAAAAAAATTAAGTACGTTAGCAAAAAAAATTATTATATTTATTTATGGATTATATTAATTTTGTTTACAAGATTTTAATTTTTTACGTTAAAATTTTGTTAGTCATTTAAAATTATCTTATATTGTTCGATATAATGTTCAAACATAAATTTCAAGATTAAGGTCAATATATAAAGTTCAAACATAAACATATAACATAATTTTAAAAGGTAATTCAATAAATAAATTTCTAGATTAAGTTTAATATATAAAATTCAAACATAAACACAATTTTTCAAAATATAATTTCATACATAAATTTCAAGATTTGTAAATCTTAAACTTATCGCCAATATTGGATTTGTCATCGATATTTGTATTTGTCACCAAACTTGCAAAAAAAAAATCATCATTAGATGTCTCAATTACAAATACAAGATAGAAACAAAAATACAATTATAATTTTCATAGATGGATTACCAAAGTATCTTGAGATTCAGAAAACATAATAATATGAGATTTCATAATCTCTGATTTGGGGTGAGAGGATGCATTCATTAAACCTTTTGCATGATCTAAGATAATGGTCATATGCATCACATCGACCACAACAGAGCTTGATTCCGACTCTACTAAATTATGTTCTTTTCTTTAGACACTCGTTTAGATCATTTTTTTGTGATATTTTTTCAATCTTCAGAACATCTTTCTAACTTGAGGAATGATTAGATCTTTACCCAATTTCTTCCAAAATTTGGCACCACAAAGAGGAGAAATATTTCGCTTATAGATTTTTCTCCATGTAGACAACAAATATTAGTCACTAATGTAGAATTCAACATTTTTTCACATTTCCATCATCACACAATATGCATGTTGGCACGAAATTCTAGTGATATCTCATCTTCGACAAATACACATACGTGATGGTTTTGTAGATTTGATTAATTAATAAGTAAATGATTTATCAGATTATATGGAAAATAGATGTGTAGCATATTATTGGATGAAATTGTTGTAACATAATTGCTGGAAAAGTGGATGTTAATGGGATAGTTGATAGATTGTTTGAATTTGTAATTTTAATTGTGGTATGGTTAATTGCATTGAATTGTTATATTGAATTCATTTGTGATAGTGGATTTGTTCTCAATTTAATTACATTGAATTGTAATGAATTGCATGCATTGTCCATTAGTTAGTTTGAATTTAGTTGGGAAAATTAGGTAATGTGTTTATATATTGGATAAAAGTATTGTATATGTAACACAATATTGATGTAGTTGGTTGTATTTAATTGTGATATTGAATTCATTTATTATAGTGGAATAGTATTCACCATAATTCTATTCAATTGTAGATTAGTTTCTTTAAATCTAGCTAGTGAAGCATGCGTAAATTATATCTACGTTATTGGATGTGTAATTTTTTTTTTTATAAGAATAGACATATTAGGTGCTCTGTATAAAGCATTGGATATTGCTAATCAATTTCTGATTATTTTGAATGATGATTCAGGTTTTAACCGTTGGATAAAGTTGATCAATGGGAGAAACGGTGGATTCATCTCAATGGTTGGGAGTCAAAAGAAGCAAAAAAAAAAATTGTATAATATGTTATTATATGAAATTTAGGTTATTGGTAGGTCTAATCAAATAATAAATATAACTATTTGTATCTGGCGAATATCAGATTTATTATTTGTATTTTTATTTGTAAATTCACATGTTTATAAATACAAATATTTATCGAATATACAATATCCGGCAGATATATGTGTCGATATCCAAATCTAAATTTTTTTAAAATTTAAAAAACATAAAAAAATAAGAATTAAATAAAAATCCAATAATCATCAAATATAATCTAAAATTAAAATTCAAATCACACAAAATACAAAATTATATAATATAAATAAAGCAAACACCAAATCTTCAAATACTTCTCAAAATCAGTTATTTAAATTTAGTTTCATCGATGACTCTACTAATATCGTCAATTCACCTGAAACAAGAAATAAATTGTTAGATTATTAAATTAATACATTAAAATAAAGCTCACATAAAAGTTATACCATTATCCAATTCATTTAGATTAGAATTCAATCTTGAATGCAAATTAAAGCTTTAACAATATTAATTATTTTAATGTATTTGATATTTTAGTCTAACAATTATAAATATATTGCATGTTTGTCTATATATTTATATAATGAATATTACAATAAAATTAATAATTTTTTATTTACAATTTAATTATTAAAATCAATTTTATATATATATATCTATATATTAAATAAATTATATATTAAGTATTTACGGATACGAATAGATTAGATAATTAAATCTAATACTTGTATTTGTATTTATCCAATATTTGATTTTTAATATTTGAATTTATATTTATATCAATGATTAAATTAAAATTTGAATTATTTCACATGTTTATGGCCCAAATCGGTCCAACATAAATGGATAAATAGAAAATGGTGGTGGATTCTCTGAATGGTAGGGATTGCATAATGACACTCACGTCAACACTGACTGTGGATAAAAACCCTAAATCCTTTTTTTTAATATTTATGTTTTTGAATAAAAACCCTAAATCCTTTATTTCCTCTACCCTCTATCTAGTCGTCGTGCTCCCTCTTTTTTTTAAAATAAATTATGTTTTTTTTATTTTTTAATGTTTATAATTTTTGAAAAAGAAAACCCTAATTCTTCTTACTTCCTTCTGCCCTAGCCGCCGCGCCTCCCCTACCCATCCACCGCGCGTCGCCCCGCACGTCGCCCCGCGCCTCTAGTCCCTTCCCTACCCGCCTCGACTCACCCCGTGCGGCGGCCGCTCGACTCCCTCACCGCCTCGCCTACTCACCTACTCCGGCCTTGCCTCCTCCATCAGTGTAATCGCAGAAAGGGGTGGAAGCATCGAGGAGGAAATCTAGGTTTAGCTCTTCCCGCGCCTCCGGTCCCCTTCCCCACCCACCTCGCCTCACCCCGCGCCTCCGCTCCCCTCTCCACCCGCCTCACCTCACCCTGCACGGCCTCACCTAGCCTCACCTACCGTCTAGCCTCGACTACCGGCCTAGCCTCCCGCAAGGTCTCGTCTGCCCCGCCGGTGTAATGGAAGAAAGAAAGGGGGAAAACATGGAGAGAAAAATTTAGGTTTAGGTTCTGGGAAGGTTAGAAGGAGAGAGAGAGGAAATGAAGAATATACGGTGGGAAGGTTAGGAGGAGAGAGAAAGAAATGAAGAATATACGGTGGAGATCGTTAGAGCGTGTGAGGATGCAAGGGTCGAAAATCAGAAACTTCCCCAAACAGTAGAAATTGTTGATCTAATGGCCAATAAATGGCCAGCACACCTAAAAATGAAATCTAAAGGCCGAAAACGTGACACGTGACATTTTTACTGTTCATTAGGGGTTTTATTTTTAGAGTATATAAGATATATATTAAAAAATTGTAAGTTAATTTGGATAATTTTTTAAATAAATTTATAGATTTTTATGCAATTTAAAAACTATTTAATGTAAATTTATACTGTTTCCACTGATTTAAGCTATAAAGATTTACATATCTATATAATCATCATTCGAATACTGAAAAACAATGCTGAATATATCGTGGTGAAATTCTTAAAGTATCTCATATTTTAAAGTTTGTACTTTTATGGTAAAAATTGCAAGTTCGAATTTTTATGAGACTTTTTATTTTCATTTTATTTTTTTAGTTTTAGAAAAATATAAATACACGTAATCTATTCCTCTGTAACTACTTCGTTAGGATTGGGGTGTTGGTTATTGCTGTACTATCCTATAATTCATCGCTACTAACTAGAAGAAGTTCATGGTCTAAGAAGAGCCGCCTCACACGATGGAATCCATAATTGAAAGTAACAAGTCATTTATGTTATATTTAAATAGTTATGGGTTCAACTTGTAATTATTAAAAGGTTAATAATTATAAATATACAGAAAACGAGTTTTCGTAAACACATTTAGAGTTAAGAAAATCAAAAACCTAAACTAGCCGTCAGAAAAGAAAAGAACGAAGAACGAAAAATAGTTTTTCATTCTTCCGATTTCCACATCAAAGCAGTCTCGATCTCGGCGTGGATACGCGTAGAGGGCTTGCATCATCAAGCCTTGCATCCGACAGTAGCACGTTCGACGACAGGTACTATGAAATCGATTCTATATCGTGTTCGTCGTTGAAAACCCCGAAAAACCAATCGCTAAACATGATTAGATCTTTATTCGGGTTGATAAAAACACGTTTCCAACCTAAATCAACCCTACAGTGGTATCAGAGCGTCTGGTTGCATGTTTAGGATTAGTTTTTTGGAATTTTTTTATGAAAAATTGGATCGAAAATGTGAAAATCGTGCGCACTGAAAATTACGCAACCACGTGTAAGCCGAACGACGGAGCGAGGCGACGGACGAACCCTAGTCGGCCGCACGAGCGTCGTCGGTCGACGGCGTAGGGTCGGCGCGTCCAAGGGCGATGAACCGACGGGCGCCGGACGCGAATCGTCCGGTGAGGCGCAGGCCGGACGCGACGCTGTGCAGAGCAGCGGGCGGCGATTTTGTTCGTGCGCGAGGGAAGAAGAGCGGGCGAACGGAGAGAGCGGACGGCGTCGCACGCCGTGCCTAGGTTGGGGTCGCGACGGTCGACGACTTCCGGCGAACGAACGGCCAGGCCCGGGCGGACGGAGCCGCGATTTCGAAAAAGTTTCGAAACGCTGGTCGACCGAAAAGGGGCTCGCGATGCCGGCGTGATTCATACATCTAAGACATCAGATGTCTAGTGGGAGGAATCAATTAGTTTTTGTAAACGCCTGGACTACCCGGGAGACATAAACTTAATTGATATCCGACCATGAGCTAAAGGATGAACTCGACTATATCGATAGGAACGACCTGACTACTAGGTGATTATATGATATAGAGTCATATTAAAACTAAGAATTTTAATTAATAATTGAGTTCTTAAACGATAAATTGTTTTATCGTTAGGCTTTTCCCTCATCGTAGATGTTTTGAATAGGTTTTCGTTTACATGGTACGGCCTGACTACTAGGAGGCATGTAGTTCAAGAATTCGATTCATACATCTATGACATCAGATGTCTAGTGTGAGGGATCAATTAGCTTTTGTAAACGTCTGGACTATCCGGGGGACATAAACTTAATTGATATCCAACAATGAGAAGAAGGATGAACTCAACTATATCAATAGGAACGACCTGACTACCAGGTGACTATGTGTTATAGAGCCATATTAAAATCAACCTGTTTAATATGCTTAAGAAACGACCTGACTACCAGGGGGCTTATGCATGATTAGTTCAGGAAATATTACTGAAAGAAATACGATTTCTGCATACTATTGTAATATTAATTAGTAAAATAATCATTTAGATGAAAAGTCCATATCTATTTGATTAAATAAGTGTTCAAATAAATGCTGCAATTTTTCCTTTTATATTTTCCGAAGAATGTCTTCAATTTCCTTACGCGCCATTCTTGATGTCCACAAACTTGTTGGGAAAATTTCGATGATTGGTACCGCAACCTTAAAATCGTCCTCAAGCAGGAGAAGCTACTCGATGCAATCGAGAATCCTATTAAGGAATCTCTTGCTGATGACGATGAGGATGGATTGCTCACTTGAATAAAGCAAAAGGATGACCTTGACACTGCAAAGTGTATCATCCTAGCCTAAATGAGTTCAGAACTCCATCGCCAGCATGAGGATATGGATCCTAGCTCTATCATTGCACATCTTGAGAAGATGTACGGTGCACAGAGCAGAATTGCAAGATATCAATTGTCGAAGGCTCTGTTGAAGTCTAGACTGACTGTGAACTCTCTGGTGGAACCCCATGTTCGAAAGATGATCGGTCTTATTGAACAGCTTGTGAAACCTGGGTGCACACTGGGCAAAGAGTTGTCTCAAGATTTGATCTTGCAGTCGTCACCTGAGACGTTCTCACCGTTCATTGTTAACTTTAACATGGATAAGATGGACATGGATATGCATGAGATGCTGAACCAACTGATTGACTATGAAAGTCAGTCAATGTCCGAGATGTCTAAGAGATCTAGAGCCGTAATGATGGTCGGCTCTTCTTCCAAGAAGGGCAAGGCAACAAAAGCCCAAGAAGAAGCCCCATGGACCCAAGGGTGGTGTGACTAAACCCAAGGGCAAAAGGGGCAGATATGACCAAACTGATGCTTAGTGCTTCTTCTGCAAGAAGAATGGGCATTGGAAGAGAAATTGTAAGGAATACCTTACATCTCTCAAAAGGAAAAAGGGTAATACCTACATGAAAAATGTTTTCATGATTGATTCTTCTACTTGGGTATTGGATACCAGTAGTAGTTTTAACATCTGCAATGTGTTGCAGGGGTGAGAATCAATAAAAGGTTGAAGAAAGGTGAAGTCAACCTACAAGTTGCGAATGGTGCAAGCATTGCGGCATTAGCTGTAGGATCAATTTCTCTTTGTATACCTTCAGACAAGACCTTGGTTTTAGAAGATTGTTAATATGTTCCGAAATTTGTTTCGAACATAATTTCCATTTCTATGTTAGATAGATGTGGTTATAAAACAATCTTCGATAATAAAATTTGCTCTATTTTTCATAATGATGAATTATGTGCAAATGGTTATTTACATCAAGGCATGTATGTTTTACCCAATGCAAAAGTTAATATGATTAACATGCATATTTCTGGTTTGAAGAGAAAGAAAGATAATCAAGAAAATGGGATTTTGTCTCAGTGGGATTATCTAAGGCAAAATGGGATTTTGCCTCAGCGGACTTCTCCTAGAACGTCGCAGCATAACGGTGTATCCGAACGGAGAAATCAAACCTTATTAGATATGGTGAGATCCTGATGAGGGCATTACAACGAACTATGACTCAAACGAAGAAGAGGAGCGGAGCAAAGACGAGCCAAGCATGGATCACAACCAGGACGAGCTTAGCATAGACGAAACAAGCACGGGAGCGGATGGAGAGCTAGGAGAAGACGGAGCACACATAGACATGCCGGGGGTCCACAACAAGCCACTCATGAGATCCCGAGCAAAGAGCCTGCGTACAAGAATCAACGCGTACGTAGCTCAAGTGCTCCTCAACAACCGTCAGGAGTTCAACAACGAAGAGGGAGACATCAGCAGCAATTTCCCAAAAGCCAAGTCCCTCTTCGTCATCAATGAAGCCCAAGGAACTCCATAAGGTGGCTTCGTGAACAATAACAACAACACCAGCAGCCACTTGCAATATCAAGACCGGCGCAGCTCAACTTGCCTTAACTCAGACGAAGCCTTTTGAATACTCCTCCCCAACGGCTCTTTCCCCTTCCCCAAGATTCACTTTCCTTCTTCCCCAACGGGCTCTTTCCCTTCCCCAAGATTCACTTTCCTTTTTTTCTTGGCTCGAATCAAGGCTACAACGGCCACCCTCAAATTGTGCCCTAGACTTAAGCTTTTCCTTTTTTTTGTCTCTCGGTTATGCTTATAAAACCGAGACTTATTGTTTCTAAGAAAGACATCTTTGATCAATAAAATTTCTGAGTATTTCTCTATCTCTGCGAGATTCGCAACCCTAGTTTGCTTTGTGCTCCGGGAGTCCAAACCGAACGTGTGATTGTATCGAAGGTCCCTTCCGCAGCCTTCGTGGTGTCCTACGATCCACCCTTCCTCACCATCACTTTTAAGGACCGAACGAGCGTCCCCTTTGGCCTGTTCCCCTTCGTTCGCCCTCACTATCATCGAGTTTCGGCTAGAGAGTGCCCCCTAGGCCTTCTACCGACTCAACACAGACCATACTTGCGGCTAAAACCTCGGTGCTTGTATCAGTTTTTTGTATCAGAGCCCGGTTCTCGGCCACAAGCGTATCCGCTAACCCATCTGTTTCAATTCGATTTTGTTTTTGTTGTTTTGATTTCGTTTGCTAGTATTGCAGAATTCACGAGAAAAAAAAACAAAAAAAAACGTTGGTTGAAGGAGGACAAGAGCCGACTTCGACGATGTGCATTGAATGCACCGTCGGAATTCTTGTACGAGAGATTGGGGTGATTCCTCCACTCGGGTGTATAGGTA
>CM071865.1:22913374-22943800 GCA_036759665.1 Gynandropsis gynandra
AAGAGTTTGAGCTCTATGTTGTCAGCAACATAATGACTGAAAGACCTTGGCCAGGGCATTTGAATGATAGAAGAAAAGAGTTTCTTGCGATCATTCACCAGTCAGTTATGTTAGGCATGAAACATAGTTGATAATCTATTAGGACTTGACAGTTAGACCATGTCCTAGGATTATCCGGAACTGTAAAGACGGAGGGAAATAATAATATTGTCTTTTTATCATGGTTCTACAGAGTAAGGATGTTACTTCACACTATCTGGTCGTTGAGGAGTGTTGCTAGACGCCAACCTCGATTAGTTAATTAGTAAGACTAATTGACTACCAGTTTAGTGATGAACCTACGAGATCACACGCATACGAGTGTCTCGGTATCTGCTTATGATTGTTAGACAATCAGTGTGGGAAACAATTATATTCATCCGCTAGCACCGAAGAATATAATTGTATTTGATTTTTTCTTTTGGGTTAGTACATAATATGTACAGGCAAGTATGTGGAATGAAAGTATCATGCCATTTATGTAATATTTAAATAGTTATGGATTCAACTTGTAATTATTAAAATGTTAATAATTATAAATATACGGAAAACGAGTTTTCGTAAACACATTCAGAGTTAAGAAAATCAAAACCCTAAACTAGCCGTAAAAAAAAAGAACGAAGAACGAAAAATAGTTTTTCGTTCTTCCGATATCCACATCAAAGCAGTCTCGATCTCGGCGTGGATACGCGTAGAGGGCTTGCATCATCAAGCCTCGCATCCGACAGTAACACGTTCAACGACATGTACTACGAAATCGTTTCTATATCGTGTTCGTCGTTGAAAACCCCGAAAAACCAATCACTAAACATGACTAGATCTTTATTCGGGTTGATAAAAACACGTTTCCGCACCTAAATCAACCCTACAATAATATCATATAAATCATTTTCATCTTTTTTGTCAACTCTTAGTCAAAAATCCTGAATATCAAAAAGAATTTTTGTCAATGATTTAGATTTGTAAGAAAGACTAGAAGTAAGAAAAGTTAATTTAAAGACGAAAAATATCATCTTTAATCCAATATTGGATTTTGTCTAAAAAATCATTTGATTTAAAATATTCAAATTCATAAATTCTTAAAAAAAATGTGCATTATTTGGAATCTTATATTATGAGATTTAGAAAAATAATGGAATAAGTTCCTATTTCCCCTCATGTTTGTCTATTTTGCATATTCCCTTTCATGTTTCACATTCATTCTATTCATTCTCATGTTTCAGTCAACATCTTATCACCTATGTTTAAAAATTATGCCTATAACTCCTTCCGTTTAAAATTCTGTTAAATCTGTATCCAGTTTTTATCCAATTTAGACCCGACCCGATCCGAAATTAATTTAGACCCGGTTTAGACTCAATTTTGACCCGATTTAGACTCAATTTTGACCAGAATTCGAAACGGTTTAGACTTGACCCGATTTAGACTCAATTTTGACCAGAATTCGAAACCAATTTTGATCCGATTTAGGCTCAATTTTAACTAGCATTTACGTCGAATTTTGACTTGGTTTATACTTAATTTAGATCATAATTTGACCAACTTTAACCAAAATTTGGATCAAATTTTAATTTTTTCCCGGTTAAAATTCAAATCAATATGAAATTTTAACCGAACTAAACCTTAAATAAAGAAAAACCGATTCTTATCGAAATTTAATCGAAATCACAATAAAACAGAATTAACATGAAATTTCAACTGAACTAAACCGATTAATCCGATTAAAACCCTAATCAATATGAAAGTTGAACCGAACTAATCCAAAATTTAAACATAAAAATTATTTTCCGTTATTAGAATTATAACCAAATTTAGTCAAATCATAACTCGAACTTCGGTGTAATTTTGAGTGATTCGGTTTTTAATCGAGTGAAAATCAAAATTGAATTAAATTTGTACCGAATTCGGGTCAAATTGCACTCAATCTAGATCCAAATTTGATTTTTACTCGATTAAAACCCGAATCACTTAAAGTTGCATCAAAATTGTGTCAAAATTGCACCCAATTCGAGCCAAAATTATACCGATTTCGGGTTAAAATCGAACAAACCGATAAGAATCGATTTCAATTTAATATCGATTTAATTTTGTTGAATTTCATATTGATTCGGGTTTTAATTGGATAAAAATCAAAATTGGATCAAATTTACCTAATTCGAATAAAAATCATACTAATTTCGGGTTAAAAATCGAACAAACCGATAAGAATCGATTTTTGTTTAAACTTCGATATAATTTTGTTAAATTTCATATTTATTCGAGTTTTCATGGTATGAAAAAAAACAAAATTGGGTGAAATTGACACAATTCGAGTAAACATCTTATTAACTCCGGGTTAAAAATCGAACAAACCGATAAGAATCGATTTTTGTTTAAATTGCGATTTAATTTTCTTGAATTTCATATTGATTTGAGTTTAAAATGGTATGAAAATCAAAATTGAGTCAAACGGTACACATTTCGAGTAAAAAACATACTAATTTCGGGTTAAAAATTGAACAAACCGATAAGAATCAGTTTTTGTTTAAATTTCGGTTTAATTTTGTTGAATTTCATATTGATTCGAATTTTTAATGGTATGAATTAAACTTGGGTCAATTTGTACACAATTCGAGTAAATATCATATTAATTCAGGTTAAAAATGGAACAAACCGATAAGAATTGGTTTTTGTTTAAATTTCGGTTTAATTTTGTTGAATTTCATATTGATTCGGGTTTTTAATGGTATGAAAATCAAAATTGGGTCAAATTGTACACATTTCGAGTAAAAAGCGTATTAATTTCGGCTTAAAAATCGAACAACCGATAAGAATCGAATTTTGTTTAAAGTTTCGTTTAATTTTGTTGAATTTCATATTGATTCGGATTGCATTTGGATAAAAACAAAAATTGGACCTAAATTATAGTCAAAATTGAGTCTAAACCGGGTCAAATTTGGACCTAAATTCTAGTCAAAATTAATCATAAATAGGGTGAAAATTAGGTCTAAACGGGTCAAAATTAAGTCTAAACCGGATAAAAATAGAAATATGTAATGGAGTTTAAACGAAAAAAATATAGATAGAATTGCAAAATATGAGGAGGAATAGAATGAGTGTAAAATATGAGGGGAATAAAATGAGTGCAAAATACGAGCGAGATAGATAAAGTATTCGAACACGAGGAAATAGGAATTTTACCAAAATTAATATGCTTTTATGGAATTCTTCTACTAATAATGAAGGGGAAAAAACCATTAAATGAGTGATAGGTGAAGAAGCGAGCGATCGGTGCATTAATGTCGGAAGACAGAAGCAATTAAATTTTATCTTCTTCATAACTGCTAATGCCATAGTGTTTGGTCTACGTGCAAGACAGGGCATTGAATTCATGTCAGGACGTAAAAATTCAAACTCAAAACACAAGAACGCGATGAAACAGACAGACACCACTTCACATGTCTCTCTTTTATTGTTCTATGGGAATAAACACCCTTACAAGTTGATAATCTGCATCCAACCCTTTAATCATCTTGGCTAAACTAATCATGGGTCTCATCAGATTTTTCGCCTAATCTTGATTTTGTTTGTAAACCTGGTTTGTTCATCTCGCAGCTCTTGCCACTACCGATAACAGAACAAGGGCAAAGAGATGCAGATTCATTGTCTGATGATGATGATGATGATAGTTTGGGGTTTGATTTCGCTGGCTGTGACGGCCGAGCTGCACACACCGGGATCACTGATCTGATCTGAACCGCCGGGGCTATTTTCTGAGGGTTTAAGCTAAACCCTCCTGTGTACATTCCTCTGCTTTTGTAGAAAACCCTTGTCGTCGTTGTCTTGTCGGAAAAGGGAGGAAAGAGCTTACTATAGCTGTTTCTCTGAGTTGATGAATCGTTGGATATGGTGTTATGATGAACCGTAGGAAAAGGAAGAGACTTGATGACCATTTCTGGCTTGGCATAGTGAAGTTTCTCCTCCACATAATCTTGAAACTTCTCTTGTGATTCCTCTTTGGATTGCTGTTGTTGGTGGGTTGTTGTTATTGTGAAGGGTTTTTCTGAAGAGAGGTCTATTGAAGAAGAGTTGGGCATGATTTTAGGGGATTTTGAATCTTCAATGCTCAACAGATTGATCAATCTCAGTTTCTCACTCAATAAATCTCTGTTACTGTCTCTCTGTCTTCTTGTGGATGTTCTTCGCCTTGATTGATAAAGCTCTCTTCTTTTCACTTCTTTGGGTCTTAAACTAGAAAGAACTCTTGCAACGACATCCTGCTCCTTCTCTTCACCTTCCAAACCTCGCACTGGTCAACACAAAAGACGCAACTTAGATGAATCCAATAACAAAACTTGTAAATCTTAAGTTCAGTCGAAGTAAGTTGGGCACTTTTTTTCAAGGCAGACCAAGCCGCAATTGCAGCATTCTTCTCAGCTTGTTTCTTTGTCTTTGCAGGATCACCAGTGAAACTCATGCCAGCAAGTTCCACAGTACAAGAGAATGTTGGAGTATGACCAGGACCTGATCTCACATTTGTATACACTGGCAAATCAAGACCAGCTCTGTGAGCTGTTTCTTGAAGCAGATTCTTGTAGATTCCCGTCTCGTCCTTACGAAAATGTATGAAAATATCATCAGTTTGTATGGAATGTTGTGAATTCAGACTTGATATTGATCTTTGAATTGATCAAATCCCGACAAAGAAAGAAGAAACTTACGAGGACCCTAGCTGTTAGAGACTTTGAAGGGCCTCTTGAAGAAAGGGAATTAAGGGCAACTTCTGCAGCTGCATGTTCAGCTTGTCTGAGAGTGGAACAGTACGTGGGACTTTCAAATATCTCACCATTGAAGTTCACTGAAGCTTTGAATCTTGGAGCGTGATCTGGACCTTCTCTTATGCAGGTATATGATGGTAGGTTAAAGCAGCTTCTTTGTGCAAGCTCTTGCAGTTGATTCTTGTACATTCTGCTTGCTGTAACACAGAGAGAGAGAGAGAGAGAGAGAGAGCTCCACGAAGAAAAACACCAAATCAGACAAAATGTTATCCCAAAACTAAAACTCTATGGAAGTCTACGAGAAGGCAAACGCAAAGGAAAAGGAAAAGGAAACAATGTTGGATTTCTCGATATAGATGAAAGAAAAAGCTTCTGTCCATTAATGGAATCTAAAGCGCTCAAGAGGAAGACTGAGAAAGAAGAACAAAAGAAACCCACCTGCTAAATTGGCATTGAAGGCTTTGGGTGTAAGAGTATGATGAAAAAAGCTGATCTTTAATAGGTTATCTAGTTTTGAGAGAGAGAAGGATCAGAGGACGGAAACGATAAAGAATAGACCTTCACATGGTAGTTTTAACCCAAGTCAGGATTTTCATAAATAGGCATGTTAACAGTGACATTTCAGTTGAAAGATAGTCACACATACACACATATGCACATGTATATATATACATACATATATAATATAATTTGTACAAGAAACACTGATGTGACTTTGAGGTTGATAAACTTGCTGACTCTGTTCACTGTCCTCCTGCCTTAGGAGTTTGACTGCGCAGTTACCTTCTTAGGCCCTCTGTCTTTTATTCTTTGAATGCCTTTGTCTAATGAACTATTTGATAAATTGATGTTTTAAATTTGTTTTTACGTGTAGAATATATAAAAAAATATTTGAATTTAATTAAAAATATGAATGATTTCTTTTTTATTTATATATATATTTATATTTACATTTTTTAAATATGCACAATTTATAGTTTAATTTAAAAATAATTATTATAATCCGTATATATAATTCTAATAATTTGAAATAATTTCATATATTTTTATAAGATTTTATTCTTATCTTAAAAAGCTTTGAAATGTATATATGATCAATTTGTTACATTATCTACTATCCCCGTAACAAGGGAGGTTGCCCTGGATTTTTGAATCGGAATTCTTATATAGTAAATACATTGATGAATTGAAAGTTTTCCGTAGCTTATCATTTATTTCCCATTTTATATTAAAGATTAAAAGTTATATTTCAGTCTTGAACTAAACCAAACATATTATAAATACAGTTATGAGTTAACAAATAATGTGCACCCCATTAAACCAAAGGACCAATCCCATCGCTCATTAAACCCCTTCCTTTGCTTAAAGTTTAGGTCTTTATGAATTGATTTATACATTGTAAGACTCTTTCTAAATGGTCCCTTGGCGAATCAAAAGCCCAAAAAAGCCAATGCCTTTGGTGTGGTAATTAATTAGGAAAAGGATCCGAGCTGTGCATTTATTACAAAACCGTGCTTCAATGAACAATGGAGTATTCTGTCTGGTCCACACGTGTCAGATTTTTTTTTTTAATTTCAGCTCACTGCTTAAAACACAAAGATTTTGGACATAAAAACAGAGATTTATGATTCACTGTATGAACACAAGAAGTAAACAACTAAAGCCCTAAATGTCTTCACACTTCCAAAGAGTCATATAACCTGAAAACAAAGCCCTAATTTAAGGAGCTCACTCTTACAGACACACCATTGCTTCCATTGAACATAAACACAAACTCTTCCCACACAAAAACACCAGTAGCATCATGATTAACACAAGCCCTCAAATCTCTCTAAACTGTATTCACCAGACAGGATTCGTTTTTGCATTTCTCTTCCCTGCGTGTTAAATAGTATCAGGGTACGTTACTGCCACTGCCACTGCCGCTGCTGCCTCCAATTTGATTTTGTTCCCCTACTCTGGCTGCCAAGGCCGTCCCCAGCTTGATCGTCTCGGGTGCATACCAATCCTGTCGCCTGGTTCATCCACTGTGGTTCTAATATCGGGAGATAATTCACCTAACTCGCCATCTTTAACATGTAACCTTTCATTGTTACCGAGTTTGCCATCACCATGTTCACCCATTGTCGGACCCATATCTGCCCACACAGCTTTCCTGCCCATTTCGATGTCATCATTGGCCTTTCCCATGTTCGGACTCATAAAGCCGCCAGTCACAGGTCTGGAAGGTAGAGGAGGTTCCCGCGGCACCTTTGCCCTGAACTTGTTCCTTGAAGGTGGGATTGGGGAACAGAAGATTTCCTTGAAATTTTCAACCACTCCTTTGTTATGAGGATTGTTACGCCGATCGTATCTGTATCTGAAATTCTCATAGGTAGTCTGCACGAACACTACACCGATGAGTTTTAGATAAAAGAGTTTTATAAAGGATAAATGTGGACTGATCATTGACCTGGTTTGTGCTGATGAGATACAAATGGAAGGCTGTTAAACCCCCAACGAACCACATTGAAATGAACGTGTAGATTATCAGAACAATGGAAGCAGGCGTTTTGAGCATCGCCTTCCAAATGCTTATATGCTCCGATACCGTGATCTTCCTGATATAGACCCAGCAGAAAGCAAACACATATATACAGAGTAGGGTCGTTGAGAAGACAAACATGAAGAAGAATCGGTAGTTCCTCTGCAACCACCAGTATACGAGATGGTAAGATAAAACTGAGGCGGGGACTTAATACATCAACTGAAACAACATAAGAAATATCATAGTCGGATCCACTCCATGCGAAAAGTCAATTCAGTACAATTCACGAAAAAGTTAGCTGGACAATTTAACTCGGATTATCAATAGAGAACAGGATTTTTGACCTAAAGGACATACTGAACAATCCTGGTATGATGCCATTGAAATGATACTCAAGGTTCGGAAATCTAAGCTTTCGTTTGAATGAAAACTACAACAAAGATTGATCAACAGATAATCATAAGTCATTCTGTGTACTGCGGAGAAAAAGAACTTAGCTTCTTGAAAGGATAACAAGGGTTTAATGACCTATGATGATTCTTGTAATGATCTATGGTGATTATTGTAGAATAGTGATACAAGAATACTTAAACTGAGGACTAAGAATCACAGCTCATATATGGAAAAAACATTTGAAGATTACTTCTCATGGACAAGACTTACCAACCCAATACATTGGCCGACCCAAGGGCAATGATGATCAAATCTCTCCACACAGTTGTTGCAAATTGAGCAGTGTGAGCAACGAGGTGGCCGATAAAGCATGCAAGTGTCGCAGTACTTCACTTTAAAAGTGATTCCATTGACCTCTACTTCCTTAATGCGAGGCAGTCGTAACTGAGGAGTCTGGCCAGCCCCCGTGTCTGTGTTGCCATCAAGGCCTTCCGGCTCAGGAGGATGGGCGTTTCGTGGTATGATCCCGGGATCTCTCCCAGATGTAAGCAGCAGAAGAATTAGATCCTGAAGACAGTAAGTGAATAAACTAATAGGTTAAACTCGCAAAGCAGTCTAGAAAAGAAATATATGAATTATGCATGAGGACAATTACGAACATCTAAAACCTAAAGCAAAAGTCATACTTACGTAAATGGTAAACACAACAGCAACAACTTCTATTGATACTCCCCAGCTATCTGAGAAGTCGTCTATTAGCTTCCTAGCGACAAAGATGCAGAAAATCGTAACAGGGGCGGCAATGAGACATATGGTCAGCCCCAATGATCTTACATCCGGTCCGAATATAAACCGTCCCTGAAGAAAGAATATCTGCAGAAATGGGAAAGGAAAACTTTACCAAACCTGGTGAAGCAAATGTCACACTGTTTTTCAGAACTTTTCTGGATTAACATGAGAGATAAATTTCTCAAGTTGTTTGACCAACCAACATGCCATATCAAGCACGGTGCACCCCTGAAGGACAAGCTTTGACTTGAAAATACTCACTGCCACATTTCTTGCAAGAACAAACTCGAGTCTTAACCATTAATACACAAATAGATTTCTTTTTCCTGCCAAAATATTCGTCACAAGCAGCTCGATGTAAAAGGTTTGTAGTTTTGGAGAGAAGTTAAATATCCAAAGACGTGCAAGGTCAGGATATCAATTCATTTCTAGCAGCTTAATAGGTAAACTTGGTCAATAAAAGTACTCAAATTTTCCAGGCGATTGCTATGAAGCAAAATGAATCTCAAAGTGAAACCATTTTAGAAAAGCTTTGCGCAGCAAATTACATCTAAATAAGCAAAATATAACCCTGGGTTATGAAGCAATTCCCATTAAGTAGAGTGTTTTCAGATAAATTCTAAGCTCTTGGTCAAGCTAAATCCATTCAAGGCATTTGCATCTGAAAGTTTATGATCTTTTTAACACCAAAGCTGTCTTCGATGAAGACATCAAAGCCTCGGCTTGCCCACACATATGCACAAACTCTCCAAAGAGTTACGTTTTCCTAAATTTTAGCAAGACCCGAGTTCCAATTTGAGCTCGATTGGATTGGAGCTAAAACAAGCCAATAAAGGCATCAATGCAATCGAGAAGAAAGACGACCACTTAGAGCTTGGGACCAAACAACTGCAAGAGAACTACGATTTAAAGAACAATAAGCCGAAAAGACAGAAAAGTAAGGGAAAAAAAGAGAGAAAGAACTCACATTGCTTCCTTTCCATGTTTGGTAAACCCTCAAATCACCGTTGGATTCCGGATCGGATCGCTGTGGTGGAGGAACTACATACATTTCTCGCCTCCCTTTCTCTCTCTCTATCTCCTCTATCCCCCTCTCTCTCTCTCACTTCGCCACCAAAGCAGAGCACCAAAATAGCTCCCTCAGAAGCAAGAAAAGGGAAACAAAACGAAAAGGGAAAGAAGATAAGGTAGAAAGAAAGCTAGTCTCCGGCGAGGGAATTCAGATTCCGGCGTGTTCGCCGACAGGGCACGAGTAAGACAGCGAAAAAGAAGGGTTTTTTTCCTTCCTCTCCAATTTCAATGGTGGGTTCCCCTCACTTTTTTGCCTCTTTTTCCCCTTCGGAGAGTATAATAGTTTAAAAAACTCTACAGATACTGTCACCGTCGTTTTAGTCTAAAAACTTTGACAGCAATGAGGGAGGAGTAAAAGATCAGATGACGTGGCGGTATATTATTGGCCTGTCTCTAGCTAAGACCGTAATCAGTGGCTATGTAGCTCGTCAATTTGTAACAAAAAAAATTAGGATTTATAATAAATAATTAGCAATTTTTTACAACATCAAATCAAATACTTATCTTGGGAACGAAATTAGATAAAGAGCATATTTTATAACGTAGAATCGTAACATTTTTTATATATAATTATAATGTTGTTATTGTTAATATAAGAAGGTTATAATAACGTTAGGTGTTGGTATAAATAACATATAAAAATGGTTATAATATATATAAATCATTATTGTAACAATAGTTAGAGGTAGTCGGCGATCGATAAGCGTATACAGTTTTCGTCTATATGGATTAATCGATTATTTATTATTGTTTAGACTTTTTTGTTTTATAATTTTTAATAGGGTTGGATGTTTCGGATTTCGGGACGGGTTTTTTCGGTTCGGGCTGGATTCGAGTTGGGTTCGGGTTTTTCGGGTTCTAAAAAATTGAATCCAAGAAAACTCATTTGGTTTTCGGGACGGATTTTTCGGGTTTCGGATTGGATTCGGATTGTTTGGATTTTGAAACATTGAACCAAAAATCCCCGAATTGTATTTGGATTCTCGGATTCTTCGGGTTTTTCGGATTTTTTGGTTATTTGAATACGGATAATTCGAATTTAAACAGGTAATTCGGGTTTTAAACGAGTAATTAGGGTTTAAATGGGTAATTCGGGTTTAAACGGGTAATCCGGATTCCAAATTTGACATACAAAAAAATTAGATTAGAAGGGTTAGGGTTTTCTTTTTCAGGTTCCTCGGATTTCTCGGGTTCTCTCGAACCCAATCCGAACCGATCCGAACTCATTTGGATTTTAGATTGTGAACCCATATGGGTTTTTTACAAAACCCGTTTATCTCATGGGTTGAGTTTTTCAGGTTGAATCGGTCCAGGTAACCCGAAACGCCCACCCCTAATTTTTAATATTATATTTCATTTTAATAATTTTTTAAAGTTTGAAATATGAAAAATAATAAATATTATTTTATTATTTTTAATTTTACATTTTTTATAAATGCCAAAATATATTTTTAAAAAATAATTATATCTAATCGATTGTTAGGCCGTCGAGTATTAAATATTTAAACTATCAAATAATTTTTTTATTTTGAAAAAAATATGGAAATAAAATGATGACAACCAACATATGGTATGATGGACTCACCTGGAAACATTACAATATTTGTACCTAGGAATCTGTGTTTTTCCCAAGTGGAACTCTCACCGTAATAATCTGTATAATATTTTATATAATTTGAACACATCTTTAATAATATACAAAACACAATATTGAATTTGGTAAAATATTGTTTTAGAAGAAATATCATTTTTGACAGTTGGATAATATACTAAATCAATGTGAATCATTGGATTATTTAATCAATTATTTTAAACCAAATTTTTTCATCTACTAAATTTGCATTATACTAATCCTGACGGTCCATTTTAAAGTTTAGTGTTTAATTGGTATTTCGTTATCCGCTTTCTCCGCTCTTGCAACCATCTCTCTGCTTTCTCATCTCTTTTCTTTCTCTTCTCTATCTTCTAGTTAAGGTTTCGACTGCCTCTCTACCCTCTTACAATCGACTCTCTATGTTTTATCCTCTCTTTACTCTGTCTTCTCGACTTTTCAGTTAGGGTTTCGACTGCCTCTCTACCCTCTTGCAATCGATTTTTTCTGTTTTTTTTATCTCTTCTCCATCTTCTCTATTTTCTAGTTAGGGTTTCAACTACCTCTCTATCAACCATTTTCTTTCTCGATTTGCTTTTTCTTTACTCGTTGATTGTTTGGTTCTTCCCCTTTCGTTCATCCTTTGAATGGTTGCTCTGGGTATGTGATGTTCTACGATTTCTTCACATTGTCGATCTCTAGTTTTGTTTAGTTTTGCATTTTAGGGTTATTCTTAGCTATCGATCTGTGATTTCCTTCCACTGATTTGCATTTATGAGTTTGTTTCGTTGTTTTGGGTTTGCTTTTGTATATTGTTACTGATTTTTTGTTGTTTTGTCTCGGTATTTCTATTCGATTTAGAGTTTCTCATGTGGTTTTTGGATTGGTGATCCGGTGACGAAGCTTCTTATATGGCCACCATCGAAAGAGGAGGTTGCAATGGGTTTCATAGTCAGATGTTCCCATTGTGGTTGAGCCTGGCTAACGGAATGGATCTAGGTTTCTACAGCCTGATGAACGGCATGGAAGCGGGAAATGTCTATAAGATGATATTGTTGATAATCGACGTTCTTCTATGAAACCTGTAAATCTGGGTTTTTTGTTTGGGATCTCGAAAAATGATTCTTCTTAAATTTATAGGGTTTAGAAAGATAACCGTTTGTATTGAATTTAACGTAGTTAGATAAGGCCTTAGAGTTGTTTAGGTTTCTGTTAAGCTTGTTTAAAGATTGGCAAACTCATACTTTTTCTTCTTTTCCTTTGTGTTGAATGGTTTTCCATGGGCAACCAACGCCACAGCATGCTCTAACAGCACTGCATCCACCATCTGCATTTCGTCTTAGGGTGCGAACTAGGCGAGGTAAAGCCACTGATCCACATAGCATTGCTGAGCAGGTTAGTGTGATGCAATGTCTATAATGTATCTGTCAATTTATAGGGTGGTTTTATGTTTAAGATTTTTTATTAATATATTGAATCTTTTCGCATCTTTTGCGTGCCAGTTATATTTCAGAAGTGTTATTAGTTGTTTCTTCATGTCATTCATTTATATTAAGATATGTTTTATAGCTAACTGTTTAGGATTTATTTTCTGATGTGTGATTGCTTGTTGATGTATTCGATCATTGTTTGTATTATTTAGTTATTAACATTATTCTTTTACGAATTTGTTGATACCATTATAAGATATTTAGTTCTCAATGTATTATATTGGATCTTAGATTGTTTTGTGCTGGTATTTGATAGTCGTTTGCATTTTTTTTTGTTTATAGCTTGATGTTTACCCAAGTATTGTTATCTAGACATAGTTATCCATTGGAATGTATTAATCTGGTTATTGTTGTTATTGTTTATATTACTCTTGACTCTTTCGTGTTTGCAACATTGTATCTATCTTATTTTTCTTATATTATTTATCGTGTTGATAGTTTAGTTATATTTTTTATTTTCGTTTGCATTTCTTTCTTTTTGTTTTTAGACATCTTTAAATAAGTTTAAGATATATGTTTGTTTGTGGCATGTAAATGTCATTATAAGTTGAAATGTATGGTTGTTTGTAATTAACAGTTTATTCTTAGGCTTTTGTTTAATTGACATCTAGTGTAAGTAATTAGATGTTGTTGTTTCAATATTATTGGATGAATTTGTGGCTATTAATGTTGTTTTCTTATTTGATAGCCACATAGAAATTTTTACTATACTTTAGATGCTGAGTGTATGAATTTTTTGTATAAATACTCATTATTTTCAATAGTTTACTATTGTGAGATACTCCCGTTTTTTATATATCTTCTTTTTTTTTCTTGGCAGATACAACCTCTATTCTTCGTTGTTTATTAGTGTGTTTGTTTTTTTTACTATGTTTACTTCTTTGTGTGATATTACATATACTCAAGAACTGTCTTATAGAGTCAGAGTTAAAGTTATCCATCTGTGGACTTATACTCCTGTATCATTTTATGACTCTTGCACAACTCATGAAATGGTTGTTTGCGATGAATGGGTATAAATTGTGTTTGATCCTAAGTGTATAATTTTTTTATGAAAAGATATAGTTACAAAATAGTTGTTTTTGTTTCAAAATATCTAATTTTTTATTAATGGAAAGCAAAGAATTCATGTATTGGACTAGACATCAACGATCTGTATAATTCTAAATTTTGGCATATGTAGAAATTATGACGAGTATAAAGCTACTGCATCTGAAATTAAGATTGTTTTTAACTCAACAACTACAGTTCGACCATGCTAAGATTTGTCAAACCACGATAAGTTTCTCAATTTCGAAAGCTTCATTGATATCATATCTGGAGTTCTTGATGAAATAGTTCTAATAGGTTAGTATTGATTTCTAATTTATTAATAGTTTTTATTGTTATAGTTTGATGGCTTATTTTTAAAATTTATTAGATTACATTGATATCATACGATGGTCGGATTGCAAAGAGGTTATCAGTGTTATTACAAGACCATAGGTATGATGTTTGTTACTGTATTCTACTATAGTACTCTTTATTGATGGTTATTGAAGTCGTTTCTAGTTATTGTTGTTTATTCTTATTGTTTTCATAATAGTGGGGATGTCTTAGAATGCACATTATGGGACAACTCCGTTGAAAAACTCTATACTTACATACATGTGCATGACAAAGGTCCTTTGGTAATTATCTGTCAACTGTTCAAGATATGTAGCTAGAATGGTATGGTTTTATCTGTTATACCTAATGATAATGTTAATTATTAGCTTATAATTGTTCTGTTCATATTGACTCTTTAATGTTATTTTTAATTTTTTTGTACAAATTGTAGAACAATAAGGAATGTCCAATATTCTAGTAGACTTTTGTTGAATGAGGAATTACCTTCAATTGTATCTTTCACACAGCAGTGAGTTGTTTTTATATATGCATATTTAAATTTTGAACATGTTTACTTATTTTTAGATATATTATTTTTACAATTATATTTTATTTGTGTTACATAATTTATGGGGTTTCATTGCTGTTGTGTATACAGATTTCCTCAAGATGTATATGATATGCCTACGATGATTTCGCAACTTGATCCACATCCTTTAGCAATGGAAACAATAGATTACTAGAGTGCATATATTTTTAAAAGTCTTTGTGATGTTTACCAAATCTCTGATGTAATGATTTGTTGGGTTTGTAAGCTGGAATTCTAAACAAAGTTGTGATTTCCATGTATAGTAAGTTTAGTAATATTGTTATTATAGTTTGTTCATTTTTCATTTTGGTGTCGCAGCCAACAACATGTGTAATTGTTGGAGTAATTACCGAAGGTATTACTAAAGATGGATGGTACTATCTGGGTGCAGAATCTTTCTAAGAAGGTAAATGCTATCATCGATGAGCGATCGAAAACCCTTGCGACAAGAGAATTCTACTACGATGTTTTCAAGAGAGTGGCGCTTGATCCTGTGCCAAGGTATGATACTCATTAAATTGTATTTATATATACACAGATAAATAATCGGTTTTAATTTTTGTATTTACCGATTCAAAGTGTATGTCAAGGTTGTATTGACACTGATAATGCAACCATGATACTTTTTTATAGGGAAGTTGTAGAACTCATTAATAAAACTGTGGTCGCGCTTTGCCATGACGAACATGAGGTTATGTTTGCTCTATTATACAAATTTTCCAGCTAAATTTTATGTTCATACTAACTAATTATTGGTTGATAGGCCACTATCGGTGGAGACTATCCGGAAGAATTCGTGACTCTGTGCAACCAACAATTCAGACTTTCGGCATAGGCGTCATCGTTGTCCTCTCATGTTTCCTTTGCTCGCGGATACCAGCGCGGTTCACCCATCATATTTCGAGCGAGCAAAGTGACAACGAAGCCAGAGATTATTTCTGCAATCGTTAAGGTATATGTATATCATTTTTTTATTATGTCTAATATCACTAATATATTGGTAACTTATAAGAATGTTGTTTTTCTACATAATGATCTCTTGGTCCCTCCACTAGTCACATCCTCACTCAATTCCTCATCGATAAATCTCGCAATCATAATAAGTTCACCATAAGTTTTTTTATCTATATGAACTATAGTTATTACTGTGAGTATATGAGCAGGCGTTGCCACTTTCCGTTGAACGTGATTCTATTGCTTTCGCTCCCAAAACATCGTCTTCGTACTCTTTAGGAAAATGTCGTACTGAGGATGTACACAACTGTTTCTCCTCGCAGTCATCGTCCTGCAAGGTAAAGTCGAAAGCTTCCAAAGTCGAATCGTCAAGCAGAAAAGAAAAACACAACCACTGAAGAGTCAACCTAATGTATATAAATAACACGTCACCGGAAACCTAATACCACATGTACTCATTTTTTGTTTGTAGGTCTGAAACAACTCTGTTACCGAAAACCTCGGTGGACAACCTAGGTTTGTACTACTTTTTGATGGTCGTGCTACGTTTTTTTGGTTGGTGTTTATTTTTTGAAGTGTGTCTCGGTAAAAGGATATATAGATAATATCTTAATATCATGTATATTAAAAACCTTTATGTTTATGATCTTTATAGCTTTATTTTAAACCTTTATCTATTCTTACCAATATACATAAGTTTTCAATTTATAAGTGTTTAGGACAAAAGTTTTCTAAAGAATATTTAACATCATCTTTAAATATTTTTTTATATTGAAATATTGATAATAGTATATAATATGAATGTACTTTGAATAAAACATCATGCAAAAATAGAAAGCTTTATTTCAAGATCGTCGGCCATCACCAACATTTTTGCAATTAAAGACACAGAGTCCACGAATATCCAATATTATTGAAGATCAACTTAACAACAATCAACATATGATATTTGTATCTGGTAAGTTTCAAAACAAATTTATTTATCTTATTATTATCGCCGACAATTGATTTTTTATAGAGTTTTTTAACAAAGTATGAAGACATCGATGGTCCATATTATTATTGTGAAAATTGTAACACAACTATGTGGTATGATGAACGAACCAACAAACAGAAAACAAAATATTCTTTAAAATTTTTATTATGCTGTTTACAGGGAAAAATTTCATTATCGAAATTGCATGACCCTCCAGAATGTATTCACCATCTTATATTCAAACAAACGAAAAATGCTAAACATTTTTAAAAATATATAAAAGCATACAACACAATGTTTGCATTTACGTCTATGGGAAAAAAGATTGATACATCTGTAAATGCTAAACCTGGACCATATATTTTTAAAATACATGGACACAACTATCATAGAATAGGTAGTATTTTACCTATACCGAGAGATTTTCCAAAGTTTTGTCAACTATATATACATGATACCGAGCATGAAGTCGAAAATAGAATGAGTTCAATGAGGTAATCTTAATATATTACTCTATAAATTATACATTAACCAATTATAGATTGTTTAAATTTGATTTTAATTTATTGCAGGAGTACTAGCAATGAGATATTGCCAGTTGAAGGAATGTTAAAGCCAAACATTGTTAGAAAATCACAAAAAATACTTGATAATCATAATCTATATATGAAAATGTTTAGAATGACAAAAGACAGATTTTCTTCATCAAATCAGATTAATATGAAACTTCGTTTAATAGCATCGCGAAAAAATGTAGACAAGACTTATACATTACTACATATTTTTGAAATAACTGCTCTTTTAGTTGGAGATTTTGATATATTATTAGAACCTCGTGATATGTTGCTTCAAAAACATAGTTATGAATTATTACCACTCCAATATCCATTACTATTTCCTTATGGTGAGGATGAATATCATATTGATTTGGAGTTACGCCCTTCAACATCACTCGTAGCAAAACCACGAGTTCGTGTTAGTATAAGAGAATATATGGTATATCGTTTACAAGAAAGACCTTCCGAACTGTCGATTTTACATTGCGCTAGGAGATTATTTCAACAATTTGTTGTAGACGATTTTTATATGGTTGAATCAGAGAGAATTTCGTATATTAGAAATCACCAAAGTAAATTACGTAGTGATAATTACATGAGTATATGTTCGATTGTTGATGCTAGAAATAACATTGCTACGAATATTGGAAACCGTATAATTCTCTCGTCTTCGTTTACAGGAGGTTCACATTATATGAAGCAAAACTACTTAGATACAATGGTATTATGTAATAATCATGTCGGATTTCCTAACTTATTTATAACTTTTACTTGTAACCCAAAATGCCAGGAAATACAACGATTCTTATCAAATGAAATTTATATACCGAAAATTGACCGGATATTTTAGCACTTGTATTTAAAATTAAACTCGAAAAAATGCTTGATGATATTAAGAAAAATAAAATCTTAGGACATGTTGCAGCAAGTACATTACCATTTTTTTCATTATGATTATAACATGTATTTAAATTCTCTCTAATTATATATGCAGTAATCTATATTATAGAATTCCAAAGGCAAGGTCTTCACATGCTCATATAATTCTTTTTTGACACGAGCATCTAAATTATCTACAAAAATGAATATTAACCTAATCATATCTACTGATATCCCAGACAAGTTATCCAGAGTTATATAACATCGTTCAAGATATCATGGTACATGGACCGTGCGATATTGCTAATTGTTCTTCACCTTGCATGATAAAAGGCAATGTGCAAAAATATTTCCATGAAATTTCAACCAATTTACTTACATTGACAATGAAGATTATCCTATTTATAAAAGACAAGATAACAATAGATTTGTAAAAAAAGAGGATATCAAACTAGATAATCGTTACACTGTCCCATACAATGCATACTTACTATTAAAATACAGAGTTCACATAAATATTGAATGGTGTAATCAAACGTAAGCTATAAAATATTTGTTCAAGTACATAAACAAAGGTTTCTGATAGAATAACGACAAATATCGCACCATCAGAGACATCTCAAACTTTAAACAATGTTGACGAAATAAAAAATATTTCGATTAGATATGTTTCGGGATGTGAGGCATGCTGGAAAATATATAAATTCGATATTCTGGAGTATCCCCATTGAACGATTAGGATTCCATTTACCATGGGAACAAAATATTATATTTTCAGAGGACGATATATTAACCAATATTATGTCAAAATAAACTACACATTGTAGTATGTTTATAGAATGGTTTCAATGCAATGATTTATACAATGAAGCTAAAAAATTGACATACGTCAATTTTCCCACTCAATTCATATGGAATAAAAAGTATAAACAAAATGGACTCCAAGACAAAAAAAGTATTGCTTTTGACCGTTTACGCCATGTGTCCCCGACTTTTAGTGAATCTTACTATTTAAGGATGCTCCTCAACAAAGTCAAAGGATCTACCTCATTTGAATGCATACGTACCATTGATGGCGTAACATATACAACATTTAAAGACACTTGCCGAGAAATGTGTTTATTGGATGATGACTACGAGTACATAGATGCGATAAATGAGACAAAAAATAGGGCATCTCCTTCGTATCTATGAGTGTTATTTGTGATGATATTAACATGCAAATGCATGTCAAACCCACAATACGTTTGTTCTACGGTCTGACCATATCTTGCAGACGATATTCTATATAACCAAAGAAAAAACTTAGGGCTTCTAGGTAAATTGTTTCCAATTATTACATATTAATGCTGACATTATCTATTTTCATAACTTAATATGACCCCATAACAACATGAAGAGTTTACTCTTATAGAAATCGAATATCTATTACAGAAATATGGTAGATCACAAAAACATTTTCCTCCAATGTCATTTCCTAAAAATATTGAAAATAATCTACTATTAAACAAGTTACTTTATAAAAAAAACAACGTATGACTTGTATAAGATAAAAAAAGGATACATACGATTAAAAACGCAATTAACTGGTGAACAACTTAACATTTTCTTCACTATTATGAAGTTTATTTATCAACTAATTGGTCCAACTATTTTTGTATACGGGTACGGTGGGACTGGAAAAACGTTTATATGGAAAATATCATCCACTTGTATACGATCAAAAGGATATATCGTGGTTAATGTGGCATCAAGTGGAATTGCATCATTATTATTATACGGTGGACGTACTGCACCTTCTAGATTTGAAATACCAATAGATGTTAACGAAGACTCTATTTGTTCAATTAAATTAGGTGGTGACTTAGTAGAACTAATTAAAATCGAAACTTATTATTTGAAACGAAGCTCCAATGATACATAAACATTGTTTTGAAGCTCTTGATAAGTCTATAAAAGACATAATGAGATCTACTAATAATAGTTTGCGTAAAAAATCTTTCGATGGAAAAATTATTGTATTTGGTGGTGATTTCCGGTAAATTTTACCAGTTATTGCTAAAGAAAAAAAACATGTTCTATTGTGCAAGCGTCGATAAATTCCTCTTATATATAGACATATTGTCAAATTCTTAAACTAACAAAAAATATGCGGTTGTGCATAAATTCTAATAATGATATCAAAACTGCAGAAGGGTTTTCAATTTGGATTTTGAAATTAGGTGATGGATTATTATCAGAACCTAATGACGATGACTGTTATATAGATATCCATTCTGATTTATGGATTATGCAAAATACTAACCCCATCCAGTGTCTCATACACCACGTATGCGACAACATAACAGAATATTATCAAAATATATCATTCTTCCAAGAAAGAGCAATATTGCATCCAACAAACGAAATCGTCGATGAAATTAACAATACTTTTTTAAATATATGGCGATTATGTATAGTATCTAAGTTCTTATACATTATGCATTTCGAATGATTTTGACAACAATAACGAATTATATGATACAAAATTTCTTAACGCAATTAAATGCCTTGGAATTCCGAATCATATCTTACAGTTGAAACTCAAAATCCATATCATGCTAATGCGAAATATTGATCAAACGCTTGGTTTATGTAACATAACACGTCTACAAATCACTCAATCAAGAAAAAAATATTATTGAAGGTAAAATAATTATTGGTAACAACGTAGGTGTTGGAACAATCCTTATTCTGTAACAATATAATATGATAAATAATGAACTATAAACAGAAAAAATAAATATAAATGTCGATGTTCGATCGAGGCCTGCAAGTAGGGTCCTAAGACAAAATTTGTTTCCGCCTAGAGGATTCAACGATCTCAGAATAGCCTTCTGTTGAATCTACTTTGTATGTTTTGTTTGATTGATCAGAAGAGAGAAGAATGAGTTTTTCGTTTCTTCAATGGAAAGTCTCTATTTATAGAAGACTTAGGAGTCAAAATTTGGTTAACCTTAAAGAATCATGACTGTTCATAAGGTTGTGACTGTTGGTGGAATGGTTGTGTCTCTTCGGTTCAAATTCAAAGGTTATGTCTCTTGGGTTGTGATTGTGACTGTTCATATGGTTATGTCTCTTCGAAAAATTGTGTCTCTTCATAATCCGAAAAAAAATAAAAAATTAAACTCAAAGTTAAAAACTAATTTCGGATTAATCAAAGATCCCAAGACCCAATACTTTATCTTTGACATTTAATATATGTTAAATGTCCACAAACATATTCACATACCCAATCCAAAACCCATCTCCAAGCCTTTGTCATAATTCAAATGGATAAGATGTGAAAACATTAATATACTATATTAATTACTTTCCATTCTCCAATGTGGGACTATATCCCTTCACAATCCGTCCTCTTCATTTTCTATCAAGCGAAAATATATTTATTCCCAGATTATCTTTAATACCAACGAACAATTCACTACCTATTCGATTTAAACGTAAACAATTTCCAATCATATTATGTTTTGCTATAACAATCAACAAAAGTCAATGATAAAGCATAAACAAAGTTGGTATATATTTACCTCGTCCCGTCTTTACTCATGGTCAATTATATATCACTGTATCAAAAATGAAAAATAAAAACGGATCGAAAATATTGATTCTTGATGAAGACAACAAACCAACCAATCAAATAGTAAAAGTTGTCTTTAAAGAAATATTTTATAATTTGTAATATTTTATCAAATATAATATACGTCGTTTATTTATATAAATAATTAAATTTGTATTCCATAAATAATAGAAATTCTCCTGCACGCGCAAGTCCAATACTAATTTAATTTAAAACTCTATTTTTTTATAATCTAATAAATATGATAATATTGATCATCTTAAAGTTTCCGGAGTAAAATTGAAAATTTTTGTAGTTTTAGGTTTTGGGCATTAAGGGAAGGAGAAGTATTTTTTTAACAGGTAGGGCAACTGATAATCGGAGACTAAATTAGTTCGGGAATCGGATAAATTTTAATTGAGTATTTAAGAATAATTTGATTTATTAGATTGGATGAAATTTTAGCGACAGAATGAAAAGCAGAATTAGAATATTATATCCATCAAATGCACAAATTTTGTTTGTTGTGTATATATATGTACTAAAAATATGCATATAGATATCAAATTAACTTTAATTTGATTTTTAATAACAAATGTTAAAAACCCATTGGAACATTCGATAGAAAACTTGAATATTAATAAGATCAGGATTTGAAATGGGAAAATAATCCAACGATCCAAAATTCGTTAAATTTTAAACTGAAATAAGACTAAATCAAACTTTTTTTAAATCATAATGTTTATTATCCTTTTTAATCATCTAATAAATATGATAATTAAATGAAGTGAAATGCAAATGGTACAAAGTAAGTGAAATTAAACTATGTTGAGATGAGATATGAGACTTGGAAACAATGAAAATAACTATTGTTTGCCTGTATTATGTATTTGTCTTTATATTAAGATCATGTTAGAATTTAAACAAGATGTCTTGGTAATGTTGTTACTAGGGCAAACTCTGTCTCCTTATTTCTCTCCACTTCTCTCCCCATGACTTAGCTTCTGCAACAGCTTTTGCTCGGTCTAAATCATCCTTCAACATCCTCGTTGTTTCCTTCGGAGAGCTCAGTGTTTCTGTCACCGCGGCTCTCGCTCCTCTGCTCTCTTCTTTGTGCTTTCGTGTGCGGGAGACTATGTATTTAAGAGCAACCACGACTTCGCTGATGGATGGACGGACGTGAGCTTCTTGCCGGAGGCACATGAATGCCACTTCCAAGGCTTTTGTTAGAGTGGATTCCGTGAAACAACCTTGTAACAACGGATCTGCTATCTCGTTTATCTTTTGATCCTTTACCAAATTTCGTGCCTGTAAATCGAAATAGAATAAACGTTGTTCAGTGCATACGTGCAGCTGAATAAACTCACACACACCAAAGCGAGCAGAGTAGAAAAACATACCCAATTAACAAGAAATCGATTGGAACCAGTGCAGGAATCATCGACGGGTCTGCGTCCAGTGATCAGCTCCAACATTACCACCCCGAAACTATAGATATCAGATTTAATCGTCAGTTTTCCACTGTCTGCATATTCAGGTGCACAGTAACCATGAGTGCCCATGACCCTGGTCGATACATGGGACTTGTCTCCGCTCGGACCAAACTTGGCCAATCCAAAATCAGAGAGCTTTGGATTGAAACCATTGTCTAGTAATATGTTGGCAGTTTTTAAGTCCCTGTAGATCACTGGAGGATCTGCTTCATTGTGAAGATACTCTAACCCTTTGGCTGCGTCGGCAGCTATTCTCATTCTCGTGTGCCAATCTAAAGGCTCTTGATCAGGTGTGAGATCTGCAATTTCAGATAAGAGAAATCATTTGACAAAATCATTTATGAACTTTGGTCATTGGTGATCATTAAGAATGGATTCTAACCATGGAGATGATCTTCTAAAGATCCAAGAGGCATGTATTCGTAAACGAGAAGCCGTTGATCGCCCTCAGCACAGTAACCGATCAGGTTTACGAGGTTGTCATGACACAAGAGTGATAGCATGAGAACCTCGACTAGAAATTCCTTCTCTCCTTGAAGACCAGTCTTGTCTAGTTGTTTAACAGCTACAACCTTTAAATGGTTGCTAAAATGTTTTCAGAATATATGTATCGTTTTAATGTCGAATATGGTACCATTGTAGAATTGATTAAACCATCTCATATCGAACAAAAGTTCAACCCGCAGACAAAGAATATATACATTAAAATTTACTGGAAAAGCATAAACAGGAAAAGGAGATTTACCTGTCCAGTTCTTTCAAGTATGCCTTTGAATACGGCTCCAAATCCCCCTTGTCCAATCAGTGATTCTTTCTTGAAGTTATTTGTTGCAGTAGCGAGTTCTCGGTAGGTAAAAGTGTTAGTCTTGTCCTGAGAATCATCTAAGTCATGATGCACTGTAGAATCAGACATGGTTCTTGCTGGTTTGGGTACTGAGAAAACAAATGGGCATTAGCTTCGTGTCCAAATGAGAGTAACAAAGTACAACGTTGGAAATGGTTCTGATGAACACAACCAGAGCTGTATTACTATTATGGTTATGATTCAGACGCCAAAAGCCAAGCAGGGTTAAAGAAAGCCATCATTGTATAAGGAAGTACTTCGAATAGATGGATATTTAAAACAGTCAAACAAAAGAAGGTTCGGAATCTCCATCATGGAATAAATCCAGAGACATTGATCAAAGCAAATCAATTTTAAGGAAGCAGACGAACCAGAAGAGGATTCATGTATGCATTTATGATCATCAATGTCTCTAAGCTCCTGTTTCTGCATCTTTCGTCGCCTTTTTCTCGACCCAAAACACGAGCAACACCCCATATTTCCTAAAAAAAAAGAGTCTTATATTTCCTCAAGAAACAAGAAAGAGAATGGAATAATCTCAGTTTAGTGTCACTCGGAAACAACGCTAAATACAATCATCAGTCTTGTATTTTGATGGACATAGTACAAAAGATCCAACACCAGACTCAGAATTCTGGGTGCATTTGGATGGAAAGAATGTCAGTGGTTTTGATTGAGTTTGACGAGAAGCAACGAAGAAATGGATAAATTCTGTGGGTACAAGTCTAACACAGTGGGTTATTAGAAGAACCAGGGACAAGACAAACACGATCACAAGATTCGAAATTTGGGTACATTCCGATCAAAACAACACCATGGAAAACACGGGTCTTTGCATTCGAAGAGACCCACGAAATCAAAAGCAGATTTGGTAGGTGGAATCACTTGGAGGAAAAGAACCTAAGAGATTAGAGATTTAGCAGAGTTTTGATCGAATCAATGAAAGAGAAAAGAAAAAGGGTTTTGAGAAGAAAGGATCGTACGCGTGAAGGGTCTCTTAGAGAAGACACGTAATCCGCAGGAAACCATGGAAGAGAACACGGAGACGATACGTTACATGTATTTGATCTTTTTTTTCGTCCCCTTTGCCTATCTCTCTCTCTCTCTCTCGCAACAATTACTTCCTTCGTAAGAAAAAAACATATATATATTTTTCTAATTAATTATCTTCCTTCTTTGAAATATTCTCTTCACAAAACATTGGTTTTTTTTCAACTGTTTAATTTATTTATTTTTTAAATTGTGAAAATCTCTAAAACCAATTAAAATTTTGTTTTTAATTTATAAGTTGAACATTATTACATTAATATATATTTAAATGATTAATTTTTTTTGTCTTCGTGACGTAAAAATATAATTAGAATATTAAAAGTAATTTTTTTATTAATATAACAATATTATATTTATAAATGAATAATAACACGAATGTTAAAAAATTATGATGGATTTTCTATTAATTTTCCAAGGTCTTTTCTTTACTTGTAATGAATTTATATAATATTTGGCATGCAAATTTATTTATTTATTTTTAGCAAAATGATGGTGGGCGTTTTAGTTGATACGGCGTTTGCTTCTAGAGTTAAGTGACTACGTTTTGGATATGACATGGGCCTAAATAAAAAGGCCCAATTTATAGAGAGAAGAAGAAACGACCTCGATCTCCGACTGCTGGTTCACCTCCACGACGGGGACTGTTTCACTGCTCACTCCCCGAATAACTTCTCCCACGGTTTTGAAGGTAATATCGGCGAACGAAGCCATTTTATTGTTCACCTTTTTCAGCATGAATGCCCGCAGAAGATTTACAATGAAGTTCAAGAGGAATCTGTTGAATTGGAATTATATTTAGTGTCCGGAGCCATACCCGGAGAGCAACATGGAGTTGCTCAAATCCAATGAAATTAGGGTTTTCTAGTTTGGCATGTGAATTTGTGAGAATTATAAAAGAATTTGAAAAAATTTAAACGAAGAAGAAGAAGTAGTGTTTCTGAGAATTTCATTTTCAAATCATTTTTCTTTGAATTCTTAATACAATGTTTAGGGTAGATATATATAGTGTTTATACTGAAAAACAAACCCTCACTCACTCAACAATTCAGAACGGTAAATCTGTTATAGGGAGAGGGGGGAGAGGGACCATTCTGGCATAGTAGGAGAGAGAGAGGCTTCTTCAGAACTCCCGTGCCATTGCTAAACTTGAAACCCTCTGTTTGTTGCCACTGCTTTGCCTCCTTGAAACCCTCTCTTTGTAGCCAAGCTTCTGCTCTATTTAAACTTTCTTCTTGAGAACCAGCCTTTGTCTGATTATGCTTTGGTTCATCAGCTCGAGGTGCTCTAATACTCGCCTTCAAACTGATGTCGAGAGGAAGATCGACACTCAGTTTGCTTCGGAGTTGAACAAAGTGCTCTCTTGGTAAGGATTTGGTAAAGATATAAGCAATTTGCAACGTATTCGAAATATGTTTCACAACCACCAAACCCAAAGCAACCTTCTCCCTCACAAAGTGATAATCAAGCTCAATATGTTTTGAACGACCATGAAACTTGGGATTTGCAGTAAGATAAGTCGCAGACAAATTGTCACAATGCAGAATTGATGGAGAATATTGAGAAATACCAAGATCCCGCAATATAAAATTCAACCAAATGAGTTCTGTTGTTGTAGAAGCTAAGGCGCGGTATTCAGCCTCAGCCAAATCAAAGTTGTTGTAAACATGAATATGAAGACCAAGAGAAATAGTGCCTTTAACATATCTCAAGATACGCTTTAATAATGCAAAATCTGAGACAGTTGGATCATGCATCCTTTGACAAACAAAGTTCACAGCAAAGTTTATATTAGGGCGTGTAATCGTAAGGTATTGCAGTCCACCAGTCAAGCTACAAAAGTATGTAGCATCAGAAAACTTATCTGATTTCTCAAGGGTGCCATCCAATTTGGTGGTAGAGGTGTTGCCACTGGTTTGCATTCCAGCATACTAGCTTTAAAAAGAAGATCTGTGGCATATTTTTGCTGATGCAAGAACAATCCTTGTGCATAAAACTGACATTGTACATCGAGAAAATAATGAAGATCACCAAGATCCTTCATGGCAAATCTGGTTTGAAGAGCTGTAAAAAGCTGATGTAACAAGATTGTTGAGTTCCCTGTCAAAATCATATCATCTACATATAAAAGTAGATATAAGATTTCAGAACCTTGATGATAGATAAATAATGAAGGATCAACTTTACTGCAAGTGAAACCAAATTCAAGCAAAAAAGTAATGAATTTATCAAACCAAACTCTTGGAGCTTGTTTCAAGCCATAAAGAGACTTGTGTAATCTGCACACATAATGAGGATGATCAACATTTTCAAACCCTGGTGGCTGTTTCATATACACAATTTCAGACAACTCACCATGAAGAATGCATTCTTAACATCCAGCTGAGTAATTTTCCATTTGTTGACAGTAGCTACTGACAAAACAGTGTGAATTGTTGCAGTTTTAATAACAAGGCTAAAGGTTTCCACATAATCCACTCCTTCCTCTTGATCAAACCCTTTTGCCACAAGTCTTGCTTTTAATGCATTCAAAGTTCCATCAGAGTTCAGCTTAGTTCTAAACACCCATTTATAGCCAAGAATATTCATCTCTTGTGTTGAAGGTACCAATGACCATGTATCATTAAGTTGAAGAGCTTCAATTTCAGATACCATAGCTTTATACCATCCTTCATGTTTCAAGGCTGTTTTAACGGTTTTTGGTTCTTGAGGTATATCAATGGTTGTAAGGAGAATATACTTAAGATTTGGTTTTACAATACCAGATTTTTGACGAGTAATCATGGGGTGATTATTTGTGGGATGAGTTTGTGGAATGGCTGTTTGTGGTGTTAACAGGTTCTAATGATGATGATGGTAAAGAATTTACAGAAATGTCTAGTAAAGAAGAAATAGGGGTATTTGGTGAATTAAAAAAAGGTATTGGTAGATGTTGTTATAGGTAAGACATCTGGGGTTTGAATGAAGGAAGAGTCCCCTGAATCAACAGTATTAGAGAGAATACTATCCAGTACGGAAGAGGAGTTCCATACCTTGAAACATGAGGATTGATAACAACTTGGTCTGATCTGAAGCCTGATTCCAATGCTCTTGATAATGGAGTTCCAGCTTCAGGAATCAAGTAAGAGTAGCATTCCTGAAATGGGAATGCTTGCTTCCTCTGATTAGAACTTTAGAACTTTCGATGCTACAACACATAAATTCCCTCATGCTTGCTTCCTCTGATTAGAACTTTCTCTGTGATAGAGTCCTTCACATAAACCCCATTAGCATAAAAAACAAACTCACAGGGATAATCTTGAGTGAGTTTTGATACTGATAACAAGGATTTAGCAGTCAAAGGCACAACTAAGACATCGGAATTTGAAGCATAGCTTCTTGAGTTGGAAATGTTATAGAACCAACATGTGAAATAGGAAGGAAGGATCCATCACCAACCATTACACCTTCTGAACCAGTATAAGGAGTTGCTGTTTGCAGACTTTGAGTTGTGTTTGTGATATGAACAGGTGCTCCGGAATCTGGAAACCAATCTGTGTGGGAGTTTTGATGAAAAACAGCAAGAGCCTGTGGAACTTCAGTGCTTTGAAAGGCATTATCAAACCGATGCCAACAGCGTAGGGCATCATGACCTGTCTTTCCACAAATTTGAATAACCTGCTGAGAAAAATCTCTTTCTCTGGTTGAATAACCTTTGTTACCTTTATAATTTGATCTACTTCCTCTTTATCCAAAGCCTCCCTTCCATAAGCAGAATTCTGAGTGTTATAGGTGTTGTAAGATCGTTGAGCAGGGAAGGCTACATGATGTGAAATATCAGTAAATTTGGCAGAAGAATTGCTCAAAATAAGACTGTTCAATTGAGACACAACATCTTCATATGTTGGAAATGGAGGTTTGTGCATTGAAGTTTGAATCACAGTAGTAAAAGCTTCATATTCTTTTCCCAATCCATGTAGCAATCGGAATATCTTCATTGGTTCTTGAATAAGTTTTCCAATAGATTATAACTTGACAGAAATGGCTTTAAACTGACTTAAGTATTCAGCTAATGATCTGCCTTCTTTGGTTACAAGTTGCAGAGATGCCAATAAATCAAATTCTCTAGCCACAGATCTTTGATTATAGTGATTGATGAGAGAATTCCATACCTCCATGGTTGAATCCATACCAACAACATGGCTAAATACCTCCTCTGTCAGTGTTCCGATTATCCACGATTTGATAAGCTGGTCCGTATGCAACCAGGCATCGTATACTGCAGTTGAGCTTTCTACCGTAACACCATCTTTCAGCTCATGAATAACTTGAGGAGGCTCTTGAATCGAACCATCAATAAAACCAAGTAGCTTTTGGCTTCGAAGCAGAGATTCTATTTGAGTTTTCCAGAATAAGAAATTCGATTCAGACAATTTGATAGTAACAAAATTCGAGATGTTCACATGAATTGGAAATGAAAACATATTCGCAGCTATAGCTATGATCAGAAGTATCTTTTACTAAGGATCAAAGCTCTGATACCATGTGAATTTGTGAGAATTGTAAAAGAATTTTGAAAAAAACTTAAACGAAGAAGAAGAAGTGTTTCTGAGAATTTAATTTTCAAATCATTTTTCCTTGAATTCTTAATACAATGCTTAGGGTAGATATATAGTGTTTATACTGAAAAACAAACCCTCACTCACTCAACAATTCAAAAAGGTAAATCTGTTATAGAGAGAGGAGAGAGAGGGACCATTCTGGCAGAGGAGAGAGAGAGGCTTCTTCAGAATTCCCATGCCATTGCTGAACTTGAAACCCTCTGTTTGTTGCCGCTGCTTTGCCTCCTTGAAACCCTCTGTTTGTAGCCGAGCTTCTGCTCTATTTAAACTAGGGGTGGGCGTTTCGGGTTACCCGGACCGACCCGGACGGACCCAACCTGAAAAAACCCAACCCGTAAGATAATGGGTTTTGCCTAAAACCCATATGGGTTCTGAATCTGGAACCCGAACGGGTTCGGGTCGGTCCGGGTTGGGTTCGGGAGAACCCGAGGAACCCGAGGAACCCGAAACAAAAAACCCTAATTTACGTTTTACACCTCTCTCTCTCTCGTTCACTCTGTGACTCTGCCGCACGCCCTTTTCTCTCTCGCTCTCTCAAACGCTCGGCTCGGCTCCCCCATATTTTCCGTCCGCCGTCACCCATATTCTCCGTCGTCCGCCGGTCGCCGTCGCCCCTAGTCTCCGTCCGCCGTTCGCAGTCGCCCGAGTAACCCGTCGTTTCGCGCCCATTCGTCTTTCGCTTCGCTCGCCGTCGCTTCGCTCGCCCTCATCCGCCATCCGTCGCTCGCCCATCCTTTGCATCGGTGAGAGGTAAAAATTTTGTAATGCTTGTAATACCCTATATTGCTTGAGATTTTTCATCTCCTCAGCACCATGTTGTTGTTCGATTCGTGTTTGTAGCACCATGTGTTCGATTCGTGTTT
>CM071865.1:22995147-23016120 GCA_036759665.1 Gynandropsis gynandra
GAATACTTTACCGGTTGAGTTGTTCGATATGACAAGTTCGGGTGATTCCTCCAATTCGGGTTGAAGGTGTTCCCGAATTGAGTGTTACCTTGCTGCTGGGCGTATTTCATCTGTTCGTAATCCTCATGTACCGTGCATTGATACGCTACATGCTCCGTATCTCCTGATACATCAATTGGAGCATAGAAAGAATTTCGGAGTCACCTGAAGGTTGTGCGCGAGGCTGATAGCCGTAGTCTTGGCCGCTCCCTCTCGGCTAGAAACCTTGGTTTTGGTTTCTTGCCATCATCTGCGGTTGGAAATGCTACGGGTTTGCTACATTGCTCGTGTTGCCATAAGAGAGGTTGGGATGGCTCTTGATGTAATTTTGTTGGTAGTCCCGATTGCTGACGTAGTTCACTTCCTTGATCCCTTGGCCTACGGATGCATCATGTCGGTCCACATGGAGTCCAACTATCATCCTGTATATTTCACCAACTTGCTGCTTCAAATCCGTTAATTCCGTGTTGGCGATGCCTAGCTTATTTACTGCCGCTTTGGATAGGTAATCACGGTTGTAGTCCCCGACCTTCTTGCCTCCTTCCCTCGCCATGCTCTTGATCAAGTTCTCGAGTTGATTGAATGTGAGGTTGCTGAGGAAACCACCACCCGCTGCCACGATCATGAACTGGGTGGTTTCTTGGAGACCTTAAATAAAGCTCGTGATAAGATACTTCTTATCTATTCCGTGATGTGGGCATATCCGCTGATAGTTCTTAAATTGCTCCCATGCATCGTGTAAAGTCTCGCCTCTTTCTTGTAGAAAAGAATTTATGCGATTCTTGGCGAGAAGCGTTGATGCGTTATCAGAGTTAAATAAAATCACCTAAACTACCCGCAAGTGCCCGGCACGTGTGTAGTATTTTAGGTGTCGATCCCACAGAGACTACGCAACACTATCTAAACTCGAACTAGGAATCAAACTAATTGCATCTGTCCATTGCCGTTCTGATTATCCATCTCTTGTTGATCTGAAGGCTCTGCAAAAGACAAACAAAGAACAATTTACGTAGAAGGAACGAAAGAAAACAAAAACAAAAAACAAAAACAAAAACAAAGCAAGAAAGACTCTAGGTTCGCCGATCCTAACATGATATCTACCCTCTCTCAAGGCATAGACACGTGATCTAGACAAGTTGCCCCCTACTTTCGTGGCTAACACCCTGAACTAAACCCATAAGCTCTATGATTGCCCGTTTCACCCTCAACCGTTGCTACCCTACTTTCGCAGCCTAACCTCGGTTGTTCTAAACCTGATTTTCTAGGACTAGAATTCTTCTTTCGGTCCTTCTCCTAATCCCTAACACATGCATCTACGTGGGCATCGCAAACACAAGTAAATTCAAGCACTCGGATAGAGAATAGATAAACTAAAACGGGAAGATGCATTCAAAATAGATAGAAAGTGGTTCCGGGATATCCAAGGGCTAATCCCTTCTCCTAGAACAAACAAACTACTCGCACATGCGTCTGTAACCAAACATAAACAAAGTAGAAAGTCTAAGGAACATGAAAACCAAACAAAACCGAAGTGTTGGTGCTTGATCTCCAATGCTCCTCGCTTGTCTCCTCGCTAGAACTGAATCAATCTCCAATGTAAGCTTGCTCTCTTGACGTCTTCTGCCTCCTTTTAAGCCTCCTAAGTCGGTCCAATTGTTGCCTTAATTGCCCCCACGAGTTCCCTTATGTTTTAAGTTAATTTAACTTAAGTTTCCTGTTTTCTCGGGTCGCGACCCGCTCGGGCATTGAGTGTGCCCGCTTGGGTGTGGCTAGGGCAGAACGTGCAGGTTCGTGGGCTGTGTGGAGTGCCCGCTCGGGTGCGGCTAGGGCAGAACGTGCAGGTTCATGGGCTGTGTGGAGTGCCCGAACGGGCATGATGAGTGCCCGCTCGGGTATGAGGCTGCTGGTCGGGCATTTTCTTGCCCGAGTCGTGCAGGAAATGCACACAAAGTTGGCCGTAGGTTTTGCCCGATCGTGCAAGAGTTGTGCCCGACCGGGTGGAGGCTTTCCATGCTCAATCTCGTCCCGTTTGTCCCGTGATGATCCCCGAAGTTGCTCCTCAGCTCTGTGCATGTTCCTTTAGCTCCAAAATGATCCAAATACGTGTAAAAACCTGTAAGAACATGAAAAGCACGAAAACAAATAAAACGGATACGGAATCATACGTAAAGCAACATATATATATCGAAAACGTCTCTTAAATCATGCAAGAAATACGTATGAAAACGAGATGATCATGCATCAACCTTGATAGTGTTTCAATGGTTTGGGTCTAAGTGGTTGGTTGACGATCATCTTTCTACATCCTAAGGGCAAGGCACGATAAAAACGCCATATGAAGAAGAAGAAGAAGAAGAAGAAGAAGAAGAAGAAGAAGAAGAAGAAGAAGAAGAAGAAGAAGAAGAAGAAGAAGAAGAAGAAGAAGAAGAAGAAGAAGAAGAAGAAGAAGAAGAAGAAGAAGAAGAAGAAGAAGAAGAAGAAGAAGAAGAAGAAGAAGAAGAAGAAGAAGAAGAAGAAGAAGAAGAAGAAGAAGAAGAAGAAGAAGAAGAAGAAGAAGAAGAAGAAGAAGAAGAAGAAGAAGAAGAAGAAGAAGAAGAAGAAGAAGAAGAAGAAGAAGAAGAAGAAGAAGAAGAAGAAGAAGAAGAAGAAGAAGAAGAAGAAGAAGAAGAAGAAGAAGAAGAAGAAGAAGAAGAAGAAGAAGAAGAAGAAGAAGAAGAAGAAGAAGAAGAAGAAGAAGAAGAAGAAGAAGAAGAAGAAGAAGAAGAAGAAGAAGAAGAAGAAGCAAAGAAACTCGTAAATGATACAAGTAGCCTCTTTTGTTCTATGTTTAGCATTTGTTTGAAATCTTGTTTGGTGGAGAGTTTTACGATTTCTTGCTTATTTTATCTTTGATTTGCTTTCCCATAGGTATCCATGGTGAACCTAGGATGAAGACTGAAAAGTTACTAGGCTTAATTTTTTCTAAACTTGCTAATTGATCGATTAGGTACGCTTTAGCGGTCTTTATAGGAGAAAGGGAAATTCTCGATTTTGTATCTCCCACGTGTTCCACGTTTACATTTGCTTAGGGAAAAGAAAACATTCAATTCTGGGGGATTTTGATCATCTCGTTTTTGTACACGTTTCTCGCATGATTTTAGAGATGTTTATGATGATAGTTGCGATGTTTACGTGTGAATTTGTATCCATTTTACTTGTTTTCGTGTGTACATGTTCTTACAGGTTTTAATGTGTATTTGGTTTGTTTCGGAGCTAAAGAACATATACGGTACAAAGTAAGAGCATCGAGGATCACAATGGAGCAAATGGGACAAATGAACAGAAAAGAAATGGGCAAGATGTGAACTTGGTCGGACATAGGCATGCCCGGCTGGGCATGATGAACCACACGACTAGGTGGTAATTGGATGGATTTGCCTCGAGAGGAATGCATAACCCAGGCATTTGCAATGCACGGTCAGGGACTCCAAATGGAACCATACATGGTCGGGCTCCACTTTACGCACGGTCAGACTACAATTCACCAAACACCCCAGAGAGTTTCACACGGCTCGGGCGCTCACAATGCACGATCGGGTTGAAGAGATGCACGACGGGGCTGCAAACCAAGCACGGTCTGGCACCTAACCCTAGAAAGCAAAAATAACACACGGAACACCGCTTGAAGGAAAAGGAAACCGTTCTTAAAAAATGGAAAAAGATGCATGCCCGACCAGGCTGCATACCATGCACGGTTGGGCATGACTTAGGAAACATTCCTCTTCCATTTTGAGTGGAATTTTGTACGTGATTTAATTCCAATTTTGAGTTACAAACGTGGAGGGAAGAAGAGAGGAGATTATTCATCATTCTACATAGCACTCTTGACAGGAGTCACACAAGGAGTTAGAAAATCGAATCGGGATACGTTTCGTTGGATTTCATGCTCCTTATACTATCTATTTAATTTGTGTTGTTTGTTTTCAAACTCATGACTGAGTAGTTGTTATGTTCTAGGAGAAGGGATTAGCCCATAGCTATCTCGAAACCTCTTTTTATTTATCTATGAATGCAATTTCCTATTTTGTTTATCTATTCTTTATCTGAGTGTTTGAACGTCTTGTGTTTACGAAGGCTAAGTAGATGCATGTGTTAGGGACTTAAGAGAAGGACTGAAAGGAGAATTTTAATCCCAGATAATCAGGCTTAGAACAACCGAGAATAGATCACGAAAGTAGAGTAGTAACGGTTGAGGGTTAATCGGATGAAACATAGAACTTTATGGGTTTAGTTTAAGGTATCAGCCATTAAAATAGGGGATAACTTGATTAGATCACGTTTCTATGCCTCGAGAGAGGGTATGAATCACATTAGGATCATCTGCCTTAGATAACTTGATTGGGAATGCATGATTAGATAGATTAATTGTTGGTTTCAGAAGCCTTGTGGTGAAACTATATCCTAGAACGTTTGTCTCATTGTTAAAAAATCGTTAGTTAATTTGCTTTTAATAATTTCATTTTAAATCCATATTTGTTCGTAGTAAGTTTGATTTTTAGTTTGTGTTGCTTAGTCCCTGTGGTATTGAAACCTAGAGTACTACACATATGTCGTGTACTTGTGGGTAGTTTGGATTAATATTGTTTAACTTGAATAGCATCACACAACAATATACAAAGGCAAGTAAAAGGTTTCACTGCAAGATAATCAGAAATTTCAGCTTCTGAGATAACTACAAGAAGGGAAAAAAGTTTGTGTTTCAAGTGTGTAGAGAAATGGCATCCATGACACAAATGCAAGTAAAAAGAACTCACGTTTTTTGTCGTGGAAGATGAAGAAGAAATGGAAAGTTTAGAGAGGAAAACACAAAAATGGAAGATGAGGAGATGGATGGAAAGGAAGGAAAAGAACTTATTGAACTTTCTCTAAATTGAATGGTGGGATAATTGCCTTAAGAACATTGAGGATAGAAGAATTTATTGGAGCCCAATAAGTCGTTGTTTTGATAGCTTCGGGGGCTAATAATAACTACATTGTAGAAATGAGTTATGAAGAATCTGTAATTACGTTTAGTGGAAACTAGAGGATTTAGAATGTCCATAAGAGATTGAACAATTATATCTGGTTCTAAAAAATGTCGAAACTTAGGATTCACCATTCAAGATTACAAGATTAAAGACGATTTTTATTGTGTGATTTGGGAACTAGTGATGTAGTCTTAGGTTATAAATGGCTTTCTTCTTTAGTAGAAATGTGCATAAATTAGAGATTTTATAGAGTAAATTTCAAGAAGGGAAATCAGAAGATGGATTTGAGAGAAGATCCTAGTCTTCTAAAAAGAGAGGTATCTCTAAATGCCCTAATTAAAACCATTCATGAAAAACCAATAGTCTATCTTTTAGATCTCACTACCGTATTTGAAGGACCAAAGAATACAACAACATTAGTGTTGGAACCAAGAATAGAGTTGGTTCTCAAGAAGTTCCAAGACATTTTTAAAGAAAGAACTGGTCTGCATCCAAAGAGAACAAGGGAACATGCAATCACCCTAAGTAATGGATCTTCTCTTGTGAATTTTAGGCAATATAGACATTCTTTTTTCTTAAAAGAATGTAATGGAAAAGTTAGTAAAAGAAATGCTCACATCTAGAATCGTAAGACTAAGTATCAGTCCATACTCCATCCATGTTCTCTTAGTACAAAATAAAGATGGAGGCTGGCATTTCTACATTGACTATAAGCTTTTGAACAAGCTCATTATCTCTTATAGGTACCCTATTCCTGTGATTGATGAACTCTTGACGAATTTCATGGTTCGACAATATTTTTCAAATTGGATTTAAGAGCAGGATATCATCAGATAAGGGTAACGGAAGTGGACATTGCTTTCAAAACCCATGATAGATATTATGAATATTTGGTAATGCCTTTTGGATTAACCTATGCTCCAGCTACCTTTCAGTCCATTATGAATGATATTTTCAGAGAATACTTGAGGAAATTCGTCTTAGTCTTCTTTGATTACACACTAATATACAACAAAGTATTGGCTCACCATGTAGAATATCTGCACTTGGTTTTACAAACTCTCAGAAATCACAATTTCTATGTAAAATAGAAGAAATGTTCTTTTGGATAGTCATAGGTAGCATACCTTGGACACATGATTTCAGTTGCAGGTGTCTCAACATCCATTACAGCACTCCTGTTATTCTTAGGCCTCACTAGTTACTACAAAAAATTATAAGAACCTATGGAAAGATTGCTAAGCCACTAATAGAATTATTGAAGAAGGTTTTTAACAGGGTGTGAATGTAGCTAGAATTTCTGGATATGAAAACCTTGAAAAGACTGTCAACCGAAATGGGAAGGAATGCTAGGCAAATGAAAACCTTGAAAAGACTGTCATCTGAAGTCTATTGAAAGGAGATGAAGAAGGATGTGAATAACCACATAAAAAGATGTGAGGTATGACAGTAAAACAAAGGTTTTACTCTTACACTAGTAGGGGTTTTACAACAATTACCTTTTCCACAACAAGTTTGGTTAGTGATTAGTATAGCCTTCATGGAAGGACTATCTAAGTATAAAGGGTTCGATAGCATTTTTGTGGTGGTTGATGTGGTTAATCTCAAATAATAAATACCTAGACTAACGTTTCTGCAAGAATACGGATCGCGTAGTACAAGGATCGAACACTAGGAAATCGATGCAATTATAAAACTAGTAAACTAATGAATAGAATGGTTAACAAATTAATGATTGAATTCGAAGCAAAGACTAACTCATCTAAACGGTTGTAGATTCAATAAACTAAACACTATAGATTTCGAGAGATGCACGATAATGCACTGAAGTGCTAACAAAGATCATGGTTGTAGATATCATAACGTATTCGAAAAATTCAAGCTCTTTTCTAGGGAATGACTCTTCCCATGCCTAATCCCACTATCTAGCATTGGTACTACCAATTTTCCAATTGCGTAATCTCACACACTAAATGCATTAAGACTGCTATCCTAATTTTTGAGTTTATTCGACCGACTGGTCAAGGTTCTAAATCGATTAAGACCCCAAATCATGGCTATGTTCCAAAATCTAATTCATCTTCCAATGCAATCAGACTTTTATAATCATTCATTTAATCGGCCAACAACAACAAAAGCATTAAGAATATGCAATCAATCCATACGTGATCAAATATCATAACCAAGCATCAAGCATATGACTTCATTACATATCGGAAAAACTGTAACTCATAGCTACTAAACTATTCAGACATGAGTTCTGACAACAAAACATGAAATAAAAATATTGTAGACATAGATAAAGAATGAGATTCCTGCCTATCCTAATATCATTGTCTTCAACAGCTCTTCCGCATTCTGAGTTCTTCCCTCCATCTCCAGCCTTTCGCATATTGTTCTCTCTTGCTCTCTCTGTGTGTGTTGTGTTGTTTGTTCTGTCCGAAATTGATCTGATTCCTTTTGCCCCCTTCGTCCTCTTTCCTCTTCTCTTCTTTTCTTTTTCTCCTTCTTTCCTCTTTGGCTGTGCACTTCAATCCTTGTCCAGCGGTTGTAGTTTACATTTTCCTATGTAGGCGACTGGATTTCCTTTTTGTTACAACAGCTGGATTTCATTTTTGTTGCAGCGGTTGGATTTCCTTTTTGCTTGGTGCGGCTGGATTTCCTTTTTGTTGCAGTGGCTGGATTTCCTTTTTGCTTGCTGCGGATGTTCTTGCTCACCGTGCTTCCTTTTCTGCTCCAGCATGTTTCCATTTCAGGTGAGCCATGTCCTTCTAAGCATTGCTCCAGCCTAAAGTTTCTTTTTTACTCTAGCAGCCAGCAAGTTTCCTTTTACTCGAGACTTGTGTCCATGTGTATTTCAGCCGGCTAGCTTCCATTTCTCTTCATCGGTTTATGATTCTTTGATACTGACCGTGCATAACGTAGTGAATAATGGTTTTGCTCAATTTTATAGCATTTGCTCGTGTTAGTGTTTGATATCTTCATTTCCTGCAAATACACGAGAAAACGCTAGAAGAGGACTAAATTATACTTAATACTCGGTAAAGTTTAAATAAGTGATAAAACTAACTATAATAATGGACGAAAATACTATAACAAAATAGACGTTATCAAACTCCCCTAGACATGAACCTTTGATCGTCCTCGAGCAAAACTAAAGATAAGCGCATTGAGAGTTAGACAACAACCAGATACCATAACAAAATAGACGTTATCAAACTCTCCTACAATTGAACCTTTGCTCGTCCTCGAGCAAAACTAAAGTTAAATGCATTGAGAGTTAGAAAATAATCGGATACTAGCACAAGCAATTTGAAAAATCAGTCATCATGCATAACAACGCGTCACACAAACATATACCTAGGCATGCCGAGTTCGAACCTCTATCCACCGAAAGCCACTAGGCTTGCAATCCTACACATATCCTAAGTTCATTTCACTAACCCCTAGAAGACATCCAAGCGATCTCCATACATATTCTCTTATACTCACGTCAGATACCATTCCTAAGACAATTTTATTTTTCTCGTTTCTCTTTTTCTTCTTTTTCGGTTTCTACACATTTTTTCTCTTTGAAAATTCACACTCGGTTTCTTTGATAATTATGAGGATGATCAGGATTTTCTCATTTTCCTCCATGTCTAAGACGTCGAAATCAACCAGAATGAAGAACTTCTCCAATTATAATGGCACGTCTTCTAGAAAGCCCTCGTGGATTCTCACACTGCGATCAGCCATGGTAAGCGTAATTCATGTAGGTTGAAGACCCATCTTGCCCCTAAGATCCAATTTCTCGTATAACGATAATGGTAGCACGCTTATGCTTGCTCTGACATTGATTAGTGCATGGTTAATTTCATAATCACCTATTTTGCAAGGGATCATGAATATACCTAGATGGGGCATCTTCTTTGGTAGATTTGGTTACATCATTGAGTTTGTTATAATTATGGATTCTGTCTCCACATCTTGTTTGTTCAATGCGTATGAAGGAATCTTCTTCAATGCTTTGTAGAATGGAATGGTGATGTGCATCTTCTTTAACATCTCAACAAACCTAGCGAATTGAGCATCCTCGTTCTTTTTGCATGACGTTGGGAAAATGGCAAAGGATGCGGTCTTGGATCGGGTTTTACGTATTTTGGCTCATCCTCCTCCTCCTCGGCTTTCTTCTTGTGCTCTTCAACTTTGCTGCTCTTTTTCACTGTTGTACTAGACTTTTCACCCTTTTCAAATGTGTAAGGAGTGGGCTGATCTACCATTTTCTTGTGTTGAAGTTGTGGAAATGAAAAAGGAGGCGGTCTTGGGGCTGGTTTTACGTACTTTGGCTTCTCTTCCTCCTTGGTCTTCTCCTTAAGCTTCTTGACAACCTGTTCCGTTGGTGTGATAGATGCTTCACCCCTTTTAAACATTGAAGGAGTTGGCTGATCCACCATCTTACCACTCCTTAGATAAATGGAATTGATGTGCTCATGGGGATTCGCTTCGGGTCTCCTCAGTAAAACTCCTTGTGGATGTGTTGCCCCTTGTGCTAGTTGTGCAACTTGCGTCGGCAAGTGTCTAAGGTGAGTTTGGAAGCCCTCTATTTTCTTCTTGTTGCTCTCTTGTTTCGCTTTCACTTCTCTCAACAAATTATTCTAATTTTATTGTACTTTCATCAACAAGTTGCTTTGATTTTGTTGGACTTGGAGGAGACAGGCGAACATAGTGTTGATGTCCAGGGCTGCTTCAGATTGGGTTTGGTATGGCTGGGACACACGTGACTGATAAAATTCTGAGTTTGGGTTTGCGCCCTTAGCTGAAAGTTTTGATTTCTTTGGTGGCACCCGCGGTTGGAAATTCCCCGATTGTTATTGCGCATTAAACGCACCGTCAGAGTTCTTATATGAAAAGTTGGGGTGATTTCTCCATCTGAGATTATAAGTGTTTCCTACAGGCTGAGTGTTGCTCACGTAATTCAACTCCTCGTACCCTTGAATTCCTTGTTCTTCCAACTGTTTCCTAGTGTTGAGGAAAATGTGATTCAGATAACATATTGTAGATTCCCGCAACTTAATCTCTAACCTCATAAGCATATAAGGCATGCGCCTCATGCATATATGACACCTTTGCTGGAGTGTTGCGGCTGTATTCTCCAGCAGCGTTGCTTCCTCCATCGGCCATCCGATCAATCAAGTTCCCAATGCAATCAGACTTCTATAATCATTCATTCAAGCGACCAACAAGAACAAAAGCATTAAGAACAGTCAATCAATCCATAAATGATCAAATATCATAACCAATCATTAATCATAACACTTCATTACATATTGGCAAAACTGTAAATCGTAGCTACTAAACTATTCAGACATGAGTTCCGAAAACAAAACACGAGAGAAAAATATTGTAAACATAGATAAAGAATGAGATTTCTCCCTATCCAAATATTGTAAGACTTCATTACATATCGGTAAAAACTGTAAATCATAGCTACTAAACTATTTAGACATGAGTTCCGAAACAACACACGAAAAAACTATTGTAAACATAGATAAAGAATGAGATTTCTCCCTATCCTAATATCGATAGTCTTAAACAGCTCCTCCGCGTTCTGAGTTCTTCCCTCCATCTCCAGCCTTCCGCGTGTTGTTCTCTCTTGCTCTCTCTATGTGTTGCTGTCTGTGTTGTGTTCTATGTTCTGTCCGAAATTGATCTAATTAATTTTGCCCCCTTCATCATCTTTCCTCTTCTCTTATTTTCCTTTTCTCCTTATTTCCTCTTTCGCTGTGCACTTCCATCCTTGTCCAGCGGTTGTAGTTTACATTTTCTTGTGTAGGCGGCTGGATTTCCTTTTTGTTGCAGCAACTAGATTTCCTTTTTGCTTGTTGCGGCTTTGCTTGCTCACCGTGCTGCCTCTTTTGCTCCAGAAAGTTCCATTTTAGGTGAGTCGTGTCCTTCCAAGCATAGCTCCAGCCGAAAGTTTCCTTTTTCTCCAACAGCCAGCAAGTTTCCTTTTTCTCCAACAGCCAGCAAGTTTCCTTTTTACTCCAGCCGTGTGTCCATGTGTATTCCAGCCGGCTAGCTGATTGGATGATGGTTTTGCTTAGTTTTATAGCATTTTCTCATGTTAGTGTCTGATATCTTGATTTTCTGCAAATACACAAGAAAACGCTAGAATAGGACTATATAATGCTTAATGCTCGGTAACGTCTAAATAAGTGATGAAACTAACTATAAAAATGGATGAAAATACTATAACAAAATAGATGTTATCAAAATCCCATAGACTTGAACCATTGCTCGTCCTCGAGCAAAACTAAAGTTAAGCGCATTGAGAGTTAGACACAATGGGATACTTCCACAAGCAATTCGAAGAATCAGTCTTCATGCACAACAACGCGCCACACAAACATATACCTAAGCTTGTCTAGTTCAGACCTCTATCCACCGAAAGCCACTAGTCGTACAATCCTACACATATCCTAAGTTCATTTAACTAAGCCCTAGACGACATCCAAGCGATTTCCATACATATTCTCTTATACTCACGTGAGATACCATTCTTAAGACAATCATTTTTTTCTCATTCCTCTTTTTCTTCTTTTTCGGTTTCCACACATTTTTTTCTTTGAAATTCACGTTCGGTTTCTAGGACACCGTAGTTGAAGACGACAGCCTTCTATTTAGATTCAGGTTGTCAATTGGCACACTCATAACTTCTTGTAACCTTAGCGGAGTGAAGAGGTTGCGTCATTGACAATTTTTTTAGACCAAACTATTAAAATCACGCATCAACTCCAACCCTTAGGATGTAGAAAACGGCCTCATCCCACCATTTAGAACCAAACCAATGAGATCAACGCACTCATGTTAATTTAAGGTGGAAATAGCTAAAAACTTTATCCTATTGACAACGAGGTGTAAGCACGTGGTATCATAAAATAGAGAAGTAAATCAAGAAGGTATGCGACTTAGTAAAGAATCAACGGTATGTTTGGAGATATGGATGCTTAGGACTGAAATCTAAAGGGCGAAATGCAACTATGAGTCATATAATTCATGCACCACTACTAGACTAGTCAATATGTAAGAGTCTTTTTCAGCAAGCCTAGGCTTTTGTCCGATTCAACAAGGTTTCACAAACATGGCTAAAGTTCGAAGTAACATGCTAGATATTCATCCGTCTAATCCTAAAATAACTTAAATACCAAAACAAAATCAAGAACTCAATGTGTAATCCTAATCAAAATCATAACACTCAAAGAGTGCCCCCCAAACTTGAATGGAACACCGTCCCAGTGTTCGAAACCTATGAGAAGGTCTCGCATGCAAAAACTTGAGGGAAGATAAAGAGGGTAGGAATGTGTTCACCTGGTGTGTACTTGTTGTCCTGAATTGATACAGCTGGATATATGCGTCTCTCATTTGCTGTGGATGATGTTGAAGTGGAAAACCTGGTGGACTTGCGTTTTCAAATGCGTAAGATGGTTTTGATAGCCCTCCATCTGCTTCTTTGCATTGTCTTGCTCGAGTTTCACTCCCATCAAAAGGTTGCTTTGATTTTGATGCTCTTGGAGGAGGTGGGCGAAAATAGCTGCAATATCGAGGGCCGCTTTGGGATGGGTCGGAGGTGGTGCACATGGCTGATAACCTTGATTTTGAGGCTACGTTCTTGGCTGGAAGTTCTGATTTTGTTGCATCACCCGCGGCTAAAAATTTCTCGACAGATTTTGCGCATTCAACGCACTGTCGGAGTTCCATACGAGAAGTTTTGGTGATCTCTCCATCTGGGGTTGTATGTGTTCTCCAAAGGCTAATTGTTACTCACGTAATTCACTTCCTCATAACCTCGAATTCCTTGACCCATGATCGTTGCGAATGGTGTGAATCGGACAGCAAATGATGAATCCTCGCGACTTGGTCTTTTACTTCAGCTAGACCAGCGTGTAAGGAGTGCACCTAATTCGTATTGGCTACCGTTGCTGGAGTGTTGTGGTTGTATTCTGCAGCATCATTTCTTCCTTCGTCGGCCATCCAATCAATCAAATCCTTGATCTGTGGGAACGTGAGGTTACTCAAAGAACCTCCAGCAGCGGCTATGATCAATATCCCCGTGATTGATAACACGTAATCCGATGTAGTTTTTATATGATTCTTAGGTTTAGTTTTGAGTAGTTTACTTAGATTTCATTCATTTATCGAGTTTATTCAAGGATTTCATCTACATTTCGTGTTTTGCATAGGAAACGAAGACATGAGGAGAAACATGAGAGATGATGGCAATTTAACCCAAAAAACGTAGTTGAGTGACAAGGTTCAACTTGTGCAAGGCCATGGACTCAAGTGAACATTCAAACACCGAGCGAAAGGAGCGGAAACAACATCTTAGGACATGCACGCTCGGGCATTGGAAGTGTGCCCGCTCGGGTAATTGATGCCAAGACAACCCCGTAGCTTTGCACGACTCGGGTGCTCAAGGAACATGTTCGGGCATGTGTGCCCGCTCGGGTGGAATTGGAGTGCCCGCTCGGGTTAATTGTCACCAAACACCCCCGTAGGTTTACACGACTCGGGCTGAAAAGGAGCATACTCGGGCATAGGTGCCCGCTCGGGCTAAAATGGGTGTACACGGTCGGGCACAAGGCCTGCACGAGCGAGTAAAGGCTGTGCCTGATCGGGTCCTTGTTTATCTCAATTAACTCCTAAGATTTAGAACGGCCAAACTAAGAGAGATCTGATCTAAATAAAGGAGTTTTCGAACCAGAAGAAGGGGGACGACTCGGAGACGATTCAGAGACATAGAAGACATACTTGGAAGGATCCAGAAGGACGGAACGAGGGATCCGAAGCATGGAGGATCTATTGAAGACATCGGTTGATGAATAGGGATTATTCTTATTCTCTTTCTATGTTGAATATAGATTTCTTTTATGTTTCGTTTTTTGAGTTCATGTCCAAGTAGATCTATTGACATAAGAGTATTGCTATTGCCAACATGTAATGAAGTCTTGTGCTTAATGAATGGTGGATCTTAATGCTTTCATACTTGTACGCCACTCGATATGAATGAATTTGGTATTTGATCATGTTTTCAGATTGATTGGTTGATCTTAATGCTTCAATACTTGTACGCCACTTGATTGATGATGTTAGAAGTCTAATAAATCTACGCCAGGGCATTAGACTTTGGAACTTAGCCATGATTTAGGGTTTAATCGGTTTAGAATCTACGTCAGGTCAATCGATTGGATCTAGCGGTCGTAATGCGTCTATGTATGTAAGATGCGCAATAGATATATTGGTATATGCATGCTAGATAGTGGACAAGTCTACGCCAGTCAGTTCCTATAGGAGAGCTTGAATTCCCTGAACTCGTGATAGTATCTAAGACCAATGATCTTGTTAGAACTTCGTTACATCGTTGTGCAATTCTCGATACCTATGGTGGTCAGTCTTTGAGTCATTCCTATCATTAGTTTAGTTTAGAGTTGCATCAATTCCTTGTGTTCGACCTTGGTTGCTACACGATCCGTATTCTTGCGGAAGCGTTAGTCTAGGTAATTTATTATTTGAGTCTACGCACATCAGTGTTATTCATAAGTCCTTGTAGAAAAGTGTGTATGAGGTAGCTTTGATCCATGATGTGGTGTGGGCAAAGGCGTTGATAGTCTTTAAATCGTTTCAACGCTTCATATAAGCTCACAGTTGTCCCTTTCACGTATGTATTAATCTGACTTTTGGCGAGCAGAGCCTTACTCTGAGGGAAGAACCGTGTCATTATTTTCTCCACTAATTGTCCATGTGACCGTATAGAATTTGGCGGTCGAGAGCATTAAGAACAACCCGTCTAACCAATTAAGATAACAAATCCGACATCAATAAGATAAAGCATCACGGGTTTCGAGAAATGTTGGGACATGTAATTGACGTTTCTATAAATCATGAAATAATATTATCTCGATCAATAGGGAACTGAAAATCAATTCTCGGAAGGGACTCTATCGACACTTAAATCCACTACCTAGAAAATCAGCGTACTCATCTCCCAATGTAGCAAATCGAACATCTAGATGTATTAAGATAAGTGGGGAACTCAACCTTAATAGGGAATTCAACCTCAATTCCAACGGTTCCTAAAATAGATTAACCGACAGTCCAAGGTTCTCACTAATCTACTTCATTGTAGGGTTATTTCCAAGACTTAAATCTGAATTCCCAACCTAGACAAGCCTCTAAATTCATTCAAACAAGTGATCAACAAGGATGAAAGCATTAAGAACAACCCATCAAATCAATTGAGAGAACACATCCGACATCAAGCATTAAAATCCAAACAAATCCAATACAATGATGCAACGAAGTGCTATTGAAGATCATGGTTATAGATATATCACGAGTTTAGGGAATTCAAACTCTTTCCTAGGAAATGACTCTCCCAATGCCTAAGCCCTTTATCTAGCATGTGTATTGCCGATCTCCCAATTACATAATCTTACCTACTAGATGCATTAAGATCGCTATCCTAATTCCTACGTTCAATCGACCAATCGGCCAAGGTTATAAATCGATGAAGACCCCAAATCATGGCTAGGTTCCAAATTCTAATCCATCTCCCAATGCAATCAGATTTTTATGATCATTCATTCAAGTGGTGTGCAAGAACAAAAGCATTAAGGACAACCAATCAATTTGAAAATGATCAAATACTATAACCAAGTATTAAGCACACACCTTCATTACATAAATGCAAAACTCTAACCCATAGCTACCGAACTACTCGCTAAAAATAAAACAAAACGAAAACATATATTCCCTTCTCTTCTTCAGCTCCAAATCGTCCTTCTCCATCCTCTCTCCCTTTCCAATCTCCTCTTGGCTGAATCTAAGCTCTCCCCCTTTCCTTTTCAGGTTGATTTCCTGTTCTCTACTTGTTTCCTTTTTCTCGCTTTCCATTTTCATTGGTTTCCTTTCTTCTTGTGCAGCGGCTGTTTCCTTTCTTCTCTTCAGCTTTGCAGCCTTTGGTTTCCTTTTTCTTGCTCCAGCTGATTTCCATTTTGTTGCTCCAACCGATTTCCATTTTATTGCTCTAGGGGCTTGGTTTCCATTTTGTTTGCAGCGGTTGGCCATTTACATTTTGTATTCTACCGTCTTACTTCCCTTTTGTGTAAGCCATGTTCCTTTTTCATGTTACAACAATGCTCTTCCAATTGTTGTTTCAGCAACCGGAAATTTCCATTTTGTTCCAACCGTCTTTCCATTTATGTGCAGTCGTTGTTTCCATTTTTGTGAGCGACGACCCTTGTTTCCATTTTTGTGTGCCAATCGTGTGTTTCTATTTCTTGTGGCCAAAGGGGGATTGGGTGTTGAGTGTATATAGATGAGTTTGAAGTTGTTTTTCCAACATTTCCCGATATTTGCTCGTGTTTGTAACCTGATATCTCATTTCTTACGAAATACGAGAAAACTCTAGAAGAAGACTAAGTTGTACTTAATGCTCAGTAAAATTTAAATAATGATAAAAATAACTATGAAAATAGATGAAAATATTAGAACAATTTAGACGTTATCACTGGCCGACCCTGAAGACCGTTGGAGAAGTTCTGAGTTTTCATGGTCTTACATGTGTTTATAGGTGATTTGTGAAGGACTTTAGTACAATGGCTTCACCACATATTGAAATAATCAAGAAGAATGTTGGTTTTCAATGAGGAGAATCTCAAGAGGCTGCTTTTCAGATTCTAAAGGATAAGCTTACTAATGCATCACTTTTGTCCCTACCCGACTGTTCGGGAGCATTTGAAATTGAGTGTGACCCTTTTGGTGTAGGAATTGGCGCAGTTCTCAAGCAAGACTCAAAACCCATTGCCTACTTTAGTTATAAGCTCAATGGAGCTTAGCTTAACAATCCAACTTATGACAAGGAACTCTATGTCGTGGTCTGAGCACTTTATACATGGCAGCATTACCTATTGCCAAAAGAATTCATCATTTGAACCGATCATGAGGTATTGAAACACCTTAAGGGGTAAAAAAATTTCAACAAGAGACATTCAAAGTGGGTAAAATTTCTGGAAACATTTCCTTATGTCATTCGCTACAGACAAGGTAAGGAAAACATAATGGCCGATGCACTATCTAGATGTCATAATCTTATTGTTTCATTGGATTCTAAGTGGCTTGATTTCGAATACATTAAGGATTTGTATGCTTCTGACCTCGACTTTGAGATTGTCTTTAGAGCTTGTGAGCATGGTGTTCATGGTGATTACTATCATCATGAGGGATTCCTTTTCTAGAGGAACAAACTTTCTATTCCGAATTACTCTTTGCGAGATTTGCTGGCTAGAGAAGCTCATAGTTGCAGTTTGATGGGGCATTTTGGGGTGCCGAAAAATTTGACCATTTTACATGAACGTTTCTTCTGGCCTCATTTGCGAAGATATGTTGAACACATACGTGCTAGTTGTATTACATGAAAAAAGGCTAAGTCTCGATTACAACCTCATGGTTTGTATACGACATTGCCCCATTCCAAGTCATCCGTAGACTATTTGTCAATGGATTTCTTCCTTGACTTACCTAGGGCACGAAGCTGTAAGGATTTGATCTTTGTGATGGTAGATCATTTTTCGAAAATAGCTTATTTCATTCCTTGACATCGTACCAATGATGTGTCTCATATTGCGTCTTTGTTCTTTCAAAAGGTTATCTGATTGCATGGAATGCCTAGGACCATAGATTCAATTGAAATGTTAAATTTTTGAGCTATTTCTGGAAAACATTGTGGTCTAAACCAGGCACGAATTGTCATTCTCGATGACTTTTCATCCAATGACTGATGGACAAACCAAAGTTGTCAATCGGACCTTGTCGACATTGCTTCGTTCCTTGGTGAAGAAGAACTTGAGGACTTGGGAAGACGTCTTGCCTCACATCGAATTTGCTTATAACCACATAAAGCATTCAGCGACTAAGTTTTCCCCGTTTGAGATTGTCTATCTCTTTGACCCAATAACTCCTATGGATTTGATTCCTTTGCTTATGTACGAGCGTGCAAACCTGGATGGAAAAAGGAAAGCTGAATTCACGGAACAAATTGATGCTAAGGCTAGGCAAGATATTGAGGAATGAAAAAAGCAATACGAGCGACGAGCAAACAAGGGGTAAAAAAAATAATCTTTGAACCCGATGAAATGATTTGGGTTCACATGCGCAAGGAAAGATTTCCTAACGAGCGCAAGTCAAAATTGATGACCCGAGGGATCGATCCTTTCAATGTTCTGATGCATGTCAAGTTAGACAAGTTAACCTAAACTATCCGCAAGTGCACGACACGTGTGTAGTAATTAAGGTGTCGATCCATGAGGACTAATGTAACACGATCTAAGAATCAAAACTAGAATCAATGCTTGCTGCGAAGAAATAAGGGTGATAAGATGAAAGTATGATGATGATGCAGTGGACATATGAGTTCTAAACAAAGAGACACACGTCCTAAAATCGGGTTTCACCGCATAGCTTCCGAAACCTATCTCCGACCTATCTAATCGTGCATTCCCTATCAAGATATATAAGGCGGACGATCCTAATGTAGAACCTAACCTCTCTCAAGGCATAGGAGCATGGCTAGATTGAGTCATCCCCTACTTTCGTGGCTGACACCCTAACTAAACCCCATTACGATTCATGATTGGCCCGATTCAACCCTCAACCGTTACTATCCTACTTTCATGACCTAGTCTCGGTTGTTCTAAACCTAATCTTCTAGGACTAGAATTCACCTTTCTGTCCTTCTCCTAATCCGTAACACATGCATATACGTGGCCATTCGTAAACACAAGTCATTAAGCACTCACACAAATAATAGATAAACGAAACGGAGAAATGCATTCATAAACAAATCAAAGATGGTTCTGGGATAGCCATGGGCACATCCCTTCTCCTAGAACAAATGTACTACTCGCTCATGAGTCTAAATAATATAAACGAAACAGTAGAGTAAGGAGCATAGAGATATCAAAAGAGCGATGATCCCGAATCAATCTCCGACTCCTTGCGTGACTCGCATCAAGAGAGCTCTTGGAATGGATGTTGCTGTGAATGGTGTGTTCTGGATGATGGATGGATTGATTATCAATGCCTTCTGCCCTTGAGGATTTATAATTTGAATTGAAAGCTCTTGGCCGACTCCTTTCCACCAAATTTGTCGGTTGGCCGTTTTACAAAGTCATGCCCGACCGTGCTCCATGTCATGCCCGGTCGGGCTTGCTTAATCCCATGCGAATAGGTGAGTTGTTTTGCTCATTGCCCAACCGTGCTATCCTTGATGCCTGACGGTGCTGCCTTTAATGGTTGGATGCTTGACCATGCTCTTGGAATGCCCAACCCGTGAAAAAAACTACGGGGATAAAATTGCACCAAACGCCCGACCGTGCTGCTTCACCAAGAAGGATGCCCGACTATGCTTGCTACAAAGCCCGACCATGCTGCTTGGTGTGGTGTAAACACGAGTTATAAATATTCCTAGACCACTTCACCACAAGTATACGGATCGTGTAGTACCAGGGTCGATCTCTAGGGACTAAAGCGGCTAAATAAGAATAAAACTAAACTAAGATGGAAAAGAGATAGAAAGGATGTGATCCTAAATTTCTAAATAAACCTAAATGGTGACAACGAAACTAGGTTGGGGATAAAGTCAGATATGGTAAACACTACGGGTGTACGGGATACTGGAAGTTGCATAGATGAAACAACTAAGAATCATGGATCTATCAATATTCTTGACAACGGGAAATTCATGCCCTAAGGTGAGGAGTGATTCTTCCGAGCCTAAACCTCCTAACAATGGATACGTGCAACCCTACCTTCCAGCAGTGATTAACCCGTACCATGGCAACATTACGAACGCAATCATTATCCCTAAGATGACTAACCGACCGGTCAGATTCTCATTAGCCAATCTTAATCTACAACTTAACAGGTCCGGATTTATCCTTTAACCTTCCAGCAAAGTCTGAAATCCTATGTCGCTGAGCAGTCAGCACTAGCGTAGAAATGATAATGCTAAGCGTAGAACCAAAAATCAAGAATAAATCAATAGAACTAAGCTTTAACGCAAGTCATTGTTCATACAATACAAATCCGATATCCCTACCCACAGTAGGGACTCTACTCACTCATGGAGAAAATAAAAGACGAAGATAACACAACCCTATACATGATATACTCTAAGGAATTCGATGCCTCGACCTTCCCTATCGTGTTACCGGTGCAAGGATTGATGCTTCTCTTCTTCTCCGATGCCTCCCGAGCCTTCCCAGATGTTTTTCCAGCGTTTCCTTGCCCTGTCCGTCGCCCCCTTTTGACCTGATCTATTCTGTTCCTTAAATCCGCTCGTTTGAAAGTTAGATCTAGGTTGCTGCGAATTACACGGTCCGCTCGGGCACAGGTGTTACCCGGTCGTGCAGAGGCTCGCCCGGTCGTGTTGCTTCATAATGCCCGATCGGGTGGCCATCACCCGATCGCATGGTTGAGCGGCCCGAGTCGTGCAAACCCTCGGGGCAAATTGGATGGATTAATGCCCGAGCGGGTATACTTTGCGCCCGAGATCGGGTAAGGCTACCCGGGTCGTGTTGGGTGGGCGGATAAAACCCCGTAGGTTTTACCCGAGCGGGTGGATGAATAGTGCCCGACCGGGCACCCTTGTCTCCTTGAAATTTCTCTTTTCCGCTCGTTGCTCGGGTGTTCCTTTGGGTTCTGAAGCTCGATCTTGGCTCTGAGTAGATATGTCTTCAATTCATGTGGTTTTGATCAGGAATCCGTCATTGTAAGCTCATTTAGGCCTTGTCGCCTAAAAACCTGAAAACCAACAAAACAGGTGTGTGACCGGCATAAATGTATCGGATTTGTAAGACTCTATATAAGATTTATGCGAAAATGGTTCTAA
>CM071865.1:23036989-23054788 GCA_036759665.1 Gynandropsis gynandra
ATAAGTCGCATCAATTCCTTGTGTTCGACCCTAGTTACTACACGATCCGTATTCTTTAGTCTAGGTTTTATCACTTGATATAACGCACATCAGAACACTGAAGAAACGATCAAACTCAACCGGTTTAGTAAGAGATGCGGGAAAGGCACGAGTTCGGGAGGTACGGATCGAGGATTGCATCTGCGAAGTCCACCCAGTTTTGGACCCAAGCTCATCGATCATAGAGAAGACGGCAGAGGCATACCTCCTCTATCCGTGTCCAGCAGCGTATGAAGACGCCATGGTCGAGCTAAAGACCTTAAACAAGCGCTTCTCGGGAGGCAACCCGAGCATATCCTTTTATGTTTTTAATTTTCGGACTCAATTTTCCATTTTTTTATTTTATTTTACTTTATTTTATTTTGGACAATTTTTCTAGGAATTAGGAAGATAGAGATTATTGGTTATTGATGTGCGTTATATGAAGTTATAAAACCTAGACTAACGCTTCCGCAAGAATACGGATCGTGTAGTAACCAGGGGCGAACACGAGGAATTGATGCGACTTATAAGCTATTAAACTAATGGAATAGACGTGTAAGGTGACTAAGAATGGGGTTGTTATTGAGCTAGACTAGAGTAAATCGATGAGATCAAATTATAGCTAAGCACCATGGGTATCGACAGTTTGCATAATGAAGTAACGAAGTTCTAAAAGGATAATTGGTCTAAGGTACTATCATGAGTTCAGGGAATTCAAGCTCTCCTATAGGAACTGACTGGCGTAGACTTGTCCACTATCTAGCATGCATATACCAATGTATCCATTGCGCATCTTACATGCATAGACGCATTACGTCCGCTATCCTAATCCCTAGATTCAACCGATTGACCTAGCGTAGATTCTAAACCGATTAAACCCTAAATCATGCCCTGGCATAGATTTATTAGGCTTCTAACATCATCAATCAAGTGGCGTACAAGTATTGAAGCATTTAAATAACCCATGAAATCTGAAAACATGATAAAATACTAATTTCATTCATTCGAGTGGCGTACAAGTAATGAAAGCATTAAGTTCCACCATTCATTAAGCGTAAGACTTCGTTACAACATAGCAAATCTCTCTAACCCATGGCAAAGGATCTACTCAGACATGAATACAGAAAAGGAAACACAAGAGAAGTCTAAGTTCGACATAGATAGAGAAAGAGATGATCTCCCTATTCATAAACCGATGTCTTCGGTAGATTCTCCTTGCTCCCGATCCGTAGATCCGTCTTTTCTTCCTTCTTCCTCTTGCCCTAATGTCTCTGTATCTCCTCTGATCTGTTCTGGTTCGAAAACTCCCTTTTTCAGATCTGATTTTCCTTTAATTTGGCTGATCTAGATCTTAGGAAAGTTTGTTGAGAATCAAGGACCCGAGCGGGCATGTCCTCTACCCGCTCGTGCAGGCCACTTGCCCGACCGTGTGCTCTTCTTCCAGCCCGAGCGGGCACCATGCCCGATCGTGTGATTCTTGTGCCCGAGTCGTGCAAACCTACGGGGATTTCTTGGCATCAGCTGGCCCGAGCGGGCACTCCAATTTCACCCGAGCGGGCACTCCATCTTTGGTCGTGTACCTTGAGTGCCCGAGTCGTGTAAAGCTACAGGGGTAATTGACAGCAATTAGCTCGGTCGTGCACTCCAATTCCACCCGAGCGGGCACTCCATCTTGGTCGTGTACCTTGAGTGTCCGAGTCGTGCAAAGCTACGGGGGTAATTGGTAGCAAATAGCCCGATCGTGTACACTTCCAATGCCCGAGTGGGCATGTCTTGAAATGTTGTTTCGTTCCCTTCGCTCGGTGTTTGAGTGTTCACTTTCAGTGCATGGCCTTGCACAAGTCGAATCTTGTTACTCAACTTCGTTTTCGGGGTTAGATTGCCATATTCACTCGTGTTTCTCCTCATGTCTTCGTTTCCTATGCAAAACACGAAATGTAGATAAAGTCTTCGAATATACTCAATAAGTGAATGAAATATAAATAATCTACTCTAAACTAGACCTAAGAATGATATAAAAACTACAACGGATTACGTGTTATCAACTTGCACTTCCATTCCATGGTATGCTGACTTCGTGAATTACTTAGCTTGTCAAGTATTACCCGAAGGGCTGAATTACAATGCGAGAAAGAAGTTTCTCCATGACGTCAAGGCATACTATTGGGATGAGCCGTATCTTTTCAAAAGAGGCATAGACGGAATCTTTAGGCGCTGCATCCCCGAAGAAGAAGCTCCACACATACTGTCACGTTGCCATTCCTCAAGCTATGGAGGACACATTGCTGCAGCCAAGACAGCTGCAAAGGTGCTGCAAGCGGGCTTCTATTGGCCTACACTCTTCAAGGACGCCCACAACTATGTCACATCATGCGACAATTGCCAAAGGACGGGTAATATTTCTAGACGGCATGAAATGCCACAACAATATATTCTAGAGGTCGAGCCATTTGATGTATGGGGAATAGACTTCATGGGCCCCTTTCCATCCTCGTGCGGAAACCTCTATATACTAGTCACGGTGGACTACATAACGAAGTGGGTAGAAGCTTTGGCAAGTCCAACAAACGACTCCAAACCAGTAACCAAGATGTTCAAACGTGTCATATTCCCACATTTTGGAGTCCCGAGGGTTGTGATCAGTGATGGAGGTAAGCATTTTGTGAACCGCATCATAGAAGGGTTGTTGAAGAAGTACGGTGTTCGACATAGGATAGCAACTACATATCATCGTCAAACCAACCGCCAAGTTGAAGTTTCTATTCGAGAGATCAAGTCAATTTTGGAGAAGACGATCTCTAATTCTAGGAAGGATTGGGCACTAAAACTCGACGATGCATTATGGGCTTATCGTACAACATTCAAAACGCCAATAGGAATGACTCCGTTTCAGCTAGTGTACGGTAAGGCATGCCATCTACCGGTCGAGCTAGAATATCGAGCATATTGGGTGATCAAAGCACTTAATTATGATTACAAGTCAGCTGCTGAGAAACGGATGCTACACTCCATCATCCGGTCGAGCTAGAATATCGAGCATATTGGGCGATCAAAGCACTTAATTATGATTACAAGTCAGCTGCTGAGAAACGGATGCTACAGCTCCATCATCTAGAGGAGATGCGCCTCCATTCATACGAGAACGCAAATATCTGCAAGGAGCATACGAAGACGTGGCATGATAGACACATAGTCCAGCGGACATTCGAGGTAGGTGACAGAGTACTTGTTTTCAATTCACGTTTGAAACTTTTTCCAGGAAAACTCAAGTCACGCTGGTCTGGGCCGTTCACAATCAAAAGCGTCTCACCGCATGGCGCTATCTAGCTGATGGGAAACGACAGCACATTCAAAGTAAACGCCCAACGTTTGAATCTCTACAACGCGGACAAGATGGAAGGCAATCAAACTGTCTTCGCTCTTTCGGAGCCAACACATGAGTAGAGTGTTTTGGTCAGGCTCGCGACCTTAAACAAGCGCTTCTCGGGAGGCAACCCGACTTTTGCATTTTTCTTTTTATTTCATTTTCGGACCTATTCTTATTCTTTTCACATTGATGTACTCGGTGTGCTAGTATTCCTTCTTTTGGATTGTGTGATTCTTTTTCACATGTTTTTCAACGTCGATATCATCCTTGAGGAGGAGAAGCAAACAACGTCCAGCCACATCACCAACTCGGGATTGCAAGATACACAAGGTGCACACGTTCTAACCCTTATTTTTCCCGTAGTTTGGTATGCAAGATTCTATTAGGTCTTGAACACCGGGACGGTGTTTCATTCAAGTCTGGGGGAGTACTCTTCGAGTATCATGCATGTGATTAGGATTAGATGATTAGGATTTGATTGTTTTTTTTTTGTTATCTTTAGGAATAAGCGGATGGATACCTACTACAAATTTTCTAGCTTTAGTCATTATTGTGCAACTTTGTTGAATCGTGAACAATAGTCTAGGTTTGCTTAAAAGTCTTTTGGATACCGATTAGTCGAGTAGTTGTGCTTGAAACCATGATCTATAGTTGCATTCACCTCTTAGGCTTCAGTACCAAGTATCCACATCTCCGTGTATACCGATTGATCTTTGCTTTGTTTGATATATTTTACCATTCATGGATCATTAGATTCCACACGCCTATACTCCGCTGTCATCTTGGAAAAGTTTTTTACTATTTTAGGTTTATATTGACATGAGTACATCGAGATCGATGGTTCGGGTCTAAGTGGTGGGTTGAGGCGCTATTCTACGTCCTAAGGGTTAGAGTTATGCATATTCTTTGGTAAAAAAAAAAGAGAAAAATGTTCTTCAATGACGCACCTCTTCAATCCGTTAAGGTTACAAGACCTTATGAGTGTGCCATAGGCAGCCTGGGTCTAAGTAGAAATCCATCCCTCTTCGACTTCGACGTCCTAGGAACCAAGCGTGGATCTATAAAAAAATGAGGAAAAGAAAAGAGAATAAGAACGAGAAAACGAGTTTAATGACATCTTAAGCTTAGGGGAATTGGTATGGAGATCGCTTGGACGTTGTCTAGGGGTATGAAAAAGACTTAGATTATTGGTAGGATTGCATGGCTCGTGACTTTTGGTTGATAGAAGTCTGAACTAGGTACGCTTAGGCTTACGTTCATGTGACGCGTTGTTTTGCATGATGGCTAATCCTTCGAAGTATTTGTGCTAGTGTCCATTATTGTTTAGCTCTTCTTGTACTCGACTCTAGATTTGCTCGAGGACGAGCAAAGGTTAAGTATGGGGGAGTTTGATAACATGTAATCCGTCGTAGTATTTACATGATTCTTAGGTTTAGTTTTGATTAGATTTCTTGGACTTTACCGACTTATCGAGTTTATTCGAGGATTTCATCTACCAATTTGTGGTTTGTATAGGAAACGAAGACATGAAGCGAAACACGAGTGATTACGGCAATTCCACCCCGAAAACGTGATTGAATGACAAGATACAACATGCGCACGGCCACGGATCCAAATCGAACACTCAAGCATCGAGCAAAAGGAGCGGAAACAGCAAGTGAAGACCTATACGCTCGGGCATGGAAGAGACCCGCTCGGGCAAAAGTTATGCATATTTTCCAGCAATCTTCACACGACTCGAGCACAAGGTGAACATGGTCGTGTGACCATGCCCGCTCGGGCTGCAAAAGAGGACCCGCTCGGGCTGCAATTAGGACTGAAAATCGCCGAAACCGAACACGACTCAGGCTGAAATCCCACACGGTCGGGCAAGCAAGCCCGCTCGGACTGCGAAGAGTGCACGCTCGGGCTGTTTTCTACACGATCGGGCAAGAGTTGTACCCGCGCGGGCCGCCAATCTCGGAACTAACTTATTTGAGTGTTTGAACGGGCAATTAAGGGAAAAATAAGCCATCTAGGGCTAGAGGACGAACCAGAGACGAGAGGAGACACTCAGAGACATAGAGAAAGAGAGAGAAGGACGAAACGAGAAAGCCGAAACGTTGAGGAGCTATTGAAAACGTCGGTAATAGAATAGGGAGGGATCTCATTCTTTATCCATGTCAAACATAGTTATCTTTTGCGTTTCTTTTCCTAAGTTCATGTCTGCGTAGATCCACAACCATGGGTTAGAGAGCTTTACTGATTTGTAATGAAGTTTTGTCCTTAATACTTGGCTATAATATTTGATCGTTTCGGATTGATTGGTTGTTCGTAGTGCTTTTGTTCTTGTTGGCCACTTGAATGAATGTCTATAAAAATCTAATTGCATTGGGAGATGAATTGGATTTTGGAACGTAGCCATGATATGAAGTCTCAATTGATTTAGAACCTTGGCCGGTCGATTGATTGAACTTAGGAATTAGGATAGCGATCTTAATGCATCTAGTAGGCAAGATGACACAATTGGGAGATTGGTAGTAGGCATGCTAGATAGTGGGTTTAGGCATCGGGAGAGTCATTCCCTAGGAAAGAGCTTGAATTCCCCGAATAAGTAATGATATCTATAACCATGACCTTGTTAGAACTTCGTTGCATCATCGTGAATCTCTCGAAACCTGTGGTGTTTAGTCATCGAGTTTATCCCGTTAATTAGCTTAGTTTAGTCGCATTGGCATTCCCATCACTTATCGATTTCATACGTCTTTTTCATTAGTTTACTAGCTTTAGAGTTGCATCGATTCATCGTGTTCGACCCTGGTACTATACGATCCGTATTCTTGCGGAAGCGTTAGTCTAGGTAAATTATTACTTGAGATTAACCACATCAATTGCATTCAATGTACTCATGCCAAAGAGAAGAAGGAAGAGGTTCGAGCTCAAGTCTAGACGCTTTCTCCACTGTGAAATCAGTATGTGTTTCATGCGGAGTCTCCTCGTGTGGGTCGTCCTATAGTGCCTCAATGGCACTCATGAATTTTGTATAGATCTTGGCTTCTTCATCCATAGTCTTGCATTCCTACAAACCTTCTTCAAACATCTCTCAAGAGGGTTAGAGATACTTACCTGATAAAGCGTATCATTCACCGAGTCTTCCAACAAGTAAACTCTAAAAGAATATTCCTTGAAGGAGGTTCTGTTCATACAGCTAGACAAGTTGAACTCTATCTTTTCATCTCTGACACGTAAGGAGAGCTTTCCTTGTTATACGTCTATCATGTCACCTGCAGTAGCTAAGAAAGGTCTACCAAGAATAATGGGCACTCTAGCATCATATTTTATGCCAAGTACAACAAAATCAGCGGGAATGCAAATATTACCTACCTTAATGGGAATATTTTCAACACTTTCCACCTGATATCTTACCGAACGATCCGTGACTCGTAGAGACATCTTGGTAGGTTTGAGATCTTTGAAGTTCAACCACTTGAAGACCAAATGTGGCATGAGGCTCACGCTTGATCCTAAATCACACAAGGCTTTATCAATATCTACGTCCCCTATAGTGCATGGAATGGAGAAGCTTCCAGGATCCTTCAACTTCTGGGGCAGCTTGTTTTGAAGAATTGTGAAGAAGGAACGCGATGGTATATAGTAAAAAAATTAAAATTTAAATATATAATTCATTAATATTATATAAATATAATTTAAGTTTTATTTATAGTTTTGGATATGATCAACTTTCTCGTCACATAACAAAAACGATGAAAGCTAATTTTGATTGATCTTGTTACAACAGGTTGCGAACCGATCCAAAAATAAAAGAATTTTGGTGGAAGACCTTTGTGGTACAGTTTTAGTAATAATTATTTATAACAGTGTATTAATAACATAAATTTTAATCAAAATTTATTTTAGAAAAAAATTGGAATCCCAAGATTACCGGACTAGTGAAGTCTGAATTTGAAAGGGTTACTGGATTAAGACTTAAGTCTATAACAACCAAAATTAAACATGATCAAGAGAAGAAAAGAAACCTATGTGGATTGTTTTCTACGTGTCGCAAGTTATGTGTGCTTATTGGGATGATCTTGGAGCCAAACAAAGAAGCGAGAGAGAACGACAATCTTGCTGATCTGATAGGGAAGGCTTCGGTATAAGGGCTCCTACTACTAAATCTCGTTATTTTGCCACAATGTACGAACAATTGATATGTTTTGACTATTCCAAAAAAATTGAGAAATATAATATCTTATCTACAATTTTAAAGATATGTTTATAATTTAGTTTAGGCGAAAGAAAAAGGCACAGAGCAAACATATTTTGAATAACTTGAGCGAATGCATAAGAAATCAGATGGTTCTTGGATCGAGCTACAGCGAAACAATTTCACAAAGACATTCACAATATGGGATCTAATTGGATGTCTTAATTTTTTCAAGAGAAGACGGTTCTCAATTGTCTCTAAGTCATGACGTAAATCAATAACTTTTTAATATAATTTAAAATTTATAAGATCTAATTGAAATTTTTAATGTATTTTGTAGCATTTTACGTCGTATAAAGACCGTAATTTCATTCTTGGAGATAAGGACAAGATCTTGGATCTACCACAAGTTGCATGAGAACAAAAAAAATGATGAGCAAAGGAAAGGAGCTTCAAGAAGTGTTCGTATGGTGACAAACAACGAGGGGCAAGAAAAAAAGAGTTTCTGAACGTGATCGTATAATTGGACATGAAAGAATGGATAACGATCCCACGAGGACCTCAAAGAACAATTAATAAAATCTACAAGAGGTCTAGAAAGGAGAGGAGGACAAGAGGAGCAAAAAATATGTAGATCAGACAATGTTCGACCAAAGTAGAATTGTGCTCGGTCACAACAAGAAAATGTTCTATCTGAGTATTTTCTCTAGACCAATATAATTTATTTTTTAATTTTAAGGTTATCAATTATGTGGTGCTTATCCGAGCGATTTTATCGAATTTTATTAACTTAGCTTATTTTATTTAGTTTTTCTTTTTTTTTGTCTATATAAATAGAGGACTAATAGTATGATAATAAAACTAAGTTCAAATTAATTGAGAGTGTATTTTATTTGCTAATCCTTAAGATATAGCTACCAAAGTCTTGGATAGATTCTAAGTGGTTCACCGACTTATCAACACTAAATTAAAGTTTTGTGTAATCATACGTTGAGTTTGAGATTTTTTAGTCGAGTTATGGTTGGGGTTTAGGACGTCCATTTTTTGAGAAGACAAGTTCTAGGTTCTACTATCGGGTTACTAAGGGGTTTTAGTCTATTGTTATCCTTCTAACAAAAGAACATCGAGGAATGCATCACCATGCACAACTTCTTCCAAAGGCAACAAATGAACCGTTTTGTGACCATTGATGCAGTATAAACATACATTAGAAGACACTCTATATGAATTGGAGGCCACTCAAAATGAATTACCAAATGATTTAAACCGGAACAACACAAAAGTTGAACGTTTGATGGAGATGTTTAAGACAAAAATGCCTACAATTGATTGGGGAGAAGACGACAATAACGACGATAACTCGTAACCACTTGCTTCTTTATAGATTGCTATGGAAGGTTTACATGATTGTATATATAAAAGCTATTAAAAAAAACTTAATATTTGTAATAATTTTGATCTTAAATTTGTATTTTTATACATTAAAAATTTATATCTAAATTTTCTTAAAAATTTTGAAAAAAAAATTCTAAATGTACTCGTCGTTTCAAAATTTTGTGTCCTTTAAAAAAAGTTGCAGAGAGACTGAAACTACCCATTCACAAAGTTTTGGAGGGATATAGTGTCATCTATTAATTTTGGATAGTCTTTCATCTAGAAATTTTATCCTTTTGCAATTTATAAATGACACAGTAGACGTTCGTAAATTTTCTGATCACAACCCATCCGGAAAATTATCGAATTTTCCGACGGATTTCGAACGATATTCTTCGTCTCTATTTATAAAAGAGTTACAAACTAAAATATAAATCCAAAAATGTGGATGAATTGCGAATGGAAATCCATTAACGACACTCATTTTTTTACAGACGTAAACCATACAAAATACTCTGCAAACTGGTTTCCAGACAGATTGTTGAAGAAATTGGTCGTTGGGGATAAGTATTTTCATATAGTGACATTTGGATCAAGAAGCAAAGAAATCTAAAGCTTAACTAACTCCCACTAACCATACATATACTCCATTTATTAGAGTATTATAACTCTCTTCAAACAAATCAATGTGTTTACTCCAATACGCCCTTTTACAAAACTAGATTATGTTGTTAGGATAGATGATATAGGATTTTTACATTCAACTTTTATAGTAAAGGAATGGAGCTGGTTCAAAAACTTGGTGAATAAATTAGTAATTTTATTTCTAGTTTTGACATGCATTGTTTGAAGAAAGCCTTTTTTGATCTTGTTTATGATGATATGGAAATTAATGTCTATATGTTTTAAACGCTTATGGAATGTAGCATTTCAGGCAAGAAACGATTCAGACTTGTTATCACATAAAGATTTGTAGGGCCAACAGTTTTCACTTGAAGATACTTCAATAAAAAAATAACCCAATGAGTTCACTTCTATATATTTACTGATGAACGATGCTCAATTTCAGTATTACTGTGAGAAACTGTCGACTGCTTTTTAACTTTCCAAGAAACAAGAAGTTAACTTGCGAGAATCTTTATCTAAAGCCCGATGAGCATCAACAAGGGCATTCAAACGCAATTCATAATGAGATGAATAAATAAATCATGACATGTTTTTTATTGTAAATATCTAACTATCCTAGTTGGAGCTTTGAAATGATCAGATGTTGGTGTTGCAAGCAACTGTGAAAGCTTATGAACAACATAAACAATATCATGTCTTGTGATTGTGAGGTAAAGAATATTACTAATAATTGTTATGTAACTAGAAAGGTTGTCCATAAACATACATGAGTGGTTCTTGAACTTAAAATCAAGATATAAAGGAATGGATGTTGGTTTGCATCCAAGTAAGCATGAATTTTATATTAGCTTAAGATAATGTTTTCTTTGATAAAGGCAAAGATCATATTTTGATCTAGCAACTTTAAGTCCTATAAAAAAAACCTTAATGGTCTAAGATCCTTAGGTGTAAAATGATTGCTTAACAATTATTTGAGTTTTGAGACAATATTGTCATTGTTACTAGCTACAACTATATCATCTTCATAGAATAAGAGTACAAGAAAACTCGTTGAAGTGGACTTGATAGAAATAGTAGTATGAAAACCCATAATTCAAAAGAACAACAGAAAACTTTATGCGCCATTGCCTTGATGCTTATCTTAAACCATATATGGATTTGTAAAGTTTATAGACAAAACTTTGTGGAAGTTTGATACCTAGAGAAGGTTTGTAATCTAGTGGAAGAGACATGAAGATCTCTCCATCAAGATTTCTATTTATAAAAGCATTAGAAATGTCAAACTAAGAGAGAGACCGGTTGATGTGAACGAGATCTTGGATCTGTCACAAGTTACCCGATGACAAACAACGGGGACAAGGTAAAGGAGTTTCAACACGTGTTTGTACGAGGACACACAATGACGAGCAAGGAAAAGAAGTTTTGAGATGTGTTTGCACAATTGAGCATGAAAGGATGACGACCTCACGAGGACATCCAAGAATATTTAAAAAAAAATTTATGAGGTCCCTACAAGGATTGAAGACCGAGAGTAGCAAGAAACATGAGGATTACACAACGCTCGACCAGAGCAAGAAAATGCTCGATGCGAGCATTTTTTTCTGGACCAATATACTTTAGTTTTTCAATGTGGCGCTCGACCAAATGATCTGGCTGCTAGATCGAGCGATTTTATCGAGTTTTTTAATGTTAGCTTATTTTATTCAGATTTCAATTATTCTTTAATCCATATAAATGGTGGGCATATTGTATCACATTTAAAACCTATAGTTAATTAAAAATCATTTTTTCTTACTAATCCTAGAGATTTAGCTAACGAACTCTTTGAGATATTTTGGGTTGTTCACCAACTCATCAACACTAGATCACAAGTGTTGTGGCCTCGTTCGCTAAGTCAAATGTGCTATTGTCAGGTTGTAGTCAAGGTCTAGGATGCCCTTTTTGGGAAGACATTTTCTAGGTTTTATTATCTGATTGCTAGTGGGTTTCATTCCAATTCCATGCAAAAGAACGTCGATCTAGGATCATATCATCAATTATGTATAATAGATATAGCAAAACGAGTTCCACATTAACTAATTTAGCAACCAGAGAAAAAATCTCAATGAAATTAACTCCATCTTGTTAAGTCAATCCATTTGCCAGCAAATGAGCTTTGAATATGTCTATTGAACCATCAGAATTTCTTTGGATCCTATACACCCATTAACAACCTACAAACGTTTTATTTGATGGTAATGATACAATTAATTAAGTACCGTCAACATATAGCAATTTTTCACAAATGGTTGTCTTTCAGTCATTAGAAAGAATGGTGTGCTTCAAAGATAAAGGTTCAACGATAGTTGAAAGCTAAAGTACAAAATTTTTGTAATTAGGGTTCATATTTTCATAAGTTAAAACAGAAGACAAAGGATAATAAATACTAGATTGAGGTAAGGTATTAGTTTTAGAAAGACAACAATGATAATCATTCAAATATGGGGAGGTTTTGTAGTTCTTCGAGGCCAAGATATAACAGGAAGAGAAAAGGAAACTGAAGGAGTAGAAGTTGTAATATAAGAGGGAATATGAATATAAGAATCAAGAATAGATTAAGGTAAAATGGTATGTGAAAAAACATCTGTTAAGGAATGTGAAGATGCATCAGATTCAGTAACCAAAGGAAATGTGTCTTCGTGAAACAAAACATGTCTAGAATGACAATTTGATTAGTATTAAGAAACAATGATTTGTAGGTTTGGTAGCTACTGGGGTAAGAAATCATTTGTACCTTTTGTAGCTATTGGGGTAACAAAATAAAAATTACAGCTTGATCTTGGAGAGAGTTTGTTTCTCTTCTGAATAAGTGTGGAGTTGTACCCTAAACATCCAAAAACCTTAAGATTGATTAGTCAAGAACTTTCTACATAAAATTTCATAAGGAGATGCTTGTTAGGAATTTTGTGAATCGGATAAACAAATGTTTTGATGCAATCACACTAGTTAGCAATGGGTAAATTTGATTCAAATAACATAGTTTTAGATACGTTTAAAATTTATTGGTGTTTCGGCTCAACAACAAAATTTTGTTGAGGATGCATGAAAAATAATGATGAATTCTTTTATTAATGTAAGTCCATGAGCATTGTCAGATCAAATAGACTTGATTTTTTGTTTCAAACTAGTTTTCTACATAAGCAATGAATTCATGGAAGACTGTTAGTATATCATATTTGAATTTAACATATATCTATCCAAGTGCTTTGTGATCACCATATACAATGGTCAGGAAATATCGATATCCATCATATGAAATGTAGAAAAAAGGTCCTCAAATATCCATATAAACAAAAAAAAGGAGTCAGCAATGTGATTAGAAGATGGAAAAGGAAAATTTTTTTGTTTGGTTAAGTGACAGGTAACACAATGAGGTAATGAAGAACAAGAACTTAATGAAAGATGGGAAGAAATAAATTTAATTCAAGGAAAAGAAGCATGTTAGTCATTTATGCGAGAGAAGCAATAATCATGATTATTTAGAAGGCATATGAAAGTAAAGATTTTTAAAGTTTAGCTTGACCAAAGTTGAGTCATGAATGATGCAATAAACACTAATGCTAAGAATATTAAAGAAAAATAGGGAATGTAAAGAACCTTAGTAGAGTTATATAGTCAGGAAGACTGATAGTTCCAACCAAAGAAATGAAAAAGAGAATGGCATTAGATAATATTACCTTTATAAGAGTAATAGTATGGAACTCATGAAATAGGTTTGAATCGGAACAAACATGGGTCGAAACCTTTAATCCATAATATAGCCGTGTGGTAATGTGAAGAAGTTTGGATCATGCAATAAGAATTGTTGTTGCTGGAATATCAATTTGAATGTTTGTAGATAGAGATGTTATGGTATTCTTGGAACAACAATAAGATGAAGGTGGTCTTGGGAGAGGCCGAGGCAAGATTGGTTGAGAGGCAGTATTGAAAGGTAAAGTGAAATGTGATGTTGGTTTAGAGGAGAATTTAAAACTCGAAGAGTTTATAGCAATGGTTGACTATGCGGCCATGGAGACCACAATGTGTGCAAAAAGGTCATTGTTTTTCTTTAAATTTTCTTTTAGGTGATACTGCATATACTAAGCCCGTAGAGGGCATGATAGTAGCTGAAGATTGAAAGATGATTGAATTAGAGAAAGGGGATAAATTGATTTCTTTCTTGCATTTTTGTTGACTTATAATGTCGAAGACTCCCTGAAGACCAGGTTGAAGGTTCATCGTGAGTATGTGATCAACTGTTTGCTCAAATGAATCATTGAGGCCAAACAAGAACTCAAGGACGAAATCATACTCAAAAAATATTTCCACCGTTGATCAACTTTACATGCGTAGAGCCCACATTCACATATTGGAGTGGGTTGCACAGACTTGATTTCTTCCTACATTATCTTGATTTTGGTATGAAATGAACTCACGTCCATGGCTCCTTAGAAAAGAGATCTCATTAATGTATGTTGAAAATTTTAGGAGCATTGTGTTGTTGAAATTGAGAATCCATTAACTAACCATAATGTTGTTGTGGGACCAGAAACGAAAATTGGATCATCTTCATTTGGTTTAGGTAGAGAACCATCAATGAAATCCATCAATGAAATCCAGTTTATTTACGCTCTTCAAGAGCCATGATGATGGAAAGATATCAAGAGCCAAAGTCTTCAGGTCCATTGAACTTGTCAGATACAAGATGAAGATCTAAGCTATTGGTGTTTGTTGAGATATATAGATTATCATAGGAATCAATGTTTCCAGAAGATCTCGAAGGTGCTGAAGTCATTGAAACAACAAAGATTGACATAGACAAACAATGACTATATTATGGAATGCTCACATTATTGAATAATTCTTTTTTTGTTTTCTTAATTTTTTTATTAGTGGGTTAGTGGTGTGAGTGGGTCATTTATGGATAATGGAGTTAGTGGGTTAGTGGTACATTAACTATTGTTAGTGGGGTAATGGGTAATTTATTCCTTTGTAATTTTTCTCCTATAAATAGGGATGAAATGGAATGGAAAAATCACAACTCAAACTCTAATTCTCTTGTGTTCTTCTTCCTATCTTCCTATTCTTCTCTTAGAGAATCATATTTCTAACAATTGGTATCAGAGCGTGTGTAATCGATCCATTGAAAAATGTCTTCGATCTCACACAACACTGGAGCATAAAGGAGTCTCGTAAACACAGGACGACGTCGACAATCTCTTTCTCTTCCACCACGTCGTGGTCGACGTCGAGATGATGGTAACCACGTGGTGCAGAAGGTGGTTAAAGAGGTGGGAGGTGTGACATTTCCAATGCTCACGAAAACTAATTATGGAGATTTGTCACTAATGATGAAGGTGATGCTCCGAGCATGAGGACTTTGGGCAGCCGTCGAGGTAGGCATCGATGATAAGCAGGAAGATCAGATGGCACTTGAAGCCATTCTGCGTGGCGTGTCATCGAAGATGATCTCTACGCTCGCCGTGAAGAAGAATGTGAAAGAGGCTTGGGAAGCGGTTGAGTCTATGCGTGTCGGTTCTGATCGAGCACGTAAGGCTAGCACCCAGAAAGTGCGCAAGGAGTACGAGAATTTAGCTTTTCGTGATGGTGAGACGGTGGATGACTTTGCCATGCATCTCTCCGACATAGTGAATCAGCTAGCCATTCTTGGAGATCCTGAACCGTCACACAAGGTGGTTAAGAAATACCTACGAGTCGTCCCTCCCAGATTCGAACAGATTGGATTGTCGATTGAAACTTTGCTGGATCTGTCAACTCTTTCATTGGAAGAGGTTACTGGGAGGTTGAAGGCCGCAGAAGAACGGTTTGAACCATTGGAGCCCACATCACTGAAGAGGAATGGGTTGCGTGAATGAAGGAGCGAAAACAAGGAGAATGTTCCTTTGGAGGCTCCAAGTCGGAGAAACGTCGTCGAAAACAACGACGTCGTAAATCCGTAACAGATGGTGGATCTGGTTCTAGCGAGAAGCGGGATAGATCAAAAGACAAGTGTCGAAATTGTGGTAAGATGGGTCATTGAGCTATGGACTGTCGATCCAAGCCCAAAAATGGAGAAGCACATCTGACCAATGGGGATGACGACGAGCCTATACTCCTTATGGCCAAGGCGTGTGAGACCATGTTAGATTCACCGACATCACAATCTACACCGTCAGGGTCACCACCATCACATAAGTGCCCTATCCACCTTGAGGAGACGAAGGTTACTGCCCATTTTAGCCGTGAGGAGGGGTGCAAAGGTGATATATGGTTCTTTGACACCGGGGCGACGAACCACATGACTGGTGTGCGTGCTGTGTTTTCTGAATTCGACCAATCAGTGGTTGGAACCATGAAGTTTGAAGATAGATCTATCGTCAAGGTTGAAGGACAAGGAACGATCTTATTCTCATGCAAGAACGGCGAGCATCGTGCATTAACGGGGGTCTACTACATTCCTCGCCTCACCATAAACCTGATCAATGTGGACAGTTGGACGACTCTGGATGCCAGACGATCATCGAAGGGAGCACCTTAACTATAAGAGATTCATAACGACGACTATTGGCACGGGTCCGAAGATCCTCCAGTAGGCTCTATTCGATCTGCCTCAACATTACAAGACCAATGTGTTTGATAGCAAGAAGCTTCGAAAAATCTTGGAAATGGCATGCAAGATACGACCACATTAATTTTAATGCACTACGGAAGCTCGCTCAACACAACATGGTGCGTGGGTTGCCACATATTGGTCAAGTTGACCAAGTGTGTGATAGTTGCCTCGTGAGGGAAGCAAAGGCGGAACTCGTTTCCGGAGAAGGCACGACGACACGCGGTAGATCTTCTGGATCTCGTCCATGGTGATCTATGTGGGCCCATCACACCGATGACACCAAGTGGGAATCGTTATTTCCTACTACTCGTAGATGACTTTAGTCACTATATGTGGCTCACCCTTCTCGCAAGGAAGGACCAAGCTCCAGTGGCAATCAAGAGGTTCCAAGCTGCGACAGAGGTACAATCGGGACGAAAGCTCAAGGTGCTTCGTACTGATCGTGGAGGTGAGTTTACATCGGTGGAGTTTGGGGAATATTGCACCGATAGGGGAGTCCAACGACAGTTAATGGCCCCCTACTCACCACAGCAAAATGGAGTCGTTGAACGCCGTAACTAGACAATTGTTGCCATGGCTCGATGCATGCTGAAGGCAAAAGGTCTTCCAGCAGAATTCTGGGGTGAAGCTGTAACCACTGCAGTCTTTATCCTCAATCGCGCCCCAACACGTAGTCTTGATGAGAAGACACCATACAAGGCTTGGCATGGTGCAAAATCGACAATCATTTTCCTCCATATATTCGGTTGTATCGTGCATGTTAAGGACACGCGACCAAATTTGAAGAAGCTTGATGATCGAAGCACACCAATGATACTTGGCGGGTATGAAGTTGGGTCCAAGGCATACCGAGTGTACGATCCAGTCAGCAAACGGGTGCACGTGACACGAGATGTTGTCTTTGATGAGGTGGCTAAATGGGATTGGAAGACCCATGACAAGGGTGGTACTACCGTTTCATTGGAGCCATTTAGCGTCGAGTATATCACTACGAGTGAACCAGGCCCAAGAGAAACAGTTCAAGAGTCCCCTCGAACTCCTGATGCAACACTAGAGACAGTGGAGTTTGCATCGCCGCCGACAAATGTCGAACCAAACCTTGATGCAGATCATGATGATGCACCTCTACGCTTCCACACGATCAACAACATCCTCGGACCATCATCACCATGGGGGTTTGCACCTCGTGACCTAGAGGCTGAAGAGCTGCACTTTACCACGGCAGAAGAGCCATCGTCTTTTGCTGAGGCAGAGCAACACGAACATTGGCGACAAGCAATGTTTGAGGAGATGAAAGCCATCAACGAAAACGGTACTTGGGAGCTCATCGACCTTCCTGTCGATCACCAAGTCGTTGGACTCAAATGGGGTTTTAAGGTGAAGCGTGATGAATATGGAGCCATTGTTAAACACAAGGCACGACTGGTTACAAAGGGCTATGTGTGATAATTTGAAATCTGAATGAATAGATTAGAATGAGCCTAAACAGCTATAAGTACAAAATACAACATTAGACCTAATTACAACATTAGACCTAATTACAACATTAGACCTAATTACAACATTAGACCTAATTACAACATTAGACCTAAT
>CM071865.1:23064353-23076438 GCA_036759665.1 Gynandropsis gynandra
CCGTGAGGTTGGCTGTGATGGGAGCAACGGCCAAGAGAGGATGCGGCTCAGCAGTAGCCAATTTGGCCTCATGATTGAGAAGCTTTTCGTGAACTTCTTCAACGGATGCAGCAGTGTCCTTCGCGCGGATTACATCCACAATCGGCTTGTACTCCTCGGGAAGGCCATCAAGGATTGCATCGAGGAGATCTTCATGATCCAGCGGTTTCCCTAAGAGGGCAAGTTCATCAGCGGTGGTCGTGATGGCACGCAAGTATTCATCAATGGATTGAGATCCCTTGGAGCACCATTTGATTTTGTCACGAAGTTGAAGGAGATGGCTGCAAGACGCTTTGCCATAGGTGTTGGCTAGCGGCTTCCACGCTTCGTAGGTGGAAGGAGTGCGTGCAATAAGGGGCTGAAGGGAGGCCGATATGGCTCCAAAGAGGGCAGAGAAGAGAAGGCGGTCTTGTTGTTTCCACGGTTGGAAATTAGGGTTGTCAACGGACACACCATCGCGGTGGATCTTGGCCAGAGGAACAATGGAATTGTCCTCGATGAAGCATTGAAGGTTGTGGCCTTCTAGGAGGGCACGAATCTGAACATTCCATGTGAGGAAATTGGTCGTCGTTAGCTTGGTAATGTTGGTCATGTTTACCGTAAGAAGAGTGCTGAGCGGATGTTGTGGATCAAAAGTTGGAGCCGCATCGGAGAGACGGACGGTTGGGTTACTGGTTTGGCCGGCCATTGATGGAGGAGGGAACTGAGGTGGCTGGGCAAGTGATGCAAGACTGAGACTTGTGGATCGAAGGTTGGAGCCGCATCGGAGAGACGGGCGGTAGGGTTGCTGGTTTGGCCAGCTATGGATTAGGATTTTGAGGCAACTGAGCAAGAGATGCAAGATCTAGGGTTTGGTGTTGTGGATCTAGGGTTAGATCTAGGGTAAGGTGATAGGAGAAAGGTGACCGTGACGGGATAACCACGGGACGTGGCGCGGGACGAAGGAGGATGGGCGAGCCGGGACGCGAGAAAAATGGGCAAGGCGGCCGAAGTGGAGGATGACGGCCAGAGATCTGGGTTTTGGCTCTTCGTACGTGATGGTACGACGGCAAGGGAGGGAAAAAGAGGGTGAACGGCCGGAGGAGAAGAGAAAGGATGGTCGGCGGCCGCGAAGGAGGAGGAGAGGCGGCGGCGGCAGTGGTTTGGGGGGGGAGGAGAGGCCGACCGAGAATTTAGGAAGTTTGTTGTCGTTAGACCTAAAGCTCTGATACCATGATAATTTGAAATCTGAATGAATAGATTAGAATGAGCCTAAACGGCTATAAGTACAAAATACAACATTAGACCTAATTACAACATTAGACCTAATTACAGAAATTATGTTTCTACCCTTTTTACATGTATATCCTTTACAATGTACAGCGTGCGGGGATTGATTTCGACGAAGTCTTTGCGCCCGTGGCGCGCATCGAGTTTATACGGCTCTTATTGGCCTTAGCGGCAAGCGAAGGAAAATCCATCACATGGATGTCAAGAGTGCATTCCTCAATGGCGTGCTAAAAGAGGAGGTGTATGTGACATAACCACCAGGGTTCGTCGACCACAACCACAAAGAGAAGGTCTTACGCCTACATAAGGCCCTTTACGGACTTCGACAAGTACCACGAGCGTGGAATGCCAAGTTAGATGCAAGTTTACAGTCACTATGGTTCAAAAGGAGTACCTCTGAGCATGGGATATACACTCGAAGTAGAAGAGCATCACGGCTTATTTTGGGTATCTATGTGGACGACTTGATAATCACCAGGTCCAAAAAAGCCGATGTTGAAGCGTTCAAGGCCGAGATGAAGACTTTGTTCAAGATTAGCGATCTTGGGTTTGTTAACCTACTATCTCGGGCTTGAGGTCTATCAAAGTGTAACCGGCGTCATGCTCTGCCAGTCAGCATACACAGAGAAATTATTGGAGAGATGCGGCATGAGCAACTGCAACCCATGCAAGGCACCTATGGAAGCACGTTTGAAGCTTAGCAAGGAAAGTTCTAGCCCGCTGGTCGAAGCCACCGAATATCGAAGTATAGTTGGTGGACTTCGGTACCTTGTGAACACGCGACCAGACCTAGCCTATGCGGTAGGGTACGTGAGTCGCTTCATGGAGAAGCCACACGAGGATCATATGACGGCAGTGAAGCATGTGTTACGGTATATTTCTGGGACACGCACTTATGGAGTGTTCTATGGAGAGAAGTGTGACGGTCAACCACGTCTGGTTGGATTCAGCGACAGCGACATGGCAGGTGACATCGACACACGAAAGATCACAAGCGGCATCTTCTATTTCCTTGGTGGTAGCCCCGTCACCTGGCAGTCGGTGAAACAGAAGGTTGTGGCATTATCCTCATGTGAGGCAGAATATATCGCTGCATCAGCTGCAACTTGTCAAGGCATCTGGTTAGCTCGACTCTTGAGTGACTTCATTGGTTCGAAAACTCAAGTGCCGGAGCTTAGGTGGATAATAAGTCTGCTATCGCATTGAGCAAGAACCCCGTCTTTTACGACCGGAGCAAACACATCGACACTCGGTTTCACTTCATTCGGGAGTGCGTTGAAGATGAGAAGATCGTCCTCGAGTATACCTCTACACAAGACCAACTCGCGGACATACTCACAAAGCCACTCGGACGTGTCAAATTTCAGGAACTGCGCACAAGAATTGGCATCGTCGAGATTCAAGAAAACATGACAAGAATTAAGGGGGCAAATATTGAATATTTTTTTTTATGTTTTCTTAATTTTTTTATTAGTGGGTTAGTGGTGCGAGTGAATCGTTTACTATGGATAATGGAGTTAGTGGGTTAGTGGTACATTAACTATTGTTAGTGGGGTAATGGTTAATTTATTCCTTTGTAATTTTTCTTCTATAATTAGGGATGAAATGGAATGGAAAAATCACAACTCAAACACTAATTCTCTTGTGTTCTTCTTCCTATTCTTCTTTTAGAGAATCATATTTCCAACACACATAATATGTCGGGAAGAATGATGGAGAAAACAAGAAACATTAACAAGAAAATGATCTCAGAAAAATGATATTAGGAATCGAAGATAATGCTCAGATACTATATTATGGAATGCTCACATACAGAGTTTATGAGCTCGATTCGAGAGAATGGTGAAAAAAAAGACATTAGAGATAAAGAAACGAGTGAAAATTACTTCTTGTATTTCATCTTTTTACCTTCCATTATTTATATATACAATTGGATCAAAAAACCAAAGAAACGTAAAGCCTAACTAACTCCAACTAACCATGCATATACTTTGTTTGACATTGTATTAAACAGAGTAATATGTTTACTCTAATAGTTAGTAATCCAACGATTCATATTCTAAATTAAAATTAAGAAAAAGAAGTCATTGGACGATGGAGGGAAGAACTACTGCAGAAAATATCACTGGAGATCAACGGTGATTAAGCCTCCATGAAAGAACGACAAGTCATCTAGGGCGCATAGACGACCAGGTAAGCTAAGCGCAGTGATGACCAATGAATAAAATATTTACAGTTCTAATTAATATTTGTATACCAACAAAAATTCATTTAAATTGCAATTATAATCATTATGAGTCTTAAATTTATTCATTGCTCGATCTTCTAAATTTGTAATCGTTATATTAAAATATAAAGTCTATTACTATATTAATAATAAGATATATATGTATATATATATATATATTTATATTCAGGAAATTTAAGTAGAATTACAAGTTAGAAATTTTATATTACACTTACTAAAAATAAAATATAATGCTTTTTAAATCAGTTGATACGTATAATGTTCTATTATTAACGCCTTTCGATATTGATTTCCTTTGTAGAACTGTGGTCAAACTGAAACATAAACAACACTGTCTGTTTGGCATTAAATTATTGATTAATGTCTTTTAGTACGGGCTTAAAAGACTAATTAGAGAGTTTAAGTCAAACTTTAAAAAGCGATACTTACTTCATGCAGAAAGCTCGCGGGGCCCACCATGATATTCGCACGACATAGACGTGAAAAGCTTTGCGTTTTGCAAATTGTAGATGCCCCCAACGACACCGTTTCGGATATACAGCGAGTCACGAGGGAATAACACTAAAAATGAGTGGGCTCCGCGTTCGATTGGACCCACATCCTTTCCTGACGAAGTAGAATAGTCGGCTTTCGATCTTTCACTCGACAGTGCGTATCAACGTCTTCAGGATTAGTAATTCCATCTTCTTTGTTTGAGCTCCGTCTCTCTCTCTCTCTCTCTCCCCCTCGCTTTGATCGATGTTTTGCTCTGCGGATGGGTTCGTGCGCCTCGGTTGAAAAGTCTCGGCCTGGTCCGACGATGAAGCTCGTGGCTTTCGGGACAAGAGCCGATAGTTTGGTGATCCCGGAATCGCCCAGGGACGAGAACTCTGTTCCGGTGGCTACTACACCAACTACGGCGGCAGGGGATGGTGGCGCTGCGGCTAAATCTCGGAGTTCGTTTTCTTCTGCCAAGAAAAGTATAGGTATTTATCTCGAAATCTCTGCGTTTCTTCAGATGGATTTTTACTTTTCAGTGTTTTGCCTTTTCATGGATGTTTTTTCGCTTAAAGCTATCGTCCTTCTTTCTTTTTTTGGTTTGTTTTGTGCTTCGGGGTTATAACGATGTTCGATCTGACTGGGTATGTGGGGTTCTCAGAAAACACATATAAAATATGGTTATATACAAATCTCCGCATATAACATGTATATGTTCATCGATGCCAGAATCGCCCATGAAGAAGAACCCGATTTCTGGAGATACTCGGGCGGCGGGGGACGATGCTCCGGTCAAATCTCGGCGGTCGTTTTCTTCAGCCAACAAAAGCTTTGGTATTTTCCGCGGAATCATTTGTCTTTACTCTGCTGGGTTTTCAGTGTTTTGCCGTTTATGGAGGGTTGTTCGCATAGAGCTGTCGTGTTATCCTTTTTCTATTTACTTGGGCACTAACGAAATGATTAATTTATAATGAATTTCGGTCTGACTGAGGATGTTGGGTTTCTCAGATATAAAATATACATACACACACGCACACCTACATATCATATATATGTTCACCCTCGCAAATCTTCATTCTTCCTCTTTCCTGGGAAAGTTTGACGAAGATGTTCCTTAAAAAATCTGAACTTCTTGGTATGTTTTTTATTGTCTTTATGAATCATGTGATTACAATCATTAGAAGAATTGTCTAATAATCAAACTTCAGCTGTAGACGTAGGAGAGAATTTTCATTGGAATTCTTCCATTAATAGCTTCTTCTATACAAACTGCAAACAGAGGAAAAAGAGAGATTTGGTGTAAATGTTATTCATTTGTCTACTGGAACAGTGACCCATATCTTAAAAACTGAAGACATCGTTCCCCCTCGGCGACCGGACGGCATGGACGACGGTGGACACGGCGACGGAAGGATGGCAGCGAAGAGGAGGCTGTCGGCGCTAGGGTTTCCAACTGAAGAAGAAAAACACGTTTTGGGGGTTTGGACTACAACCCCTAATCTGAAAATGCAAGACACTTGGACCGGGCTTGGTGAAGAAAGGAAGTTGGACCGGGCCTGATGCAAGTTGAAGGAGACTGGGCCGAATCAGAAGAAGCCCAAAGGTTACAGAAGCCCAGAAAGCCCACAATTACAACTCAGCACCTGCACAAATGAAGAGCACAAATGAAGAAAAACGTGATTAAAATGATTAGACACAAAGGAGAATCAAATCAGTTAGAGATCTTAACAAATTTAACAAATTAGGGGTAATATTGGATAGAATATATAATGATGGTTATATTGATGTAAGCAATGCTAAAAACTAATATAAATATGATATGTAAGGGTATATGAATAGATAACCCATTTTTCTTATTCCACCATTTTCTCTCTGCAATTTTCAGATTCTTTTCACCATTGTTACAACCTAAAACAGTATGTTTTTCTTTATTTTTCTTTTCATTTCCGCAAACACTAAAACCATATGAGATTAAGGACCAACCTTAGTTTTGGTCTAAAGTAAGAACTACAAAAACGATGAAGAAAATGGACAGAATACAAGGAGTGACACCGATTCCGGTGTTTGAAGGTAAAAACTATAACCTATGGGTTATTAAAATAAAACCAACCCTAAGATCTAAGGGGTTGTGGAAGGTGGTAACGGAAGGGCTACCACAGATGCCTAAAATCGGTGATATGGTCACCGAAGAAGATAAAAAACGAACTATGGCAGAATGGGAGGAGTTGGAAGCGAAAGATCAGCGTGCCTTAGAGCTGATCTATCACGCGGTGAGTGAAGAAATATTCAGTGCGCATCTGTCCACATGCGAGACAGCCAAGGCGGCGTGGGATTTACTAAAACTTAGGTTCCAAGGGGATCCTAAGGCAGCTCGGATCAAGCTGCAACGTTTGAGGGCCTCATTTTACAACATGAGGCAAACCGACAAAGAAAAAATAAAAGACTATGCAAACAAGGTAACGGAGATTGGAAACGAAATTCGAGCCTATGGGGCTAGAATGGAAGAAGACGAGATGGTCTAAAAAATTTTGTGCTCTCTACATGAGAGGTTCGACCCATATGTGGGTGTGTTGGAACAAACAAAAGACTTGGAAACGCTTACCGTTGGGGAGCTTGTGATCGCGCTAGAATCACAAGAGTTTAGGCTTGAGGACCGAAGTGGTTTAAGCCTAGAGGGGGCGTTCTACTCAAAGTATCAAGAATATAAAAACATAAAGGCTGGAAAAAGTTTTGATACACTAAAAGAACCGGTGGACAGCACTACTAAAACGAGGAAAGGTTGCAGTATTTGCAAGAAGAGCAACCATATTGACACACAATGTTTCTTCCGAAACAAGAATGAAAGACCAGAAGGGTCTAGAGGGTTTAAAACATCAAAAGAGTGCTTCAACTGTGGAAAACCGGGGCATTTTTCAAGAGAATGCAGATTTAAAAAATTTCCACAAAATCAAGCAAGATTAGCAACCGAACAAGAGGAGGAAAACGCGTTGTTTACAGCAGCGCATACAACGACTAAAAACGAGGAAGGAGCTTGGCTCATCGATAGTGGTGCGACTAACCACATGACTCGGGAGGAAAGGTATTTCACTACTCTAGATAGGAATTTTAAAATACCTATTAGAGTAGGAAATGGAGAAAAACTTTTTACTGCTGGAAAAGGATCGATTGAAATCATGACTAAGAAAGGAAAAAGGATCATTAATGATGTGTTTTTGATCCCGGGTTTAAGTAAAAATTTGTTAAGTGTACCACAAATGGTACGGAATGGTTGCAAAGTTTCGTTTGCTGAAGGTATTTGTGAAATTCGGGATAAGAAGGGAGCTAAGGTTGTGGAGGTTCCTATGACCGACAAATCCTATTTTCTAAGATGGAAAACAGTTAAAGAGCTCGAAGAGGAGGAAAATTTGGAAAGCTGTTACTTAACAGCGGTAGAGGAAACTACGGATAAGGAAGCTACTGATCAACAGCTAACCTACAACCAAGGACGAAAAAATAAGAATGAAGAAGCTACTGATCAAGTAAGAAATTTTAAAACTGTTTTAAAATTTGATGAAGTTTTATCGATGGAGAGGGTTAAGAACCCAAGTTATGAACAAATCGGCAAAGCCGATATCAAAAGTTTTGGTACAGTGGGTTCACTAAGTGCACTTGGGAGTGCAAGGAAGGCTGAATATTCAATGGTTTTCACCACACTCACCAACCGTGAGTTGTGGTTACAACAACTACCCTACGACCAAGAGCGGCAAAATAAAATCTTACAGTGCTACGGTAGAGAAGAAGGACTGCCGGTGAAGCAACTGTCCGGTGACAGTGAAGACAGCAGCAAACCTCGACACAAGGAGGAAAACAAGGAGTTAGAATACAAGGTAAAATCTGAAATAAAAATCGGAGAACTTACCGTCGAAATTAAGGGACTGACCGGAGGGGTAGAGTCACCGCCGGAAGAAGTCGACCAGCCATGGACGGGAGTCAAAGAAACTGCAAAAAGAAACGGCGAAGGGTTAGTCAGTGCTAACCTAGAAGAAACACGACCGCAACAAACAAAAGCTAGGTTTTTCGAAGGAGAAGAGAAGAGGAGTCTTACCGGTGAGGCCGAACCACCAGGAGGCCAACTGGAAGCAAGCAGAAGAAGCCTCGGCGAAGCACTGCCGAGTGGAGTACCTGAAACGATGAAGAAACACGACTTAGGGTTTCGGGTTGGAGGAAAACTGTCGGAGAAGACAGGAAATCTTACCGGCGAACTGACGCCGGAGAGGGAGCAGCACGACGGACTGAACGACGGCACCAACAAAGACGAAATCGCGACCGAGAGGGAGCTTGCACCGAGGGGAACCGAGAGGGAGATTGAAGACATCGTTCCCCCTCGGCGACCGGACGGCATGGACGACGGTGGACACGGCGACGGAAGGATGGCAGCGAAGAGGAGGCTGTCGGCGCTAGGGTTTCCAACTGAAGAAGAAAAACACGTTTTGGGGGTTTGGACTACAACCCCTAATCTGAAAATGCAAGACACTTGGACCGGGCTTGGTGAAGAAAGGAAGTTGGACCGGGCCTGATGCAAGTTGAAGGAGACTGGGCCGAATCAGAAGAAGCCCAAAGGTTACAGAAGCCCAGAAAACCCACAACTACAACTCAGCACCTGCACAAGTGAAGAAAAACGTGATTAAAATGATTAGACACAAAGGAGAATCAAATCAGTTAGAGATCTTAACAAATTTAACAAATTAGGGGTAATATTGGATAGAATATATAATGATGGTTATATTGATGTAAGCAATGCTAAAAACTAATATAAATATGATATGTAAGGGTATATGAATAGATAACCCATTTTTCTTATTCCACCATTTTCTCTCTGCAATTTTCAGATTCTTTTCACCATTGTTACAACCTAAAACAGTATGTTTTTCTTTATTTTTCTTTTCATTTCCGCAAACACTAAAACCATATGAGATTAAGGACCAACCTTAGTTTTGGTCTAAAGTAAGAACTACAAAAACGATGAAGAAAACGCTTTTTTTCTCTTTTTGATTATCTTATTTTTGCCTTTAATTTGAAGGGTTTTTGGGAAATTCGAAAATTTTTCCCGGGGATTTAGGGCGTTTAAGAGCAGAGCAACCTTTTATACTCATTGATCTCAATTGGACGTGAAGATTATTCTTGTGGAGTGAGGGAGCATGGATACTGTTGGTCTGATTCAAAAAATGATTTTTGGAACAATTTTGTCACTTCTATGTTCTGAATTCTGAAATTGTGTTCTGATTTATTGTCTCAGGAAGTAAAGAAGAAACTTTCTTCGATTCACAGCCATGGCTAGAATCTGATGACGAGTTCCACAGTGTCAATGGTGGTGCGTCTTTTACTCGTTAGATCTATTACTGAAAGCTCTGATTTTCTTCGAGATTTATGACTTCGATCGCTTGCAGCTGCACTGATCAGCTGGGTGATCGTTCTAATGGATTATTCGTTCTCATTTTGTACCGTTATCTTGGCAGATTTCTCACCATCCCGTGGAAACACTCCTAAAAACAGCTGCTCCGACAGACTTTCTTGTGTACACAACATTTTGTTCGAGGAAAGGCCTCAAAGTCCATCTCCTGCTCCATTGCGCCGCAGGAAGAAACTAGCTGAGTTCTTCAGAGACAGCGTCGGAGAAGAACAAGAAGATTCTTCAGAAGATTCGCCTGAGAACCAAAGCGAAACTAACAAGAGATCAGCTCGAAGCACACCATATCTATCTGGAGCAAACTCTAATGTCTGCAGCAGTGAATTCAAGGAGAATAGCCTTAGATCTACGCATCGTTGCCTTCCAGGGTTTTCGTCTTGCGGAAGTTTTTCAGATAAGAGGAAGAAGATGAACACTGCGGCAATTGCAGTGAAGTGAGAGACCTTGTAGAAGAGAAAGGAAAGTTGGGGTCTTGATCGTGAAAACGTAAAACTCTACATTGAATATGAGACATGTATCTTAGAGTAGCCATTGGAGGGAGATTTTGATGAGGAAGATCTGATCTCTTTACAGTTGCTGCGAAGAAACATCAAATAGATTGTGTATTAACCATTATATGATGAAGTAGTTATGGTTCTTTTCGCTTGTGAGTGTGAAATATGACACCATGATTCGGCGGAATATCAGAAATACCCTCAAAAGGCTAAATCACTTCAAAAATACCCTTCCCCAAAATAATTATTAAATCCGAAAAATAAAAACTGAGGAAAAGACCAATTTGCCCTTAACGTTCGAACGTGGAAAAATGGAAGTTCGGCAGTTTTTCGACGTGAAAAACTGCCGAAAACGAGAAAGCCGAACAGTTTTTCGCCGTGAAACCTGTTTAAAAGTTGATAGCAAGAAAGAAATAAGTGATTTCGAACTTGAGAGGGAACGATTTGAAGTTGGCGAACGATTTGAACTTGTCGAGAAGGAAACTGCCGAAGAGAGCACGAAGAGAGCACGAGTCAATCTTCAATGGCGTCAATAAGTGTAAGTAGTTCGATTTCTAGGGTTTTGCAAGCTTTCGAGTCACAAAATAGTTTATTGATTTGAAATGGGTGAGTGTCAGTGTCAGTGAGTCGGTTAGGTCGCAAGGGTCGCAGGAGTTGCATGAACATCTTCGACTCCGTGAGTCGATTGAGTAGCAAGGGTCGCAGTAGTTTCATGACCATCTTAGACTCAGTTTATTGATTTGAAACGGGTGAGTGTCAGTGTCAGTGAGTCGGTTAGGTCGCAAGGGTCGCAGGAGTTGCATGAACATCTTCGACTCCGTGAGTCGGTTGAGTAGCAAGGGTCGCAGTAGTTTCATGACCATCTTAGACTCAGTTTATTGATTTGAAACGGGTGAGTGTCAGTGTCAGTGAGTCGGTTAGGTCGCAAGGGTCGCAGGAGTTGCATGAACATCTTCGACTCCGTGAGTCGGTTGAGTAGCAAGGGTCGCAGTAGTTTCATGACCATCTTAGACTCAGTTTATTGATTTGAAACGGGTGAGTGTCAGTGTCAGTGAGTCGGTTAGGTCGCAATGGTCGTTTGAGTGTCGCGGAGTGTATGAGGGTCGTTTGAGTCGCATGGGTCGCACACGTCGGTTGAGGGTCGCACGGGTCGGTTGAGTCGCATGGGTCGGTTGAGTCGCATGAGTCGCTTAGGTCGGTAGAAGTATAATGTATTCGTAATTGGTCATTTTGCAGGAAAAAGGGACTAAGAGGAAGGAGTGCGTGAGTGATGCTGATGCTGATGCTGATGCTGCAGTCCCTCTGACACTGGAGAAGAAATTAATAGGGGAAATAAGGAAGTCGGAGAAGAGAATCATCAACGCCGTAAGAGACCTTCTAAGGGATGTCGAGATTCATGTGCCTAATCCAAAATCAAAGGCTGCCGAGAAAGTTGCGATCACCGAAACCCAATCTTCCGACACTGTTGGTGATTTTGCTTTTGAATTCCTTCGACGTCCAAATCCAGTGTCAAGAAACCTTGCTCCTGATGGAGTTCCACCAAGTAAGTAATATTTAGTGAAAAGGTCATTTGAGTGTCAATTTCCATCGAGACATATAAGTCGTAGGGTCGCATAAGCCGTAGGGTCGTTAGAGTCGTAGGGTCGCATAAGCCGCAGGGTCGTTAGAGTCGCATGGGTTTCATATGTCGCATGTGTCACTGGGTCGCTAAAGTCAAATGGTCGCATGGGTCGCATAGGTCGCATTGGTCCCATTGGTCGCATTGGGATAATAGGTCGCATGGGTCGCATGGGTCGCATAGGTCGCATTGGTCCCATTGGTCGCATAGGTCGCATTGGTCCCATTGGTCGCATAGGTCACATTGGTCCCATTGGTCGCATAGGTCGCATTGGCCCCATTGGTCGCATAGGTCGCATTGGCCCCATTGGTCGCATAGGTCGCATTGGCCCCATTGGTCGCATAGGTCGCATTGGCCCCATTGGTCGCATAGGTCGCATTGGCCCCATTGGTCGCATAGGTCGCATTGGTCCCATTGGTCGCATAGGTCCCATTGGTCGCCATATGTTTAATGAGGTAAATTTTATGCAGGTGATGGACCTTTATCGAAGGAGT
>CM071865.1:23081863-23092691 GCA_036759665.1 Gynandropsis gynandra
GCAGAGGAACAAGGGTCGCAGAGGGACAAGGGTCGCAGGGTCAAACTGGGTCGCTGGGTCAAACTGGGTCGTAAAGTCGCAGGGGTATTTTGGGAATATCAACATTTATACGGGTACTTTTGAAGTTAGAAATATTTTCTTTTCCGGGAAGGGTATTTTTGAAGTGTTTTAGCCCTACGAGGGTATTTTTGAAGTTACCCCATGATTTCAGTGTACATTAGCAAAATTAATTAATTGGTAATGATTGAATTATTTTATGATTTTTATATATTATGATGGGTGTCTAATACGTTATATCTTTTTTTATTCATTTTAAATCAATTTTTTTTATATTTATTAAAGAATTTTTTAATGCATGAAGTGATATTTACTTTCAGAATAATAAATAAATTTGTATATTATTTTTAAAATAGTATGAATTATTGAAGTTACTTTTTTAATGTAACGATGTTTATATTCTTGAATCAACTTGTTAATAATTTTAAAAATTCATATAATATTTTTAAAATAACATGTTAATTTATTTATTCTTGTAAAATCTATATATTAAAAGTTTAACAATTTGGAGGTTTCTCATGCATTCTCTATTCCACATCATCAAAGTTTTTTTTTGTTTTTTACGTTAATTATCATTCATAAATTAATTTAAATGAATTATATATTAGTAATATTAATATTTTAAAGAAACACAAAATATTTATTTTAATATAGAGAATATTTTAGTTATTATATATGTAAATAAATATAAAAAATTTAAAATTAATAAATAATAAACAACAAACAATGGTACATATTTATTTGAAATAAAATTTAGTGTAAAATATCAATATTTCCAAACCCTATCATCATACTCTTCCTTTACACAACCTTCAAATTGGCAACCTCAATCCGAACTCATTTATACGAAATCTCTGTTGCGAGCTTCTTTACCTTCGTTGTATCTTCTTCTCATTCGCTCATGTCCGTTAATATTGTGTTATCAAAATAATTGTATTTTTTATCATAATACTAAATTTAATAGAATTTTAAAGATATTAAGGTAAACACATAATATAAAAAATAAAATTTATACATTTATTAGTATAATGATATTAAATTTGGGAAATAAAAAATAATAATGATTCGAAAGGATTAGTCTTTCTATTAAATGGTTAAAATATAAAATTTGGATTCACATACATAAACTTAAAATATTTATATAAAATTATAATTTTATATGAATATACAAGAAAAGATAGAAAAAATTCAACTTCGTCAATGATAAAGAAGAACACAACACAATCCAAGAAAAGGTGTCGATTTCATCCAATTGATTATAATATTAAATCAATACAATTAAAATATAAAGTTGTACAAAAAAACTTATTCTTATGATTTTCTAGATTCAGAAAGTGTAAACCGAACATATTTTATGAAATAGTTATGTTGTTATTATCGAATGACATCATGCAAGTAACGTATGATAGAAAATTTTTTAAGGATATAAAAATAACACAATCAATTTCATTAGATTTTGTTGATCACTAGCATAGTTGTATTTATCAACGACATTGTTAGTTATTATAATATTTTTACTTATACTACATTTAAATTGAATACTAATTATTTAATATATGACATGTTACAAGGAGCAATTATGGAAAGAAATATTTTCAGAAAAAATATTTATCTTAAAATAATTATATACTGTAATTGTTCACGAATATCATAAATGATTTATAATTAACTAAAAATGTAAATAATTTATAATTAACTAAAAATGTTCAATTTAAAAATATTTGAATTAATTTTAAAATTTTATTTAAATATAAATTATAGAAATATTTAATCTATTATATAAAAATAAAAATATTAAATAATAAAATACATAATAAGTTTATAAATTCACGTGAAATATAATTATAGTTTTATCATTATAATCCAACATATAATATCCAATACTCAAAATGATAAAAAAACTATTTGAATTGGTCATGAAATGGGTTGAGAGAAACAGTTAAGGAACGTAGAAGTAGTCATTCAAAAAGAAATAATCACTTAAAGAGTTATTCAACGATATTTATAATGTTTAGATAAAAAAAATTTGGTCAGTAATATAAAGGGTTAACAAAAGTAGTTGAAAAATATCTTCAAAATTATCATGTTGAGTTTCATGTTTTAATATATATATATATATATATGTTTGTTGTTTAGACGAAGAATATTTATCGTAATTTCACGTTAGTATTTGTTAAATACCTTAAAACTTTCTTTTGATAAAGATATATATTGAAATAAAAATTTAAAATTTAAGTATTTAATTGTATAACAATTATATATTGGTATATATTAAACTTCTAGAAATTATTTGTAATGATTCTGTTTATTTAAATTGTTTATATCATATAATTTATATAACAAAAAATAAATTTAAAATTAAAATATTTTAATATATAGTAGAATATATCTCAAACCCGTGCATCGCGGGTAATATTCCTAGTAATAATAACATTAATGAATAGACATGTGAAAACAATAATTTAGATATTTTTTGTCAATTTAAAATAATTCGAAAATTATTATAAAATTTTTCTATTATTGCTATATTAGATCTCTTATCTTTTTAGTCTTTTTTTAATTGATAAAATCAAAGTCAAGAGAAGGTAATGAAAATTGAGATAAATCTCAAGAAAAAAATCAATCTTGATTAGAAATTAATCTCTTATTCAATCTTATTTACATCACTTCTAATCAAAGGATTATATAGAAAATAATCCTCAAAACCCCTAGAATGTACAATGATCAAACTATCCCAGCTGAACCCTTTCTAATACTCCTTAAGTTGAAGAATTCAAATTGTGAATGTCCAATTTGAAAAAAAAAATTATCAAACTCTTTCTTGTCAAGTGCCTTAATGAATATATATGCTAGTTGATGTTTAGTGACAATAAGACAAGATTCACACTAATATGTAAAACAACTTAAGTATCACAACAAAGTAGAACGATACGAAAAATGTAAGACATCAAGATCTTGGAGAAGAGACTTAATATCCATTTAATTTTTTGAAGAGTTATTGCCATCATTCTATACTCTACTTCCGCGGAGGAATAAGACAAAGTCGACTACTTCCTAGTCTTTCAAGATACAAGTGATTCTCCAATATGAATAACCAGTCTATAATTGAACGTCATGTCAAAGGACATTCAGTCTAGTCTGAATCGCACCAAGCTATAAGCTGAAGATCACACGATGCGTAGAGGAGAATCTCTTTATCCGAATTCAACTTAAAATAAAGAACGATGCGCAAAGCTGCATTCCAATGATCCACAGTTGGAGACTGCATGATCTATGTAGGAACATGGATGTTATATGCAAGGTCAGGTCAAGTCACACCGAGATAACAAGTCAACCCACAAAACGTGGATAGCTAACAGGAGTCGGATAAGGCGAAGACTCTGAAAGAGGTAATCAATGATTTTACTCCATTGGAAGAATGGAAGGCTTTGCTCCAAGTAGACCAGCCTCATAAACTATATCAAAAGTATACTGTCGTTGACAAAGATATATACCGGACGGATTACAAGTAACCTCGATTACAAGAAAATACTTCAAAATACCGAGATCTTTCATATAGAAACATGAGCAAAGGTACTCCATAAATCATTGAATAATGGGTCAAGCCTTATGTATACTCCATAGACCAAAAATGTACGTTTGGGTTGAGCGTACTTCTGCTCGGGCTGAGCGCATCGGCCTTCTCTTGCCCAATGAGTTTGATCGCGTCGAGCGAATCCCTACTCAGGCCGAGCGCCTTTAGCTCCTCCATCTTTTTGCTCCTCTCAAATTTTTCTCCTTGTAGGTGAACCTTGTAGTCTTTAGCCAGCTCCATTTGACGTCTTTGCCACCGAGCGATTTATCCTTCCATTTCCATTTGAGTTTGTACATTCCTTAACCCCTTCGCTCTAACCCTTGTGCTCGGCTCTTGTATGATTCGTAGCAGAACCACAACTAGGGTCTCATCAGCTGCAATCTTCATACAAAGACACCAAACCCTTGAGATATTGCATATATTCACTGAACATGCTATGAATGAAATGAATTTGATAAAAATATCATGCCATTTTGTCTCATGTACAGAAGAATTATCAATATTAGCCGCATCTCCTTAGATAAGTGATGAGGACATTGAACTCGAAGCGGAACCAAAGGAGGGTCACACTAACGAGGAGCGACTGCAAGGAAACGAGCAGACCGAATCTTCCCACAGTCTACTAACACGTGGACGATCAAGGAGCTTGTGTAACAAGACAACGGAGATTATGATGGAGGCGTGTAAGACTCTTAACCAGAAAGAGGATTCGGGTCCAACCCAAACAAGCGTCACGTCGATCTTTTTCATTGAAGCGAGCCTCAATCCGCCCACCTAAAAATCGACGGGCTTGAGCGATACAGATAAAAAGAGGCGAAAGATAAAGATATTTTATTATCCTTTCCAAATAGCCAGAAAATCCTCTCTAACGGCTAGAAAGTCTTCCAAGCCGATCTTATCCCACCGGATCAACATCTTTCCCGTTCCAAAGATTTCCAACGACCATAAAATCTTCACAACGGCTGGTACATCAATCTATTATCTAGCATTTATGCATTTTCCTTATTTTAAGATGAAGCCTCTCCTATATAAAGGACTCATTTCATTTGTAATCGACACAGAATTTGAAGTAATAAATCCTTTTTTTTCGTATTCTTGAGCATTGCCAAGAACATGGTGATTTTAACTTGTTTCGGGAACAATTGAAGCCATTATCGATTGTATCAAGAGGCTTCCGCATCTCTTATGTGTCTATCACTCCACCCCTAAACACCTCGACTATATCCATCAACCTCCATCCTCCACCTTTGTAGGAACGAACCTTGAAGACTGATCTTGGGCCACTCAAGGGATCCTCCACCATCAACCACCGTCAACAGACGACTTTCTTGAGGAGTACCCTTAGGCCCGTCAAGAAACTCAACCGTCACACCCCGAATCCTACTTGAGTGTTTGAGATTGACGGATTATGCGTAAGCATCCGAGCTCCCACCTCGAGGCCTGCATCATTTTGGTATCATAGTTCGGTTCAAGGACCAAAGGTACGCTTCTATCTCTTTTTATTTGTTTTATTGTACTAATCTATTTGTTTTTTTATTGTTATAAAAAAAATCTAGAAAAAAAAATGATCGAACAAGGAGTCAAGAATGGAATCAATAATGGAGTCAAGAATGAATCGCCTTGAAGAAGAACAAAGTCAAGAATGAATCGCCTTGAAGAATAACGGAGGCAACAACCAACTCGATGCGATCATGCAAATGCTTCAGCAAATGGAGTCAACAATTAATCACCTTGAAGAAGAACAAATGTAACTCATACGTGATGCATCATCCATTCACGGAAATGGTGCGGAAGAAGTAGAACAATCGGATCCTTAATCTAGACGACGAGAACGTAGAGCACCACCACGATATAATCTTGAGGAGAAGGACGAAGAGTTGTCGAGATGACCAAGGCGATGCCACATCATCTGCGAGGATGAAGATTCAGACGAGGAACCACCTCGAATACAATGACATGAACACGATGGTAACAATTTAAAGTTAAAACCACCTAAATTTTGTTGGATGTGTTGACCCGGAAGCCTATCTTGATTGGGAAGGCGGGCGGACATTATTTTTTAGTGTTACATTTATACGGAGTGGAAGAAGGCACACTACGTTGTGGTTCAACTCACAACAATGCACTCACTTAGTGGGATCGAGACGTAAGCACTCGACAACGTACAAGACTTGAACAAGTCTCAACATGGGACAAAATGAAAGCCATCATGCGTAAAAGGTACATATCCATCGGGAACTACAACGAAGATATCGAAAGTTTAACCAAGAAGTAAAATTGTCGAAGAATAGTTCGATGAATTTGAGTATATTCGCAATAGGCTAGAAATTGACGAAGATGAAGAAGCTGTAATGGCTCAATTTCCAGACGGATTAAATGAACGAATCACTAGAAAGGTAGAAAGACAACAATACAATGATCTACAAGATATATTGTATTTGTCGATTCAAATTGAGCAATAGACCAAAAGAAAGGAAGCGACAAGTCGAGGAAGGACACAACCCACATGGTCGGCCAGACAACCCCCAAGAATGTCGGAAAACCTAGGATGGACGATCCTTCCAAGGGTAAAGATTTTGAGACATCAAGGAATGTCAAAGGAGAAGGTAACAATCTACTTCCCTCGAAACCAATTCGTACTCGTGAATTTATATGTTTTAAGTGCAAGGGTATAGGGCAGATAGCGTGAGACTGCTCTAATCCGTGAGTCATAATCCTCGCCGATTGTGGAGAATACGAGTCGGCGAATGAGGAAGAACCAAATGAAGAAGGAAGTGATGAGGTTGAGTATCCAGAATGTGGAGAACTACTGTTAATACGATGCGTTTTGAGCACAATGATCAACCTGCAAGAGACCGCCCAACGAGAGAGATCTTCCACACAAAATGCATCGTCAAAGATAAGATATGTGGACTTATTATAGATAGTGGTTCCTATACTAATGTTGCAAGCGTCTATATGGTCAAAAAGCTAGGTTTGGAGACAAAGAAGCACCCCCACCCGTATAAGCTACAATGGCACAACAATCGAGGAGAGCTCAAGGTAACCGAACAAGTAACTACCCTTCAACATTGGTAAGTACCATGATGAAGTACTTTGCGATGTCGTACCAATGCAAGTTGGACACATCCTACTAGGCCGGCCATGGAAATCCGATCGTGAGGTAACACATGATGGAAGGACAAATTTCTATTCCTTCTTCATAGATAAAAGAAAGGTAACACTAGCACCTCTTAGTCCTTCACAAGTACATGAAATGCCACTCAAGCTAAACCATGAGGATAAAAAGAAATCAAATTTTTATATAAAAGCTAGTGTTGTTTGTAAGGCTTTGAGAAATCAAACTCCGCTATTATTAATGGTCTACAAAGATTTCTTGATAGGCCAAATCACGATGGAGTATCCTTCGAGAATCACCAATATACTAGAAAAATATCGCGACTTGTTTCACGAAGAGATACCAGCCAGACTACCACCCATACGAGGCATCAAACATTAGATCGATCTCATCGTGGGAGCACCATTTCCAAACTGACCAGCATACCGCATGAACCCCGATGAGCCAAAGAAGTTACAATGGCAAGTCCAAGAGCTCATAGACAAAGGCTACATCTGAGAAAGCTTAAGTCCATGTGTTTTCCTCGTACTACTTGTACCAAAGAAGGACATGACTTGGAGGATGTGTGCCGACTGTCAGATGGTCAACAACATCACGATCAAATACCGACATCCCATCTCGCGGTTGGACGACATGTTAGACGAGCTAAGTGGGACAACGGTCTTCTCCAAGATCGACCTAAAGAGCGGATATCACCAAGTCCGCATGAGAGAAGGCGATGAATGGAAGACAATCTTCAAAAAGAAACAAGGACTATACGAGTGGCTCGTCATGCCTTTCGGGCTTTTCAACGTCTCCAGTACCTTCATGAGGCTCATGAACCATGTTCTAATCAATTTTTGTAGTTTAATTTGACGATATTCTTGTTTATAGTAGAATTTTTAGGGAACATATAGTCTTGAGCTAATGTTAGAGATGCTTCGAAAGGAACAACTCTACATGAATCTCAAGAAGTGTTTCTTTTGCACTGATGATATTTTTCGTAGGTTTTGTAGTAAGTTCACAGGGACTACGCGTAGACGAGGACAAAATCAAGGCAATACAAGCATAGCTAACATCGATAACTGCCATACACATACGAAGCTTTCATTGGCTAGTAAGCTTCTACCACCGGTTCGTGAAGGACTTCATCGACATTGTCGCACCCCTCACCGCGGTTATAAAAAAGGACAGGGATTTCGAATAGGGAGAATCACAAATCAGGGCATTCGAAGCACTGAATGTGAGTCTCACCACCGCACCTGCCAGACTTTGACAAAACGTTCGAAGTGGAATATGATGCCTCAGGGATCAGCATTGGTGCGGTCCTTGTTCAAAAACAATGACCAGCGGCGTATTTCAATGAGAAGTTAAGTGGGGCCACACTTAACTACCCCACGTACGATAAGGAGCTCTACTCCTTTATCCACGCATTGGAAACATGACAACATTATCTACTGGCGAAAGAGTTCGTCATCCACACTGATTACGAGACCCTCAAACATCTCAAGGGTCAGACCAGTCTAAAGCGGCGACATGCTAAGTGGATAGAGTTCATTGAGTCATTTTCGTATGATGTGGTTAATCTCAAGTAATAAATACCTAGACTAATGTTTCCGCTGGAATGGGGATCGTGCAATACCAAGGTCAAACACTAGGGAACCGATGCAACAACCACTACTAGAAAATTTAATTTTAGGGACGCAATTTGGGGACTGACACTTCCGTTCCTAAATTTAGAAACGGATTAGACACGAATTAGGGACGCAAAATGAAATCCGTCACTAATCCGTCCCCAAATTTGGGTACAGAAGAGTCGTGCCTAATCCGTTTCTAAATGCAGACCAATTAGACACGGCAGGTCATCCGTCTCCAAATTTGGAGACGGCAGGTGTTCCGTTTCCAAATTTGGAGACGAATGACCTGCCCATCTCCAAATTTGGAGACGGATTTGAGACCATCCCTAAATTTAGGACTTCAAAAACCGTTTTAGGGACAGTTTCGGGACGGTTTCGGGTCGATTTTTCGAAAAATTAATCTCTTAGTCCCTAATATGTTCCTAATTCGTGTATAAATAATCTATTTAACCCCTCAACCATTGATCCGTTTTTTATAAGCAACTCTCATATTTTTCACCCTATATCTTCTATAGTGTTTGCGATATAATGACATCTTCATCAAGATCGAACATTTTCGATTCTAGACAATGGATGTACAGAAGAATTGATCCAAAATCTCAATGCGTATCGAAAGAGTTTATAGAAGGCGTCACACAGTTTATGACAATGGCGACGAATCAACAAGTTTACAAAGAAACGGGTACGTTGGTTTGTCCATGTGTCAAATATCACAGTTATCTCTGTCTGCATGTTTGATGAATTTGAAGACTGAAAATAATTTGTCTGAGAATTTCATGGATTCGATATTGCAATTAGTAAGAGATTATTTGCCAGAAGATAATAATGCAGTAGACTCCTATTATGAGACAAAGAAGATGATGCGATCTTTGGGTTTATTGCCATATCAAAAGATTGATGTTTGTCAAGACAATTGCATGATTTTTTGGAGAGAGACATCGGAGATGAGTAATTGTCTATTTTGTGGAAAAGATCGGTTTTATTTAACAAAGAATGGAAAATCGGTTCCATATCGTCGTATGTGGTACTTACCAATTACAAACAGATTAAAAAGATTTTATCAATCTGTGGAGACCGCAAGCGACATGAGATGGCGTGCTGAGCATTCAAGTCGTGAAGGAGAGATGTGTCATCCCTCAGATGGTGAGGCGTGGAAACACTTCAACAAGGTATACCCTGATTTTACGGCCGAGAGTCGAAATGTCTATTTAGATCTTTGTACCGATGGTTTTAATCCATTTGGGATGTCTGGAAAGAATTATTCATTGTGGCCAGGTATAGTGACACCTTACAACTTACCACCAGATATGTGCATGAAACGGAAATTTTTATTTTTAACAATAATGATTCCCGGGCATAATCATCCGAAAAGAAGTTTGGATATATTTCTTCAACCACTTATTGAAGAATTAAAAGAATTATGGAATGGAGTTCAAGCGTACGATGTCTCGAGGAAACCGGTGTTTGTATGTTCTCTTCAATCCACGGCCTTGCACAAGTTGAACCTTGTCATTTTGGGGGTTAAATTGCCGATATCTCTCGTATTTCTCGTCATGTCTTCGTTTCCTACACAAAACACGAAATGTAGATGAAATCTTCGAATAGACTCGATAAATGAATGAAATATAACAAATCTACCTAAAACAAGACCTAAGAATGATATAAAAACTACAACGGATTACGTGTTATCAAGCAAAGATGGTGGAAATCATTTGTGGTATGTTTTAAATAATTTTTAATTTTATCAAGTAATTTAAATTCAATTTAATTATAATAAGCTTATTATTATTGCAACAAAAATTTTATTGGAATCCCGCCATTACCGGACTAGTAAAGTCCGAATTTGAAAGAAATGCGGCAAAGCGTCTGAAGTCTATCGTAGGTAAATTGCACGCACAAAGATATATAAAAGGGAAACCCAATTGGATGTCGGAAGATATTTGGGATCAGATGTGCGCACATTGGGATTCCACAGAATTTAAGGCAAAGACGAGCGAGCAAGTAAATCCCGACGTTCTGATAAAGCGGGATACGGGATGAGCGTGCACACAGCAGGATCTCGTTCTTTTGCGGAAGTATATGAAGATCTGGTAAGTTTTATTCAACTTTATGCATTTATATAAAATAAACATTTTATTAAACTATGTCTTTTTTATTTTTTTCAGGCGAAAGAGAAGGGACACGAACCATCGTATATAGAATTGTTGGAACATACGCACGTGAAGAAGTCAGATGGTTCGTGGGTGGATCCTAAGGCAAAAAACATTCACGATGAAATTGAAAATATGGCATCGGAGCGAGTATCGCAAATTCCACCGAGAGAAGACGGCTCACAAACTACTCTTAGTCAGGAAAAGCGTATCTCTCGGCTCCAAAAATCCAACGTATCGAACTAAAAAAAGCATTTTGAGCTCGAAAACGGGGTCGGGCTGCCTTCAGCAACCAGCAGCATCGTTTATCTAG
>CM071865.1:23102491-23134038 GCA_036759665.1 Gynandropsis gynandra
AACAACCTATATTTTCTCGACCAAGACATCACCATGATCAACACCTTTCATGCTGATTCATACATTTGGCATAAAAGGTTTGGTCATGCTTCCCTTCCCTGTATCAAAGAAGCCATTCCCTCAGCAAAATGTTCAGGCATTCCTCATTGTGATGTCTGTCATTTGGCCAAACAAAAACATATACCTTTTGAATCCCATAATCACATTTCTGACACACCCTTTTCTCTTCTTCATATGGATATTTGGGGACCCTTTTCTGTTGTTTCCGTAGAAGGATTCAGATATTTTTTCACAATTGTTGATGATAGTACCAGAGTCACTTGGATTTATATGTTGAAGCACAAATCTGATGTAATAAAGGTGTTTCCAGAGTTTGTGAGCCATGTGGAGAATCAGTTTGACAAAAATATAAAGGCCATTCGAACAGATAATGCCAATGAGCTTGCATTTACAGAATTATGCAAATTAAAAGGTATACAGCATTATTTTTCATGTGTAAATACACCTCAGCAAAACTCAGTAGTTGAAAGAAAACATCAACATATCCTCAATGTGGCACGAGCTTTGTTGTTTCAGTCTAACATTCCTCTTCATTACTGGCCAGATTGCATTCGAACAGCTGTTTATCTGATCAATAGAACACCAAGCAAAAGATTGCAGAACAAAACACCTTATGAGCTTCTAATGAATAAGATTCCAGAGTATTCTCACTTGAAAGTTTTTGGCTGTCTGTGTTACAGCTCTACTGCAACAAAAGAGAGAAACAAATTCTCTCCAAGATCTCGAGCTGCAATCTTTATTGGATATCCTGCTGGTTACAAAGGATATAAACTACTGGATGTTGAAACAAACACTGTCAATATATCAAGGCATGTTGAGTTCCATGAGGACATATTTCCATTACACAACAGCAGTCTAACACATATGGAAAAACTATCAGATTTTCTGCCAAATACAATTATTCCAAACCCCATACCTGAGGAAAGATCCATCACTGCAACTCCACCTATTGCAGAAAGTATCTCAGAAACTATTGTGAAGTCACAGAGATCAAGGAAATCACCTTCTTATCTACAAGATTACCATTGCTTCCTTACAACACATTCTGAAGTTCAGAGTAAATCTCCTACTCCTTACTCTTTGTCTTCAGTACTCAATAACGATAAACTTTCTCCTGCTTACAGAGATTACATTCTGAATATCTCGGGAGAAACAGAGCCAAAGAACTACAAGCAAGCTATTACATCACCTGAATGGCAAGAAGCAATGAACCTCGAATTGCAGAGTCTTGAGATCAACAAAACTTGGTCAGTAGTCTCTTTACCTCCACACAAAAAGGCTATAGGGTGTAAATGGGTTTACAAAATCAAGAGAAACTCAGATGGAACTATTGAAAGATTTAAGGCTCGTTTAGTAGCAAAAGGTTTCACACAGCAAGAAGGAGTTGATTACATCGACACTTTCTCACCAGTGGCGAAACTTGTGACAGTAAAAATGTTATTGGCTTTAGCTGCAACTCAGAACTGGTCACTCACCCAAATGGATGTAACAAATGCATTTCTCCATGGTGATCTTGAAGAAGACATTTATATGCTTCTTCCTCCGGGATACACACCTGCACCAGGTATATCTCTGCCTCCTAATGCCGTGTGTAAACTGCAGAAATCCTTATATGGTCTGAAGCAGGCTTCAAGACAATGGTACCAAAAATTCTCTGAAGTCTTGCTTGGTGCTGGATACAAACAGTCTCAATCTGATCACACTTTATTTGTTCAGAAGAAAGGGGAAAGATTCATTGCCTTGCTGGTATATGTCGATGATATCTTGATTGCCAGCAACAATGATTGTGCTGTTTCTGAATTGAAGCAACTTTTAGCAGAAAAATTCAAGATCAAAGACCTTGGACCTCTTCGATATTTTCTTGGACACGAAATTGCAAGGTCAAAATCTGGCATTTCAGTTTCACAAAGAAAGTATTGTTTGGAACTTCTATCTGAAACTGGATTGTTAGGTTCTAAGCCTGTAAGTACACCTATGGAAGCTGGCCAACTTAGAAAAGATTCAGGAACACTGCTTGAAGATGCAACAAGTTACAGAGCCTTAATTGGCAAACTTTTGTACCTCACTATCACTAGGCCAGATATTACTTATGCTGTTCATAAGCTAAGTCAGTATCTGTCAGCTCCAACAACAGAACATCTTACAGCAGCTCATCGGATTGTCAAGTATTTGAAGAACAATCCAGGACAGGGGCTTTTCTATTCAGCAACATCAGAGTCAAGGTTGAATGCATTTGCTGATGCTGACTGGGCAGCTGATCCAGATACTCGAAGATCAGTTTCTGGATTCTGTGTGTTCCTTGGTGAATCCTTGATTTCTTGGAAAGCCAAGAAACAAACCACAGTATCTAGGAGCAGCACAGAGGCTGAATATCGAGCCCTCGCAAATGCTACATGTGAGCTGCAATGGTTATCTTTTTTGTTAAAAGATCTCAACATCAACACTACAGGACCAGCCAATCTTTATTGTGATAACAAGTCTGCTCTATACATTGCATCAAATCCAGCATTCCATGAGAGGACTAAACACATTGAAATTGACTGCCATATTGTTCGGGATAAGCTAAAAGAAGGATTCCTTCGAACTATGCATGTAAAAACAGGACATCAAGTGGCAGATTTGTTTACTAAAGCTTTGCAGCCTGCACAATTTTCAGCTCTTGTTCAGAAGTTAAACACTTCAAGTCTAACCCATCCAACGTGATTTAGACTTGAGGGAGTGTATTAGAACTGATTACTTGTTAGTCTGTTAAGTCTGTTAATACAGTTAGAATAGTTGCAATTTCTGTTAAAATTAGTTTAACATTTGTATAAATAGATGTATTCAGTACACAAGGAAATCAATCAATAAAATACAGATTCTATTCTTCATCTACTTCCCTTTGTTCTTCCTCTGTAATCTTTCCTTCATTTTCTCTTGTTTTCTTTCACTTTCTCGGATTCACATTCCGCTGTCAACAGTTATTGGTAATTTTGGATTCGTGCTTCGTTTCTGGTTTTTTTGTTTGGTCAAACTTTCCCGTATTCGGTTCATCTGTTTTTTTCGCTCGATTGCTGAAATTTTGGCTCACGTGGAGTTTCTGTTGCATTGAGATTAAATTTTATCATTTTTGGTGATGCAATTTATGCCTCCGATTACATTTGTTGCTACTGAGATCAATAGTATTCACTGGTTTCAAGCTTATAAATTTGCATGGATATTAGTCTCTCGGGCTTAATTATGGTCTTGGGTTTGCTGGGGTTTGTTTGATTTTTGCCTTTGATCACATGATTGTTTAGGAGTGTGGTTGTACGGCTTCTGGTAAGACCACGGTCTGCGACATGATAATCCGGCAACTTCATGATCATCGTGTGGTTTTGGTTAATCAGGTGTGATTCTGTGGCGAGGTTTGCACTTATGTCTCTCTTACTAGTGGACTATAACTATGATATAATATCATTGGTTTGATGCTTCCCGTTGATTGGGATTCATTTTACCGTGGCTTGACTCCTGAAGAAATGCAGCGTGTCCATGAGTACAATTTTGATCATCCCGGTAAATGCTCTTAATGGTTTACCCTCAGAATATTTGCTCAGCAGTTGTAGTTTGATTATAGCTCATGGCATCTGGTTAATCTTGCTTTGTTTCTTCTGCAGATGCCTTTGACACAGAGCAGCTTTTGGATTGTGTTGAAAAACTCAAGAGTGGGCATCCATATCAAGTTCCTATCTACAACTTCAAGACTCATCAACGTAGATCAGACGCTTTTCGCCAGGTTCACCCTCTTCAATGCAAGACCATCAATGTGGATTTCACCTAAGCTGTGTCTCAAAGTTGTTGCACTTGCTTATTGTATTCGCAGCCATTCGATGTATTTTGCTTAGCGGCCATGTGTTTGATCATCTGTGGCTTCAGAAAAACTTGTCGTGCATTTTGCTATTTTCAGTTTAACCAAAAAGAAATAATAATATAAGCATCTCTCCGCATGTATATTCTTCAGGCTTTTGAAATCGAGGAGAATAATATTTTTTTGAAACTAAAATAACTCTGATTCCTCTGTCAGGTCAATGCTTCTGATGTAATCATTTTGGAGGGGATTCTTGTTTTCCATGATCAACGAGTGCGAAACCTGATGAACATGAAGATCTTTGTTGACACAGGTAACTAGATACACCTTCATTTTAGGATCTTTGTCTATCCATGAATCCTGAACCTGCCTTTTTTCTTTCTCTTTCTTCACATAAGCAAGCATACATCCTGAGCTACTGAACACGTTTCACCCTTTACTAATTTTATTCATTCTATGTAATTTCAAGTGGTGTTGTAATTAAATTCTCCATTTCATGTCTGTAGTTGATGGGTTCTCGTTTTATTTCAATTTTATCGTTTATTAGCTGCTAGGACAGAGTTCATGCCTTTGCAGCAACATAATCAGCCGAATTTGAATCGTCGTGAAGTCTATCTTGTCTTCACTTTACTCAAATTCACACTTCATATCTTAGCTATTAATTGGTTCCAGATGCTGATGTGAGGCTTGCTCGTAGAATTAGGCGTGACACTGTTGAGAGGGGTAGGGACGTGAACTCTGTACTTGAACAGGTGAGGCCTAATTTTGAGTTTTGGTGTCGAATTGGTCAGCATAGGTACATACAGGGTTTTGTTTATGCATGTCCTGATATATAAGGTCAGGAAACAATGGTATATGGTTTGTGTTTTTCACTGAACACCCCATCGTCTCAGCTTTGGCTTCTTTAGTTCTGTTGTTTTATAATGGCGATTTTGGCTTCTTTAGTTCTCTGAGAGCTTCCTAAGTGATTGATATCTTTTTAATTTTCTGAGGATGTTGTGTTCACAGTATGCAAAATTTGTCAAACCTGCATTTGATGATTTTGTGCTCCCTTCAAAGAAATATGCAGATGTTATCATTCCCCGAGGAGGCGATAATCATGTAGCAATTGATCTGATTGTCCAACACATCCACACAAAACTGGGTCAACATGATCTCTGCAAAATTTACCCGAATGTTTATGTTATCCAATCAACATTTCAGGTATTTCTCATCTCTCTAACTCTGTATTCAGATTTCGAGTGTTTTGATAGTAATATCACAATAAGAATCCTGATTACAGATAAGAGGCATGCATACACTTATTCGGGACAAAGACATATCAAAGCATGATTTTGTGTTTTATTCAGATCGTCTCATTCGTCTGGTATGTCCCTGTAGCATATCTTTCTTTTGAACCTCAAGCTTTCAGGCCTTTGTTATGATCATATCTTGATATTTGAATTGTTCTCGGCTTGAACATTTAGGTTGTGGAGCATGGTCTTGGCCATCTGCCATTCACAGAGAAACAAATAGTTACCCCGACTGGTAATATAGGAGAATCACTTGAGCTGTAGCGTACCTTTCTTGCACAATGTTTCCTTCATGTGTGTTAGACCTTTTGGTTTGCAAGCATGAACTAGAAACATGATTGCACCTTGTGGAAATCAAACCTTTGGGACCTTCCGCTCCATGATTGATTCAAGTTACTTGAAATATTAAATTGGAGAGCTTAGCTTTAGCCATAATTGGCATGGGTGTTTGGTTGTAGCACACATATCAAATGCAAACAAGACATCTTTTTTACAATATAGACTCATATTGTTCATTTCTGAGCCATGCCCTTACATTCAGAGTGTTCTAAGTTTAAATTTCCCCTTTCAGGGTCTGTATATACTGGTGTTGATTTCTGCAAGAAACTATGTGGGGTCTCAATCGTTCGAAGGTGAGCCTTGAAAGGTAGCCATTTGCGTTTCTGATAAGAATGGCTGTTCATTACTCACATCTGTTTGAGTTCTCCATCACTCGCAATATTGCTTCAGAAGCATGGATTACTTGTTTGGTCATGTGTTGTGACTTTTGGCTGTCTTTTCTTTTATTTTTCGTGTTCTGTACGTTTGTTAGTGGTGAAAGCATGGAAAATGCATTACGGGCATGCTGCAAAGGAATCAAAATAGGGAAAATTCTGATCCATCGTGAGGGTGACAATGGAAAGCAGGTATGCACTAGAGTTAAGAAAATTATATTTCATCTCTAAAACACATCAACCCTTAAAGGCTCTCATCACCTGTGAATCAGCTTATATACGAGAAGCTTCCATGGGACATCTCGGAGCGCCATGTCCTGCTCTTAGATCCCGTCCTAGCGACAGGTAAGCCTACTATCTACTAAAACGGAACGAACCTGACAACTGCCGTTAACCAGGCATGCGGCCAGGGCCTTAGGGTCTTTCCATTATTAGGTCATTTTACAAATTCATGATCTATTTCGCTTTCTCACAGGTCTTTTCGTAGCCCTTATGAATTATTTGCCATTTGCCACTTTACTTGCAGGTAACTCTGCTAATCAGGCTATAGAATTGCTCATACAGAAAGGAGTTCCTGAATCCCACATCATATTCCTGAGCCTGGTTTCAGTGAGAACCTACCTCCGTTTATCTCTGTCTTCATCTATGATAAAGTATGTGACTTTGCTCGTAATGACTGTCTTTCTTGCGTTTGCGTTTTGTCCTTAAAGGCCCCCGAAGGAATCCACTGCGTTTGCAAACGGTTCCCCTCGTTGATGATCGTGACATCGGAAATAGATCAGTGTCTGAACAAGGAGTACCGAGTTATACCTGGCTTGGGCGAGTTTGGCGATCCCTATTTCGGCACAGACGAGTAGTTCAACCGCTGCGGTGCGGTTCAACCAAACTCGATGACATTGGTGGTGGGTACGTAATACCTTCAAGTGACCAGCGTTCTCAAAACGCAAGATTGTGTCTCATTCTGTATTTTCCTCGATGTTATTGCTCATAACATCGGAAATAGATCAGTGTCTGAACAACGCAAGATTCGCAAAATCATCCATTCACTTTTTTTTCCAAACCATAGCTTATATCTTCCTCAATGTTATTGCTCACAGCATCCTCCACCGGCGTTGGCCGCTGAGAGAGCAGTGCGCCCGCCGGTGACCACTGTTCATCCTCCCTTCATCCAGTTACATATTTTACGCCTCTCACCATTTTTATGATGTTTCCGACCGACTGAGACGAAATGGACGACGACAGACCAACGAGGCACTAGGATGTGTTGGGACGACGAAGATCGACCGACAGGCGAAGAGGACGAAGAGAAGAGGATGAAGATGAAGAGAAATGAAGAAAACCGGAAAAAAGAAAACCAGAAAAAGGAACAAAGTATTGGAAGAAAAGAAAGACCATTCAGAAAATTCATAATTCTTGTATATCATTCTCATTGCATTACACTCTGAACATCTACTCTTTTTATAGAATATAAATGAGGGTAGAAAGGGAAGAAATCTTGTTAGCTATATGTCAGATTGGAATCTATTTGAAGTTGGAATAATAGAATCCGTTATTGACACAGATTGTTGAAAAACTCGTTTGTCATCTTGTGGCAGCGTGGCTGACACACCTTGTTCCTCAATTTGAACCTTTTCCATTGCTGTAATTTTGTATTCTGGTATAGCTGGTATATTAATAAAGCTTTGGTCACTTCTTCCTATACTTCATTCTCCAATATGTTCACATTCCCCCTCAAACTTGGCATGGGTAGATACCCAAGATCAAATTTGCAACATAAACTACGAAACCTCTCTTAGGAAGAGGCTTTGTGAAAATACCAACTAACTGAGAATCTAAGGAAACATGCTTCGTGAAATTGACCCAAGCGCCACCTTTTCCCGAATGAAATGGTAATAAAACTCAATATGCTTGCTACGATTTTGAAACACTGGATTTGTAGACAAGTACACCGCTGATAAATTATCACAATGTAACACTGCAGGAGACGGCTGAGAAATTCCAAGATCCCTTAGCACGAATGAAATCCATGTTAACTCTACAGCAAGGCTTGCCATAGCCCTGTACTCTGCCTCAGTAGAAGAACGAGACACAGTCGGTTGTCTTTTAGCTGACCATGATATCAGATTGCATCCCAAGAATGTACAAAAACCAGTAGTCGATCTTCGAGTTTCTCTACAGCCTCCCTAATCACTGTCACTATATGAATGAAGGTTCATCTTGCTATTTGAATGAAGAAACATCCCACGCTGTAAGGACCCTTTCAAATACCTTAAAACCCGCTTCAAAAGCTTGAAATCACCACATGATGGATCATTCATTTTCTGACATAATGAGTTCACTGCATAACTCAAATCAGGCCTTGTAAGAGGGATATATTGCAGAGCTCCAACAAGACCACGAAACTCAGTAGGGTTAGGATACTTCTGAATATCTGCAGCAAGAAAATTCTGTGTAAAGGTAATGGTGTTGGTAGAGGCTTACAGTCTTTCATATTTGCTCTGGCTAACAAATCTTGAGCATACTCGGACTGATTAAGAAACAGTCCTCTAGGATGAAACACTGCTTGAACTCCCAGAAAATAATGTAAGTTTCCAAGATTCTTCATTGAGAATTTTGAGCTAAGCTTAGTAATACGCTGCTGAATCAATCCAGTAGAACTCACTGTCAAGATAATATCGTCTACATATAGAAGGAGAACCAGAGTGTCACCACCACTTCTGTAAACAAATAATGATGGATCTGAATTGCTGCAATGAATCCAAACTCAAGTAGATAGGAACTGAATTTGTTAAACCAGGCACGAGGAGCCTGTTTTAACCCATATATTGCTTTCTTTAAACAACAAACATAATCAGAATAGTTTTTGTCTACATAACCATGAGGTTGCTGCATATAGACTTCCTCATTTAGTTCCCCATGGAGGAATGCATTACTAACATCAAGCTGACATATTTTCCACGGACTTGTAATAGCAGCTGAGAGCACAATCCTGATTGTAGCTGTCTTAACTACCGGGCTATATGTTTCCATATAATCCACCCCTTCTGCCTGGTGAAACCCTTTCGCCACCAACCTGGCTTTGAGTCTTTCCAATGATCCATCAGCTTTTAACTTGGTTTTATAAACCCATTTACATCCCAATACATTCATGTCTTGTGATGGAGGTACCAATATCCAAGTCTTATTTCTTTTTAAAGCCTCAATTTCAGCATCCATAGCTGAACACCACCATGTGTGTCTAAGTGCAGAAACTATAGATTTAGGTTCTGATGGTATTGTAGCCATAGAGTTTGATAACACTGAAAGTGTATCAATATTAGGATAGATTTTAGCACCATTTTCGCATATATCTTATATAGAGACTTACATATCCGATATGATTATGCGGTTCACACACCCGTTTTGTTGGTTTTCAGGTTTTTAGGGACAAGGCCTAAATGAGCTTAAAATAGGATTGCAATGCGTTATTATATAGCAAAGCATACGAACTAGAAAAAGCCCATGGTTTCATTTTCTTTTCCCATACTCATAGGTAAGTTCATAGGCTCGTGTTTTCGTCTTACAATTCAACTATATCTTTGAATCCTAATTTACAACTGGGTTTAATCAATGAAGTTTTGGCCATAATAAGAGGTAGGTTGGGGTAAAAAGAAGAAATCAGAGAACAAAAGTTGTGTGCAGAAGGGAAGACCTGATTAAGGATTCTATTTTATGAACGTACAAGCAAAATATACAGCGTGTCTGTAATTTAAAAGGGGATAACTTCAAAAATACTCTTGTAGTTTAAAAGACTTCAAAAATACCTTTCTCGAAAAAAAAAATTTGCTTCAAAAATACCCTTATAAATCTTAAAATTCCCAAAATACCCCTTGCGACCCTTCTACCCAGTTTGACCCTGCGACCCAGTAACCCAGTGCGACCCTGCGACCCAGTCCGACCCACCGACCCAGTCCGACCCTGCGACCCTGTTCGACCCTGCGACCCAGTCCGACCCTGGGACCCTGTCCGACCCTGCAACCCAGTCCGACCCTGGGACCCTGTGACCCTGTTCAACCCTGTGACCCAGTGCGACCGCCGGAAACTGCCAGAAATCGCCGGAAACTACCAGAAATCGCCGGAAACTGCCAGAAATCGCCAGAAATTGCCAGAAAATGCCGGAAAATGCCAGAAATCGACGGAAAACAGTCGAAATCGCTGAAAGTCACCTACAAATCGCCGGAAATCGCCAAAAATCACCGGAAAATCGCTAAAAACGCTGGAAATTGGTGGAAATCACTGAAAATGGCTAAAACATTGTTGGAAATTGCTCGAAAATTGCTGCAAAACGCTCAAAATAGGAGGAAATCACTCGAGAATGGGAAGAAATCACTCAAAAATTGAAGGAAATTGTTCGAAAATAGAAGGGAAACACTCGAAAATGAAAGGAAATGGTTCTCTACTTTGTTTCTCTCCTCTCAATTTTTGTTTTCCCTCCTCTCATCTTTGTCTTTCCCTCGTTTATATGTATTTTTCATTAAGGGCACCTATGTCTTTTCCCCAATTTTTTTTATCAGATTTAGGAGGGTAGTTTTGAAGTGTTTTAACCCTATGAGGGCATTTGTGATATTCCTCCACTTAAAAGGTCGGGTAGAGCATAAGACCCACGTTAGAGCTTATTTCTCTTGAAAATTATACTCAAAACTGTTAGAAATTTTGGTTGATTCTCATCAGAGATTTGGAAGATCAAATTGAAACCAAATTCAACGTATAACCTATGAATTTGGATGCCCCGAGAGTCAACTTTATGATGGTTCAAGTTTTAAGTCGTTTGGAAATTTGTGGAAGATTTTATTGCTATTTTAGTAACAAAGATTTGACTGTAATAGTTCTTCTACGGAATTTCGGTCTCATTTAATGTCTTTCTTTTTATTTTGTTGACTATATAAGTTTCTAATATATTGAAAAAAAAACTATATATTGTATGTTTTGGAAAGTAAGAGCGAAAAAGAAGAAATAAACAAATTGAAAAGAAAGAAACATTTCTCTTCTCTTCTTAAGAATATCAGAGGTATGGCGAATTTGGAAAGCTCATCATTGGGCCAGATATCGCTGCCACGACTCACCAAGACGGACTACAACAATTGGAGCATTCAAATGCGTGCCTTGCTCGGCTCACAAGATGCGTGGGAAGTAGTTGAAACAGGCTACAATGAGATTGACGTTGTCGGTGCTACAACAAACCAGTTGAAAGAATCGAAAGAAATGCAAATGAAGGATAAGGCCGATCTCTTTCTCTTATACCAAACTGTAGACGATTCGGAATTTGAGAAGATTGTTGGTGCATCAAACTCGAAGGAAGCATGGGGCACATTGGAAAATGTGTTCAAGGGTGTCGAACGAGTTAAGCAAATGTGTCTTCAAACTTTACGAGGTGAGTTAGAGGCCATGAAGATGAAGGAGTCAAAAGATATATCTAGCTATATTACTCGTGTGCAAACAGTGGTGAATCAACTCAAATGCAATGGAGAAACTCTCACTGATGCAAGATTTGTGGAGAAGATTCTTCGATCATTGACAAATGATTTTGAGAATGTTGTATGTGCTATCAAGAAGTCGAAGAATTTGGAAGAAATGACCGATGATGATCTCGCGGGTTCTCTTGAAGCGCATGAACAACAATAAAACAAAAAGAAGAAAGAGATATTCGAGGAGGCCTTGCAATCAAAAACGATCCAGAAGGACAAAGTGATGTATGCGCAACATAACCGAGAAAGAGGATGTAGCCGTGGAGGTCACAGTTTTAGCTGCGGTGGATGTCATGTTCGTGGAAGTTACAATGAAGAGAGAGGACAACCAAGACAACAGAATTGGCATGGACGAGGCCGCGATCATGGAAGAGGAGGTCATTCACAGCGCCCAAGCGTCGAATGTTACAACTGTCGCAAATATGAACACTATGCAAAAGATTGTTTTTTTCAAGAAGTGGAAGAAAATGTTAATCTAGTCGAAGAAGATGGGGGCAAAGATGATAGCGTTCTCATGATGGCTCATGAAGGCAACACATCAGATGGTGATTTGGTGTGGTATCTCGAAACTGGTGCTAGTGATCATCTCGTTTTCGTACAGGATTCTCACATGATTTTAGAGATGTTTATGACCATAGTTGCGAGGTTTACGTGTGATTTTGTATCCGTTTTACTTGTTTCTGTGTTTTCGTGTTCTTATAGGTTTTAATGCATATTCTATTCATTTCGGAGCTAAGGAGCATACACGGGACATAATTCGACATTGAAGGTCACAACGGATTGAACGGAACGAGAAGTGGACAAGTCATGGCCAAGAATGACCAAGTGCACGACCGAGCATGCATCAAAGGACACAGCTCGGTCGAGCAAGATCACATGCACGACCGAACAGCAACCTTCACCATGTGCACGGTCGGGCTTGGTCTCTAGCACGGTCGGGCACCCTCCTTGAAGGAGCAGCACGGTCGGGCTAAGTGAGGAGCACGGTCGGGCACTTTGTGGCAGTTCATCCCCGAGAGATGTGCATGACCCGGGCACACATCATGCACGGTCGGGCACTCTGTTGGTGAGGGTGCACGGTCGGGTGTCCTATGGAGAAACACATACAATTTCATCTACGTAGCTTATGCACGGGTCGGGCGTTCCAAGAGCACAGTCGGGCATCCTGCCAATGAAGGCAGCACGGTCGAGCATCAAGGGTAGCATGGTCGGACATCAAGGGTAGCACGGTTGGGCTTCAATGCAAAACAACTTATCTATAACTACGGAAGACGCATGCCCGACCGGGCATGACATGGAGCACGGTCGGGCATGACTATGTAAAACGGTCAACCGACGAAATAGGTGAAAAGGAGTCGGCCAAGGCTTGGAATTCAAAAAATCACAAAGCCAAAAGGACAGAAAAGGGGAAACCATCGACCACACATCATCCACGATCACCATCCACCATCCACAATACAATTCATAGCCACCATCCATCCATAGAGTCCCCTTGACGGGAGGCACACAAGGAGTTGGAGATTGAGTCGGAATCATCCCTCGTTCGATATCTCTATACTCTTTAATCTATTGTTTTGTTTTGTGATGTTTAGACTCATGAGCAAGTAGTAGATTTGTTCTAGGAGAAGGGATTAGCTCATGGCTATTCCGGAACCGTATTTGATTCGTTTATGAATGCATTTCCCGTTTTGTATTATCTATTCTTTGTCTGAGAACTTACGATCTTGTGTTTATGAATGGTCACGTATATGCATGTCTTAGGGATTAGAAGAAGGACTGAAAGGTGAATTCTAATCCTAGAAAATCAAGTTTACAGAGAACTTACGGTCTTAATTGTACTTACGAATGGCCACGTTTATGCATGTGTAAGGGATTAGGAGAAAGACTGAAAGGTGAATCCTAATTCTAGAAAGTTAGGCTTAGAACAACCGAGATTAGGTCACGAAAGTAGGATAGTAACGGTTGAGGGTTGTATCGGGCGAATCATGAATCATAATGGGGTTTAGTTGGGGTGTCAGCCACGAAAGTAGGGGATGACTCAATCTAGCCACGTTCCTATGCCTTGAGAGAGGGTAGGTTCTACATTAGTATCGTCCGTCTTAGATATCTTGATAGGGAATGCATGATTAGATAGATCGGAGATAGGTTTTGGAGGCTATGCGGTGAAACCGGTTTTCTAGGGTGTTTGTCTCTTTGTTTAGAACTCACTTATCCATTGCATCATCATCATATTTGCATTTCATCATCCTCATTATTTCGCAGCAAGTTGTGGTTCTAATTTTGATTCTTAGATCGTGTTACATTAGTCCTTGTGGGATCGACACCTTAACTACTACATACGTGTCGTGCACTTGCGGATAGTCGTAGGTTAACTTGTTAACTTGACACGCATAAGCTAGCAACCATATGTGTGAGCACAAACATCTCTTTGTTGATATGCAAGAGATAAAAGATGGGCATGTGTCCTTTGGAGACGCATCGAAGGTTAAAGTCAATGGCCGAGGAAAGATACATTTTCTCAAAAAGAATGGAAAGGAGGTTACCATGGAGGATGTGTACTATGTACCTGATCTGAAGAGCAATATTCTCAGTATAGGTCAATTATTGGAGAAAGGATATACGGTCTTCATGAAAGATCGAATACTGTAATTGAATGACAAAAATGGTCGACTGCTTGCGTATGTGGAGATGGCGAAGAACCGGATGTTCAAATCCAACTTGCATAATATACAAGGAGGTGTTTGCAAGTCAATATGGAGGATAAAGCAATGTTATGGCACTTACGGTTCGGACACTTTCATTATGGTGGACTAAAGGAGTTAGCTAAGAAGGAAATGGTCCATGGGTTACCGAACATGGACTACATCAAGACATTTTGTGAAGGATGTGTCCTTGGTAAACATGCAAGAAAAAAATTTCAAAAGAAGGCAGAATATCGTGCAAGAAGACCTCTTGAGTTGGTACACACCGACATATGTGGTCCAATCACTCCGAAATCTTTTAGTGAGAAGAGATATTTTATCACTTTCATTGATGATTGTACAAGAAAAACATGGGTTTATTTTCTAAAGGAGAAATCTGAAGCTTTAGAGGTGTTTAAGAAATTCAAGGCGATGGTGGAGAAGACGAATGATCTTTACATCAAGGCATTACGGTCAGAGAGAGGCAGAGAATACATGTCGACCGCCTTCACAAACTATTGTGAGGAACAAGGCATCATAAGATTCTTGAAAGCATCATACTCACCTCAACAAAATGGTATTGTTGAAAGGAAGAATTGAACGATCCTTGATATGGTTCAGTCGATGTTGAAGACAAAAGATATTCCAAAGGAATTTTGGGCAGAAGCGGTGCAATGCACGGTGTATATGCAAAACCGATGTCCGCATTCAAGTCTGGAGAGCAAAACACCACAAGAAGCTTGGAGTGGACATAAGCCAATTGTATCACACTTTAAAGTATTTGATAGTTTGGCCTATGCGCATGTACCAGATCAAAGAAGAACCAAACTCGATGACAAGAGTAAGAAGTATGTGTTCATTGGGTATGACGAGAAGACGAAGGCGTTCAAGTTGTTTGATCCAATTGACAGAAAGGTGATTGTGAGCCGAGACGTACACGTCAATGAAGGAAATACGTGGGATTGGAAGAACCAAAAGGAGGCAACACAAGGAGAGTCATTGAGTGTTGCACCGATAATCACTCCAACGACTTTTCATGTATACGACGAAGATGAAGATGAGTCGATTCGACCGAGGATACGAATCCTATAAGATCTATATGAGTTAACTAAAGAAGTGCATTTTGTTTGCTTATTAGCATATTCAGAGAACATCAGTCTTGAAGAGGTTGTTAGAGACAATAGATGGAAAGTTGCAATGAATGAAGAGATAAAAGCAATCGAAAGAAACAAAACTTGGGATTTGGTGGAGTTGCCTCAAGGATACAAACCCATTGGTGTCAAATGGGTGTACAAGAAGAAAATGAATGCCCAAGGTGAAATTGAAAGGTACCCGGCGTGTCTAGTTGTAAAAGGTTATTCACAAAAAGCGAAAATCGATTATGACGAAGTTTTTGCACATGTTGTAAGAATGGAGACAATTAGTCTCCTCTTATCTCTTGCTGCATAATTCGGATGGCCGATTCTTCAAATGGATGTAAAATCCGCATTTTTAAATGGATTCCTTGAAGAGGAAGTTTACGTAGAGCAACCATCTGGGTACATGAAACCTGGGAGTGAGAGGAAAGTATTGAAGTTGAAGAAAGCACTGTACCGGTTGAAGCAAGCTCTACGAGCTTGAAACACACGAATCGATACTTACTTCAAGAATAATAGATACATACAATGTCCTTATAAGCATGCATTGTACGTGAAGAAAGAACAAGGTGATCTACTTCTTGTTGCTCGTTATGTTGATGATCTTATCTTCATAGGGAGTAATGAGAAGATTGCTGAAGATTTTAAAAAGGCTATGACGCGAGAGTTTGAACTGACGGATTTGTGATTGCTGAAGTATTTTCTTGGTCTTGAGATCAAACAAGGAATTTTTGGAATTTTTGTCTCGCAAGAAGCTTATGCGAAGGATATTTTGAAGAAGAACAAGATGGATGAATGCAATCCAATAACAACACCAATGGAGCTCGGTATGAACTCTCTAGATTTGAGGGAGGAGATCAAGTAAATGCAAGTGAATATTGTAGTTTAGTGGGGAGTTTATGGTATCTCACATGTACAAGGCCAGACATTGCATATAGTGTTGGCATAGTGAGCAGATACATGGAGGATCCAAAACACTCTCACCTCAAAACTATTAAAAGAATTCTTCGATATATTCGAGGAACAATGTCACTTGGACTATTATTCTCAAAGACAGATGAATTCAAGTTGGTTGGATATTTTGATAGTGATTGGGGTGGAGATATAGATGATCGAAAGAGTACATCAGGATACGCAATTTACTTGGGGAATACATCATTCATATGGCTTTTGAAGAAGCAGTCGATCGTAACTTTATCAACATGCAAGGCTAAATATATGGCATCATCATGGTGTGTGTGTCACACAATTTGGCTAAGGAATTTGCTACAAGATCTAAAGCTGCAACAACATGAGGCAACCGAGATACGAGTTGACAACAAATCTACAATTGAATTGACAAAGAATATGGTTCATCATGAAAGGAGAGAAGCTCGGCATGGAAGATCGAAGAAGTTTGTGTTTAATGGAAGAATTTGTTGAGAATTAAACTCAAAACTGTCAAAGATTTTGGTTGATTTTTATCAGAGATTTGAAAGATCAAATGGAAACCAAATTCAACGTATGACCTATGAATTTGGATGCCCCGAGAGTCTACTTTCTGATGGTTCAAGTTTCAAGTCGTGTGGAAATTTGTGGAAGACTTTATTGTTATTTTAGTAACAAAGGGTCAGATTTGACTGCATTACTTTTTCTACGGAAATTTGGTCTCATTTATGTCTTTTTTTTTTAAATTTTGTTGACTATAGAAATTTCTAATTTATTGAAAAAAAAACTATATATAGACAAGTTGTATATTTTGAAAAACAAGAGCAACAAAGAAAAAAGAAACATTTCTCTTATCTTCTTAAGAGAATTCAAATGCTTATATCTCCTCCATCAAATTCAACCCTTGCGAGACTCCCAAATTGGCATTTAAATGTAACAAGACCAATCGGCTTGTGAATCATAATAATTTACGGTAAGTTTCCTAAGAGTCCTTATAAGGCCTGAATTAGAGTCTATTTCAATGTTGGACTCCTTATTTGGCTGGTGAATTAAACAGCAAGTAAAAAGGAACAATTTTCTCCTACACTTTCTCTGTTGAATAAGGGAGGGATACGGTAATTTTCTTATTGTGTGAAACTGACTGTGAAAAAAGGAAACTTTACAAGAAGAACATCAAATCTGTGATATTTATCTTTCATCACTTGCTGAGTATGAAGAAAGAACTCAAAACTGAGTAGAAATATCTTCAAAATGGAAGAAAGCGACACTGCTGCAAGCCACTGGAGATCCTGGGGTATGTTACCGTTCAGCGTCCCTTTCCGGTTTCGGATTTTTCCAGGTGAGGAAAAGCTTGTAGAACGTTGTATGCCCTTAGATCTTGCCTGGTTAAGATCCCGACCACGGGAGACATCTGAATGCGAATTGATCACGAAATAAATTAGTGTTGCTAAGTTTGTTTTAGCAGGTAACAAAAGTGAAATGAGAGTGAAAAGACAGACTAACCCCTGCGGCTTGGATCTTAGGAACAATGAGCAAGTGACGGAGACCCACTTGCCTGAACAGCACCATAGCCTTGGCCACTGACATGCTCTCCACAACCGTGTATGGGGTCGTGTTGGTGAGTGAGTGAAGATCGACGTACATCTGCATTTCAGCGCTCGTGACTGCCACATCTTCAAAGTTGTTTTCTCTCTCAGCCAATTCAACCCAGGTAAACTTCTCCCTGACTTCCCAGTCCTCTGTTCTTCTTCTCTCCTTTAAGAACCATCTCTTTTTCAGAACTTTAATGAGGTGTGCTCTCAGGATCAGTCCATGAAGTTCTGTAGCACCATCAGCTAGACTCACCTGAGGCACGTCTGCGTCATCTAAAACTGGGAACGCGTTATGTGTTGTGTTCTTGAGCACATCGACTATGTTAGCGACTTTCTCTACCCCGTGAAGGGTTACAACTGGGGGCTTAGCATCCGCAAGCTCTCCAACAGTGAGGTTCCTCATCCAAGGCTCGGGATTTGCATCCATGAAAGGTAAGCCCTTCAAATGCAATATGATTTCGTAAATACTTGGGTTGAAGCTGTCCCCCACAGTCTTAGCAATTAGAAGCACAATCATCGTTATGGGCAGCAAAAGAAGGTTGTTTGTGAGTTCCAGGAATATGACACACAGTGAAACGGTCATTCTCATTGAACCAGCCATGAGAGAAGCTGCACCAAGGACAGCATAAAGACCTTGGTCAGTGCCTTTGTAGGATGCCATGACAGTGCCAAGCATTCGACCATATGCTGAGCCCATGAGGATGATGGGAAGGAAGAGCCCAGAAGGGGTCGCGATACCAAACGTGACAAGCCCCAAGATGCAGTAGAGGATAAAGAATATCCAGAGGGAGCCCAGGTTGAACTCATTAGGAGTGTTGGAAGAGAAAATGTTTCTGACAGCATCATCATTGGTAGTGAGAAGGAGCGTCGCTAGATCGTTGTAGTACCCATCTGGGCAGTTGAACTGTTTAAAGTTGCCTGATCTTCCATTTGTTGGGCAGGTCTCAGCTATCGACGGGTCACAGGCCTTGCATTTCGCTAGGAAAGGAAGACCATACAAGCAAACTGAGGTGAAGAGTGATACAGAGAGAGCCAAAAGCACCTTGTGAACCTTACCCTTCCTGCAAAATATAACAAGGTTAGTAACTTATGGCTTAACACTTCCATTTTCACCCACAGTATTTGATTTGGCTTGAAATGTATTATTGCTAAATATAGACTTGGCATAACTACAATCAAAATAAAAAACTAGTTCAAGAATTTAGTCATAACTAATATCATATATAGGAGCACATGTGTTGGGAACAATTATTAATTTCGGCTTTCTCTCGTATGGCTAGTGTATGCACTGAAAACATCTGAATAACTAACAAAAGGGAGTTAAGGACGAGTGCAGTCCTTCATAGCTCAAAGCCGCCAGTCTTTGCTATTAAGCTCTCCTAGCTTATAAAGTACATATAAATGGGGATCTTGAACAGCAACACTTACTGGTTGATGAGATTGTAGAGCCTGAGAACTTTATGCAGGACATGATTGTACAGGCTCCCAAGGAGGCCTCCTATGATACCAATTAACGTGACCGGGATTATATCCGCTGCGTGGTAGCGAACAGACACGTTACTGACATCAAACATGATGAGCCCTCCTCTGCCAAAAAGCCCACACTTCCCGGAATTGCAGATCTCAATGAAAGCTCGGAGCCCCACCCCCACTACGGCAGTGCTGAAGAACGTCCGCCACAGGAGAGCGCTCCTCCACCATGTGGCGACTTCCTCCAGAGCAAAGAGCACACCTCCCACAGGCGCCCTGAAAGCCGCACATACACCAGAAGCAGCACCACAGGTTATGAGGTCCCTGCGGTCCCTGTCGTTGTTGAAGTAACGTAGCCACCGCCACTTGACCCGGTGGTTGTCCGGACCACCTTGGCCAAGCAGGGACGCAATGCAACTACCTATGTGAACCAGAGGACCCTCTTTACCAAGATCAAGACCTGCCGCAACCGCTCCAATGCTTCCAATGATCTACCAAACACTCCACAAAACCTGAGTTCAAAAATTTTCGCCTTTTCCGCAACTTCACTATATACGTACGATTTGCATATACATAATTCATTTACCTTGACGATCAAAGTAGATGCACCAAACATGTTGGGAGTGTCGACACCATTAAGATACAACGTAAGCCCCAAGTTTGCTCCCGTGAAGATTATCAGACCTGTCATATATCTGTCGTACAGACATTTTTATGACGATGCTTATGTGGCAGGAAGGAAAGGGGCCTCTGAGCACAATTAAAAAGTTGTGGGTATGATTTTGGAAAGATAAAAAGAGAGAGAGAAAGAAAGAAAGAAAGAAAGATTATATACCTTTCCTGGGCAATGTAATGGCCGACGGCGAGGAGCTTGTAACCGGCGATGTTTTCAACGGCGAGATTGATGAGAGTGGCGATGAGACCAGTCAAGAGACCCACAAGACAAGCTAATGTCCATTTCGAGAATATGTATTGAAGCACCTGTGTCTTCGATCTGCTTCTCCAGTCATGCTTGAACAAATCGTTCTCGTTTATCCTGCATCCATCATCATCATCCAAATCCGACGTCACATATCCACAAGGACACGAAAATTCTAAAGCAAAAAAAAGAGAAAAAAGAAAAAGAAAAGACATCTCCTCCTGAGTATTGGGAAGACATACTCATAGTCCAAGCTCTCGATGTGGGAGACCTTGGCACCGACCAAAGCAAGTGGAGTAGAAGAAAGTGTTCTGTGTCTCTTGAGAAGAGGTTGATTCAGTGTGTTGTTCTCTGGGTCTCCCTCTCCTTCTCCATTTTCATTACCAAACAGGTTCCTCTGTTCATCCATGTTTCCCCCACAAGATCCACGATCTTATTACAGATTATTACTTGTTCTTTCTGCACCTTTCCTCACTCTTCTTAACTTTTAATCTCTCTCTCTCTCTCCCGAAACCATTTGTTTTAGAGGTTTTTTCTCCTCTCATGCAATTTTTTTTCCTCCTGGGCTTTGTCTTTTCTTCCAAACAAGCACCACATGCCTTTATACATGTCTACGTATACACATGTATATACATGGATATATAAATATGTATTTGTATATTTATATATGTATAAACCATTTGATATTTGCTTATCGGGTTTGTTTTTATTTTGTGACCAGCAACAGTGTACCACATACATGCCTGCGTTAAAGATAAGACAATCATTGACGTGTAAACTGATATATACACAAAAATAAGTTATATGTACGCCAAAGGCGAGACAAAAATTCACTTTTTGGAAATTTGTAATTTGTATTTTTAGATCCGCAAAGGATAATATGAAGTTCGATGTCAATTGTTTCAATGTTTATTTTTATGATTGGTTCTTTGAAATTTAATTGGTAAATACGTAATTATCCAACTTGAACTGCACATACAATAATAGGTATGGATTGGCTGATTACGTAGACAGTTCCGAAGTCCTTGGGCGCGTGTTCGGGAACTCTCTCTAAAGCGAGTGGACTTTAGTTTCACCTACCCAAAGCAACTAAAACATTTTTAATCAATATTATTAAAAGTCTAAAATATTTGAGAAGATGTTACTATCCAATTTCATGTCATGTGTTTCTTACTCTTATGACTTTTATTGTCTTTGCAAAGATAGATATTTTAGCATCAGTTAAATAATAATAATAATAATAATAATAATAATAATACTAATAATATATTGATTTCAAACGTTTATTTTTATAATAGTTTTTTTATGAATCCATTTCAATTAAAAATTGTTTTTAATATTAAAAAATATTTGGCGGATTGTTTTCACTAACAAATGTCTTCTTCTATTTTGTAAGTAGGTCTGACCATTTTAGATTTCGGTTTAGTTTTCAATTCGAATATAACAGATACGGGATTTTCGGCTTTTAAAAAACAATAACCAAACAATAACAAACCATTCGGTGATCAACTCATGGGATCCAACTATTCGCAAGACAAAGATAGAAGAGATCGAAAAATACCGCCGAACGACGCTCGTTTCTTGTTCTCGCCCAACCACTTTTCTTGATTTGATTGTTATTTGAAATCCTAGACATCTATCTTATTCATTAGACAATGGACATTTTTCAATTTTTTCGAATTTTTTACTTTTCAATCATTCAAAAAATAAAGAATGTATGAAATCTTTTTCGCAATAGCTTACCAATTTACTTCAATAAAACTTCAACAATACAATTACAATTCATATCTTATCCCTTTCATTATCTCGCAATAAAGACAAATATTGGGACAATGCAAACTAAAAATACCTTTTTTGGATAAGGGAAGAGATTATTTGTTCCATATCTATCTCACTTATGATATATGTTATAACTTCAGCATATATTCATCGCCAATACATCGCAGGATTCATAGTGACGTGAGTTTTTTCTCATGGAGCTATTTTTTTATTAGAGATAATCTAGAACATAATGATGATAATGTATTGGCAAAGATACTAGATTGTGGTTACACCTACACGAAGTTAAAAAGTGTAAGGGAAAGACATTCTTTTATCTAGGTAATCCATGGTTAGTTCGCTACAGTAAAAATCAGTCATTGGAAGGAGTGTGGCTTGAGCTTGGGAAGCTTCTGGCCCTGTTGGTCCTCGTGAGATCCGGGCGGTGGGCAATCATATGATTCGGTCCGCATTGAATGTTGGGTCATTTGTCGTTTCAATTGTAATGACAATTTCTTTTTTAACTTTATTAGTTGATGTAGATGAAATCATAGGATTTTTTATTCATCAGATAAATGCATCGATCATAATTAGTTTTTTTGTATAACAAGACTATTATTCACTCATTGGATATTTACAACTAGTCAATTTACAATCTTCAGATGTACGATATATAATGGAACAAGGCATTTCTAGGCCATCTCACATCAATAACTCGACCCCTACCGCCCAGCAGAACAGAAAAATTATAAATCTTCAAAATAATATATATGTCAGAAAAAATAGAAAAGGAAGCATCCACGGAATTATTATGTAGCTATGCGACTAGAAATTAATCCATATGATCGAAGTTTGGCACCTCGATGACGATGCCAACATTTCTATTGGGAAATAGGGGGTTTCCAAGTATTCAAATTCAATATGTGTATTCCTTAATAATCTTATTTTAAATTATTCAATCATTTCATTTTATCACGTTCAATGTTAGCTAGACTAGTCAACAACAACAATATGTTATTTGTAATAAGTAGTTTTGTTGGTTGGTTAATTCATCGCATATTATTCATGAAATGGGTTAGATTGTCTTCTATATATATATATAATAAAAAATGGACAGTCAAACATATCTATCGATTCAGTAGAAGTTTAACCAAAGAGATGAAGGGTCTTAAATAACGAGAGACGTGTAAAAGATAGGTTGGTTGAATTAAATCATATTTCAGTTTTTAGGTATGTGCCAGAATTTTTACTCCAAAAAGTAACCAAGATCAAGTGGAGAGAAAAAAAGAGCATATGAACTCTTTGATTGTAGCGAGTAAAAGAGTAAAATTCATCTCATGTTCTAACATTCTTTTGCTTGTAGTTGGTTTATGTATAATTGGGCCGTGTATAGTAGTTATCTCGATTTAACTAAGTTATTCAATAATTCCTTTCAACAATCACCTTGTTTTAGCGGATTATAATAAAATTGAAACAAAATAAAATTCTATATCAAAATGACTTCTAGCATCACCGAAAGGATCGAAATCACATTCGTAGGTCGACAACTTTTCTGGAAAGTCGAACTACCAATCAAAGAAGATAGAAAAGTTTTGTTCTAATCGTAACTCAAAGAATTTCATTATAACCTTTTCAAAAATCATTTTATTTCATCGGGTATTCAGTAAGGATAAGAAATACATAAACATGAGAATATCAAACCTTATATACCTCTATTTTTTCGATTATAAAATATGAAATCAACCAAATTGATATATAAAAATGATCAAATTAAAAATGTTGTTTCGACAATATCTCCATTCACAGATATGAAATATACATCTATGAATTGAAAAGTTTGAATGGTACTCTTTGCAATTAGTTGTTAGAATCAATAGGTCTTCAAAAGATTTCATTTGAAAAAAGAAACCCTTTTTGTTGGATGATACTCGAACTGAACCGAATTAACATTATTCTATTCGATTTAGTTCGATTTTATATAATCGAACCGAAATGTGCATCCCTAGTTGTAAGAGCATTTAATAGCTAGAATTTCCAAGTCATACACTATATCTGATAGATTAGTATTGTCCTCCCAGCCAATTGAATAACGCCACCAGTCACAATAAACATGTGTCAATCACGTGAGATCCAACGGTCACAAAAATTTTGACCTTTTAGGTCATCCAACCGCCATTATTTCTGTAAACTAATAAATACATACGTCGTGTATTAATTTATATTTAAATCATTTTTCATCCCCACATATATTTTAAATTTATTAAGTATTGGAGAAATCAAAATATAATTAGTGGCCACAATTAGTATTTATCATATAAAAGCCAATAATCGTGAATACCCGATTAATTATTTAATTTATAAAAACTTTACGTGCATAATATGTTAACTAAATAAATCTTATTTTATATATGTAACTATGTTATATTAAATATTAACTTTGATGATATATTATATTTTATTTTATAAAATATATTTATAACTCGAAATTATGTTTCAGTATATTTCAAGACGTGTGGAGGTTGTCACGGATCGCCTACCATCCGGTGAAACTGAAAATGATTGTAGATGCGTTGAGCCATAAAAGAGTCGAAGTGGCAACAATGCAAGATTTTAACGACTTGATTAGTCAAATGCATTGAGACTAGAGATCATGCACAGAGAGTCAGAAAGTGTGGGGTTGCAAGGAGTAAATCGAGCAAATCTATTGAGTAGGATCCAAACATCACAATTATCTGATGAGATATTACAAATATCTGTTATAGTTAGCAGAACCCGAGGTAAAAGTTATACCATGTCATGGAAGACGGTCTAATGATGATTAGTGATAGAGTCTGTGTGCGAAAGGATGCGGAGGTCAGAGAAGAAATTCTAACCAAGCATCCAAGTTTTTTATTCATCCGGGATCGATGGATATGTATCAGGAAATCTGTTAGTTCTATTAATGGTGAGGGATTAAAAAGGATATCCCTCGATGGGTAGCAAAGTGTCCGACATGTCAACTAGTCATAGCGGAGAAACAATTATCGAGAGTAAAGTTGCAAATTTGCCAATTTTTGGATGGAAGTGGGATCGTATCACGACAGATTTCATGACGGGTCTTTCAATGATGATGATTGGTAAAGATGTTGTTTGGGTGGTATGGTTCGACTAACTAAATCAGTTCATTTCATTCTGATAAAATACACTTTTGATGTGAATTAGCTATCAAGGATTTATATTGCACAAATTGTGAATTTGTATAGTATTCCATCAAACATTGTGTCAAATCTTTAGTAGGCTTTTAGAAATAGTTGGGGACCAAACCGCAAATGAGCACCGTGTATCAGCCATAGACAAATGGCAATCTGAGAGGATGTTGGAGAACCTATTACAAGAATGCGTGCTAGAATGGTGTGATAGTTGGGAGAATCATTTGTCACTTGTTGAGTTTGTGTGCTATAGTAGAAATCACACTAGCATTGGGATCTCATTGTATATGAAACATTATACTGGCGAACGTGTTACACCCCCTTGTGTTAGAATAAGTTTAGAAGTGATCTATCTTTAGAGCAAAGATTGTTGAGGAGAATGCAGAAATACAAAGAACTGTTAAGATAGAGATGAATGCGGATCAATCATGATCAGAAGAGTAATATAGATTTGAAACAAATGACATTGAATTTAACATCGGAGATATTTCGTATTTGAAAGTTCAAACGAGATGATGGAGATCAGGTGGGAGTCAGGTGAACAAGTTGTCATCACTATTCACATGTCCATTTAAGGTGATCGAGCGTATCGAAGTGGTTGACTATTGGTTGTAATTACCATTATCACTAGATGGGATACATGATATGTTCATGTATCGGTGTTATGAAAGTGTTATCGGTTTAGAGAAAATCCCGGTAGAGCCACCAACAACTCTGAAAAATGACTTAATGTATAAAAAGCATCAAGTATATATCATGGATCACTTAGTAAAATAGTTAAGACGTAACCATATCCCAATGATAAAGGTCATGTGAAAGCATCATTGCGTGGAAGGAACGACATAAAAATCATATAAAAAGATGATGCATGAGTATCTAGAGTTAATCGAAGAGGGGTAGTATGATTTTTCTATGCATTAATGCAAATGTTATTGTAAGAATTGTAGACATTGAATTGAAGACAAATCCTATTGTAGCGAGAGAGAATTTTGAGGTCCAAGGGCCTAAATAATGATTAGTATTAGTAATTATTTAAATGATTATAAACGTAAATCTAGGTTTTATTAAAAAAATGAAAAAGGTGCATAACAACTTTGAGCGGCCGAAAAGAAGAAAGAGGAGGAGGAGAAGAAGAAGTATTCATCGATCTTTCATCTTATTTCATGGTTTCTTTGTAGTCAAGGTTGATGCAAAATTCTAAATCATTCCTTTGTCATGATTCTCCAATTTGATGATGTACATTCTTGACAAAGATATTTCGAATGATAACATAGAGGAAAATTGATTTGGATCATTGTTAGTAATATCATGGTGCATCGTCAAGTCACTAGGGAAAACTAAGATGATGATCTTTCCTTTTGAAATTTGGTTTTATTGTGGTTCATTATTGATTCGTTGAGGAGTTCTTATGTTCAAAATAAGACATGGACACAATAGAATTTTAAGAAAATTCATATTTTGGAAATTGAGATGTTATCAATTAAGATTAAACCAAACCTTAAAATTATCGTATGAAGATTGATGGTATGTATATTAAGTTGATTTTTTTGTGAAACTTAAGTGGTTAGAGATACCGTAGAGATTAGATATTTGACTAAATGTTAGGGTCGAGGAGCATCGATGTTTTGGTTCAACACTAAAGTTGAGTGAATTTTGATGTCTAATATGCTCGATCGAGTAATTTCATATTCGAACCTTCTAAGAAAGGTGTGTATGGGCGTGTCAACGAGAGTTATCATGTGATGAGTATCGGATTGACGATGTCAGTATTACGACACCTAGATCAAAGGCCAGGATTGTATCGTATAGGGTTGTAATAACCTTTCGAGCGACGAAACATTATGGTGAGTCAAGTTGGTGGACTTGCCAAATTCATACCATGATTGGATTGTGGTAATCTTACGAGAGATTGAGCATTGTGGTGAGTCGGGTTAGTGGACTTATCAGCATTGTACCGTGTTAGGGTTTTGATGGTTTCAAGCGAAGTGTTGTATTGTATTCATGGTTGGGGGTCGGTGGGACCTTACGAGAGCTTCGGTGTGTTGGGAGTCTGTTGGATTCTGCGATCATATTTTCGAGCTAGTGTCTTGTAGACTTGGCAAGTTATGGTTTAATGTGAAATTAGTTTTAGACTTAGCATATTCAGACGAGTTGGAGAGTTAAATGTGTGCCTTTGGTGTTGATGATAGATCTTTATTATGTTACTTAATTTAGAGTGAGAGAATATATGACACGGAGTGTATACACGTATAGATCTCACTGAATGCGTCTTTCATATTCACTCCATTTTGTAGGCGCTCGTGGATAGACATGTTATGAAAAGGAAAAATAATGATGTTGAACAGTAGCAACAGAGCTCATTGCAGACCGATGAAAAAGGCGTACAACCGATCTAGTTAAGTTTTACTATGCATTTCGTATTTATCTATTATTTATTTTTATTATGGTTTTATATATTCTCTTTTGTTATATAATTCGAATCATTTTTATTTTAAATAAAAGTATTTATTTATTCAGTAACTATGTTTGATCGATGACGCATATAGTCACATCTTAAAAATCACGGTTAAAATTTATGATCCAATAATGTTTTGAAATGAATTATTTATATTTATTTTGATTACGTATTATTTGTGTAAGAGATGAATTTGAAATTTTTTTTAAGATATCTTGTAAAGTGATTTTAATATAATTAAAATATAGAAAAATTTATTTGATCTTTTATACGAGAACTAAACAAATAATTTATTTGTAATATTGGTAATAAAAAATATAAATTTCGTAAATTTATTTTAAAAAAAATCAAATGATCTACTTCACACTTTTGTATATAAATCAATGATTAGCAAATGGGTCAAATCAATAAATAAAAGAAATGATGGATATCGATAACATGTAAAAGATAATTATCAATTATACATATCTTTGTTCTAATATTAAATATGAAAACCCATTTCCCTGCAAAGAAAACATAACATCACGAAGGAAATAATGTTTACTTGCAAAATGGGACCAATTAGCTGGGCCCCGCCCACGAGGTCGACATTAAATACCATTGCTCCACGTGGCAATCGTACCCTTTGGGCTTCTGCTCTTATTGAGACCAGATCTGAACTGATTGGTTAGCATCCTAGTTGGACACGTGTCCCATCGTGGTTCATGTGATTTCTTAAAACAATTACAATTTTCATCTATTTTTAAGGTTTTTTTTGGTCGTTGCAATGATAAACCTATAACCGGTCAAAATATTCGTATCTGATTCGTATTCGAACCGAAAATTCAAACATCCGCTGGTACAAATATAAATATTAGAAATCAAATATTCAACAAATACAAATACAAATAATAGATTCAATTATCCTAACTATTCGTATTCGTAAGTATTAAATAGAAAATTTAGTTAATATATAGATACATATATAACAAAATTAATTTTAGTGATCAAATTTGAAATAAAAATATTATTAATCTTATTTAAATATTTATGATATAAATATATATAACCAAATATGTAATATATTTATGATGGGAGGACTAAAATATCAAATATTTTAAAATAACTAATATTGTTGAATATTTAATTTATATTCAAGATTGGTTCTAATCCAAATGAGTTGGATAATGTATATAGACATTACAATATATGAAAAAATTACAGAATTCACTAAATATATAACTTTTTGCGTATTTTATTTTAGTGTGTAATCTAACCATTTGTTTCATTGTTTTAGGTGAATTGATGATGTTCGTAGAATCATCCACGAAACTAAATTTAAATGACTGGTGTGGAGATTAATGTGAAGATTTTGTGTTTTGTTTTATTTATATTATGAATATTTGCATATTTATGCGATTTCAAATTTTAGTTTTAGATTATATTTGAAGATTATTGATTTTTTTTATTAAAATGTTTTTATATATTTTTTATATGTTAAAAGAATTTAGGTTCAGATACGAATATCTGTATATCCGACGGATATCCGTATATTCGAAAAATATTCGTATTTACAAATATCCGAATTTACAAATACAAATACTAAATTTGTATATTCGTCGAATACAAACAAATACAAATAGTCTGATATTAGCAAATATCCGTTATTTGCCCAGTACTAAATGAATCCATGAAATAAAAATTTAGTCGAATGAAAAACAACTTATATATAAATTATTTTATATAGATTATATCCAATGATATTTAAAATATAAATAAATTTATTATATTAATATTTAGTATTGTACCTGGATTCGCACAGATTATTTTATTATGTATTTAATTATATATTTATATTATTTTTTAAACAAATTTTTTATCAATTTAATTTTAATTTTAACAATTTTTTAATATTTAGAATAATTTAATAATTTTGTAAAACTATTACTTATTTTTTAAAATTTATTTTATAAAATTTTTCCTAAAATTGGTTTTTTAACAATTTTGTTGTATTTTAAAAAATATCAATCTTTTAATATTAAAATTATAAAAATAATTAAATAATTTAAAAAATTAAATATAAAACCTACCGAATAATAAAATTTATTAAATTATAAAACTATTTTGTAAAATCTATAAATCAAATTACTAAAATTACAAACCTACCTTTAAAACTATATATATAAAATAAAAAAATAAAAAATTTTAAAAATTCTAAAAAATTCCTTATTTTTATAAAAATTACTAAAATACCGTTAGGCTACTTAATCATTTCTTCCTTCTTTTCCTTCATTCTAGCTGTACAGTTTTGTGCTTCCATTCACATCCACCATTTTTTTCTTGTCTATGGTTGAGCTTCCATCCTGTTGTTGTTGTTGATAAGCTCATGAATAAATTTGTTGAGTCATGAGCTATTGCATCTCCATGTTAATCCTTGTGCAAACAAGAAATGTAAAAATGATGTTGTTGGATGTGTTTGCTCGTATGATTCTTAGTGTTTCTCTCAATCTCTCACGTTTGTGTTTTGTGAAATGCTGAACTCAATATTTCCTCTCAAGTGTGATCCTTCTCACACATTACTCATTCATATTAAACTCCATACAAACATTGAAATTGTCCTTGTTCAGACAACTCCTTACACATTCTCAAAATAGGCCCTTCATGTAGCCTTTGACCTTACACAAAATACTGCAATGTTCTTCTAATTATATATTACCGTTTATATTAATTTTACCCAAAATGACCCCTTTGTTTTGATTGTTTTCTGCATGGGCTTCACGGATGGGCTTTGTCACTGGGCCTTACCCACTGGACCGCGTCTTCTTCTCGTGGGCCTCGCTCTTCAACTCGTCCGTGGGCCTTGAGCTTCAACTCGGCCCGGTTGCCATCTTCAACTCGAGGGGTTCTGAAGAATACTCCAGAACCTCCCGTTTCGACATTTCCCCTAGGGTTCTCTCTCGGCAAGGCAATTCCTCGACGGTCAGCTCCAACAATCTCCCTCCTGGCCGGCCGAGGAACCACGTCGATCTTCTCCCTCAGCTCGCAGAAGCGTCCGGTGGAAAGCGGCTTCGTCAGGATGTCTGCTGCCTGCTCCTCCCCCCGAACGAACCGTAAGTCTATTCGTCCCTCTGCTTGCGCCTCTTTAACGACATGAAACCTAATTTTGATATGCTTGGTTCGCTTGTGGTCTATCGGGTTTTTCCCGATAGCTATGGCCGTCGTACTACCACTGTAAAGTGGTACCCCCATTTGCATGCGAAACCCTAGCTCCCCAAATAGCCTTAGTAACCATGTTGTGTAGTTCGTCGCTGCACTCAGGACCATGTATTCGGCCTCGACAGTCGACTGAGCCACGATTGACTGCTTCTGTGTTTCCCAGCTGAACACACTGCTTCCGATCGTAAAACAGTATCCACTTGTGCTTCGCATATCATGTAGGCTGCCTGCTAGGTCTGCATCGGCATAGCTTATTAGTTCTGCATATTCAACCCTTGTGAATCTCAGTCCGTAGTTCTTTGTCTCCTTTATGTAGCGTAACACTCGTTTTGCATCTTGTATACTTGTGACTGTCGGGTTTGCATTGCTTCGTGACAGGTACGAAGCGGCAAAGGCGAGATCGGGACGTGTTGCAGCAAGGTAGAGAATCCCCCCAACCATACTGCGGTACAACGTCTGATCGGTAAGTTGTTCGCCGTTCTCCTTCGACTTGCAGTACTGGGTCAGTGGTGTTGTAACACCCTTAGCGTCCTGCATACCAAACTTCGTGAGAAGTTTGGTTGCATACTTCTCTTGGCTCATAAAAATGCCATCCACGAGGTTCTTAACCTCAAAACCCAAGAAAAATTTTAATCCACCCAAATCACTCATGTCGAAGACTGAACTCAACTTAGTCTTAAAATCTTCAATCAACTTCAAACAATTACCCGACAGTATTATGTCGTCCACATATAAACATACCACCAGAATCTTCTCTCCTACTGTTTTGATGTACATCGCTGCATCACAGTAGCTTCTCACGCATTCTTCTCGCAAGAAGAATGTGTCTAT
>CM071865.1:23139601-23159885 GCA_036759665.1 Gynandropsis gynandra
GCTGCCGAAGGTTGGACGGGGGGGAGGCGCCAAGCAGTTGCAGGCGGCCGAGGCTAAGAATGGAGGTGCGGCCGACGGTAGAGAGGCGGCCGACGGTGGGGAAAAAAAAGAGAGAATTTGAAATTCAAATTTTGAAATCTGATACCATGTAATTAGGAATGATTTTCTTATTGATTGATTATCCTTGAGATTACATATTTAAGCTAATTTAGATGAGACAAATAAGGAAACAAATAACAAGACAATAATATTCAAAAATATCTATGGTCTTGTATAAACAAGCCCAAGCCATGGGCTAATCCCTTCTCCTAGAACAAACAAACTACTCGCTCATGCGTCCGTAAACAAACATTAACGAAATAGAAAGGAACATGAAAACCAAACGAAACCGAAGTGTCGGGTTGATCTCCAATGCTCCTCGTAAGTCTTCTTCGCGAGAACATTCTCCCTCTCTCCCTCGATCAAGAACTGAATAATGAATGAATGAATCTCGATCTCTGACCCCTTTTTCCTCCTTTAAAGTCATTTTCCTTATTGTATGAGTCCCCCACAAACTTCCATTTTTTTAAGTCAAATTAACTTATTTTAAGTTGCAGGTGACGGTCACGACCCGCGCGGGCAGAGAAAATGACCCGCTCGGATACGGCGCAGAAGATCGCGCAAGAACACAATGAAAAGAGGTGCCCCGGTCGGGCTAGGGAGTGCCCCAGTCGAGCTGAGGTGTGCCCCGGTCGAGCATGGATGTGCCCTGGTCGGGCTCAAGTTGCTGGACAGACTTGCCGACTAAACGCCCCGCACGGGCAAGGGTGTTTTTCGCCGATTCTCGTCCCGTTTGTTCCGTGATGATCCTCGATGTTTGTACTTTATCTTGTGTACGTCCTTTAGCTCCAAAATGAATTGAATATGCATAAAAACCTGTAAGAACACGAAAACAAATAAAACAGGTACAAAATCATATGTAAACATCGCATCCATATCATAAACGTCTCTAAAATCGTGCAAGAAATACGTATGAAAACGAGATGATCACCAACCCCGGCACTAGGAAAACATCCTTGATCGTCTTAAATCCCTTCTTCGTTTGAACCTGAATGTTCCCCTTACCGACAGTGGTCAAAACTTCACCATTTCCAACCTTTATAGGTACTCTAAAGTACCTATCTAGCGTTGAGAAATACTCTTCATGTTTGGCCATGTGATTCGTAGCTCCACTATCCATCAACCACACGTCGTCTTTAAACACCTCATGTGTCAAATGTGCCGCTGTAAACAGTGAATTTTCCTCCTCCTCTTGTTGATTCATATGAGCCTGATTCTGTGCAGGCCCTTTGCCTTTGCAATCTCTCGAAAAATGGCCTAACTTGCCACATGTATAACATTCTTTGCTCTTCTGCTTGTTTTGTTCTCCTTGGTTCTGTTTGTTTGAAAGAAACAGTTGCTCTCTTGGTGATTGTCCTTTTTGCAAATGCTGCAAAACTTCTTTCCTTTGAACTTAAAGTCCCCCTTTCCGAAGGGTTTCTTACTTGGCCCAGTCTTCTTGGGTCCTTTGTTCTTTTCCTAGAACGCACCTTCAAGACCACCACCGTGTCGATCCTCCAGTCTCGCTTCCTGAGACTGCAAGGATATTACCAGCTCCCCCACAGTCAGTGTTGTGAGGTCTTTTGTTTGTTCAATGACCCCGACATACGGGTCAAACCGTTCCTGTAAGGAACACAGAATCTTCGAGACTAAAGTGTCTTCCTTTATCTCATCTCCAAAGGCCCTCATTTCATTTGCTAACTCGGTGACCTTGTTAGTAAATTCCTTAATCGTCTCCTTCTCTCCTTGCTTTAATGTGTAATAACTCGCCCTAAACCTTTGAAGCTTTATCATGGCTGTCTTGGGGTCTCCTTGGAACCTTTCCTTGAGGAGGTCCCAAGCAGCCTTAGACGTTTCGCACACTGAAATGTGCACAGCAAAAATATCATTCGTGACTGCACTATACAAGAGTTGTAGTGCATTCTGGTCCTTCGCCTCATTTTCTTCCCAAAGTTGCAACGCCTTCTGCAACTCTTCCTCAACCGGAGCAACCCCTATCACGGGCTTCTCAGGTAGTCCCTCCATGACTACTTTTCACAATAGCTTAGATCTGAGTAACGCTTTCATCTTTATTACCCAGAGGTTGTAGCTCTTACCATCAAATACCGGTATCGGTGGTGTATTCTGCATTTTTCAAATGTTACTTGTGCTGGTTATCTTGTGCGGTTTCTTGTGCTGTAAGTATTTCTTGTGCTCGTGCTCCCTCTCGGCCTTTAGATATGAAAGGCTCTGATACCAATTCTTGTTGTTGTTGATAAGCTCATGAATAAATTTGTTGAGTCATGAGCTATTGCATCTCTATGTTAATCCTTGTGCAAACAAGAAATGTAAAAATGATGTTGTTGGATGTGTTTGCTCGTATGATTATTAGTGTTTCTCTCAATCTCTCACGTTTGTGTTTTGTGAAATGTTGAACTCAATATTTCCTCTCAAGTGTGATCCTTCTCACACATTAGTCATTCATATTAAACTCCATACAAACATTGAAATTGTCCTTGTTCAGACAACTCCTTACACATTCTCAAAATAGGCCCTTCATGTAGCCTTTGACCTTACACAAAATACTGCAATGTTCTTCTAATTATATATATTATCGCTTATATTAATTTTACCCAAAATGACCCCTTTGTTTTGATTGTTTTCTGCATTGGCTTCACGGATGGGCTTTGTCACTGGGCCTCACCCGCTGGGCCACGTCTTCTTCTCGTGGGCCTCGCTCTTCAACTCGTCCGTGGGCCTTGAGCTTCAACTCGGCCCGGTTGCCATCTTCAACTCGAGGGGTTCTGAAGAATACTCCAGAACCTCCCGTTTCGACATTTCCCCTAGGGTTCTCTCTCGGCAAGGCGATTCCTCGAAGGTCAGCTCCAACACATCCTCATCCTGAATTTCTTGTCGATCGTCGGGCTCTCGTTGTCGGGCTTCTCCGTCGGACCTCTCGCCGTCGAGGCTCTCCGTCGGTTCTCGTCAGCCCTCTCATTTTTGGGCCTCTCCGCCAGCCCTCTCGCTGTCAAACCTCTCTGTCGGCCCTCTCGTCATCCTTCCGTCGATTATCAAAAGATGTGAATAAGGTGATGGAGGAAAAGAATCAACCTTTACTGGAAGCAACAGTAAAAGAAAAAATCGAAGTATGGATGAAGAAAAAGATACCCCATGCACCTACAATACAGCTAAGACATGGTTGGGTTCCTTGGTGGTTCTAGTAGGTGGCAGGTCCTACTTGGCACTTTTTTCTCAGCTGGAAGATTCGGTGGGGAAGGAGCCCTGAGAGAAGCTTCAAACCTCCTTTTCCTTGGGGAACATCCACCAAGTCCACTTTTAGAACCAATATGTCGTGTAAACTGTTCACTTAAGCAATTGCTTGCCCCTTTGTTTCCATCATCACCAGAATGATGCCGTCCAGACCAATCTCTTAGGCCACTGGCAGAGAGCTCCGCATGATCTTTCCTCATGATCTTTGGGTCTGAAACCAAACCTCAATCTACCTTGACCTCATTCTCCTCCTTCTCCCCCGACGACTCCGACAACGACATTTGGGATTTAGGGTGTGGTTGTGACTGAAGGTGTCCTCCAAAAGGCGAGACCGTTCTCCGATAAGACGAAGTTTCTTCCGAGGAGGCACCACCGCGACGTCGTTTCAGTTAGTGACGTGTGCCTCTTCCTCCTCCTCCTCCCCCGATGAATCCGACAACGAAACCCTAATCTGATGCACCGACGAAAATGCCCTGAAAAGAAATCGAGGAAGACCTAGAAGAAATTAACAAATCCTATCAAAACATAGAGTTGTCAAAGAAGATCTAAGATCGGGCAAAACGAAAAGGAAGGGAACCAAAGACGACCGGGTGAAAGGAGAAGCTCGATAAAGCGGCGGTGAATGGAAAAATTGAAGGAAAAATGGATCCAAGCGAAGAAGAACTCGTGAGCTGGAGATGAGAAGAAACGAAGATGAAGTCCGAAGAAGATGATGGAGAGAAAAGCTAACCTCTGCTGGAAGCAGCAAAAGTGAAGGAGGAAGAGATTCAACGAAACCCTAAATCTGAATGAGTGAAGGAATCAAGTGAAGAGTGTTTCTGTTTCTGTTTTTTAAATCAACGGTCATCATCAATTAAAACTATAAGGAAAAAAATGTTAACATCCAAGGGTTAGAAAAACGACACGCAAACAAAGTATTCATGTTGACCAATAATAATGCAACATTTGGCCTTATATATTATTCACAGAGTCTCACCTCTTATTAGTATTTAGATTTAGATGAATCATATCGAATGATATTTTAGATATATGATATTTTATATATACCCATATTTTTGTGCAAAAATATTTATAGGATATTTTTATAATAAGAATTGGAGGAGAAAGATTTATAAAAAATAAAGATTTTAGAGGAAAAATCTAAATAATAAGATATTATATTTGAAAACGGTAGGTGATTAAAAAAAAGGAAATCAATTTTAATTTTGAAATTTGAATAACAAAAAGAACAAATAAAAACTTGATTTGCATATTTTTAAGACAAAGTTATATTTCTCGCTTAACTATCACGTTTTAATCTTATTTTCTCTTAAATTATGTGTCGCATCTTATTCCCCTTTTCATCCATCATATTCACCCTAAATATCAATAATTTTACCTCCGTTAAAATTTGTTAAATTTTCTTTAAATTTTTTTATTACAGTATATTTCCATTTGAAGATTTAACTTTTAATCTATTTTCCAAAAAATATATATTCGACTTATTTTCCCTAAAAATTTATTAATTCATCTTATATCGACATAAAATTTGTAAAAAAGAGTATATAAACCTTTCGAGTTTTTAAATTCAGCCTATTTCCCAGAGTTTATAAATATAACATATTTCTTCTAAAAATTTATAAATTCAATATATTTTTCTTTTTAAATATTTACGCATTTAAAATTTTAAATTATTTTCCTCTAAAATCTATAACATATTTTTCTCTTAATATTAAAGCATTTCAAAATTTTGGTTTTTATTTTGAGGTGTTGATTATTGGTAAAAAAAGTTAAGATTAAAATAAGAAAATTTTTTAAATATAAAAGATCTTGAATATTCATTGTTTATTGTCTTTTTTTTGTCGAGATTTATTTTCATACATTAAATGGTGGATGTTCAAGATCTTTTTATAAAGTTTTCTTATTTTAATATTTTCTTTTATCAATCATCAAAATATGAAAATAATAACCAAAATTCTGAAATGTGTTAATATTAAAAAAATATAATGTTGAGGAAAATAATTAAAAAAATTAAATACGTAAATATGAAAGAGAAAATATGTGATGTTGTAAACTTTAAAAAAAAATAAGTTGAATTTATAAATTTCGGGGAGGAATATGTTACAATTATAAATGTTGGGAAAAATAAGATGAATTTATAAATTTGAGGGATTTATTATAAACTTTATGGAATAGAATTGTAATTAATAGACTTTAAGTATCTTGAATGTATAATTTTTTTAGAAAACAAGTTGAAAGTTATATCTTACGGTGTGGAAGAGTGGGAGGGGCTTAACAAGATTAACATAAAATTTAACGAAATTTTAATTGAATGGAAAATTGACTGATATTAATTTTAGAGAAAATATAATAAATACTATAAAAATTTAATAGAAAAATAAGATGAGACTCGTGATTTAAAGGCAATAAGATTAAATTGTAATAGTTGGGGGATAATAAACTTTTATCCTATATTTTTCACCATTTTTATGTCCTAATCATATGTTGAATTTTAAAAAGAATTAGTTGACGCGATGTGCATGCATGGGATCTTAATGCAAGTGAGACGATATTAATTGGTTAAATTATATAAATTAATATATTTCTTAAAAAATTATATAGAACGCATTTCATATAAATATAAAAATATTAAATTAGGGTCATGTTTACAAATTTAAAGAGATTGACTATTTATATTTTTTTAAGAATATTAATCGATAATTTATATGCAAATATCTTTGTAAAAATATATATTGTCACATGTTCCTTCTATAAAGGTTTTTGTCAATATAGATAAACACCTTTACAATATAAATATAGATAGATTTTAGAAGATAATATTATTTGATATATATAAGTCATACAAGATGTTAGATATTAATATTTAGATATATAATAATTCTTAATTTTTAGATATAAAAAATTAATAAATAGGAAACTTAAATATAATTAAAACTATATATAATACAGTATTATGAGAATATTCTATAAATTTTTTAAATTTCTTATATTGTCACCGTTTGTTTTGTAAAGGTGATTTGTAAATATAGATAAAAACATCTTTACGATATAAAGTTTAGCAACAATTTGGGTATAACAAAAATATGCTAAATCACGATATAGAAACAGAAGAGCAATCCAAAACCGATAAAAATAGAATGCTAATGTAATCCAAACCACGATTGACCGAACCCGAAATTTTATTCTTCACATTTTTTTTCACAATGATCTATACCGTGAAAGATCAAATTGTCTCTCATTTAATTTAACGGGTATGAACTTAAATTTATGTTGTTTCTTTTCACAGAAACAATCCAAGTTGAGTACAGGCAAATAAAAAGGTCTAAGACATCAATCACATGTCGTGGTATTGTACTACTAAGACGCAAAATAAAACATTTGTTTAAAGGAAGAATACAATATAATAAAGCTACGAAGATATTTTGTCCCAATGAAGATATTTTGTCCCGATTGCTTGTGACTAAAGCAAAATAAATAAAATAATAAATGAGGATATAATATGTTTTAATATATGATTGCTTGGATTACATGTAATTTGGTGAAACCCACAATGTAAACTTCACATTAATGCAACTTGTGACGATGATTATATTATACATTATAATAAATGAGTAACCCACCCGGCCGTATATTCCATGGGACACCCTTAGCTTTACGTTTGATTTGTTAAACCGCTGGGGGCTCGCTTTACGACATTTCTTTTTGTGTTTAAAGAAATTATAATTATTGTTAAGCTATTTTTAGTTAAAATTTGAACTTAATTTATACCAAATAGTGATCAGCTCGTTTAATTTCCCAACATCATGTAATTATATATTACATTTATTTTTTGTTGGATCACGTCATCGGTTTACATATTCTACTGTATGACATATTGCTAAATATCATATGATCTCGTGGACCGTGAGATCAAACACAATGCTTCCCAAGGCCCACGAGAGGATTCAGAGCGTGCAGCACAACCGCCAAATATCCCAAGTTTTTGGACGTTCGTTTGTTTTTTTTCCCTTTTTGTTAATATTTTCATATTGAATTCATTTATGTTACCATTTACTACATCTTTACTTTTATATGTTGATTGATTTCAATGCAAATATCAACAAACGCCGAATTTGTGGGTTTCAACGATTGTAGCTTTGAGGAAAAATGATTGATTGTATAACAATGGCATGTATATATAAATAAGGGATAATTTTGTAGTGTCTTGATATAATGATAAAATTATCCCTTATTTATATATACATATATATATATACAGACACAGGTACATAAATATATATATATATATAAATACATATATATACATTTACTCATACACAAATATACAATTTTTAAATAACAACACGTTTTATATGCAGATATACATACATATGTATATATATACACATATACATTAGCATATACACAAATGCATATATATACTCACACAAAAGCCCATTTACATTTACATAAGCATATTATAGTACATAGGGGTGTAAAAAACAGCCCGAGCCCGCGAGTCCACCCGAAACCCACCCGAAATACGCGAGCTCGAACTGTAAAATTGACAGCCTGAATGAAACCGGACCTTCGGGCTCGGGCCGACCACAAAGCCTGTTTGAAACGGGCCCGGCCCGTCGGGCTTCGGGCCGGGCGGTCCGATCGTTTGAACCCTAAAACAGAAAGTCCTCCTTCGTTTCTCTCTCTCGTTTCCCGATTCTCTCTCTCTCTCTCTCATTTCTCATCGTTTTCGTTCCTCTCTCTCGTTTCATCACCGGCCGAAACGGCTCAGATTCTCCTTCAAGAGTGCCACTATTGTGCTCACTGTCATCAACATTCTCTTCGTCCTCTTCCTCCTCCATGGTTTTCTCTCTTCTTACTCGTCTCGCTCTGGATCCTCCCCTCATCAGCTCAACTCAGGTTTGACCATGGATTATCCTAATTTCTGCTGATCTGTTGCGATGCCGTCGGATTTTATTTCAATTTTTGGTACTTTAGGGATAGTGATTTAATGGGTGTTCATCGAATCAACAAAGATGCATTGGATTTGAGTTGGGATTCATATATGCGCGATATGCTTAATTCGTTTGAACATTCTGATTCCGATGTTATAAGTGGTGGTTTGGTCGAACAATATAAAGAGGGCCTCTAGTTTTGGTTTTTTTCACCTTCTTGTGGCTATGGACATTTCATTAGTTGATTCACACTGTTTCGATTTAGGGTTTACAAATTATGCATTATGGGGAAAGAATTTTTATATTAGCTCGTGGGCTGTCCGAAGCCCGCCCGAAGCCCATCCGAAGCCCGTCGGGCCGGGCCACGGGCCGAAGATTTTCGGCCCGTTTAAAACGGGCCGGGCCGGGCCCGAACCCGAATGAACCGGGCCGAAACGGACTCGGGCCGGGTTCGGGCCGGCCCGTTTGACACTCCTAATAGTACAGTTAGATATATACAAATCTACGCATATACACATGTTTATGAACTCTTAGACCATCCTTTTTTTTTAACCTTCGATAGTAAGAATCAATTTCTAATAGAATAATTCTATAATGCTTCCACATAATTTCATATTTTGAGACTGATATCTGTTATAATCATCATTCAATTAACAAATTCTCCGCTTCAGAACCATAAATTAGATTTTCATCTCACCGGGTTTTTAGAGTTACAAAGGTGTAGCAGAAACCGAGGAATTGGGAGACCTCGAGCGCAAGACTTCTAGGTTCGTCTGTCTAAGCTATTTATTTTCATTTCATTTTCCCCTTTGAATGAAAGTCAATTTCCGCCCTAAATTGGCGTTTGAACTAAGGAAATTATTTTATTAAATGCTTTTGGATTTGGGAGAAGCAAAACGTGTTAAATTGATTAGTATCTAATTCATCCAAAAACTAGTTCAAATTTAAAAATTGTCAAATACCATATATAAATCTATTATTCATTATCAATCCGATATATGACAACACAAGATAACACTCTTCACACGATTAGTCACAATCAAAATCTAACATGGAACTATTCAAAATAGAACGAACCATAGTATGTCAAATTGATTTGGATCTAACTTAACCTAAAACTAAATAGGGTTTAGGATGGTTCAATTATATATATATAATTGTAACGTAACAAAACCAACAGCCATTTATATAGCTCATTTAGTAATTCAACTTACCTACTTGTCCTTGCCACGATGTGTAACATATGTGATTTGGCTGCAGGAAGCGAGTCTATGTATGGCTAAGGAACCCTCAACATGCATCCTCTTCAAGAGATCAACAACAAAGAGCTGCAGAGGACCATGGAGATTTCTTCTATCTGCAATTAAATAAAACTTCCACACGTTGTTTAAAACACTGAATGCAGCTAAGGCCTTGTACCCTGCGTCTGGAAAGCAATCTATCCTCAACCACTGAGCAAAGATGTAAACAAGGCAATTGGACTGAGTAAGATATTATTCGATGCCAACTTGCAAAGGTTATAGAAGCAACAAAATGTACATACAGACACAAACAGTAAGGCAAATAACCTGAAGAGGACCGGAGAAATCTTACTGTTGCAGAGTTATTATCTCCCTTGAGGAGAAATCCAAGCAAATGCTTTGCAACGGAACTTTTTCTTCATAGCTATCGGACGACCGAATATAGATGGCCTCACATGACTAATAAAATATTTCATATATTACGTGAAAGATTGCCTAAAGCAAGTTGTCCGCAGAAATACATTACAAAATGGATATAAGATATCTGAATCATGCAATGCCAACATAGGAAAAAGTACGAAATATTGGAACTTGAAAGAGCCGGGATTTAGAATACTGTGAAAATCCGGTTCAGTAAGGTGTCTCTCCATCAGGCATGTCCCAATTATCCTCGTCCTCATCTTCTTTCTTACTTTTGGTTGCTTCATCCTTGTTCTGCTGAGAAAATCTCGCTTGAGGACGCCTGAAACCAACAAGAAAAAGTGAATGATATATGTTCAAAGTCCATTTGTTCACAAGAACTCAACTTAAACTCGTGTACTAGCTCATAACTATGATCCTTGAAAGCTACAAGACAACATATGTTTCCTACATCATCGAAGGAACACACGTCGGAAAATAAACAATAGAACTAAAAGTCCACTGGCATCATGCATACATATTGCACACAAAGACACATAAATGAGAAATTCCATCAGCTGTTCCAAATGTGAAAGAATATATGTTTGTTCAATCCCGAATCTCGTCACCTGAGGTATATTCACTCAGAGACCATACCAATGAAAGCTATTCCGACAAAGATAGACATGGTTATCCAATCTTCACAGAATAGTACAGACTCTGAAATCAAGTTTCCCTATACTACAGATATAAAATATAGGACATTAATCAGCAAGTGATGATTTAACATCAGACCCATAAAATTTTTTCAGCAACCATATATAAGTTACTAAATAATTTAAACCAAAATTCAGCAAAAAGACAAAAAATGAGACGGAACCTTCTCCGATTACGCTTGGCAGCCTCACGGGTCTTCCGCTTCTTCTCGTCCTGCTTGTTCTCGAAAAATTTCCGCCGCTTGCATTCCTGAATAACTCCGGCTCTCATCCCCTCCCTCCTGAACCGATTCAGCAGCCTCTCTTCCGGCTCGTTATCATCGACGAGCACCTGCACGTTGTAGCCCGAGCTGAAGAAAAGCGTATTCGCGTACGCGAGAGAGGGACTTATCACGGATGCAAGCTCAGAGGAAATCGAATCGGCGGAGGTAGGGTCCTCGGCCGCCATTGATGCAAGAGAGAGGCCATTTCTTCGTCTCTGAGAGACCGCATGAGAACGAAGAGAGAGATTCGACGGCGAAGGAGCTTTCTTCAGCGATTTATACGGGGAGATGATAGAGATTAAGCCCGAGAGGGTGAAGGAGGACGCCATGAACGTCCGCGACGAAGAAAACGAAAGATTGAATTGTGGATAAGAAAAATTTCCCCCTTTTCACTAGGCTCAGTGAACATCTCTGGGTTTGAAGAATGATTCGGATCCAGGTCGGATCCAAATCCGGGTACATAAAGGAATCGATCGTGGATTGAGATTTTTCGGGTTTTAGGCCCATTTATTGTTATCTTCGGTTTCTTGGTCCAAATGATAATTTAAAGTTAGGAGTTTTGATTTAAAGTAAATTTAATTCCTTTTATACATAAATAAAATCTGGATTTCGACATAATTTTGTAGAAAAATTAGAAAATATGTATTTTATTTATAAAATATATTTATAACAATTATAATTGTAATTATAGTTATCATTATTTACAATATGCTTTGAAAATAATATAGTTTTAATGAAGATTAAACTTTGGATTCACCACTTGTTTTTCGATTTTCGATTATCTCAATCTTCCGGATATATTCATTGAGAACGCCATATTTTTTAATTCATCATCTCGAAAAAGACTCTAAACCCGCCAGGACGTCGGCGACACAATTTCGCGCCACCACAATTCTCATATTCATCATCTTTACCAAATCAATAAAATTGTCCATTCTCAATCGAAACTCAGAGGGTACTAAAATTTGATTATGTTATGATAAATTATCTCACGTTGGTTAGGAGATGAATTTTAGATTTCTATATATGGTATTTATTAATCCTAAACTCTTGAGGTACCTTTTGGGATTAGTTAGTTCTAAACTCATATTTGATATGATATCAAAACTAGGTTCATACCGATTCTAATATATCCGGTTACGATATTCACACTCCAAAACCAAAAGTGAACGTGAAGGGAGTGTTATAATAAGTTGTTCTATACCGGTTAGGAAAAGAAATTTGGGAGTCCTATTAGTTAGACTCAAGCCTATATTTGACGCATTTGAATTTACCAGGCGAAATTAATGCCGGTGAACCAGGATTATGAAAAGGAAAATTGTATGCCGAAAACAAAATCGAGATATCGAAAATATCACCCAAAAGCAAACCCATCAACCAAAGAAAAATCACCATTGTTTTCGATTTCAATGACACTTTCGCAGTTTTTGGCTGAAAACCTCGACGAAACGAATATCCAGAGATGGTGAGTTCCCATTGGCGCCCAATCCTTAGCTCATGCTTATGCTCCCACAAGCAAGTGAGTTCTCATCTTATCTTCTTTGGTGTCACATTGACTTGTACATAGATGGGAATGCTTTGGAGTCTGTGGGGACGATTCTGATAACTTGACGGATGGCGGATCTGAGGTCGCCTGTAACTCACGTGCCAAAGTTCATGGACTCTGCTTTTTCTCTGGGACGACTTTTGGGAAGAGGGAATACTAGGCCTGGACAAAATATTCGAAGTATTCGTATATGATTCGTATTCAAACCGAAAATTCGAATATCCGCTGACACAAATACAAATACAAGTATTAGAAATCAGATAATCAACACATACAAATACAAATACAAATAGTAGACTCAATTATCCAAACTATTTGTATCAGTAAGTACTAAATAGAAATTTTAGTTAATATGTAGATACATATATAACAAAATTGATTTTAATGATCAAATTGGAAATAAAAACATTATTAATCTTATTTAAACACTTGTTATATAAATATATAGACAAATATGCAATATATCTATGATTATCAAATACTTTAAAAAACTAATATTGTTGAAGATTTAATTTACACTCAAGATTGGTTCTAATCTAAATGAGTTAGATGATGTTATAAAGATATTATAGTATATGAGAGAAACAAAACTCACCAAATATATAACTATTTTTGCGAGTTTTATTTTAGAGTATAATCTAATAATTAGTTTCATTGTTTTAGGTGAATTGACGATATTCATAGAATCATCGACGGAACTACATTTAAACGATTGATGTGGAGATGATTGTGAAGATTTTGTGCTTTGTTTTATTTATATTATATATCTTTGCATCTTTGTGCAATTTGAATTTTAGTTTTTAGATTATATTTGATGATTATTGTTTTTTTATTAAAATTATTATATATATTTTTTACGTTAAAAAAATATAGGTTTATATACGAATATCCATATATCTGACGGATATCCGTATTTACTGTATACACATGTGTTTGTGTGGAGCACATATGCATTGCATATGTCTTTAATAAAAAATCTCATATTGGAACTTGAAATAATAAATGAACACCATATAAGTGTTCATACAATTAATGGTTTCAAATGGATAATAAAATGGATATCGGTGTGTGTATATATAATGTTAAAGATTGGTCTTGGCCTTGGGGCTCTTGGTTGGAGCAGGCGAGTCATCATTCTCTTGCGATTACTGAATCTTCAAGACGGAATAGACAAAATAGAAAGGAAATTTATGTATCTTAAACAAATACAAAACAAGATTTAGAGTTCAAATTTAAATTCAAATTCTACAGAAGAACGTGCATATATTATCCACGTTTGGGTTTATCTACCTCTATATAAAATACAATTCGAAACGATAAATCGATGTTGTTGGCGCATTACTATGCACAACGATTTCATTTCTGTGTTGGTATCGATTTGTGAATCGTTGAATCGGCTTTTTCTTGGGGTTTAATATGCGTTTTGATTTGTTGAATAGTTTCTATAATTGATTTCGATTTGTTGAATAGTTTCTATAATTTGATCTCGATAATTGAATTCTAGTCTTATTTGTTGAATAGTCTCGATAATTGATTTCGGTTTACAATCGTCAAGCATATTTTTTTGTTTAATATTAGTCTTACGATATTATTCATTTTTTATTTGGGTGGTTTGATTTAAAAAATATTGATAACCATTATAAAAAATAGAAAAATAGAAAAAATGAGGATTTTAAACATAGTTTAAACAACACAATTTTAAAATATAAAATCAAACTATTAAACAATTATTTAATAAATTTGTAATTAAATATAATATTTATAATTCAAAATAACTATAAATAATCAAAATATTTTTTCAAAAAAAGATAAATAAATAGAATGATTAATATATACACGAAATACACATACATACAAATACATATATATGTATATACACACTCATAAATCTACACAAATATATATCCTAATAATATATACGAAGGAAGAGCCGCGATGAATAGTACTCCATTGGATGACGTGGACATGCATCGAAGGTAGATGTATTTTTATGTTGTGCGGTGCCTTGATGGCCGTTGGATTAGTTTCTCCATTTGGCACGAGTTACATTTTTTGACATTTCCAAATTTAGCCAGCTGCACGTTCGCTGCTCATCTGCCATTCCTCTGTAGTTTCTTTTTTCTGGAGAATTTTTCTCTTTTCCGAATAGTTGAATATAGTTGGTCGTCTCCCAAGAGTCTAAATGACATTCATTCGTCCATGGGTGATGTGAGAACAAGGTTACAAAAACTACAGCTCAGCAACGTGTCGCCTTCAAAGAGGTAGAGCTACATTCAGCCGATATGAGCGTGGTGGAAGAAGAAAAATAACGAAGAAGGGAGGAGAGAGAGGGAAAAGGGGTGGACGGCACTGAAGGAAATTTGTTTTTGGTTTGGTATTAGGTTTAGATTTAATATAAGGTTAATTTAGTAATTTTGAAGAGGTTAAATAATATTAAAAATTAATTAGTAATCTTAAAAGTCGAGAACATTTTTAAAAAATTAAAAAGATTAAAATTAATTGAAATTTAAAAGAATCAATAAAATACTTTAAAAAAATTCAAAATTTTAAAACTATGATATATATATATATATTCTGAATAAATTTAAAATTTGTAAACAATACAATAAATTATAATTATTAAAAAACCGATAAAAATTAAAAAATTTGAAATTAGTTAAAACTTTTAAAAATAAATAAACTTTTGGAAACAGACAAAATTAAATAAAATATTAAATACATAGATATATACAAATTTATATATGTATATAATTTTTTAATATCAATTTAATAAAAAGTTTATGAATTTATCAAACCTTTCTAAAATAAAAACAAACTCCTATTTCTTCGTAAACTATGTTTGTTTTATCTATTTTCCTTCATTCATATTTCGTGTTCATCTTATCTCTGTTTTGATTCTAATATTATTTCTTCCATCATTTTTTGTAATTTTGTTTGTAAATCTCTATGTTTTAATTCCATTAAATATTCTAATTTTGATTTATTTTAGGTTCAAGTTTGATCCGGTTTAGACCTACTTTTGATCCGGATTAGATCCAATTTTGTCCAGAATTTAGGTTCAATTTTGACGCGGTTTAGATTCAATTTTGATCAGAATTTAGGTATATTTTGATCCGATTTAAGCTCATTTTTTAATCATAATTTGTGTTCAATTTTTTTATCCAATCCGAATCAATATAAAATTCAATAAAATTAAACTAAATTTAAATAAAAATTGATTTTTATCGATTTGTTCAATTTTGACCCAAAATTGATATAATTTTGATTCGAATTAGATGCAATTCACTACAAAAAACATGTTATTTCCAACGGACGGGGCAACGGATCCGTCCGTTGGAAGAGTATATCAACGGATTGCAACGGATATGTTAATGCTTTCAACGGGAGCATATCCGTTGCAATCCGTTGGAATTTGTAACGGATTTTGAATGGAATAATGTCGTTGCTAAATCCGTTACAAATCCGTTGACAATTTGCGAGGGATTGTAACGGATAATATCTGTTGGCCGTATCCGTTGGAAGACCATTAGAATCCGGGAAAAATACGGTCATCCGTTGACAAAATCAACGGACATCCGTTACTACTTTTAACGGATGTCCGTTGATATTGTTAATTTCGCGGTTTCAACCGTCGAAATAAATTCGTGAGATATTGCAACGGGCATCCGTTACACATGCCAACAGATGACCGTTGAAAATTTAACTATATATACGGTTGAATCTAAAACAATATCAACAATATCAATATCAACGGATATGAATCAAAGAAACCACCAATATCAAGTATCTTTTGTCTTCATGGTTGAATCTAAAACAATTTTGATAAATTTTCTTACCGGTGGTGAGGAAGTTTATTAGGGTTGTTTTGGATTCGATTATGGAGATAAAGATACTGGTTTTGGTGACGGAGGTAGTTGTCGGATAGGATTCTATGTTAAAGTTATTTGTTTATGTAAATTATTATTGTTATCCTATGTTAATTATGTAATTGGAAAGAGATATAAATGAAATTTTAGTCTATATTTCGGTTTTTGTGTATTGATGAGTTCGATATGAAATCAGTTCCACTTACATCATCAATATCATAATTACCAAAACTTAAACTATTGTAATATGAAAACATAACGAATTATAATGAATTTGCAAGCATTTAAACCGGGAAAGGATATTGTTTGTGGCCATTTATGTTCGAAAGTAAATGTTATCCGTTAAAGATCGTTAGAAACCGGGGAACAGCGTTTCAACGGGCATCCGTTGCAATTGTTAACGGACGGCCGTTAGAAAGCGCAATGGATGACCGTTGATATTTTGAATTTCGAGGTTCACGGGTCGGAATAAGTACACGTGACTCTGCAACGGGCATCCGTTGCAAATTGCGACGGGCGTCCGTTGCAAATTGCAATGGATGTCCGTTGCAATATAAACTATTTAGATCTTACCAAAGAGTGCATCAAACCATCAATAACAAAAACATTTTCGAAAATGTCGCCGTCTTCGAATCGAAATATATATAGATCAAGGGAGTGGATGTATAGAAGAAAAGATCCTGTAACCGAAGAGATTACACAAGAATTCTTACACGGATTAAAGCAATTCATGAGTTTTGCATCAAGTTTATTAAGGTTGTTTTGGATTCGATTATGGAGATAAAGATACTGGTTTTGGTGACGGAGGTAGTTGTCAGATAGGATTCTATGTTAAAGTTAGTTTTTTATGTAAATTATTATTGTTATCCTATGTTAATTATGTAATTGGAAAGAGATATAAATGAAATTCTAGTCTATATTTCGGTTTTTGTGTACTGATTGAGTTCGATATGAAATCAGTTCCACTTACATCATCAATATCATAATTACCAAAACTTAAACTATTGTAATATGAAAACATAACGAATTATAATGAATTTGCAAGCATTTACAACGGGAAAGGATATTGTTCGTGGCCATTTATGTTCGAAAGTAAAATGTTATCCTTTAAAGATCGTTAGAAACCGGGAAAAGCGTTCTAACGGGCATCCTTTGCAATTGTTAACGGATCGCCGGAAATACGTACCATACAAGAAAATGTTTTATATGCCTGTAGCAAACAGGTTGAGAAGGTTATATGAATAAAAAAAACCGCTGCAGCAATGAGATGGCACGCCGAACACTCCACGACCGAAGGTGTAATGCAACATCCATCGGATGGTCAGGCTTGGAAAGATTTCCATGTAATATTTCCCGAGTTTGCACGTGAAACGAGAAATGTTTATCTTTGCCTGTGCACGGATGGTTTTAGTCCCTATGGACAATCGGGAAGTCAATATTCCCTCTGGCCGGTGATTTTGTCTCCTTATAATTTACCTCCCGAGATGTGTTTGAAAAGAGAGGTAATGTTTCTGACGTTGCTTATTCCAGGACCAGAACATCCGAAGAAAAGTTTCGATGTATTTTTGCAGCTCTTAATTCATGAATTACGACAGTTGTGGAACGAAGGAATCCTTGCTAATGACGTTAGTACTAAGCAAAATTTCAGATTGAAAGCGGTCTTGTTGTGGACAATTAGCGATTTTCCTGCGTATGGAATGTTATCAGGATGGAGCACGCACGGAAGATTAGCATGTCCTTATTGTATGGAGGATACAGATTCATTTCGACTAGTACATGGTAAGAAACCATGTTGGTTTGATTGTCATACAAGATTTCTTCCTCGTGGTCATGCTTTTCGAAGAGATAAAAAACATTTTCGGAAGAACGTGGTTAAAAAAAAAGAGGCACCGTGCATGCAAACCGGAACACAAATCCTTTACGAAAGATTGAACACAATGGAGGATTTACAAGAATCAGTAGAATGCGGTGGAGATCGTGGGCATCGTAAACCAAAAGGTCAAGGTGAATGGCATAACTGGTATAAACGTAGTATCTTTTGGGAACTACCATACTGGAAATCATTGATATTACGTCATAATTTAGATGTTATGCATATCGAGAAGAACTTTTTCGATAACATCATAAATACTGTTTTGAATGTGACGGGTAAAACGGAAGATAATATACAATCGAGGAAAGATTTGAAGTCAATATGCCGACGACCAGAGTTGGAATTACGGGATGGAAGGTCACCTATCCCGGTATTCAGATTGTCTAGTCCGGCCAAAACAACATTATTAAAGTGGTTAAAAGAGGACCTTAAGTTTCCCGATGGATATGCATCTAACAGTGCTCGGTGTGTGGATATTGTCGGTTTGAGGCTGATCGGGTTGAAAAGTCACGATTGTCACGTTTTCATACAGCGGCACATTCCAATCGCATTTGCTGAGCTCTTACCACGTAATGTTCACGATGTGTTATGAGGAATCAGCATATTTTTCAGAGATATATGTTCGAGAAATTTAAAAGGTGATGACTTGGAAGTAATGAAAAACAATATCTCTGAAGTATTATGTGCATTGGAAAAAGTTTTTCCGCCTTCATTCTTCGATGTCATGGAGCATTTGCCAATACATTTACCAGATGAGGCAATACTCGGTGGGCCAGTTCAATTCATATGGATGTATCCTTTCGAAAGGTTCTTCTTTCATTTAAAGAAAAAAACAAAAAACAAAGCAGTGGTCGAAGACTCTATTGTTAAACAATACTTGCTGGAAGAAATCACATATTTCAGCACATTTTATTTCGAGTCGCATATTCAGACGAAAGAGCGACGTGCAGCGGATGATCACACAAATTATCTGTATCAATATAATCCGCAGTTTGGCACAATTCCTGACATGTTTACACCGATTGGACGTACAAGAGGAAAATCCAATGAATTTTGGTTAACACCAGAGGAGTATAATCATGTCCACACATATATACTACTTAATTGTCAAGAGTTATTACCGTTCGAAAGGTACGTACATGGTACATATTATAATTTCAATCTTTATATTTATATATATTAAAATGTAACGTATTTTCATTATTCAGGATATTTGACGAAGAAGTGCTTGGTACATATCCTCATCTAAATGCAAATGAACTCACAGATATGAAAGTTCAACATTATGGATCGTGGTTTAGAGACTACGTAAGTACTCGTATACACATTTATGAAAATTAATTGCATATAAGAGTATTAATTTGTTTTTTTATACATACATGTGAAATGTTCTGATGAAAGACTTCCTACGTGGATAAAAGATTTGGCTAATGGTCCCGCACGAAATGTCATGTGTTGGCCAATCTTGTTTACTCTCGGCTACACGTTCCACACGTACGAACACAGAAAACATAGAAACACATACAACTATGGAATTTGCGTTAATAGTGATATAGAGGGTGATAACTTCTACGGTATTTCGCACCTAATCATACAACCGGAATATGCCAGTCTCGTTGGGTTTAAGGTTATGCTTTTTAAATGACAGTGGTTTGACCCAACCGTAGGACGCGGAATACGAAAAAACCGTTGGGGAGGAATTGACGTCAACCCGGCACGACAATATGGTAAATATGATCCCTTCATCACAATAGATCAAACAGATCAAGTATGTTACGTGCAATATCCAACAAAATTGAAACATCAAAGAGAGGAGTGGTGGTCCATAGTAAAGATCAAGCCACGAGGGATCATAAGCTCTGATGATAAAGAAGATCCGTTGCAACCCGATCATCCGCAGCCGATTTGTTTAATTGATATAGATCGCGAGGAGATTCTTGCGAGGAATGACATAGACGGAGAACTCATACGCGATTATGAAGACGTTGAACCGAAAGATGCTGAAGATGAAAACGGCGATGAATTCAATGAACAAGCGAAAGAAGACTCGCCCATCGATGAATCCACTGAAGAAGAAATGTAAATACAATAATGTTTATTATGTGTAATACATGTATAT
>CM071865.1:23160976-23215121 GCA_036759665.1 Gynandropsis gynandra
TTTGTTTGCAGCGTTCATACAGATGGCGCCGAATTCATACAACGCGCATCTTCACTGCATGGGTGCGCGACATGCAGATTCGGATGCGCATCATGATGAATGGTGCAAAGCGGAACTACTACGCCAACAACAGCAGACCGAAATGGGCAACGACACGGTCTTCAACAAATTGATTATGCATTGGGAGTCCGCGGCATTCAAGGCCAAGAGCGAGAAGGCTAAAAAAATCGCTACGGAGAGACGGTTCCCGGAGATGGTCCCCATCGCCATACTTCGGGATCGAAATCTTTCGCGAAAAGAAAAAAAGAATTGGTAAATTTTAAATTATTTATATTTTTTATTCATTTAAATATTTATCTAACAAAAAGTTTTTATATTGTAGACGCAACGGGGGATGGGAAAAGAACCGACTCTTCTTGAAGTGGTATTAGAAACCCACGCAAAGAAGAACTCGGTTGTCGGGGAAGAGGCCGACGAACCGGAACTCGTCGATCCTCGAGCGGCACGATTCGTGAGAGCTATGATGAAGAAGATCACACAGCAATCTCAGGCTTGCGGTTCAAGCCCCGACGACTTCAGTCCTTTACAAAAGGATCAAATTTATTTAGAGGTAAGAATTTATTATTTTGTTTTTAAATTATTAATCAATTAATTTGTAAAATTCTGTCATTGAGTTGTTGTCGGGCCAGGTGAGGGGATCAACACCGCAGCAAGAACCGGGGCTCGATTCGGATGCAACTCCATCTCGAGGTGGTGATGGTGGTGATGGTGGAGATGATAACGACGCAACCGACCTAAACGATTTGTAATAGGAAATAGTTTTAATTTTGGTGGTTTGTAATATAATTTTAATATTTTTATTAAAAACCTTTTAGTTTTAATTTTTTTTATTTTTTTATTTTTTTTATTTTTTTTTCAAAAGTTCCAACGGGCATCCGTTGGAACGGGTAACGGTCATCCGTTGCAATGGGTTTCCCGCCAAATCGTTTCCCACCAGTTTGCAACGGACATCCGTTGCCACTGCTAACGGGCTTCCGTTGAAACTGTTTTCCCGCCAAATCTTTCCCGCCAGTTTGCAACGGTCGTCCATTGCAAGTTCCCGCCACATGTCAACGGATGTCCGTTGCAAAGTATTCCTAATTTTGCAACGGACAGCCGTTGCTGTCCAACGGCCGTCCGTTGAAAGTTTGCAACGGTGATCCGTCACACCATTATCCAACGGTCGTCCGTTACTTTTTTTCCAACGGCGATTTCCGTTGCTATTCCGTTGCAATTTTGTAACGGATATGATCCGTTGGAACTCCGTCACGAATTGCAACGGATCATCATTTGCAACGAACTTTTCGCAACGGAAGAAAATCTGTTGGTGTCCGTTGGAAACAGCTGTTTTAAACGGATTTTGGGCGCTTTCCACGGATATGTTCGTTGGAAATCGCCAGTTTTTTTGTAGTGATTTTGGTACAATCTCGATGTAACTTTGAATGTTTCGGGTTTTTTGAATGAAAATCAAAATCGGATCAAAATTGGATGCAATTTTGACTCGAATTCGGTGCAATTTTGATCCGATTTATTATTCAATTAGAATATTTCAAATCGAATTTATAGTCGTCTAATTTTAAATATGTTTAATCTTCATCGTTATATTTGATATCCAAAATTAAAATACAAAAATTTTAAAAATAAATTTGTAAAGGATATTTACAAATAGCAAAATTTATAGCGCATGAATCTCTTTTCTTCCAAATTTTGTTTTCTTAACATCATTGGCAAAGTTTTTTTGAAAAACAATAAATATATTTGTAAAACTCATCAATTATTTAAATTATCAATTATTTAAATTATCAGACGATAGAAATTAGATAGTTTTTTTTTGCGAGACTCAACATTTTAGAATTAATATTGTTATTTGATAGTAAATTGTAATTTTTACACTATTTAATAAATGATAGTTTTATAACAAAATTAATAAAATTTAACACATTTAAATAAAATATAAATCATAACTAAATTATAATCAGAGTGTATATATTAAGAAAAAAATTATAACCACATATGTCGACACGTGATAACAATAATGGTGAATATCCGAGTAAGCTTCCTATTTATTTATTAAATAAAAACATAGTTTTCTATGAAAATTATGATAGAAATATTAATAAAGGCACTTTGAATATTTAAATAATAAAAACATACGAACCAAAAAAATTAATAAATGAATAAGATTTGAATTTCAAAATAAATTAATGATGTAAAGGTGGGCAATTTGTCAATCTCTCAGGACTCTTGTTATTCAATAGCTTTATTGTTATAAAAAAAATTATGAGCGTTGCATGGATGTTTTTTTATTTATTATCGTTATAATCAATTACTAATATTTTAGTGTAAAACATTGCAAAAAGTTAGTCCACATTAAAAAAATATAATTACCGAAAGAAAACATCACTTTATTATAAGATTGTTTTAAGTTTATTTTTGTATATTATGTAATAATCCTCTATATTTAATCGAGCAAGTCAAGCGCAAGTTCCTAGGAGTTTTAAAAAGGTATGAGAAAAAGGTACGAATACAAAATGACTTTGGGTAAAACTCCTATTTTTGTTTTTAATGTTTATCAATTTTATCTATCTTGTTCATGTTAGGCAATCATTTTATTATCTCTTGTACTATGGTTCTAATTTATTTTTCTTTTATATGTTATAATTATGTCTATAAATATTTTCATATAAATTTCGTTAAATCTTTCAAATTTGATTCAATTTAGATTCAATTTTGACCTAATTTAAATCTAATTTTGATTCGGTTTACGGTCAATTTTGACCAGAATTTGAGTTCAAATTTGATACAATTTAGACTCAATTTTGACCCGTTTTATATTCAAATTTGATTATAATTTTGGTCCAATTTTGATTTTCATTTAATTAAAACCCGAATTAATATGAAATTTAACAAAAATAAATCGAAATTTAAATTAAAAACCGATTTTTTTATCGATTTGTTCGATTTTTAACCCGAAATTGGTGTAATTTTGATTCGAATTTGGTATAGTTTTGACCAAATTTTGATTTTCATCCAATTAAAACCCGAATGAAGATGAAATTCAACAAAATTAAACCGAAATTTAAATAAAAATCGATTTTTATCGGTTTGATCAATTTTTAACATTAAATTAGTATAATTTTACCTCGAATTGGGTACAATTTTGACCCAATTTTGATTTTCATCCAGTTAAAACCCGAATCAATATGAAATTCCACAAAATTAAACAAAAATTTAAACAAAACCCGATTTTTATCGGATTGTTCGATTTGTAACCGATATGGTATAATTTTGACTCGATTTGAGTGCAAATTTGACCCAATTTTAATGCAACTTTGAGTTATTCAGATTTAATCGATTGAAATTGGGCCAAATTTTGTTCTAATTCGAATAAAAAAATAATTTATTTTTGTTTAAATTTATGTTTAGTTCGATTCAAATTTCATATTGATTTGGGTTTTAATCGGGTGAAAATCAAAATTGGGTGCAATTTTGATTACAATTTCGGTGTAATTTTGATTTTCACTCGATTAAAACCTGAATCACTCAAAATTGCATTGAAATTGTCTCAAACTTGCATCTAATCCAAGTCAAAATTAGACTAAATTTAGGTCAAAATTGAAAAATCGATAAGAATCAGTTTTTATTTAAACTAAAATTTAGTTCGGTTAAAATTTCACATTGATTTTGACTTTAATTGGGTCAAAAGTTAAAACTGGATCCAAATTTTTGTCAAAATTGAGTCTAAACCGGTCAAAATTGGTTTTAAATTATGGTCAAAATTAAGTATAAATGAGATATAAAAAGTAGACCTAAATTCTGGTTTAAACTTAGCCAAAATCACGGCAAAATTGATTTCAAATTCTGGTAATTTGAGCATAAACGGGATCAAAATTGAATCTAAACGAGTCAAAATTATATCTACATCGGGTCAAAATTAATTCTAGATCGGATCGAAATTGGATCAAACATCGGGTTAAAATTGATGGGTTTAACATAAGTTTAAACGAAAAGGGTTATAAGCAGAATTTTTAAACATAAAAGAGAATAAGATAAATGCGAAACATTAAAAAAAATAGACAGTAGATAAATATAAAGGGGAATTAGGGATTTCACCCAAAAATTTTCTTTCAAATAATATAACAATTAAAGTTAATTATCACACACAAATTTTATCCAATATTTTTTTCATCTTATATTACAAGATATATAAATATAGATGACTTGGTATATTTTAATGTTACACAAAAATAGTTTGGATACATTTTTTCATTTAAAAAACTATAAGTTTTGTATTGTTATAGATTCTAGTAAAAAAATTCTGTAAACGAATATTTTTCAGACAGTTATTTTTAAATATTAACAAAAATATGTTATTTTAAAAAAAAGAAAATATATAATTATTACAATGTCATGGTGTATAAAACAAATAATCAACAGAGAAAGGGATTAGGACAAATTAAACCCACTTAATTAGTGGATAACCAACACATTTGACGTGACGTCTAAGATTAATCAACCAATTTTATTTGTTAATGAACTTTGAAATGTATATGTCAAAATTTAGGAAGTGAAATGTGCCATGTTTCACTTTCTTCGTGTAAACGCCACATATTCTCAATTTTTTTTTTGTGTGTGGGGAAATTTATATATATGTGATTAAATAGTTACAGTTTATGCATATATATATATAATATAGCACATACATAATTGGTTGGTCGATAATTAAAATAGTAATTACTAATCATTAAGGGTAGTATTACGCTTAGTAAATACACGAGTTTATTTGAAATTTATATATTTAATCGTCTTGTTTTCCGACTTTAATAGTAATGAAAGAAGAATTCACATATTATAATATAAAGTTGGATTAGAAGTTGGATTAGTAATTCTATACTTTTTTTTTGCAATTAGATTTTTGAATCTCACAATATCTCCATTACAAAGGCTGAATTTTAAAATTTCATTTACATGTTATATACGCATTATTAATTAGATTAAATTTTTTTATGACTATAGTATCGAAGATTAATAAATTACATCTACTAATTTATAAAATTTGGCAACATAATATACATTTACATTAAAAAGCTTTTATAGTAAATAAACTCATAAGAAGGGTATTATTATTTGAAATTTTGATTTAGAAAATTATATTACTCAAATAAAAATGTATCTAATTCTTGAAAAAGTAAATGAATATAATAATTAGGTGGTTCATAAATAATTTCGTGAAATCAAATTGGATTATCTTTTTAATAGACTGATAAACTACTCGTCTAATAAAAAAAATTTCGAGGGACCATTTAATCTAAGAGAAAGACGACAATGTCGACTGTCCTCTTTTTGTCCTTTTTAGACAACTACAAAACCTGTTAAAAATGTTATTAAAGAAGTAAATTATCATTTATTATAATTCTTGAAATAACAATGACACACCAAAGAAACAATAATTTAGAAAATCAATAAAACGATGACACACCAAAGAAACAATAATTTAGAAAATCAATAAAACGATGTTCCAAAACCCGAAAAGTCACGTAAATACCAAAAAACAACAACGATTTGAAAAATCATGAAGTTTATTATAAAATAATAATAATTATATAAATGTCTTTTGAATTTTTTCAATTCTTCATTTTCTTTGTTTATCTTTTTATTTTACCACTCTTTAATTTTATAAATTATGATTATTTTATCTTTTTATCTATTTTGTTTGTCTTTTCATCTATCTTTTAAACTTATAAATAGAGGCAATTCTATTTGTGATGTATTCTTGAATAAATAATTATATTCTTCTATCTCTTATTCTCTCCTCTTACATATTATTCTACTTTATTTTGTAATATGTTATCAGCACGAATACTCTGTTTTCAATCTTTGAAGTTTTTCTTTCTCTAATCATTACAATTATATTCTCTTTTGTTATTATATTTATTCTCTAATAGTAAGATTACTATAATTATGTATGCTTTACACTCGTCATTTATATGAATCTTGTGTATCAGAAAAGTTATACTTTGATCTGATATTTCATATTGTTTTATTCATATGTTTTCTTTTATTCATATAGTTCATCATGTCAAATCTTGTCAAACTTGAGTTTGAGGCTCGTGACATTATTGGCAAAAATTATTTGTCGTGGGTGTTAGATGCACTTGGATGCAAAAAGGTATTTCGAATAAATCATTGAATCAAGATAAGGCGAAATCCATGATATTTCTCCGTCATCATCTTCATGACGAATTGAAAATCGAATACCTCACGATCAAAGATCTTGCATATCTTTGAAAATCGTTGAAAGAGAGATATGATCATAAAAAACCTTGATCTTTCCAAAAGCTCGTTATAATTAGATGCATCTACGTTTTCAAGATTTCAAAACTGTGAACGAGTATAACTCGACAATGTTCGAATAAGTTCACAAATGAAACTATATGGTGAAACCATCACTTATTCTGATATGATGGAAAAAATGTATTCCACGTTTCATGCATCTAATGTGCTCTTGTAGCAATAATACCGTGAAAAAGGATTTACAAAATATGAGGATCTAATCTCTTGTCTCCTTGCTGCTGAGTAAAATAAAGAATTATTGATGAAAAATCATGAATCTCGTCCCACTTGTTTTGCTCCATTCCATGATACGAATATCTTAGCATTTAACAATTATTGTGGTCGTTGTTGTGGTCATGGTCGTGGTCGTGGACGTGGAAGAGGAAAATGTAGAGGTTATCCCCACAGTGGACCAAACAATTACAATGCTAAAAAAGAATTTCGTGAGAATAATGATGAAGGCAAGAATAATAAAGAAAGTATTTGCCACCGATGTGGGATGCATGGACATTAGACGTGTACTTGTCGTACTCCTAAGTATTTTAGAATCCTCTACCAAGAGTTATTGAAGAATGAAGGAAATGATGTTGAAGCTAATTTCGCTGTCAATGACTCCAACAAGCTTATTGAAGGGTTGGATGACTCCTACAAGTTTATGGAAGGCATAAATGACCTGATGTTCCTTGACGTTGCCAATTTTCTTATCCATCATGAAGGTGGAAATGATCAGAAGTGATTAAGAAGTTTATCATTTTCTATTTCCATATTATAAGTTATGTGTTTTTTGTGATTTTTTTCTAAGTTATGTTGAACTTTTAGTCCTATTTATTTTAATAAATTTTATGCAATAATAATATGTTTCTATAATCTAATGTCTATTTATTCGTGTTTATTTTTCATTTATATAGATAAAAATATGAATAAAATGAAGATCCAAGATAAATATTTATGTCTCGCTGATAGTGTTACTAGACACACCATTCTTTAAAAAAGAAATATTATTCAAATTTAAGAAATGATCAAGCACATGTTAATACCATATCGAAATGTTCAAAATTTGTTGAGAGCTCTAGAAGAGCAATTTTTATGATTCCAAAAGCCACAAAGTTATCATTGACAATTTCTTATATTCACCAAAGTCTTCAAGAAATTTGTTAAGCTTCGAGGATATTCATATGAATGGACATCACATTGAAACTAAGAATGAATAATGCATTGAATACCTTTGTATTACCTCAACTATGATTGGTAAGAGGTGTGTGTTAGAAAATTTACCTGCTTTCTCATCCGATTTATATTACATATATATTGAGATGATTGAAGCATATAATATAGTAAACCAAAAGTTCACTGATTTTGTAAACCAGAAGTTTATAAATAATTTCAATATTTGGCATGATCGGTTAGGTCATCCAGATTCAACGATGATGCGAAATATTATTGAGAATTCATGGGGCCATTCATTAAAAAATAGAAGATTTTGCAATACCATGGATTTTCTTGTGTTGATTGCTCAAACGGAAAGATAATAACAAGACCCTCATCAGCAAAAATAAGAAATGAATCATTATGATTTCTAGACAGAATTCAGGGTGATATATGTGGTCGGTTCATCCATTGTGTGGATCATTTCGATATTTCATGGTATTAATTGATGCATCAATAAGATGGTTACACGTGTGCTTATTATTATCTCGTAATTTGGCTTTTGCGAGATTATTTGAACAAATAATACGATTACAGATACATTTTTTTATCATCTGATTAAAATAATTTGTCTTGATAATGCTATTAAATTCATGTCACAGTATTTTGTGACTTATTTTATGTCGATTGGTATAAGAGTAGAACATCATGTAGCTTATGTTCATACTCAAAATGGTCTAGCTGAATCGTTTATAAAACGAATTCAATGGATTGCAAGACCAATACTTATGAAATCCAATATTCCTATCTGTTTTGAGGTCATGCTATTTTGCATGCATCACAACTTATTCACATTCAGCCAACTAGTTATCATGATATTTTCCCTTTAAACTTACTTTACGATCAGGAATCAAATATTTCTCATTTGAAAATTTTTGGATGTGTGATATATGTTCCAATTAATCCACTACAACAAATAAAAATGGAATCTCAAAGAGATTGAGAATATATGTTGGGTACGAATCTCCGTCTATAATCAAATATATTGAACCAATGACGAGAAATATTTTCACTGCAAGATTTGCATATCGTCATTTTGACGAGTCATTATTCCTAATATTAAGGGAAAATAACAAATAGTTGGAGAAAGAGATATCATGGAATGTATCATCAATAAAAATTTAGATCCTCAAACAAAAGAGAATGAATTAGAAGATGAAAGAATAATTCATGTGCAAGAATTGCAAACCAATTGTCAGACGGATTCACTGACCCAAAAAGAGTTACAAAATCTCACATTCAATTAGAACAAATGTCACTGAAGGACAACCTATATTTTCTAGTGAGTCTAAGGCATACCTGAAGCGTGATAGACCACTTGGTACAAAGGATAAACTTAATCGAAAAAGAAAAGGAATAGATAATCATGATGGTCGAAACAATGATATATCTCTAGAAAAGATTATTGATGTGGTTAATGATGAAAGTAATCAGGCACTTGAAACCAATGAAAAAGAAGAGATCTCAATTAACTATATCAATACAAGAAGAAGATGGAACCGAAAAGAAATAATTGTCGATGATATTTTTATTAATAATATAACGTGCGATATAATAACGAGGATCATGAATCTACCTCTATAGAAGAGTTTAGAAATAGAAATGATTGGCCAATATGGAAAGCGACGATCAAGTCTGAATTCGACTCGTTTAAAAAACGAGGAATTTTTCGACCAATAGTCCAAACACTTGAAGGAATCAAACCAGTTGGCAATAAATAGGTATTTGTATGAAAAAGAACAATGTTGTAAAACTCGGCCTAGGAGGTCGTCGAGGCATTCGGCGACAAAAAACTGCCCCGAAGACCCATAATAAATCGCCAGTATTAGGTGGTAGGCGACTAATCGGAGTGGAGGCACCGCCTGGCGGCTGACTAATGGAAAACCGCCGCGCAGACATTTTTTTAAATTGGCTCAAAATGACGTCGTTTGAGTTTGTGAAGAAACAGACAATAAGAAACGTTATCTATCGCCCGTTCGCTTCTCTCTCGATATCCTCTGCTGTCCGCCCGCTCTTCTCCCTCGTCACGCTTCTCTGCTCTCGGTCTCATCTATCGCCTGCGTCGCCGCTCCTCTCCCTCGTCGCAGTTTATCCTCTCTCGGTCTCCTCTATCGTCCGTCCGCTTCTCCTCTCTCGGTCACCTGTTTCGCCCGCATCGCCCTCCTCTCCCTCGTCGCAACTTCTTCTCTCTCGATCTCCTCTGTCGCCTCGCCGCACCTCTCCCTCATCACCACTTCCCTCAGGTATGCTCGGTTAATTATTTGATTTATGCATCTATTTGCTTGGTTAATTATTTGATTTATGCATTATCTATATGAAAAATTAATTGATCTCCTTGTATGTTAATTGATTTCAAATCAATAGTAGATAGATTAGCATGTTAATTCATTTGATTATTTGTAAGAAAAATATTAATGTGAAAGATTCATGGAAAATATTAAGTAAAATATTAATTTGAAACTTTTTTAATGTATGTTTGATTGTAAAAGATTCATGGATTTATCCTCAGCATCGACCACTAAATTTTCTACAACGGAAGTGGCATCTTCTACGTTGAAGAAACGTAATTAGGAAGATATTGCATGGAAATATGAATTTTTATGTGATTCGCTTAATTATGATAAAATCAAGTGTCAATTATGTGGAAAAGTGATGTCGGGAGGTGCACATAGGATGAAAGAACATATTAGTCATATCAAGGGTAATGTTGCTAGTTATCCTAAAGCTTCGGAAGAAGATATAAAAAATGCAAGAAGGTTGTGTTGGAAGTAAGAGACAAAAAAAAGTAAAAAAAAAAAGATAGAGTGTTTAGAGCACAAGTGGATATTGATGGGCAACATGGAATCAATGAATTGCGAGAATTGGAAAATGAGGGGTCGATTCATTATCTTGGTCCGATGGATAAATTTGCTAATCCGATCAATTCGAGTCTTCTTTGGGCAAGAAAACAAGACAAAAAAACATAAATGAGACACTTTTCAAGGAAATAACACACAATATTCGTGAACTTTGCGCTAGGTGGTTGTATGAATGAGACATTACGATGAATGCTATGAATAATGAAGCTTTCTATTGTTTGTTGAGGCGCTTGGACAGTTTGGTCTTGGTTCGGTATCTCCAAGTCAACATCAATTGAGGGTGCCATTGTTAAAAAACAACTTTCAAAGGACCAAAGAGTTGTTAAAGAGATACGAAGAAGAATGACGTTTAAATGGTTATTTTGTGATGACAGATGCTTGGAGTGATCAAAAGAGGAGGAGTATCTAGAACTTATATGTCAATTCCAAGATAGGTACTTGTTTCTTATCTTCAAAGGATGTTTCAAAAGATTCTCATACAAGTGAATATATCTTAGAGTATATAGATAAATGCACTGATCAGGTTGGTGCGGAAAATGTTGTACAAGTAGTAACCGATAATGCAACTAATAATGTGGGAGCTAAGAGGCTTTTGAAGAAAAAGAGGCCTAACATATTTTAGAGTGGTTTTGCTACTCATGTTATTGATCTAATTGTTGAAGAGACTTCGAAATTGGCAGAGATCAAGGAGATCATTGATCAATGTAAAGCTCTAACCATTTTTTGTATGCTCATACAACGATTTTGGAGTTGATGAGAACCTTTACAAGTGGAAAAGATATTGTGAAGCTTGGGGTTACGAGATTCACATCATGCTTCCTTACATTAGAAAGTTTGATTGAGAAGAAAGTACAATTGAAGATGATGTTTTGTAGTCCTAAGTGATCATCCAAGCATTCTAAAAGTCAGAGGGGGAAACATGCTTATGAGATTGTGATGAGCACTCGATTTTGGTCTCGCGCTATATCTCTTTATAAGGTATTTATTCCTTTGGTTAGAGTGCTTCGGATTGTTGATAGGGATAATAAACCTTCTATGGGTTTTGTTTATGGAGAGATTTCAGTTGCAAAAGATGCAATCAAGGAGACTATGGGTAATTTGGAGCGCAATTATGGAGATATTCTAAATATTCTAAATATTATTGATGAAAAATGCAAAGGTCGGTTGGATAGTCCATTGCATTTATCTTCTTATCTTTTAAACTCGTTTTACGTCTACAAAGATCCAAGTATAGCTTTCGAGCGCATTGTTATGGACGGGTTTTTATCTGGTCTTGAGACATTTTATCATGCGGATTATTAGAAGCAAGGCATTTTTGTGAATGTAGAGTTCAACATGTACAAAAACAAAGAAGGTGTTTTTGGAAAGACTTTGGCGTTGAAAGCATGTGAAGTGAACGGTGAGAAATTTGATCCAGGTATGTTTCTTTCAATTTTAACTTTTTTGTTTCATTTTATAAATGATGGTGGTGACTTTGGCAATTTTATTTTTTTAGAACATTGGTGGACAACACATGGATATCATGTTCCACATTTACAAAGTATGGCAATGTGAATTCTTGCCTTAACTTCAAATTCATCCGGTTGTGAACGGAATTGGAGTAGCTTTGTACAGGTTTGTGCTTCGAAACTTTAATTATTTTCATATTTGATATCTTTAAGTACTTATATAAATATTCTAATTGGTTGTTTTGTTTGTTTTCTATATACATACAAATAAAAGGAATCGACTTAATATTAGTCAACTTAACGATCTAGTCCTTGTACAATTCAATACAAAGTTGTTCAATAGGCTTAAAAGGGTTGCAAATACAAAAGTTAATGTGCTCTTGGCTAGTGATTCTACCAATGTTCAGTCATGGCTTTTTGAAGAAGATCTCGATGATACGATATATGATGATGCTTCACAAGTTCCTACAAGTTTGAATATTGAAGATAATGATATTGAATTGCTTGACATCGACTACGGACCACGTGAAGAGGTGGGATATTTAATTGGAGAGCAAAAATTAGATGTTTAGATCTTTAATGTTTTGTTATTTTTATGTTATGGATGATTAATGGAATTGAACTTGTTTATGTTATGGTTTTTTAAGATTTTATATTTTATGTTATATATTTTTTCAGTTGCATAGCTTTAAAAATCTAATTTGTAAAAAAATAAAAATTTAAAAAACGCCTAGTCACCGACTAGTCGCCGATTAATTCGACTAGTCGTTAGGCGCCGACGGACCTTCTGACTAGCGTCTAGCGACTTCTACAACCCTGAAAAAGAAACGAACAAAATGAGATTGTTTGATATAAATAAAGACTTTTTGCTCAAGGTTTTACCCGAATTCCTGGTGTTGATTATGAAAAAACATATTCACCTGTGGTGGATGTAATAACATTTCGATATTTGATAAGTTTGACAATGACTTAAAGACTTGAAATATGTCTCATGGATGTGGTCACGACTTATTTGTATGACTCGTTAGACCATGATATATATTTGAATATCCTTGAAGGATTTAAAATTCCAGAAGTCTATAAAAATTCTCGAGAAATATCACCTGTTAAATTAAAAAAAAAACATTTTATGGCTGAAACAATCTGAACAGGTGTGGTATAACCGTAATAAAATAAGGATATAAAAATGATCCTATATGCTCATGTGTATTCACAAAAGGTTCAAAATCAAAGTTTGTTATAATTGTGGTTTATGTTGATGATTTAAATGTGATCAGAACTCCAGAAGATTTATCAAAAGCTATGCAATGTTTAAAAAAAGTTTGAAATGAAAGATCTTAGGAAAACAAAATTTTGTTTAGGTATTCAAATTGAGTATCTGAAAGGTGGAATATTTTTGCATCAATCAACTTATATAAAAAAGGTTCTTAAAAGGTTTTACATAGATAAATCGCATCCTTTATGTACTTCGATAGTAGTAATTAAGGTCATTAGACATTAATAAAGATGTCTTTAGACCGCATGAGAAAAATGAAGAATTACTTGGTCCTGAGTACCATATCTTAGTGCTATTAGAGCACTAATGTATCTTGCTAATAATACACGTCCTGATATATCTTTTTCAGTAAGTTTATTAGCAATATATAGTTCCTCACCAACTCAAAGACACTAGAATGGTGTAAAACATATCTTTAGACATCTTCGAGGTACCACAAATATGAGCTTATATTATTGTAATTCATCAAAACCAAATTTGATTGGTTACGCAGATGCTGGATATTTATTAGATCCTCATAAAACTCGATCTTAATTTGGGTATGTATTTACTTGTGAGGGAACCGCAATCTCATCGCGTTTTATAAAACAAACATTAATATGTTTGGTTAAGATCAGTATCTTAATATATTAGGGATTCATGTGGTCTTCCAATTGATAAAAATATCCCACAATATTATTTGAGGATAATATTGCATGCATAGCTCAATTAAAAGATGGTTATATTAAAGGTGACAAGACAAAACATATTTCACCTAAATTTTTCTTTACTCGTGATCTTTAACAAAATGGTGAAATATATGTTCAACAAATAAAGTCTAGTGAGAATTAAACAGATTTATTCACTAAGACACTCGTCGTATCATGGTATTAGAGCCTTGATCCAAAACTTTCAGGGTTTAAGGTTCTTGGCCTTCTGCAAATTGTGTTGTTCACTGGTGATGAAGGTGGTGATTATGATGAAGACGACGATGGCAACCTTCGATAACAGTGGTGGTGATGATGTGTTTCATTTCTAGACCGATTTCAAGACCTATTTCTAGACCGAAATTCGACCAAAATATTCCTCTGTTTCAATGCCGAACTCGACCACTGACTCTGATTCGAACTCCAACCCGACTTTTACGACCCCGACGACCCTTGACATTCTGGTCCCGATGCCCTTTGGCGTTCCGATCTCGACGCCCCTTGACGTACCGACCTCGACCCTTGGCGTTTCGACCCTGATGCCCATCGGTGTTTCGACCCTGACGCCCCTTGGCGTTCCAACCCACACGTCCCTTGGTGTTCCGGTACCTGATGCCCCTTGGCGTACCGACCCAGACACCTTTCGCCCTTTTGACGTATCGACTCGACGGCTATATTTGATCGTCGACTGACTACCGAACCAAGCGCGGCAAGCCATCAAAATGTCGATCGACCCGACCGTCAACACCTTTCGAGAAAGTGTTTGATTTTTTTCTTTCTTTTATCTTTTAACGACAAGAGTACAAGACTACAAATTACGAACATTCACCAAAACATTAGGACGACATGGATTTGACATTTTTTGGCAAGTTGGGCGTTATCAATATACATGCTCTAACATGAGGGAGGGTATTGGAAAATATAAAGACTCCTCGTCTCCACACAGCTCGTCATTCTAGTTTTCATCGTAATCACATTTTGCATTTTTCTAGTTTGATTCTTTTTTAGTCTCTTCATTCTACCGTTATCCACGTCTCTATAAAACTTATATCACTCTATATTTAACACATCAATAAAAAAAGTTTTTTACAATATGGCTCGTAGCCTTCGTCATTCTAAAAAAAAGTTGTGCATTTTAATTATTGTTATTACTTTATTATATCATTTCCGCAAGAATACTGTTTGTCACTTTTACTTCTTCATCTTATAGTGCAAAATTGATTTTCCCCTCTGTATTGTATATATGCACACACACATATATGGGGTAACTTCAAAAATACCCTTATAGAGCTAAAAGACTTCAAAAATACTCTTAAAAAAAAGAATTTCGCTTCAAAAATACCCTTATAAATCTTAAAATTTCCAAAATACCTCTTGCGACCCTTTTACCCAGTTTGACCCAGTTTGACCCTGCGACGTAGTGACCCTGCGACCCAGCGACCCAGTCCGACCCCACCGACCCAGTCCGACCCTGTGACCCAGCGACCCTGTCCGACTCTGCGACCCAGTCGACCCTGTCCAACCCTGCGACCCAGTCCGACCCTGCGACCCAGCGACCATGCGACCCAGTCCGACTCAGTCCGACCCAGCGACCCTGTCCGACCCTGCGATCCAATTCGACCCTGTGAACCTGTTCGACCCTGTGACCTAGTGCGACCGCCAGAAATCGCCGGAAACTGCCAGAAATCGCCGGAAATTGCCAGAAAACGCCAGAAAATGTCAGAAATCGACGGAAAACGGTCGAAATCGCTGAAAGTCACCTACAAATCGCCGGAAATCGCCAAAAATCACCGGAAAATCGCTAAAAACGTTGGAAATTGATGGAAATCACTAAAAATGGCTGAAACATTGTTGGAAATCGCTCGAAAATTGCTGCAAAACGTTCAAAATGGAAGGAAATCACTCGAGAATGGAAAGAAATCACTCAAAAATTGAAGGAAATCGTTCGAAAATAGAAAGGAAACACTCGAAAATGAAAGGAAATAGCTCTCTACTTTGTTTCCCTCCTCTTAATTTTTGTTTTCTCTCCTCTCATATTTGCCTTTCGCTTGTATGTGTTTTTTATTGGCCACATATGTCTTTTCTCCATTTTTTTTAGATTTAAAAGGATAGTTTTGAAGTGTTTTAGCCTAACAGATTCTGATATTCTCCCTATATATATATATAATACATGTTCTAGCCTTTTTGGAATTTGGTTTGTAGACGAATCGGAGAAAGCAAAAGGAAATACAAATGCTTAAAAAAGAAGTTGTTTTGGGAAATTTCTAAATTAAGCAATAAATCCCTGCAATCGAGAGGGTTTGCGCAAAAAAAAAGTTAATTTCTTCTTAATTTTTCTCTCTCTTTTTTGTTTGCTATTTTATATTCCTGACTCGTAATCCTTTTTTTTTCCTCTCTGGATTTCCACTATTTACAAATGAAGGAGAAGAAGAGAGAGAGAGCATATTGGGTTTCTCCTGTAAGTTTATGATCTCTTATAATTCCAAAATATATCATCCTCTCTTCTTTTACAATAGTTTTTTTTTCATATATTTACACTCACACATAAATACGGACACTATTGTATCTCTGTTTGTATATGTGTATGTATATGCAATCGTACTGTGTTCTTCAGTAGTTGCCTTATGCTGATAAGTCTTGCTCTGTGGACTGCTCACTCTTCTGTTTAGCTTAATCGTTTTTTTTTTCCTATTTTTTGTTTGTGTTGGAACACAGATTAGCTAACACTGATGCTCTGGATTTAGATTGTTGATAAGGAAGTGAAAGAACTGGGCCTCTTTGGTTTATTTTGGATTCAGATTAGCATAAAATTTTCACATTTTTTTTTTTGTGTGGTTTGATTGTGGGTTCTGTGTCTGAATCATGTTTGTGTTTAAGTTAATGTTGAAGTGAATTCTTCTTGTCTTTTAGGACTAATCTTTGTCTGTGGCATCAAAAAAGTTTGAGCCCTTTTGCAAGTGTGAAATATGTGCTTAGACCTAGCTGAATACTGATTTTAGGGTTCGTCAAGACTATATATATATATATATATATATATTAGATACACGAGTATGTGGTTCATGTTCTAGTCGGATGTGGACAACACATCATTACATAACAAAAAGATTATGGGAGTCTTCGGTTGGTAGTTGATAGATGGATTGATTGGGTTGTGATCCGAGTCCTGTTGTTCAAATTCTCAGAGAGGGTGATGTCGAAAGCCGAGGCCGGGATTTGCCAAGAAATGGCGGTGCCAGGAGAAGAAAATGGCGGTAGAATTCGGCTTAGCTCAAGTCAGTCCAGGCCAAGGAAGCTTCGGATCCTTAGGTCCAAGATTCCCGACCTTAACGCTGATCCTCCAGAGAGGGATGGTGAAGCTTTTGGAGATTCTCAATACCTGTCAGGTTTTAAACCCCAGGATGCAGATTTTTGTTCACAAAACGTTCCTCAGCTTGCTTATGAGTTAGAAGTTGAGATCCTAGCGCGTGTCCCGCGCTTTGAGTACTGGAAGTTGAAGATTCTCAGCAAGCGATTTTCACGTTTGCTTAAGAGCGGGGAGATTTTCAGGGTGAGGCGTAAACACGGATTGGTTGAACCATCCGTTTTTATGCTGTCAACTGGCGATTCTTGCTGGACAACGTTCGATAAGGACTTTGGTAACTTCCAGAAGCTCCCGGAGCTTCCCTCGGATATTTGCTTCTCGTCTGGAGATAAGGAATCGTTCTGCGCGGGAACGCATTTGTTCGTCACTGGGAAGGAGGAGAAGAGCGTTGCCGTGTGGCGATTCGAACTTGAGACCAACAACTGGTCCAAGGGTCCTGCAATGATCACACCGAGGATCTTGTTTGCGTCGGCAACGTGTGGAATGGTTGCATTTGCCGCGGGCGGGGTTAAGATAGATGAAAACGGGTTCATGGAGGTCGTGAACAGTGCAGAGAAGTACAACTCTGCGATCAAAACGTGGACACCGCTCCAGGGGATGCATAAGAGGAGGAAGTTCTGCTCGGGGTGTTACTTGCGTGGCAAGTTTTATGTTCTCGGTGGTAAGGATGAGAACAACCGAAACCTAACTTGCGGAGAAAGTTACAATGAGGCAACAAACACATGGGAGCTCATCCCGGACATGCTTAAAGACGTACCCTTTTCGTCTTTCCAGTCGCCGCCGCTGATCGCCACTGTGAACGACGAGCTTTATTCGCTTGAGACGTCGTCCAACGAGCTTTGCGTTTACGAGGGAAGTACAAACACGTGGAAAAAACTCGGGGTCGTGCCTGTGAGAGCAGAGTTCAACAACGGTTGGGGCGTTGCGTTCAAGTCGCTTGGAGACAGGCTTCTGGTGATCGGAGCCTCGTCAGCCCTGTCGTGGGTCGAAACAATGTCCGTTTACACTTGTCGTCCATCGCTGAACGCTGAGGAGTTGCGGTGGGAGGAATCTAAATGCTGCGGCGACGTTAGACTCAGCCATTTTATCCTGTGTTGTTCAGTTATGGTCGCTTAGACGAGAACGTGCCAGTGGCGTTTGTGTGTAATAATAACTCGTGGCGGTGCAAGAGGCCGAAACATTGTTATGAATGTGGTTATGTTGCGTGTTATCTTCCACTTGTGTGTGTGGAAACGGATTTCAGCGTCTGCGTCGCAAACGCTGGTCTCCTGGTTTGTTTTATGATAAAGCGTTTTTCAAATATATAGCATTAGTAAGTTACAATATGATTTTTTCTTTTAATATTTGAAAAGAAAACTAAAATTTTTACGGTACACTATATCTAGCTCTATACCGAATTTTGATTGATGTGAATACATTTTTAAGATAACAGTTAAAATTTGGGTAAAAAAAAATATTTTATATCTTTCATTCACCTTTATCATTTTACGTACAATATGAAATATTTGTATTACTTTTTACGAACTGTGACAACTGAAAGTAATGGAACTAAATCTATCAGTAACATCTTCTTAAATACTGCAACAGTATGGTGATATGTGATTGACAAATATACATGTTACCAAAAGTCGATATATATGTTGTATGTATCGTGCAACTTTCAATTTCTTTATGTCCAAACAACCATAGTTGATCTCAAACCTTATTCTCCAACCATCTCTCTTAATTGCTCTTTACCCTTATCTTTGCTCTCAACCACCTCTCTTAAGTAGTCTCAACCCTCATCCTACAACCATCTCATGTATTTTTAATTGTCATGCAATGCACTTGTAACTACTATAAATATGTAAAACAAATCAATGCAATATCGAACATAATTCTCTTCTTATTCATTTCGATTTGTCTCCCCATTTCCACAATATACACAGTAATAGTTGCTTGTGTCACTGCAAAACTTACAAGAATATAACACTCCCTAAGAATTTACAACACTATAAATCCAAGAACTCAATCTTTTCTCCTTTGAAACTATTTTATGTTCTGTTTCTAAGAGATAATGAGAAACAAACCTTGCTAAATGCTCTTGACGGTGCTTGCCTGGATAGCCCGCTTTAGGATGCTTCTGTACTCAAGACTACGTGACCATTGGTCAATCTCACGTGCACGGAGAACTGGCAAAGGGTGCGAAAGTTGCCTCGTCTGAGCATTTCTGTAAAGGGAAATAGAACAGACTGTAAAAACGCCTGATTTTTAATGGGCTCTTTTGTTATGCCTTGGCTCACCGTATGTACAAGCCCAAGGGGCTTGAAGAAGCTTTGTCATATGACCGAGCTTGTTCTAAAAATGCGTCGACATTTAGCTGATCGGCGATAGATGGACAGCCTCCAGCTAGTTTCATAAGCACAGAGACGACCACCTCTTGCAGGCAACATAGGAAAGAAAAGAGAGGAAAAAAGGGATGAAGACACTGTTGGTATTTACATAAACCGATATTATTTTCTCTTTATCCCTTTCCCAGAATAATTTGAGTTTTGATATACCTTGGGATCTTGAGCAACAAGAAGCGCAGCGCGATCACAAGTCAGCTCTGCTGCTCGGAGCCAACGAAGCAACTGTTCTTCCAGAGTCTGAGCTATCATCGTCCCAAATGCTGAAAACCACAAATCGTATTTCAGCACTGATGATATTAGTACCAGTACGGTCCTTTAGATAGCTGATTATACGAGTGTAATGGTTATATGAACACAGAGAGACACCTACCAGGAACCGTGTAAGCTCCGAGGGTGAGAATGTTTGCGAAAGTGAGCCACACGCCGTGATCGCACTTCAGATGACCTAGCTCATGAGCAATCACAGCCTGTGTTTGAGGTAAAATGGTCAGATTCAGGTATCATTTAAAATTTGGGGTGGTCGCACGGCGAATACAGAAATCAAGCTGGTATGTGATTGTTAGAGCCTCGATCTGAGTACTACTCAGCTTGTACTACAGACAAGTACAGACCTGTAACTCTCCCCGAGTGAGAAGCTCAACCAGGCTGGTGTGGACAACGATGAAAGGTTTTTTACCGCTTATTGCAAGCGTATAGGCATTTGGGACAGGACTTTGGCGGACATATAGATCAGGAGCCTCTATGTTCAGTATCTCAGCAGCCTCGACCAACAAATGGTGAAGATCAGAGAGCTGGTGTAAGAGACAACAATAACAAACACATTAGATCTAATAATTGATCTGCTGCATTGAATAATCAAGATGCATGAAGCAAGCCACTCTAAGACATTAACCTGGTTCTTCGAAACAAGAACAGAAGTCCCTATGTTCTCAAGAAGCATGATCTGTTCCGTCATCGAACCTGCACCATCATTATTATATGGCAAACACAAATATATGATGAGCAAATCCTTGAACCAATAAACAATGGAGCCACATGAGAATTTCGAAATTCACCCAAAAGAGCTTTCCCAAATTCGTTCAAACCCGGAATCGCCCTCAATAACAATGTGTTCTGCAGCAAAAACATACCAACCACACTCCTGAAGCAAAATTATTGGAGATTTACTCTATTCAAGCAGAGCAAGCACCGCACCAGAAATCTTAGTCCTGTATATCGACTACGATCATGCAAAACAGAGTGTTCAAAAGTTCAAGTATGGCTCATCGGGCAGAGCATGAAAATTCAGAATTCCATCAACCAAACATCAAAACCCGAGGTTCCAGCTAAGGTCATTCTCAACAAACATGGGAACTAGAGTTGCAAAGGGAAGGCTTCGCCAACCTGCTTATCCAAAGGATGCCGGAAATCATCCGCATCGAGATCTTTGAAGTAGAGAAGAGAAGAAGCTCTGCAAATCGGAGCTCGAACTCTCCATCTCCTCTCATTCTTGGCACCGAAGCCAACATACCTCTGCATCCGGCGAAGAGACTTCAATTCCGTCGATCGTCTGAATCCGCCGGAACGACGACAAAACTCGCCATATTGATGGTGAAAGATGAACGAGACTGGACTTGAAATGGAAACTGCCATGAGACCAAAAAGCTGGTGAAGGAATATCGGGGAGAGAGAGGGCTTCGATTGGTCTTCCCTGAAGGAGAGAGATATTTGTCTGAAAGAGTTTCGTCTCGGAGACGGAAAGTGATTTCCGTCCACAACCGTACCTCATGGTTAGCATTTGACGCGCCTTCGTTTTCCCCGTACGACTTTCGGCTCTCTATCCTCCTTGACGACGTCGTTTATTGATCTCCTTCCTAACAACGTCGTTTCAAATACAGCCATTCCACATAAGTGGGGACAATTCGGGTGATCCGGATCGATCCGGATCAGACCGATCCGAATTTATAGATTTTATAGAAAATCTATATGATTTCAAATTTAAAAAACCATTCGGGTTCGGATCGGTTCGGGTTCAGGTTCGGGATAACCCGAGAAACCCAAACAATTCGAAAAAAATTCATAAAAAATAAAAATCCAGAAAAACTTTATCTAACCTAAATTAACATGTAGTTTCTCTTTTTCCTCCTCACATCATCTTCTTTACGAACGGCGCCTCCTCCTACCTTCCTGAAACCCTAAACTAAACATAATGTTTCTCTTTCTCCTCCTACCTTCACAAGCGGCGCTTCTTCGTGGTTGTTCCTCTCGTTCTTTGCTGCCATGCAAATCGTGAGCTATACATGTTCGTCGTCTCCTCATGTCTATTCCGCCTATCCCGTGCATTGTCTTGCCTTGTCCGTCGTCTCTCGTGCTTGCCTCATCCGTCATCTCTGACAGTCCGTCGTTCGCTGTGCTTGCCTTGTTCGTCCTTCCCCCCTCATTGGTCTGTCCTCCCCGCTCACTGGTCTATGGTTGTTCGTGCTTCCCCGCTCATTCGCTTTGGTTTTTTTTAAATTTTTTATATGTTAAACTTGGAATTACCCAAAAATTCACAAAGAACCTAAAAACCCCGTAGAACCGTTCTAAAACCCGAATTACCTAAAAATTCACAAAGAACCTAAAAAACCCGTAGAACCGTTCTAAAACTCGAATTACCCGTATTTAAACAACCCAAAAAATCCGAAGAACCCGAAATATCCAAATAACCCAAATACAATTCGGGTTTTTATGGGTTCAATATTTCAAAACCGAACAACCCGAACCCAAATCGAAATCCAAGGAACCGAGACCGAAATACAAACGGTTCCAATTTGGGTTCAATTTTGTATAACCCGAGGAACCCGAACTCAGATCAAACACGTGGAATCCATATCGAAACCCGGATTGCCACCCCTAATTCCACGATGCCATTTATTTATTTCCTTTATAATGACGTCGTTCTATTCACTGAATGACTTCGGTTTCATACACACCCTACGATGTCGTTTATTCATTCCTATGTATCGGCATACTTTATGCACTATCTTCAATGATGTCGTTTTATTTATCATCCTCAAAGACTCGTTTATGCATGCTTCTTAACGACATCGTCTTATTGTGGGCTGTTGTCCAGTCCGAGGAGGAAAATAAAAAACTCATTACTCAATTACTTTTACTGCATGAACCATTGCGTTGTTGTTGGGTCGCTGAAGCTAAAAAGCTATGGATATGCTGAGTGAATTCGATAGGTTTATGTTCTTCAAACATGCTAGTAAAGCCATTGAAGCTACATGCCTACGCTAAGAACCCATTAGATGCAGATGTTGGTTCTTCCTCTTTTCCGAATCATAAGTTTTAGTGGGTTTGGTTTGGTTTGGTCTGATCAGGCTTTGTTTTGTCTTGTATGTATGAATGTTAAAGGTGATACTTTATTAAGAGCAATAACATGCATATTTATACTTACATAATGGTTAACTTAGGTTAGGTTAAACCTATCTTATGTAATTACAATTATGGATATGCTTATATTTACATGCCCCCACAAGATGGAGCACCCCTTGTGACTCCAATCTTGTTACATAAATGAGTAAAATTTGAATGGGGAAGCGGTTTGGTGAGAAGATCCGTAAGTTGGTTGGCCGATTGGACATTTGAAACTCGAAGAGTACCTTTTTGAACTTGATGATGTATAAAGTGATAGTCTAAGGCATGATGATTCATCCTCGAGTGGAACACCGGGTTTGCACTTAGGTAAGTAGCTTCAATATTGTCGCAATATATCACCGGAATGACATTAACAGAAATCCCGAGTTTAGTGAGTAATGAAGCAACCCATCAAACTTCCGCGGATGTGAGTGCAACAGAACGGTATTTCGCCTTAGTTGAGGATCGTGCCGGAAACTTAATTTCTTTGATGATCAAGAGATATGATATTTACCATAGAACACAATGTGGGCTCCTGTGGAGGACCAATCATCTTTGTCTCTGACCAAGTCAGCACCACTAAACGCTTGGAGATGAGGTTCATTCACGGACGAGAGGAAGATTCTAGTGTCGCGACTTCCACCGAGATATCGTAGCACCCGTTTTACAGCTAGACAGTGGTTCGTCGTTGGAGAATGCATGAATTGTGATAGTAAGATATTGGAGATTGCCTACTAGTGCCCTGTATTCCATTGGGTCCATATCAAAGAGAGAGACATGTTATCGTTTCCATTGATGTGGGGATTTGTTTTGCTTCATGCATATTGTCACGTCGCAGAATGTCGCGAATGCATTTGTGCTGCGGGGGGTGAAGACCACGAGCCGTGCGTTTAGCTTCAATACCCAGAAAATACGAGAGATGGATAAGATCCTTGATGGAGAACCGAGATCCAAGAGATGTGATGGTATCACTGATGAAGGTAGTGTTGTTTCCGGTAATAATCAGATCATCGACATAGACAAGGATGTACGCCAATATGCTTTTGCTGTAGAAAATGAGAAGGGATACATCGAAGAATGAGTTGATGAAGCCCCGAGAGAGAAGAAAGGAGCGTAATTCTGAATACCAAGCCCAGGGAGCTCGTTTCAAGCCATACAATGCTTTATGAAGTTTGCACACAAAAGATGTTTGATCCCGATCAATAAAGCCCTACGGTTGTGACATGTATACCTTATCACAGAGATTGCCCTACAGAAATGCATTATTGACATCAAGTTGGCAAAGCTTCCGACCATGGGAGACAACAATGCTCAAGACAAGTCGAATCGTCATGGATTTAACAACCAGACTGAAAGTTTCCTGAAAGTCAATGCCTAGGCGTTGGTAAAATCCCTTTGCAACTACGCGAGCTTTGTAGCGATCTATAAAGCCATCATATTTTCGTTTGATATGAAATACTCATGTTCAACCAACAATGTTCTGAACTTGTTCCGGTGGAACAAGTTCCCAAGTTCTATTTCTCACTAGTGCATCAAATTCTTCATACATGGTCTGTCTCCATTTGGGATCTTACAGTTCCAGTCCCACTGTGGTTGGTTCAGAATTATTGTGAACAAATTGAGCAACAAGAGAGAGACGTTAGATAGGCTTGGTAATGTTGTTATTCGAGCATGTAACATGTTTGAATCATAACCCCCATACTTGAAACTTTGCTCTTCCTCGAGCAAAACTAGAGTCAAGTACAAGCAGAGTTAGACAAAAACCGGATACTAGCATAAATACTTCGAAGAATCAGCCATAATGCACAACAACTCACCACACGAACATAAGTCTAAGCGTACGTATTTTAAACTTTTATCGATCGAAAGTCACGAGTCATGCAATCCTACACATAAATTAAGTTCATTTCATTAACCCCTAGACAACGTCCAAGCGATCTCCATACCAATTCACCTATTCTTACATGAGATACCATTCTTAAAGAAAATCATTTTCTCGTTGTTTTCTTCTTTTTCTTTTTTCGATTTCCATATTTTTTTCTTTTAAAAGCCACGCTCAGTTTCTAGGATATCGGAGTCGAAGAGGAAAAATTTCTACTTAGACCTAGGTTGCCGATTGGCACACTCATAAGATCTTGTAACCTTATCGAAGTGCAGAGAATGCGTCATTGAAGAATTGTTTGGACCAAACCATTAAGATCACACATCAACTCCAACCCTTAGGACGTAGAACAACGCCTCAGCCCACCACTTAGACCCAAACCATCGAGATCGATGTACTCATGTCAATGTAAATCTAAACTAGTTAGAAATTTATTCTATTGACAATGGAGCATAAGCACGTGGAATTATAAAATCAAATGATCAGTAAAGGATGAACGGTAAAAGGTATCTAACATAACAAAGAATGAACGGTATACACAGAGATATAGATACTTGGACTGAAATCTAGGGGGCAAAATGCAACTATAAATCATGGATTATGCACAACTACTAGACTAATCAATATCGAAGAGTCTTTCTTAGCAAACCTAGATTATTGTTCCCGATTCGAAAAAGTCGCAAAAAAAATGACTAAACTTCGAAATTTTATACTATATAACCGTCCGTACAATCCTAAAGAAAGTAACGAAAATGTTAAAATAGAAACAAGAACTCAGTGTCTAATCCTAATCACAAATATGTCACTCGAAGAGTACTCCCCCCAAACTTGAACATAACACTGTATCGATGTTCGAAAGCCATGAGAGAAGCTCGTATAAGATGGTATGAGAAAAAAAAGTTAGAACATGTGCACCTTGTGTATTCTTGCTATCCCGAGATGGTGGTGTAGCTAGATGTTGTACGCGTCTCCTCCGTTATTGATGATAACAAAGTGGAAAACCTGTGAAAAAGAATCATACAATCCAAAGGGAGAAAATACGATACAACATGACAATTGAATGAGTACATACATGCAAAAAGAATAAGAATTAAGTTTTGAAAACAAAAAGAAATAAAAAGAAGATACGAAACTCAGGTTACCTCCCGAAAAGCGTTTGTTTAAGGTCCCGAGCTTGACCTGAATGCTATACTCTTCACCATCGAGGTGGACGTCCTCATCTTCGTGTGCCCGTTACATATCCTGCAACGGATGTCCGTTACAAATCTACAACGGATGCCCATTACCAAACTGTAACGTATTGCCATTACAAAGTTGTAACGGATATCCGTTTCTCGTCCGTTGGAACAAGAGATACGTAGGAATTAAAATTTTACAATGGGTATCCGTAACAATTCGGCGGGAAATGGTAACGGCATCCGCCAAAAAATGACGGGAAATGACAACGGACATCCGTTACAATTTGGCGGGAAATTAGTATTCCAACAGATGCCCATTACAATTTACAACTGGCATCCGTTGGTAGTTAAAAAAAACATAAAATAAAATAAATTTTAAAAATAAAAACAATTATTCAAATAGCCTTAATTAATATATTAAAAGTTCTTACAAAAAAATTAAAACCTAATTCTATTACATTTCAATTTAACTTTGTGGGGTTGATGTCATTCCCCTAGTCACCAACACCTCGTGAAGGCGTTGCATCCGAATCGATAATTGATTCTTGACGCGGCGTTGATTCTCTCGCCCGACCGGATAGAAATTCTATGACGATCTCCATGTGCTGCATTTATGCTCGAGTTTATTGAAGTTGTGCTCGAGTCTCTCAAAGTTGTGCTTCGAGATCCTCGATATGTCGTTGTTGCGTGTAGCTCTCTTGGACCACGAGAGGTACCGTCATGACATCCTTGACGATATCCTTTTGCAGTGCACCGAGACCATGTAGACGCCCCATATACGGTCTAACCGACTACAAAATAAACAAAATTAGAGTTATAATTGTTAGAAAATATTTTATTACTAACCAAAATATAAATAATAAATGTTTACCTCCAAAGAAATTTTGTCTTTTTGTAAAGGACTGAGCTCGTCAGGAATTGAACTGCAAGCTTGTGATTGTTGTATGATCTTATCTGTCACAATTTTCACGGTTCTTTATGCTCAAGCGTCAACGAGTTCAGGTTCGTCGATCTCTTTCCAGACGATTGGTTTCTTCATGGCGTGGGTTTCCACTACCAGTTCAAGAAGAGTCAGTTCTCTTTCTATTCGTTGCATCTGTTGTATAACATATATATATAATTAAATAAATATTGTAAAAAACAAAAATTTAAATAATAACTGTAAGAAATTTACCAATTTTTGCTTTCTCTTCGAGAATGATTTTGATCCCGAAGTATGGCGATGCGAACCATCTCCGGGAACCTTCTCGTCGTACCGACATTTTTTGGTCTTCTCGCTCTTTACCTTGAAGTCTTCAGACTCCCAATGTTAGACAAGTTGATTGAAGACCTCGTCCGTTTCCCATGTCGGTTTGTGATTCTTGGTGTAGTAGTTGTTTTTGGCGTTGCTCATCATCAAGCGCATGCAGGCTTGCATCTCGAGCATCCAAGACGTGTAGATGTGCGACGTATCCTGCTTCCACCATCTGTATGCGTGCTGTAAAATAAATTATAATAAATTAGTTTTTAAATATAGAAACTCACGATGAAACTACAATAACTAACACTACTAGAAAATCAAAGTTTAGGGACTGAAGGGATGGAATAGGGACGAAAAATAGTAGTCTCCAAATGATCATAATCAAATCAATACCGTTTGTATATACGAACAGATAAAGCAGTTCGTAACCCGTCTACAATTCTAAACCATAGGATCGTGCACAAGTCGACGGAAAAGACGACTAATATACGGACGGAACGGTCGTCGGCAAAACATCGGAACATTGCAGATGACGGACGACCCGTCTTTAAAATTTACAAATGGATTACTGACCATCCTTAAAGTTGCGGATGACACGTTTATCCGTATGCAAATTTAAAAACGACTTGCAGACGACACGACCGTCCGCAATTGTTTTTTAAACCAAAAAATTAAATTTTTGAAATTAAGATTTGATTTAATTTAAAATTTTTACAAATGATAATAATTCACTCATATTTACACATAATAAACATATATTACAAGTTTGTCAGCGGTATTTCAGAATTGTTGTCATCGGTATCATCGTTTTTGCATGCATCTCAATCAATTGCATGCATTTTTTCCTTCAGCATATGCATCAAATATTGATGTCGTTTTGATTCTTGTTGCGACTCGAGCAATTGCGTTACGGTATTTGGCATCTCGTGGTCTATCGCTTTAATTTACCTTTGGAGGAACTTGAATGTTGTGATGTCATTCCTCCAAGACCAAAAATACGATCTTTATATGGTATAACTTGTTTTGAATTAAATATCCAAATTTAATTACAATTATAAATAACAAAATTATATTAAAATGTAATAAATTTTACTCGAGATACAATCTGTTGTATTCTTCCCGACTAAGAGAATGTTGTGTTTCGTCTTCTCTCGACATAATCTGGGACTTTTGTTCTGCTGCCATGTTCCCAATATCGTCATGAAAATGCTTTGCTCTGACATTTACCCATGAACCATCAGACTTCTTAATAGAGTACGTTCTAGCAATTTTATGTATGATGGTTCAGATCCCTTCTCTTTCATCTAAGATAAATTTCAAATATATATTTTTAATATTAACCAAATTTAAATTTTATAAATTCTTAAATAATATTATACTTTTACCAAATCTTTGTAAACTTCCATAAAAGAACAATAATAATAATTATTATTGTTCTCAAGTCCATCCACTAATATAGACGACTTGCGGACGGATTACGAATATAATTTTCTTACAATAATATAGACGACTTGCGGTCGGATTACGAATATAATTTTCTTATAATAATAATAATAATAATAATAATAATAATAATAATAATAATAATAATAATAATAATAATAATAATAATAATAATAATAATAATAATAATAATAATAATAATAATAATAATAATAATAATAATAATAATAATAATAATAATAATAATAATAATAATAATAATAATAATAATAATAATAATAATAATAATAATAATAATAATAATAATAATAATAATAATAATAATAATAATAATAATAATAATAATAATAATAATAATAATAATAATAATAATAATAATAATAATAATAATAATAATAATAATAATAATAATAATAATAATAATAATAATAATAATAATAATAATAATAATAATAATAATAATAATAATAATAATAATAATAATAATAATAATAATAATAATAATAATAATAATAATAATAATAATAATAATAATAATAATAATAATAATAATAATAATAATAATAATAATAATAATAATAATAATAATAATAATAATAATAATAATAATAATAATAATAATAATAATAATAATAATAATAATAATAATAATAATAATAATAATAATAATAATAATAATAATAATAATAATAATAATAATAATAATAATAATAATAATAATAATAATAATAATAATAATAATAATAATAATAATAATAATAATAATAATAATAATAATAATAATAATAATAATAATAATAATAATAATAATAATAATAATAATAATAATAATAATAATAATAATAATAATAATAATAATAATAATAATAATAATAATAATAATAATAATAATAATAATAATAATAATAATAATAATAATAATAATAATAATAATAATAATAATAATAATAATAATAATAATAATAATAATAATAATAATAATAATAATAATAATAATAATAATAATAATAATAATAATAATAATAATAATAATAATAATAATAATAATAATAATAATAATAATAATGGAAAAAGTGGATATACCTCAAGAGGGTGTGGTTTTTCTCAACAAACGTATTCACATTCCTCCTCAAGGAACCAACAAACTAGTGACAGGAACACTCCTAGGCCAATATGTCAAATTTCCCTGATGTGGAGGAAGTAACCTCATGTCATGGTATTAGAGCAACCATTCATATTGTCAAAAGATATTGAAGATGTCGGAGCTCCTCGCAAATCTTGATAACACGGTCTCCGAACAAGCCTTGGCGATTCACACCCTTAATGAACTCAATGACAAGTTTGATTACATCATCAATGTGATCCAACATCGCAAACCTTTCCCCACATTTGATGAAGCTCGATCTATACTCACCTTAGAGGAACAACAACTTGCACGCCATCGTCAACCTGACCCGGCTCACCATGAACACAACTCATCCCTAACTGTGCTCTTGACTGATCAATGATCACAAACTCAACAATTTGATCAGTGTCGATATCAAACACAATATCACAACTACCATGGACGATCACGGGAAAGAGATAACAGAGGACATTGCAATAACCGGTCCTCTGGTTTTAACACACAATAATGGTGGCCCTCACCAAACCATCAACCACCGTATTCTACTCCACCAATACAGAATCAGTGGGTTCCCAACTATCAGAAATTGGTCACCATCATCATATCCTTACGGTTGGTACCAACAATCCCTGCACCACCACTGCCTGCACCGTACAACAGGATCCACTACAACAACCCTTAAGTTCAAAAACAAATATTTAACTAGACTAGCAATCTCTGCCACACACTCAAGCAAATCTTCAAGGATCTTTCTCTGTCCTTAAGATTATATCTCAAAATTTCACTTATGCTTGGTTACCTTTCCAAGCTTCCACGATTCTATTCCTATAATGGTCGCCTTCAACTGCATTTGTCGAGAATCCAGGAATAACCTATCGAGATTTCAGCCACCGTTGTCTCTAGCTGCACTTGTCTATAATCCAGGAGCACACCAAGTTATTTTCTTGATCAAGTCAATTATCATAGACTCTCAACCTTTGATCAAAAAATTTATCTAAGACTCTCAATAATCAGAAACAAACATAAAAACAACTTTCCAAAATATACGATGATTCAAACATTAACAAAGAATAATGAGTCTCCTGTAACGACTAGATCCCTTTTTGGATCACGAGTATCAATTTTGAAAACCTCTAAAAAATTAATATAGGTATCATCTTCAGAAAGCTCTAAAGAATTTACTATCAATCTTGTAGATCATCATGGTTTGTTCCATTTTTTTGTCTTTTCATACACACAAACTTCACTTTGAACACTTACAATTATGGAATTGTTAAAAAAAATTATAAAAATTATTTTACTTATCAATAACATGTTCTTATTCATGAACCAACTCGTTGTTTATAATGAAATAGATTGGGTTGAGATTTTTCAATTCCCTTAAAATACGAGCAAATTATACTTTAGTTATGCTCTTGTTCTTCTTTTTCTTTTGCTCTCCCACCCAACATCATAGTAAAAATAATATTCATTTAGTTAAATAAGTCCTGATCCAGACCACAAAACTAAGGGTGAATAATCCGAGTAACTCAAACCGACTCGAAAAACCTACTAAGTCATTTGGCTTGTCTAGAAAATCCATATGGGTTTAAAATCTAGAATCCACTCGGGTTCGGGGAGAACACGAATAAGGCAAACAATCCAAAAGATTAAAAACAAAAAAAAATCTAAGTTATCGACGATCGTTATTTTGTTCTTCTCACATGCGACACCTTCCCTTTTTTCTATCTATCGTCCATCTTCCCCATTTGCTTCTGCATCAATAAGATTTTTACTGTAAAATAGGATTTTTGTATTATTTCAGTTTAAGTGTAAACAAACAATCCAAATTATCCAAAAAAAAACCCGAATAACCCATAACCAAACTATCTAAATTACTCGTAACCAAACAACCTAGATTATCTTAAAACCGAAGAATTCAAATTACCCGAAATATTCAAATTACCCAAATGTAATTCAGATTATTTCGGCTTCAATGCTCTAAAAACCTGAACAACCCGAATCTAAATTGAATCGAAACCCAAAAAACTTGGATAAAAAAAATTCGGATCTAATCTGGATCCATTTTTTCATAACTCGAAGATCCTGAACCCGGAACAAAACATGTAGAACTTGGATCCAAAATATCATATTGCTTACCCCTACACAAAATGGTGGGCTCGTTCAAAATATTTTGACCTTAGAAAAAAATTGGACTTGGACTCATGGATTAGACTGAAATATTTTTTTGTGACCCATATTGATCAACCCATATATGTTGGGACCAACCCATGAGTCACAAAATATTATAGAAAATAATTTATTTTCATAATTTTTTTATATTTAATTAGTAGTATAAAAATAATTATAATATTAATAATTTTTTTATAAATTAAGTGTTATTTTATATATTTTTTAAATTTTATTATTTTATGAATACGTGGTTTTTAAAAGTTAATTTTTAAAATTATAGTTTAAAAGACTTTTATAATCTGAAAATTTTGATGGTTTGGAATTACTTAAAATTTTTCAATCCATATAAAATATGAGTTAAATTAGATTAATAAAAAATAACCTAATCTACTACAAACTAAATTGGACTCAACTAAATTATCCTACTTAGAACTTTAATTATATGCAAAATAAAAAACATTAGGAAAATACTAAGTTTTAAAGTAATAATTATCCCCAAACCAACTCATTTTGTTTGTTGTGAGTTAACAACACCGATCAGTTTCACTCTGGCGAAGAAATAATTGGTTGGAATGTTTTGTTAATATACTTTATTAATGGGCTTAGTTTTCTAAGAAACGTGGCCCATTTATTTCAATCTTGGCCCTGAAATTGGGACTACGTTGAGAGGGTTTTCGGTAAATTACAGTTTCACCCTTTCCATTCGCGGGCCAATTCATCAAATGTTGGCGCCATTATCGCTTTTTCCGCGCTCATGTTATAATAATTATGGAATAAGACGGAACCGACGATTCCAAAAAGGACAGATATCTATGTTTATTCACGAAAATACCCTTCATCTTCTCTCGCAAGCTTCTCGAATGAAAATTTTAAACATTTTCGATTCCCTCCCTCTCCCTTTCAAAGAGCCCTAATTCTCCTATATAGGTATCGAATCCCAGTTCCTAGTTTCTTCACAACATCACAGAAACCTTTAATCACTTCTTCCTTCCATTAATTTCTTCGATTGATTCCCAGAAAAAATGCCTTCAATGCCGGAGGAGCCGCTCCTGACGCCGACGCCGGACAGGTTCTGTATGTTTCCAATCCAATACCCACAGATCTGGGAGATGTACAAGAAGGCCGAGGCTTCATTTTGGACCGCCGAGGAGGTTGATCTGTCGCAGGATATTCGCGATTGGGAGGTGACCCTCAACTCCGGTGAGCGCCACTTCGTCACCCACGTGCTCGCCTTCTTCGCCGCCTCTGACGGCATTGTTTTGGAAAACCTCGCTTCCCGGTTCATGTCCGATGTCCAGGTCTCGGAGGCGCGCGCCTTCTATGGCTTCCAGATAGCGATCGAGAACATTCACTCGGAGATGTACAGTCTCCTTCTCGACACATACATCAAGGACGCGAAGGAGAGAGACCACCTCTTTCGTGCCATCGAGACCGTCCCTTGCGTGGCTAAGAAGGCGCAGTGGGCAATGAAATGGATCGATGGGTCTCAAACTTTCGCGGAAAGACTCATCGCCTTTGCCTGCGTCGAAGGGATCTTCTTCTCCGGCAGCTTCTGCGCGATATTTTGGCTAAAAAAGCGCGGGTTAATGCCAGGATTGACCTTCTCGAACGAATTGATTTCGCGAGACGAAGGCCTCCATTGCGATTTCGCGTGCCTCCTCTACAGTCTCCTCAGGACCAAGCTCACCGAGGAGCGAGTGAAGTCTATCATCCGCGAGGCCGTCGACATCGAGAGGGAGTTTATATGCGACGCCCTCCCATGCGCGTTGGTGGGGATGAACAGCGACTTGATGTGTCAATACATCGAATTTGTAGCGGATAGATTGATGGGTGCGCTTGGGTACGGTAAGGTGTACGGTGTGAGCAATCCCTTTGATTGGATGGAGTTGATATCGCTTCAGGGGAAGACTAACTTCTTTGAGAAGAGGGTAGGGGAATATCAGAAGGCTTCAGTTATGTCGAGTTTGAATGGGCAAAGTGCCTTTGAGAATCACGTCTTCAAGCTCGATGAGGATTTTTAGATTTCCTGTAATAATCATATATGTTTATTTTCCATAATGAAATAGGGTTTACTTCTCCACATGATTTTCCGTGTTTCGCTTAAATATTCTCTCGGGACCGAAGGGAGCTGCTTATCAGTTCAATTGGTTTCATCTATTGACCTCGTAACCTGGTATTTATGATCTAGCATATTCCTTATCCAGTTCTCGGAATCTATCTTGAACAATTCATACCCTTCATTGGTGCGGCTGTTCCTTCACTTCAGCCAGATGTGAAGAAACCAATCGCCGATCTCGTTGAGGATAAACAGGTGAATTTCCCATGCTGATTTTGGCTCGATTGTTGCATTATTGGTATTTTTGCTTTGCTGATGGCGTCTCCGAATTGGGTGAGGTCTAACAGCTTCCTACGTCTGAATCTTATTGCGGGGATCGTGAATATCGAGTACAGAGTGAAGTTTGTGCTTCATTCTGAACTTGTTTTCTTCTCGCTATATATGTATATGAACATGATGTTTGAAGAATCTATGCATTGTAAAGGAATGAATGGTTCATAACTTTGAAGAATGGCATGAACATATTGCAATCATGAATGTTTGTTGTTTGTGAAATAATAGTCTTTACCTTGTTTTGCACAGTTACACTTTTGTATTCTCTATCAAATCTATGTAGAGCATATAGAAGGATTGTGAGATTGGCTTTCTTGTGGAGATCTTCCAGCGTTTGCAGCCTGTTATTTGTCTGTGCCCTCTTAGCTGCTAATTAGGTGAAATGTTGCAATGTGATGTGGATGCCGTTATATTAAATTAACAGTATCTACAAGTTCAAATTGGCTGAGTTGATCCAAGGTGAAATGTTAAGGTTCTGATCGAATGGCGTGGGTTTAAATCTTACTCTCCACATTCCCATATTTTCTGTTTAGCTTATCATATGTTATTTAAATAATTGAACTTCAAAAGTACTCGCTTTCCTACATTGATTTCAATAGTACCACTTGCTCTATATATACTAACAAAAATTTAGATGATTATATTTCTTTATATTATTCACAATAGTTATAATATTAAATTATAATTCGTAATGCAAAGATAAAATTATAAATTTATAAAGAGTCTTGAATTTTTTTATAGGATTTATTTCAATTATTTGAAGAATATATTATGTTTATATAAAAGTTTAGAACCATTTAGATAGCTTAAAGAGAATGTATAGATGTATAGATCGACTAGATTGTGATGAATATTTAAATAACTGAGATCGTTTAATAATCACCAAACATCAAAAGACTAGGGATGTTTAATGGTTACTTAGCGTCTAAACTACTTTTTAGAACTGTGGTTCTAATTAATGTAAATCCAGAATATCTTTACTTTATCTTTATAAGAAAAATTTATATCAATTTTTCGTCTTTTCATTCCGAATAATTTTTTATCTACTGTAATTTTTTTTGGTTGATTTCTCGCAAAAAAACGAGCAAATCGATGTCATATTTGCTAGAAGACTAGAAATCAATTGTCTAATTGAGAGCAAAGCATGAAAATAATGTTTAGACCAAAATATAATTTTCATCATGCACACTAATAATTTGTTATGACTTTTTGTGTTGTCTCCATAAAATGTTGTTTAGATCAAGATTTTATTTGAAATGTTTATAACAAGTTATGTGTACGGCAAAATTGTGTTCTTAAACGATAATCAACACATGCATGTGTCAAAATTGAATCAAAACCAATGGTAATTACCATAATAAATTATTTGTATAAACATTATGAATGGAAAAATGTGAAGTTGATCATATAATTCATACTTTTGGAATTATAATTTTTGGAATGAGACTGAGGAAGTGTTAGATTTAGAAGATTATCAAGATGTTCTTGTTTATATAAAAATCATTCTAACATTTCATTTATTTTAATAAACTTACTTTCATCGCTTGGAAGATCAAAAAGTACATGTGAGATTGAAATAGGGATAAATTCCCAATGTTGTGAGCCGAGACAAATTTCTAAACTTTAACATGTTTATATATAGCTTGTGTAGTTCTCTTTCTCTCTCGAAGCAACGATCCTAAAACGCAAATTTGCAAGTGAGTGTGTACACACGAGAGGTGCAACCGAAGAATCTCATCAGTTTCAGGGTGAGACAGAGAGTACTCCAGACTCCAAAGTGAGAAGAAGGTTGCATTACCATCTAATCACTCTGACAATGTGTTATAGTTTGGATGATCGTACCATCTAAACTCCTGTTATGATAAGTTGTCCTACATCGGTTAGGATATGAACTTTGAGACTTATATATATGGTGTTGAACAACCCTAAACTATTGAGCTAGCTTTTGGGATTAGTTAGGCCTAGTCCATATTTGACATGGTATTAGAGCCCGGTTCGTCCTGATTTGAATATACCGATGTTGGGCCCCCGATTGCGATGTCCACGCTCCAGAATCGAGCCTGGGCGTGAGGGGGAGTGTTATGATAAGTTGTCTCACATTGGTTAGGACATGAACCTTGGGACTTATATATATGGTGTTGGGCAACCCTAAACTCTTGAGCTAACTTTTGGGATTAGTTAGGCCCAACCCATATTTGACATGGTATCAGAGCTCGGTTCGTCCCGATTTGAATACCGATGTTGGGCCTCCGATTGCGATGTCCACGCTCCAGGATCGAGCCTACGTGAGGGGGAGTGTTATGATAAGTTGTCCCATATCGACTAGGACATGAACTTTGGGACTTGTATATATGGTGTTGGGCAATCCTAAACTCTTGAGCTAGCTTTTGGGATTAGTTAGGCCCACCCCATATTTGACATGGTATCAGAGCCCGGTTCGTCCTGATTTGAATATACCGATATTGGACCTCCGATTGCGATGTTTAGCTCCAGAATCGAGCCTAGGCGTGAGGGGAATGTTATGATAAATTGTCTCACATCAGTTAAGACATGAACCTTGGAACTTATATATATGGTGTTGGGCAACTCCAAAAGATTGTTATGTTTTTATGATTACCCAAAAAAAATATATGAATTCATGATTCATATTTAATCAATATGAAACAATATAACGTTTATGTCGTTTACCATTTTTTCACATTTATATTCAATTTTAGAGTTTATATATCTAGAATATAAGATCAACATCAAGAATATTCAAATTATGACAAAACATGATCATATAACATAATAAATGAATTTGAGTTTAACTTAACAAAAAAAATTAATTCAAAAAATTAAATTTATACATGATATATTCAATTAACTATATGTTAACGGATTGCGGACGAGAGAATTTAACCATACGAAAAAGTATACACCACCGTAATGAATAACAAAGATAACAAGACAATGATTTGACACTATGCTAATTTTCAAAGCTCAAAAAGAGAAGTAAATATTTGAGAATAATTGTTATAAAAGTAGATCAATAATGGCAACCTAAATTATAAATACAAGTGGATGATCACTTCCCCTTTAAAGAAAATAATAATAATAATTGCATGTGATTGATTGGAGGATTTGAGTGCACAATGTCTCACATTTCCACTCTTTTTCTTGTCACCGAACTTTCTCCTTTCCTCCCAAAGCACTCTTCTTTCTCCTTAAAATGAATCCATATCTCTTACTTTTCCACACACACACATATATATATACACCTCTTGTTCTGTGTGTGTGTGTTTGTTTTATATTTCCTTGTATGTCCTCTATCTTTTGAAGGGTTCTGGGTGAGTGCCCTGTTTCACCCTATCACACCATTATCACCAAGAAAAAAAATCTCTACTTCATCTAATCACTTAGTCTCTCTGTCATTGTAAATACATACACACACATATATTAAGACACGTATATATATATATATATATATATATAGAGAGAGAGAGAGAGGGAGATGTCGGACTGGGGACCGGTGTTTGTGGCGGTGGCGCTGTTCGTGTTGCTAACGCCGGGATTGCTGATTCAGATTCCGGGAAGAAACAGAGTGGTGGAGTTTGGAACATTTCAGACAAGTGGTGTCTCTGTTCTTGTTCACTCTCTCATCTACTTCACGCTCATCTCCATTTTCTTACTCGCCCTTCACGTTCACATGTACCTCGGTTAATTCCTGTTTTTTTTTGTTCCTTTTCGAGTTACATGTGTAACACCCTTGTTCCGTTATTACCATGAGACAAGAAATATATTAAAAAAATCATCATAAATAGATCGATATATAATTTTAATCTTTTTCAATACAAAATTATTGTAAATATACCGTGAAAAACAATTCAAACTTTATTTCACAAGAACATTTGCTGTTCAAAATACCAACAAAAACAAAATAACCCACCATGACTAATTTGAATATGCATCTTAATGAGTTACATATACATCGTCGAATTTATTTTATGTGTTTCTCTGTATATTAAGATATATTAAGAGGTATCAGTGCAAAAAACGAATATTTTTTTTATATCTTATTGAATGATAAAAAATCACTGTGGATAACTTCGGATGCAAATCATCTAATGTAATCTTTTTACAGAAACAAAGTATTGGAGAAAAAAGTTTAGAGCGTTTATAACTGTTAAAAAGACACAAAATTTCATTTCCAACTAGCCAAAATCAATATGATCGAAAATACCGGAAAAAATTTCGGCCCGATCCATCTCACTCAACCAATAACGCCTAGCCTAAGATCTATATCTTTTGATTATATATATATATATATTGCAAATCCACTAGCGCATTGTCTATTTAATTACCTATTTTAAAGACTTTTCAATGTATTAACATTTATATAATATTCATTTAATATTCCTATTTTCAATGTAGAATTTTAGGATATATGAGATGCATGTGCACTCTACATTAACGCCAACGACATAAACGCGAATAACGGCGGCGCTATCGTCGGTGCCACCCAATCGTGCATCTCTTCTTCCAAAAAAAAAATGAACGAAAGAAAGTCAGACCAACTTTCGGAGCAAGAAATAAAAGTGAGAAAGACGGAAATTGATGGTTTAATGGTCATTTGTCCCAATTAATATATGAATATTTTATCTAAGTAAAGTTTCAATTACGATAAAAAAGAGATATGACATGTTTTATATTTATCGATTGAATTATATATTTGGTATCAAATTCAATTAATGATTTAATTGCAAAGAAAATAAATTTTTTTTAGTAATGGATGTTCAAAATAAAATAATTTTAACGAATAATAAATTTTTAAAAATCGAAATGAATTAAATCAATTGAAGAAGATAAAATAAAAAATATTTCTTTATTGTTTATTTTAAATATATTCATATTAATTATTGATAGAAATATAAAATATAATAAATATAATTATTAATTTTTGTTAGAAATTATTAAAAAATTTTAACGAAGAATCAAAATGAAAAATGATTTTCTTTTATATATATATATATATATAAATTTGATGGACCATCAGAAATAAATCAAAGCACGAAAAGAATAAAAACCAAATCAAAGGTTTCACCATTGACCATGTCAAATGAGTCCAAAATATCATGTTCTCATGTTATATTTTTTGCGTAATAAAAGTTCAACATAAACTATTTATGCTTATGTTTTAGTGTATAACATTAAGTGATCTAGGCCACCACTAAGTGGTATTACGATGATAACAAACAAAGAGCGGATTGAACTCTTAGAGCAAGGTTTATGTGTGGTTCAAAACGGGATTCCACTGCTACTCAATGTAATTATGGACAGGTTCTATTCACTTGAAACTTCGCTAAACAAAATCGATTTTTAGGGTTAATGACCCATCCACCTTTCACAAGGACAACAAATCTGATACACAATCCCACCATAGATAGAGCCCTAATTTTTAACACTGACCACATCATTGTTACATCAATATCGAAACTCGACTTCCCACGATTCTTTGGCGGGGATCCTACATTATGGACCACTAAAACGAATATACTTTTTATGTATCAAGTGGTTTCAAGCACTAAAAAAATCACATGATAAAGAGGGTTAATCACTCACGTGAACAGACTTTGAAGTAGAGCTGTGGGCACGATTTGGTTCGACAGAATGTAAAGACATAGACGAAGCCTTTTCTAAGATTCGTCAGACTGGCAGTTTACGCGAATAACAACGAAGCTTTGACCACATGCAAAACAAAGTTTGGGGATGGATTTACAAGGGGTTTAGGGGAACAATTATCGATGGCCTAGACACATCAATCATAGACATAATCTGAATGTTTCGACCAAAATATTGAAACAAATCATAGCATTGGCACGTACGCAAGATAAGCTCTTAAGTCGCTAGACCCGCAAAATCAATCCAACGAAAAATTCACAGCTAACGAATTTCCTTCCTATGATAGATTACCAACAAACCAAATAGACTTACCTGGGATGAAATTAAATGCAAGTGTACCCTGTGACGATAGGTTCACACCTAATCATTTTTATGCTCGGCCGCATTGGCTTCTCATGAAGGAAATGGTTGATGACGACACCGAGATAACCAAAGATGAAAACTCCAAAATCACAATGTACATGTTCACCGGGCGAGATAACCCGTCCACACTTCGAGTGGTAGTGTGAATCGAGAACCACAACATGGTGGTGTTGGCCAACAATGGCTCAACCCACAACTTTATCAAACACTGAGTAGTGGCATTGGTAGGGTTGTGCCTCTGTATGATTCCGACGTTCACGAGTCGTAGATGGGGCACCGTTGCAATGTGAATGCCACTACATGAATGTGTCACTCGTAATCGATGAAAAATTTTCTTCGTCTTTATCCTTCTATTATCTCCTTAAAGGGGATGGACTTGATCCTTGGGATTCACTGGTTGAAAGAGTTGGGGCCGGTGATATGCGACTGGAGGCAACTGATGATGAGTTTTCGATTTCGCATCAAGGAATGCTCAATCAAAGGTGTGGTTGGCGAAACCCTAGATTTTTTTTTTGCTCTCATGGTGAAGTGTCGTGCGACATGAAGAAATGATGGCATTTGTTTGCTCTCTATATTAACATAGATTCACCAAGGATCGTGTCTAATGTCCTAATGGATCTCACTTCTTTGATAAATTATTTTTTTAAGGATATTTTTTAAGAACCGATTGGTTTGCTTTCGAAAATGGACATCAAACATCATATCGTGAAAAGAATGGACGAATTCGTTTAGTATGACACCTACCATTATTCTCATTTTTCAGAAATACAAAATTGATCAACAAGTACAAGAGATGTTATAATCTAGGTTGATTCAACCAAGTTTGAGTCTATTTTCTTCTCTTATATTTCTTTTTATGAAGAAGGATGGATCGTGGAGATTTTGCACGAACTATTGAACCTTAAATGCAATCATAATTAAAGATTTATTTTTGATCCTAAGGGTGAATGATATGCTAGATGAATTGCATGGAGCTTTTTTTTTTCACTAAACTCGACCTCACGGTAGGATATCATCAAGTTCGATTTTATTCCAAATATCTCATTTTGTATGCACAATGGTCACTATGAATCATGCCCTTCAGGTTGTGTAACACCTCTTCAACATTCCATGTGTCACTACAAGAAAATCGAAAATTAGGGACTGAAAATTCCGTCCCTAATCCGTTCCTAAATAGGTTTATGGACGGATTAGGACGACAAGAGGTAATCCCCAATCGCACGTCTCCAAATGTTATCCGTCCCCAATTAAGGACGGAAAATTCAGTCCCCAATCCGTCCCTAATTAGGGACGGAAATTTTAGTCCACAAACAGTCCCGGGATTGGGGACGAACCATTTTCCGTCCCTAAAAATTGGGGACGGACCGTTGTGGTCGTCCTTAAATTTAGGGACAGAATTTCGCCGTCCCTAAATTTAGGGACAAACCAATTGGCTGTCCCTATATGTTTTTTTTAAAAATAAAATAAAATAAAATTAAGAAGGAGATCGAGATTCAGAAGGAGACGGCGAAGCATGTTTCTCGGCGGCATCGACGGAGCTGCTGCTGACGGCGGAGCACAAGACCCTTTTGGAGATTCCCTTAGAGATGCAAAACCCATATCCAGAAACGTCAATCGGAACATGGGTTCTGCTTCGTAGGGTCGGAAACGAAGGGTGTGTGAAGAAACCAGATGCATTCGCCATTTGAGCCAATCAAAAAGTAATGCAAATGGAAGAAATCGCATTACCCATGAACTAAATGAAGGAAAAATCAAAGGAAAAATCGAAAATTTATATAAAATTGGGGACGAATACATAAAGTCTGTCCCCAATTGGGGACGGTTCATCCGTCCCTAATTGGGGGCGGACTAGGGACTAAGAAATTAATTTTCCGAAAAATCGTCCCAAATCCGTCCCTAAAATGGTTTTTAAAGTCCTAAATTTAGGGACGGTCCCAAACCCGTCCCCAAATTTAGGGATGGAAAGAGATGCTGTCCCTAAATTAGGGACGAATGATCTGACCGTCTCTAAATTTAGGGACGACAGAAATGTCCGTCCCCAATTTAAGGACGGCAACAATTTCCGTCCCCAATTTAAGGACGACATCAATTTCCGTCCCCAATTTAGAGACGCCTTACTCATCCGTCCCTAATTGGTCCGCAAATAGGGACAGATTAGAGACGACTCTTCGGTACCCAAAATTGGGGACGGATTCGGGACGGATTTCATTTTCCGTCCCTAATCCGTGTATAATTCGTCCCTAAATTTAGGGACAGAAATGTCAGTCCCCAAATTTCGTCCCTAATCTTGAATTTTCTAGTAGTGTGTTAATGAACATAATTTCTCAGGAGCATCTACGAAGACAAATACTCATCTTCTTCGATGATATTGTAATCTACATTGCCTCATGGGACGATCACCTTCAACAAGTACAACAATATTTCTCCATACTTTGACATCATAAAATTTACGTAAATTAAAGAAGTGTTCCACAGACAAGAAGAATTGTAATATCTGAGGCATATCATTTCCAAGGACGAGGTGAGAGTAGATGAGATGGTTAAAGCTTTGCTCAGTTGGCCATGACCAACGATACTGACAAACATTAGAGGATTCTTGGATCTCACGGGATACTACAAAAATTTTGTCAAGAACTATGGATTGATAGCTAAACCGTTCACCAAGTTATTGAAGAATAGACGTTTCAACTGAACAAGCCGAAGAAGCTTTTGCAAAGCTGAAATCTGCAATGAAAACCATCCTAACACTAGCCTTGCTTAATTTTGCGCAACCATTTGTCATCTACACATCAGGAGATAGAATCAGGACGGTGTAAACAGAACGAGGAGAATCTATCATATTCTTCAATCATTGATTGAGCACGAAAAAAGAAGTCATGGTTCTTATTTGCACTAGAAATGTTGGCTATCGTCATTGCTATGAGTACTTAATGGCCATATTTGATGGGCCAATGCTTCATTATCCAGAAAGATCAATGAAGTCTACATTATCTAATGGACAACAGATTTTGATGCCCAAACGACGAAAATGAGTTGCAAATTTGATTGATTGTGACTACGAGATTGTATACAAACTAAGTCGATGCAACCAAGCCGCAAATGCCCTCTCGTGAATGCTAATATCCACGATGTTGCTTGCTTATCTGTACCAAGAACACATCTACGGGGATATCTCCAAGCATTGAAAGACACTGATCCATACTTACAAAGGGTGACACAACGGAAAACTGCTCACATCGATAAACCATTCTATGTAAAATCTGGAATTTACTATTATAACAATAGTGTGGTGGTACCTCCACATTCATCATTAGTACAATAACTACTACACGAGTTCCATGACACACCGTTGGGCGATTATTCCAGTTTCTTTCACATCTTCAAACGTATTTCGAAGAGTTTTTATTGGCCATCGATGCATCAAACGATACATAAATATGTCTATACTTGCACAACATATCAACAAACCAAATATGAATTCTTGGCTCCACAACGATTGTTGCTACCCTTGCCCATACCCCGCCAAGTATGTGAACGTATTTCCATTAATTTTGTGGAAGGCTTACCACGGTCCGAGGATCGTACAACAATAATAGTGGTGGTAGATCGTTTAATTAAGTTGACTCATCTCATTTCCCTCGTACACCTATAAATGGTTGCTAAGTTTGTTGAATATGTTGTGAAACTCCATGTACTACTGAAATCAATTGTATATGATAGAGACAAAGTTTTCATCGACCATTTTCTATTTCACAGAAACTATCGAAACGATGCTTCAGACCTTTTCGGATAGCAGAACACAATGTCACATATCGCTTACACTTATAAGAAGGTACAAAAATACACCATGTTTTTCACATATCTTAACTAAAATATTAGATAAGAATGATATTGAAATGTGAAGGAACGATTCCTCCACTACGTTAAGATATAAGGCTCAATTTAGAATCCGATGAAATGTTGGAATCAATATGAATCAGCATCAATTCCAAATTAATCGAGGAAGTATGTGTTCGTTGGAAGAGTCTACTATTGAAATATGCAATAGTTAAAGATCCTACTAATTTTTCAATGGTGAATTTTGAGGACAAAATTAAAAGTAAATCAAAGGCCTAAAAATAAACTTAAATCAACGGTTTAACTATTGGCTGAATCAAGATGCCATGTTCTCATTTTATATTTTTAGTATAATAATAATTCTAACATGAACAATTTTTCTGTTTTTGTTTTAACGGAATACATTAATTAAGTGAACATGAATATTTTTTATTTCTTTTATTTTTGTATCTAAATATGTGATATACATAAAATAAATAAAAGACAAAAAATTACAAACAACATATTTTTGTTAACTTGTCTATTGCCGTCAAACTTTTAGTTTTAATTGATAAAACAAACATTTATGTAATTGATATGAAAAATAATCAAGGCGATTGGATGATCGATAATTGCAGGATACCTTTTTATTTTTTAATTTTATTTTGATGTTATTATCTTCGACGTTTTTCAATTGTATTGCAAAATCGGTTCTTACGGCTGATTTTATGGTTTTGAAAAATAAAATAATACTTGCTTTTATCTTTTATTCATTAATTGATTTTCGGGACATTAGTCAGATTTTTCCTACTTTCGATCGGCTTAGTTAGTTAATATAATTAATAAAAAACAGACTTAAGTTATAAGTAAAGGAAAACTTTTCTTGGTACTCGTTTTTTTATGAGTATCCGTGGCAAATTAGTGTGTCATCTAAGCAACCTTATCTACAATATTGTGTCTTTTTAGATTTTAAAAAGGCTCACTTTTTTATCATTAAAATTTAAAGTTATAATTATCAAACAGTATGTTTATTAGTAATCATTCAGACAAAACTTCTTGTTTTCATTTAATATTGATATTTAGAAAATTATGAAATTTTTATAACAAAAACTACGTTAAATATTTACCAATTTGAGGCATTTCTCATAATGTGTATTTTTTAAAATTAATTAAATCATATTATTAGATTTTGACCGTAAAAATGTAAGCTAAACGTTTGAGAAGTAATGTGCATGGACGTATACGGGGTAGACAGGCCACGTTCGTTGTCTTTGCTTTAATTAAAATCCGTATATACATTAAAATTTTGAGCCTAAAAAGTATTTAATATTATTATCGCACGAGTCGAGTCGAGATAATTCATATTAAATAATTATTTAAAATAATTTACTTCATTTCTAGGTTTTATTTAAATAAAAATGAAAATTAAAGCCCACAACTTTCCTCTTCAATCTACCGTCTTCTTCCTCTCTCACCACCGCTTACGACGAAAAAAGCGAAGCCTTACTTTAACATTCTAAACGACACCGTATCTCGCGTTTTCTTCAAGGCATCAATGGCGGATTGGGCCCCAGTACTTGTAGGCGTTATTCTGTTCGTGATTCTGTCACCGGGACTTCTCTTCTCGTTGCCGGGAAACCACCGGACTCTCGAGTTCGGCAACTTGAAAACCAACGGAAAAGCTATCGCCGTTCACACGCTCATCTTCTTCGCTATTTATTCTATCTTGATCATCGCCGTCAATCTTCACATCTACACTGGTTGAACTTATCTGGGTTTCTTTTTTGGGCGAAATAAAAGGTACCCATCTTGATGCTGGGTCTCCAGGAGTCTTCTGAGATTTGTAATTGTCTGTCTTAGGGTTTTGTATCTTGTACCTTTGCCTGATTCTGATGTTTGCAGCGAGTAGATGTGGCAAAAAGAAAAAAAAAAACTTCTTGTACCGAGCATCGAGTTCACTGAATATATGGGTAATTTATGGAAAAGAAATACATACTTTACTTGTACGAGTCTTATTACATTTTGGTTATTTTTTCCTGCTTTCTTCTATTCTACCAAACAGCTTTTTATATGTTTTTTTAGTTCATCCGGAGATTTCAGGAGAAAGTGATGTAAGACGCGGTTTATTTGCTTAGATTATTGAAAATAAATTACGACCCTCTCTCCTCCTGCTTTAATGCAACCATATTAGCAGGAGTTCAAGATCTATAAAAAGAAAAATGAAACTGAAAAATAAAACCTTTGAAGCCAAAAGGAGAGGCAACAAAAAAAAAAAAAAACTGAAGCTTTGTACGTTAGCTCTGAGACAAAGGGCATTTGTTACATTAGAATGCAGCAATCAACTAGAAATGGATGTGAATTCCAATGGCAATCACTAAGATTGTGAGTATGCAGAAGTAAATAATTGCGTGGACCAAAATTGAAATCCCACTTGTGTACATGTTCCCGAATTCCACTACCCTTGTTCTTGCTGGGAGCTGAAATAGCAGTCCTGGTGACAGTAGGATGAACAAAGCCACTGCCACGATCACTGGTCCCCAATCTGCACTCATTTCTGCTATACCGTCTTCCCTCAATTGTTCAGATTGACGTTTTCCCTGTGAATTGTCTCTTGTGTAGTTTTGTTCTTGCAGGTGGAGATGGAGAGATGTAGAAATGGAGAAGTTCGTAGTTGATATAATACAGGTCCTTAAGAGAACTGGGTTTCTTGGTGGCTAAGGAGGTGGTTGATGCTAAGCTTGGTGTCGACTACGAGGAAAGGTATTGAATTCTGAAGTGGGTTTCCTTTTTATAAGCTTTTTGGAACTTTACTTCTCCTTGATTGTTCAATCAAATGCTTCTTTTGATGTTTCCATTCCACATTGCTTTACAGATCCATCTAGGTGTGTGCTCCGCTTTAGTGGTGTTTGCTTTTGCTAAAGAATTGCTAAAGTATAGATGTATTCATAAAAGATGATACATTTAATAGTTATTTTCCTGGGTCTACTTAGAGAATTCTTTTTGTCAATCTCAGGAATCTTGGGGCTCATTTTGATTTTGCTACTCTGTTAATCAAACCAGGCCAGCTCATATTGGCCTTTGATATTTTCCTTTGGTGACAAGTTTTTTGATTGTTGTTTAACTATAATAGTCTTAACTTAAACTAAGCTATGTATATATACACAATTGATCAGAGAAAGTTATTTGCAGATTATTTATAGTGAAAATATCAAAGCAAGGACTTTGCATCAAGAGCAGTGTGCTTATCACTTTGATTCTATTGACGGATGCTTTAATTCATGTAAAGTGTTGCTCTGGCTCTGTCTTATAATATCTTTCTTATGTTTCTTAGTACCGAGAGTATCTTCAGCTTTTCTCCTTTGTGTCACTATTTCTCCAATGAGTTCTTTTCAAAATTCCACTCTTTTCTTTGTCATACCTGGATTGCAAAGTGGGTGTTGCAAGCGTTTGGAGTTTTAGATTTTGGGTTAATCTGGTAACTCTCATGAATTGGCCTATGTGTCACCTTTTCTCTCGTGGGTTCTTTTCTTTTTTTCCGTATACCAGGACTGCAAAGGCGGTGTTGCAAGTTTCGGAAATCACAGGCACCTGTTGGCGCTGGGAATCCTGCTGATTCAATTACGAGATTGTCTAGAAGAAATACGGGGTCCTGACGCTTTATAGATGTTGAGCAGGCATTTGCATCTCGATTCTTGGCGCGCGAGAACTGGTTCATCTGGTACCGATCTTGTAGATCCTTATGGATAAAGTGCGGTGACGATTTGTGAAACTGAACAAAATTATAGAAGCATGTGAATTTTGGCACCAGATTATCTATTGCAGCCGACTACATTGTTTTATTCATAATCTTTAACAAGGTAACACATTACATAACTAGAGAGTCATAAACAGTAGTTACATTACAATACATATATATAGATATATTTAGGTTTGATAGGTGAAAACAGCATAGCATTGTTGTTTGGTATGTGAAATGTAGGTTTATTGCAGGGTCATCTTCAGAGCTCCAGTACATGATCTGCAAAAACCAACAAAATTACAGTCTTTGGAAGACAAATAAACCTAAGAGACAAATCATTTTGCATGAAAATCATTAGATCTTGTTCATTTTTTGTAGACTTACATTCAGAATCAGTGTTGATCCACTTTTCTCTTCTTCCATTTGGACTCTTAACCACAACCTCGTACTGAGGCATGAACGGAATATCTGAAAACTCGGAACTTTGGTGTCTCCTCCATGTTGGTATGTAAGATCGCCATTGATGTAATTTCTGTTTTGGAACTTATCGGCGATCATCTGATCTTCGTTTTGCCTGTTATCCTCACTATCAGCTGTATAAAGAACAGGGTGGATCTTCCTACGGAATGTTTGGCCAATCTGTAGCTAAAAGAAGTGAAAACACATCATTTTCAGAAATCCCATTTGGTTGAAATAAAATACACTTGAGTAAAAAACCGACACCTTTCTGTGTTTTTTCTTCTTGGGCACATAGTTATCATGCTTACTACAAGGCGTGAAGCTCTTCTTTAGAGCACCATTAAGCTTCTTCATCATCTTTTTAATGGAATCTCTTCTTTTTTGTTCTTAATTTCTTCGTTCAAGTCTTCGGAAGGACAGTTTCTCCATACTCTTCTGTATTTGATCCGACAGTCTTGAAGTTAGCATTGTCGGAAAAAATTTCCCTGAGGCCTGTTGTATAATTGTCGGATAAACGGGCAGTGTTATTTTGTAAGTACTGACTGGTTTACTGAAGGAGTAAGGTTCTGAAGTCTTAACACTTACCAGAGAGATTGCTATTTCCGAGTATTGACCCATTGCAGCCTTGTTCGTCACTAATACGCTTGAGTTCATCCTTTGTGGTAACTCCTTTCTTCTCATGGGATCTATCTTCTTCCAATGATGCATCAAATAATTTCGGCGTGGCAAGAGGTTCTGCACCTAAGGTTCCAATAGCGAGAAACCCGTGAAACGAAATCTCGTCTTCCTCGAGTTTTGCTTCAGATTCGAGACAATTTGATTCATTTACAATGAGTTTTGATAAACCCGGTTCGATAAAGTTGGATGAAGTGTCGAACTTTACATTCTGAGTCGATGCAAAACTTGAGTTCGAACGCAAGCAAATGTAGTTCCCTGAAACCAAGGCTTTTTTAGAACTCGCACAAAATCTTATGTAAATATTCGATGAAAATCACAATTCAACACATTATATGTTGTTATATTGTTTCCGTAGTATATGGATCATGGACTTTATTTATTTATATACACATATATATATATATATATATGATCAAAGAAACGTAATTTTGAGTTAATTTTTAAATTGATTAAGATCAAAGTTGATCATCTCGTTTTCATATGTATTTGTTGCACGATTTTAGAGATGTTTACGATATAGATGTGATGTTTACATATGATTTTGTATCCGTTTTACTCGTTTTCTTGTTTTAATGTTCTTACAGGTTTTAATGCGTATTCGGTTCATTTTGGAGCCAAAGGACGTACACGAGACAGAGTGCCAACATCGAGGATCATCACGGAACAAAAGAAACGAGAATCGGCGAGGAATGAGCCATGCCCGCGCGGGGTACACCCTTGCATGTGCGGGGCGTTTAGTCGGTATTTTTTTCCAGCAAATTGAGCACGAGTCGGGACTATTAGCACGGTCGGGGCATCAGCCCGAGCGGGCCACACACCAGCCCGACCGGGGCATGCATCAGCCCGAACGGGGCACTCCCTAGCCCGAGCCGGTCGCCCTGTTTTCCATCGCGATCATGCGCGATCATGCGCGCCGCACCCGAACGGGTCACACATTCAGCCCGTGCGGGTCGCGTCCGTCACCTGCAACTCCAAATAAGTTAATTTGTCTTAAAACGAATAGGAGTTTATTGGGGACTTATACAATAAGGAAAACGACTTTAGAGAAGAGGAATAAGTGATATTTTGCTGGAGAAAGTAATGGAAACGTTGCCCAACTTATTCAAGAATGGAAAACTCATGAAAAGGCAAAATCGGTGGCTGCTGCAACAAAAGGAAAAGAATGAACGACCAGAAGAAAAAAGGAGGAGAAAAGGAAAGAAAGAAGAAGGAAAAAAAAAGACGAGTAGCTAGGGGTCGAAGGGAGCTTGAGTTAGAGAGAGTTTCGAGTTCTTGATCGAGGAGAGAGAGTAGAGAGAAGAAGGAGATTCTTGCGAAGGAGACGTACAAGGAGCATTAGAGATCAACCCCACATTTCGGTTTCGTTTGGTTTTCATGTTCCTTAGACATTCTATTTCGATTATGTTTATTTACGGACGCATGAGCGAGTAGTTTGTTTTGTTCTAGGAGAAGGGATTAGCCCATGGCTATCCCGGAACAACTTTGATTTATCTTTGAATGCATCTTCCCGTTTTCGTTTATCTGTTCTTTATCTGAGTGCTTAAATGACTTGTATTTACGAAGGCCAAGTAGATGCATGTGTTAGGGATTAGGAGAAGGACCGAAAGGAGAATTATAGTCCTAGAAGATCAGGTTTAGAAGAACCGAGGTTAGGCCACGAAAGTAGGGTAGCAGCGATTGAGGGTAAAACGGACGAATCACAGATCTTATAGGTTTAGTTCAAGGTGTCAGCCACAAAAGTAGGGGATAACTTGACTAGATCACGTGTCTATGCCTTGAGAGAGGATAGATATCATATTAGGATCGTCTGCCTTAGATAACTTGACTGGGATTGCATGATAGATAGGTTGATTGTTGGTTTCAGTAGTCTTATGGTGAAACCGAATTCCTGGAATGTTTGTCTCATTGTTAGGAACTCGTTTGTTTACTTGTTTTTCATTCTTAAATCCCATATTTCGTTTGTTTGAAAATTTGATTCATAGTTTGAGTTTAGGTTGTGTTACGTAGTCCCTGTGGGATCGACACCTGAAGTACTACACACGTGCCGTGCACTTGCGGGTAGTTTAGGTTATTTGTTTAACTTTGATAACGCATCCAAAGTCATATTTCACATGTTATCGAAATTTTAATTTGTTCTAAAATAATCAAATGTCTATACTTTAAATCTGAGTCTAATGTTATAAAAAGTTTGTGTTATATTTGAAAGAATTCGTTTTAATTTTATATGAATTCTAAATCCTAATTTTCTATTTCGAATTACATAAAAAATGGAACATAAAATCGTGATAAAAACCTGTATCAATACAATACGTAACGCAGAGGAATTGATCTTTTGGTTCTACGTGTAATCGCCGGATTCAACACACGGATGGGATGTATGAAGAAGAAAAATGAGAGTTCTGTATTTTTTTTAAGTGTTGGTAACAAAATAAATCCACACTTAAAAAAACTTAAATCTCATCAATATATGCACGTGAACCAGTGACCATAAGCCGAGAGTTAACCGTTTAATTATGCGGTTCTCAATTCACTAAAAAAAACTCGATGTTTCCAACGGATGGGGCAATGGATCCGTCCGTTGGAAGTAATTAGCAACGGATTGTAACAGATTTTTTGATATTTTCAACGGGCCTATGTCCGTTGCAATCTGTAAAAAATTTCAACGAACTTGTAACGGATTATTTCCATTGCTATATCCATTGAAATCCTTCGCGATTTTTAACGGATTGTAACGGCTATAATCCGTTGGCAATTTCCATTGGAAGACCCGTTAGAAGCCAGGAAAAGAGTTGCAATGGGCGTCCGTTGGCATTTGCAACGGATTCCCGTTAAAATTGGCAACGGATGCTCGTTGAAATTATTAATTTCGAGGTTCACCGATTTAAATAAATTCACGTGAACCGCAAACGGACATCCGTTGCAATTTCCAACGTATGTCCGTTGGAATGTTCACTATTTAGATCATGCCAAAGAGTGCATCAAACCATCAATAACAAAAATATTTTCAAAAAAATGTCTTCTTCTTCAAATCGAAATATATATAGACCGAGAGAGTGGATGTATAGAAGAAAAGATCCTATAACCGAAGAGACTATGTAAGAATTCTTACACGGATTGGAGCAATTCATGAGTTTTGCGTCGATGTAGCCTTTGTGTCAAGAACACGAGACAATGTTATGTCCATGCAAAAGATGCAAAAACATGAAGTATCGAAGTCAAGAAATTGTTTGCAAACATCTTTATAAGGTGAGTTTCGTTGAAAATTACGAAATTTGGTTTTTTCACGGTGAAAATTGCGGTGTTAGAGATATTGTACAAGATGCACAAGTAAAACAAAATGAGGAAGTTATTTATGAAGCATCAACGACCAATCCATATGTGAAAATGGTGTTAGATGCATTTCCTAGAGCTGTTAATGAACAAACACATGAAGAGATGCCGAACATCAATGCACGTCGATTCTTCAACCTATTTGATTCGACGAAATAACCTATATATGAAGGTTGTCGTGAAGGTCAATCTCATTTATCTTTATCTTCAAGATTGATGAGTATTTTACTACATGTAGCTTAAAATTGCATGGATTCATCTTGCAAAATAATGCAGGAATATTTACCGGAAAATAATCAAGCTCTTGAGACATACTACGAAACAAAGAACGTGTTAAAAGATTTGGGAATGAACATGAGAAAATTGATGTTTGTAGAAACAATTGGATATTGTTTTAGGGAAATGATAAAGACTTGTTAGAATGCAAGTTTTGCGGTGCAAGCAGATTTCAGCCTAAAAAACCATCTTCACGTAAATATGTACCATACAAGAAAATGTTCTATATGCCTATAGCAAACAGGTTGAGAAGGTTATATGAATCGAAAAAACCGTTGCGGCAATGAGATGGCACGCAGAACACTCAACGACCGAAGGTATAATGCAACATCAATCGGATGGTAAGGCTTTGGAAAGATTTCAATGAAATATTTCCTGAGTTTGCGTATGAAATGAGAAAAGTTTATCTTTGCTTGTGCACGGATGGTTTTAGTCCCTATGGACAATCTGGAAGTCAATATTCTCTGTGGCCGGTGATTTTGTCTCCGTATAATTTGCCTCCCGAGATGTGTTTGAAAAGAGAGGTAATGTTTCTGACGTTGCTGATTCCAGGACCAGAACATCCGAAGAAAAGTATTGATGTCTTTTTGCTGCCTTTAATTCATGAATTAAGACAGTTGTGGAATAAAGGAATCCTTGCTTTTGACGTCAGTACTAAGCAAAATTTCACATTGAAAGCGGTCTTGTTGGACAATTAGCGATTTTTCTGCCTATGGAATGTTATCTGGATGGAGCACGTACGGAAGATTGGCATGTCCATATTGTATGGAGGATACAGATTCATTTCAACTAGTACATGGTAAGAAACCATTTTGGTTTGACAGTCATAGAAGATTTCTTCCTCATGGTCATGCTTTCCGGCAGGATAAAAAACATTTCGGAAGAACGTGGTACAAAAACAAGAGGTACCGTGCATGAAAATCGGAACACAAATCCTTTACAAAAGTTTGAACACAATGGGTGGTTTAAAAGAATCGGTTGAATGCGATAGAGATCGTGGGTATCGTAAACCAAAAGGTCAAGGTGAATGACATAACTGATATAAATGTAGTATCTTTTGGGAACTAACATACTGGAAATCATTGATATTATGTCATAATTTAGATGTTATGCATATCGAAAAGAACTTTTTCGATAACATCATAAATATTGTTTTGAATGTGACGGCTAAAACCAAGGATAATATACAATCAAGAAAAGATTTGAAGTCAATATGTCGACGACCTGAGTTGGAATTAAGAGATGGAAGGTCACCTGTCCCGGTATTCAGATTGTCTGAATCGGCGAAAACGACATTATTAAAATGGTTAAAAGAGGACGTTAAGTTTTCCGATGTATATGCATCGAACATTGCTCGCTGTGTGAATATTGTTGGTTCGAGGCTGATCGGATTAAAAAGTCACGATTGTCACGTT
>CM071865.1:23215325-23253828 GCA_036759665.1 Gynandropsis gynandra
TTCCGCTTTCATTCTTCGATGTCATGGAGCATTTGCCAATACATTTACCAGATGAGGCAATACACGATAGGCCAGTTTAATTCAGATGGATGTATCCTTTCGAAAGGTTTTTCTTTCATTTAAAGAGAAAAGCAAAAAACAAAGCAGCGGTCGAAGGATCTATTGTCAAACAATACTTGCTGGAAGAAATCACATATTTTAGCACATTTTATTTCGAGTCGCATATTCAAACGAAAGAACGACGTGCAACGGATGATCACACAAACTATCTGTATCAATATAATCCGTAGTTGGCACAATTCCTGAAATGTTTACACCGATTGGACGTACAGGAGGTAAATCCGAGGAATATTGGTTAACACCAGAGGAGTATAATCACGTCCAAACATATATACGACTAAATTATCAAGAGTTATTACCGTTCGAAAGGTACTGGTACATATTAATTTCAATCTTTTACCTATATATATATATATTCAAATTTAACGTATTTTCATTATACATGATATTTGATGAAGAAGTACTTGGTACATATCCTCATCTAAATGCAAATGAACTCACAAACATAAAATTTCAACATTATGGCTCGTGGTTGAGAGACTACGTAAGTACTCGTGTACACATCTGTTAAAATTAATTGCATTTATCATAAAAGTATTAATTTTTTTATGCTACGTACAGGTGAAATGTTCTGATGAAATATTTCCTACGTGGTTAAAATATTTGGCTAATGGTCCCGCACGAAATGTCATGTGTTGGCCAATCTTGTTTACTCGCGGCTACACGTTCCATACGTACGAATACGGAAAACATAGAAGCACATACAACTATGTCATTTACGTCAATAGTGATATAGAGGGTGATAACTTCTATAGCATTTTGCACCAAATCATACAAGTGGAATATCTCGGTCTCGTTGGGTTGAAGTGATGCTTTTTAAATTTCAGTGGTTCGACCTAACTGTAGGACGTGGAATACGAAAAAACCTTTGGGGAGGAATTGACGTCAATCCGGCACGACAATATGGTAAGTATGATCCATTCATCATAATAGATCAAGCATATCAAGTATGTTACGTGCAATATCCAAAAAACATTGAAATATCAAAGAGAGGAGTGGTGTGTCATAATAAAGATCAAGCCACGAGGGATCATAAGCTCTGATGATAAAGAAGATCCGTTCCAACCTGATCATCCGCAACCGATTCGTTTATTTGATACAGATCGCGAGGAGATTCTCGCGAGAAATGACATAGACGGAGAAATCATACGCGATTATGAAGATGTTGAACCGGAAGATGCTGAAGATGAAAACGGTGATGAATTCAATGAACAATCGAAGGAAGACTCGCTTATCGATGAATCTAGTGAAGAAGAAATGTAAATACAATAATGTGTATTATGTGTAATAAATGTAGATGATGTGTAATGTAAATGACGTGTAACGTCCATGATGTGTAGTAATGTATATGATGTGTAATCGAACAATCGAAATGTTAATACAATCGAACAGTTTATATAAACGATGTTTGATGTATTACAAATTAGAATTATCTAATACCAACGCGCATCCGTTGACAATATTAACGGATGCCCGTTGAAACACGAAATCGCCCCCGACACTTAGAAAAATTTCTAATTTTTCCACATTTCTAACGGGTATCCGTTGGAAATTTCTAACGGACACCCGTTACAAACTTTCAAACGGGTATCCGTTGGGAACTTAACGGTCGAAACCATGCTAACAGATGTCCGTTACAAATTTATAATGGATGCCCGTTAGAAATTACCAACGGACATCCGTTACAAATTCCAACGGATGCCCGTTGGAAAGTGTAGTGATGCCTACCCTAGTCTGCATAATTTCCAACGAGCATCCATTGGAATTCCCAACGGATGACCGTTGGAAAAGGAGACGATCCGCCATTAAGCCGTCCGTTGCATCGGGAACACGCATTTCCAACGGATGCCCATAGGACATGCAAAATGTCACGTCAATTACTGCGTCCATTGAGATGACGTATTTTCCAACGGGCATCCGTTGCCCTTTGGAAAATTCTATTTATATAAACCCGTTGAACAGTTCCATTTTCAACACAAATCACAATCTCAAAATCCTCTCAAACTTTACATTTCACACACAAAAACTGTTTTACAAATCGTAAAAAAAAGATGAGAGCTAGACAATTTATAGGTTATAAGATCGGGAGGAATGTTGGCTGGTTGTGCAGGAGCTCCTCCCCCGCCTACACCACCATCATATCGTCCTCCTTCACCAATATCGGCACCGCCGATATTTGATGAAGAGGACGATATGGTTGATATCGATTCTTTGATCGATGATTTCGATGGGCGTCCAACCCTTCCAATTATCGATCCCGAACGTCCTGCTAGGACGTTATGGTAAAAAAGTTATTATTTTCATTTGTATTATTATAAGTTATAAATATTATCTAACTTTGTAATGTTGATTTGTAGGTTTGACGTGGATGATGTACTCAAACACACAAACAACAACATCATCCAAGGGTCCTTACAGGATCAACTTTATTATTCTTGGCAAGTTACGCTAGAAGTCGTGCGCCAGCGATGGTGACATATTTTTATTGTAAGTTTTTAATTACATTAAATTTCAACTTATTAGTTATATATATATATATATATGTTATAAAACTAACAATTATAAATTATTTTACAGCGTTCATACAGATGGAGGCGAAAGGATACATTGCGCATCTACACAACATGGATGCATGACATGCAGGCTCGGATGCGCCTAATGATGAACAACGGGAAACACAACTGCTACGCCAACAATCGCAAACCGACATGGGAAACGGATGCGGTCTTCAATCAAATGATTCAAAATTAGGAGTCCGCAGAATTCAAGGCCAAGAGCGACAAGGCCAAAAAATGTCGGTACGATGAGAAGGTTCCCGGAGATGGTCCGCATCGCCATACTTCGGGATCAAAATCATTCTCGAAGAGAAAACACGAATTGGTAAAAAAAAAATTTATTTAAATTTTTTGTTTATTATAATATTTATGTAATTAAGTTTATTTTATATTACGGATGCAACGGATAGGAAGAGAACCGACTCTTCTTGAGCTGGTATTGGAAACCCACGCCAAGAAAAAGCCGATCGTTGGGGAAGAGGTCGACGAACCCGAACTCGTCGATCCTCGAGCGGAGAGAACCGTGAAAGTTGTGACGGAGAAAATCACAGAGCAATCACAAGCTTGCGGTTCAACCTCCGACGAACTCAGTCCTTTACAAAAGGACAAAATTTATTTAGAGGTAAAAACTTATTATTTTATCTTTCGATTATTAATAAAATAATTTGTAAAAATCTAACTCTACTTTTGTTTGTCTTGTAGTCGGTGAGACCGTATAAGGGGCATCTATACGGTCTCGGGGAGCTTCAAAAGGATATCGTCGAGGACGTCACGACGGTACCTCCCGCAGTCCAAGAGAGTTTCACGTAACAACGGCGGATCGAGGAGCTCGAATCACTACTTCGAGAAACTCGAGCCAAAGTTCACCACTTGGAGAGCGTCATCGAGTTGATGTCTGGCCAAGGGAGGGGATCAACGCCGCAACAAGAACCGGGTCCCGATTCAGATGCAACGCCGTCTAGAGGTGGTGGCGATCAGAGAGATGATATCGACCCAGCCGATCTAAATCAAATGTATTAGGATTAGTTTTAGTTTTAATGTTTTTTTGTAAATAATTTTAATATTTTAATTAAAAATTTTGTATTTTAAAAAATATTATTATCTTTAAAAAAATTTATTTTGTTTTATTTTGTTTTATTTTTTAACAATTTTTCCAACGGATGCCCGTTGGAATTTCTAACGAGCATCCGTTGGACTCTATTTCCCGCCAAATGGTAATGGATGTCCGTTGCCTTTTCACGTCAATTTGAAACGGACGTCCGTTGCTCTTTCCCACCAGTTTCCAACGGATGCCTGTTGAAAATGTTAAATTCCCGCTCATTTTTCCCGCCTGGATGGCAACGGACGTCCGTTAAAAAGTTGTAACGGACATCCGTTGCCATTTTTCCATGGGCGTCCATTGCAAGTTTTCAACGGGCATTCGTTACAAATTTCTTCAACGGGCGTCCGTAACAAATTTTCAACGAAATTTTCCGTTGGGACTTCCGTTACAATTTTGCAACGGATATTATCCGTTGCAACTCCGTTGCAAATTGCAACGAATCCGGATTTCCAACGAGCGTTTTCCAATGGGAAAGAATCCGTTGCCGTTCATTGGAAATAGCCTTTTCCAACGGATTTTAGGCATTTTCCAACGGATTTGTCCATTGGAAAATGCCTGTTTTTTTGTAGTGATTGTACCATTTAATTCCGCCCATCATGAAATTTAACGATATAACCAAAGGTCTCTGCACATATAACCTTCCACATTTAATTCAATACCGAAGTCCGATCCATTAAAATTAAATCCGATCACATTTAATTTGGACTAAACCGGATGAAACATTTATTCCAAAATTATTCACATATACTAGTCCACAAAAAAAAGATTAAACCAAATATCTTATAATCTCCCATTTGGACCATATATGTGAACATAAAACCATGGAATTACCTTAAGAGCGCTCATCTTTTGTTGTCATCAAACCGGTATTGACACCAATACCGAAATCTGATCAATTAAACTTAAATCCGATTACATTTAATTTGGACTAAACCGGATGACAACACTTATTCCAAAATTATTTACATACATCGATAAAAAAAGGATTAAACCAAATATCTTATAATATTATTTTGTTAGGTATTAGATAACCCTGAATACATAGGCTAATATTTAGACTAAATTAGATCTAAATATACATGTGTACAAAATTTATATATATTTTATGTATACATGCATATATACGTAAGTATAAACACACATGCATGCAAGCTAGGGAGAGATTAGAAAAGCATGAAGCTCATAGGGTTAGGTACCAGCGACAAACTCTTCCAATGGATAGGTGGTCGTTTGCTTTAGTTTAACTCGCATCCATTTCAGTAGCTGCAACGCATTAATCGTTAATTAGTAGTGGAACTCAAGCATATGATATATATATATATATGTTATATGGTGCTAGAAGGATCCGAGTCTCGTAATTGGATGTGTATGTAAATGAAACAATGAGAACAATACAAGAGCTTTGGTTGCATATTGTTTGTCTCTGAAAGACTTGTAGAAGATAACTTTGCAGATAATCGAATCTTAAAGATCGAATATATAAAACAGTACTCGTTTATTTACTTGTCAATCTTTAAGTACACTTGTTAGCATTTACAATGCACCAAAGATCTCCACGGATAACTCCCCCTGAGTTAGACGTAAATAAAACCTCTACTGTTTTTTCTCCACTCAGTACAATATCTGTCTAAGTACACTTAAAACCTCAGAATACCTTTTCTCTCTGTTTTGCATATTTCTCAGATATCACCCAGATCCGTTAACCTTCTTTTTCTTTTCAGATGAACTTATTTATCTTCCACACGGCACAGCTAACCTCCCGGTTCTCCAGCCGCACCATCTTGCTGATCTCTCTTCAGCATTGACTCTGCCAGATCCAAATTTGACTTCATCTTCTTCTCCTTGATCTTCTCATTGACTTCCTTCAATATCTCCTCATTTGAATTTCTGCTCTTTAAATGTCTCAACCACCTGAATTAACAAATATATTCTACGATCTTATTTTTATTGCATTAACAGTCTCTACGTATCCGGCATCGTATTTTTGGTTTTGGTAGAAAAGAACTATGTACTCAAGATTAGTTATAGGATTTGTAATACACCATGCGTCGAAGAGGTGGGTACAAGGTTGCTAAAGTGGACGTGGAAACTTGTTTTGACAATTCGTGATTGAGATTTAATATGTTTTTAAAAATTTTCGAGTTTTTAATAAACAATATGAAGTCGAATATATTAATCTTTAATAGATATGACCGTTTACTCTGAATTCCAAAAGCATAACCTCCACAAATGAACAATATCGAATATAATAGCTGCAGTCAACATTTGACGATACATGTAAATACATGGTATGCACATAAATGGTTATAACACAAAGCTCGCATTAGTTACAATATTTTAAAACCAATATGTATCCATTATTATTTGTAAATAAATCATAAAATACATTTGAATTCGGTAATACTTCGGATCATTCATTTGGTATTGTACTTTTGATAAAAGAAACTTGTTATATTATATTATTTATTAATTCGAATAACGATAAAATTTATATAGATAATATTAAACAATTATAAATTTTTAATTATTTTTTATAATTAGTTAGATATAATTATATTTGATATTTTATTAAAATACGATTCATATTAATTTAAATATTTATATGTTCCATACTTTTATCTAAACCTAAATACGAAAGACACTATTAGTTTACGTCGTCTCATAAATCTAATTACGACATTAATAAATAATTAATGACGAGAAATAGTAAGTTTGGTAAAAGTCTTTTGAGTTGGAGATATTACAATGTCTTGTCTTCTTCCTTCACCTCTCTTCCCAGACAGACTCTGCAACGTGTAGTCCAATGAGCCGTTCCTATGTAATGAGTTATCATATCTTTCACCATTTCTTCAAAACGAAATTTTTATCTTTTTTTATTCAAAAGGAAAGGTTACTTTCGCTAAAGGCAATATGGAACTCTCTCGGTCATGCATCTTAATTTCGATTGGAGCATGATTGTTTAAAAAATCATGACTGTTCAATTCAATATTTGAAATCTCAAAATTTAAATTAATTTTGGATGAATCAAATAACCCTAAGATTTAAGGTAAAATTTTTGACATTTAATATATATTTTATGTCCATTCGTCCACGAATCCATTTGCAAAACATATCTTCAAATTTACATCATTATTTAATTCGTAAGAAGAAAACCATTAATATTTCATGTTCATAATTCAAGAATACCTCATATTTTTTAATGAAATTCATAAGAATCCCCACATTTGATTAGAAAATAAGATATTCTGTAAAAATAGGTGTGGTATATTTCAAAGAAGGTGTCTTTTGGACTTGAATATTTCATAATAAATACTTATCGGATCTACTTTGTAAGATAATGAACTCAAGTCTTGAACCACTTACGTTTTATAGTAAATCAAGATAACAAGTATCACATATGTCATACCGTCACATTTCAATGCTTACGACGGTGTTCATTTTGGTCCTACACATATCTTTTGTTCATGTGACTTCTAGATAACTTAGTCATTTTAGTTATCATAGATGCCATCCCACATCAGTCTCATATAGGTGATTCTAAATAGAGATAATCAGTTTGTATCACACTTTTCAAATATATTAGCATTATTAAAAATTTAAAGATTCAACCCTTAATACATCAACAGAAACACACATAATTTCAACACATGAATAATTATGGTAATGTTTATTACTTCTTGAGTCCTCCTCAACTAGTTTTCTTATTGAATCTCGACAATAGGATCTTCAATATTGTTAGGTTAGGTTAATGAATCCCTTTATATAAATTTTAAACCTATTCCCCTCATTGTATACATAAATTGATTTCTATTAAGACCTTTCGCAAACAGATCCGTTATGTTTTCCTTAGATTTTATATAGTCAATGAAAATAATTCCATGATTGAGCAAGTCACGTATTGTATCAGGATGTCTCCTTCTATGCATTGATTTGCCATTTTTTAGCTCTCATAAAAGCGATCACACTATCATAATGTATACAAATGACATTAGCAGGTTTTTGCCATAACATTATTTATTCCATAAAGTTTGAGCCACTTTGCTTCTTTAGCGACTTTATTTAAAGCTACAAATTTCAGTTCTATCATTGATCTAGTCGTTACGTTTTGTTTTGATTATTTCCAAGACATGGTTGCGCCACCAAGTGTAAATACATATCCACTGGTAGATTTAATATCCATGTCGTTTGAAATCCAATTTACATTACAATATCATACTTACACAAGAGGATATCTAGTGTAGTGTAATCCATAACTCATAATCTATTTTAGATATCTCAACATTCTTATTAGTGCCCCCAATATTATTTTCCTCGATTATGAGACTATCTTCTTAGTCGATCAAATATGACAAATCCGATCTTGTACAATTCATGATGTACATCAAATTTCATACAACTTGTGTATACTCTAGTTGAGATACACTATCATCTTAATTCTATTTAAGGTGAGACCATGGATCATAAGGAGTTAATACTGCTTTGTCATTGATTTGTTCAAATTTCTTAAGGATTCTTTCTATGTAATGAGATTGTGTTAAAATGTAACCATTCTAACTTTGTAAAATTTGACTTCCAAGTATAACATTTGCAAGATCCATATCTTTCACATAAAACAATAATGTAACATCTTATTGGTTTGATTTGTTAAATATTTGTTTGTTCCCATAATAGACATATCATCAACATAGAGATAAACAATGATATGTGCGTAATTATGCACATTCATATATACACATTTGTCACACTCGTTTGTTTTCAAACCACTTGATAATAATGTACTATCAAAATTTTCATGTCATTGTTTAAGTGTTTGTTTAAGTTTATAAAGAGATTTAATTAATTTATATATCTTATTTTTTGGACCTTTGACAGTGAACCCTTCGAGTTGATACATGTAGAATTATTATCTAATTCACCATTCAAAAATAAAAGTTTAACATCCATTTGGTGGATTTCAAAATTGTGAACCGCTACTATCAAAATTAATGATCTTATTGAGGTAATTCTTGATAGTCGTGAATATGTGTAAAAGAAACTCATTCCTTATTTTCGATGATAAACTTTAACTACTAATCGAGCTTTCTATTTCTTTATAGTTTTGTATGGTTTAATTTTTCTTTTGAATATCCATTTATTCCCAACTATTTTGTTTTTCGGAGGCAAATTTACCAATTTTCATGTTTTATTGTGTATAATGGATTCCATTTCACTTTGGATAGCTCTTTCTAATAAGGTATTCTGTCGATTCCATAGCAGCCTTATATATTTGAGGTTCTCTTTCTAACGCATAAGATCCAAAGTCATGTAAAAACTCTTTGGCAAATCTACCACGTTGACTTCTTTTAAGATCTAACATTTCTTGTTGAAATGTTTAAAGAACTTGCTACATCTTGTGATAATTTTCTATGTACTCTTTTAATAGAAGGTTTTATCCTTGAGAGGAAAAAACATCCTCAAAGAAATATGCTTCTATAGATTTCATAACCGAATTTTTCATTATGTTTTTTTAGAATTATGAACCAAAAATAACGTTATTGTTTGCAGGTGTAATATAGATGCAATATATAATCTTAGTCCGAGTTTAGTTCTCTTTGGTAAAAAAATTTGAATTTTCGAAAGTCAATCTAGCACTATCATAGTCTTTTAAGTTGGTAATAGTTTTTTGTATAACTCGTAAGGATATTTAGAATATCAATTGTAATAAGTACCATCTCGCCCCATAAATTGTGCTCCCGAATGATCAACATCGAGTTTATTATATTCTTTAGTTTTTTTTTGTTCGATTATTGTGGAATATATGGTGCAGTCATTTGATGTATGGATGTCCAATTCGAGTTATCCGAATCCACCTGATCTGAGCCGATCCAAACCACCCAAACCATTCAGAATATGAGTTACCCTAGAAACTGATATAGGTTCAAATTTCAGAGCCCGTCCAGATTTGGGTCAGTTCAGTTTGGTTTAGGTTGATTCGGTTTGGTTCGGGTTCAAAACAAACCCGAGGAACTGAATAACCCAATTAAAAAAACACACAAAAGGTACATTTTTTCTTGTTCTCTTATACGCCCATTGTCGTCGACTCTGAATCTGGTTTATCTTCTTCTCTTCTTTGCCCATGGTGTTGTCGACTATCTTCTTGATTGCTTTTTCTTCATTGTCGTCGACTCTATATCTGGTTTTCTTTTTCTTCACTGTCATTTTTCTTATTCTTTGATTCACTAATTTTTTTAATATTTCTCTTATGTTCTCGGAAAAAATAGAAGATTAGTAGGGTGGTAAGAAAGTTAGATTCTGACAAGCACTAATAAAGTCTCGTAGAATGTTTTGAACATGGTAATGAAAAACTGGCAGAGGAACCCGCAGATGGCATCAATGAGATCCTGTTGTTTGACAAGACTTGTATGCAATGGGTTGGTGTATATTGCCAATGTGGCTTGACAAGACTTATATGCAATGCAGGTGATCATAAAAATATTCACAAAGACGGAGGATAATGTTTTGAACATGGTGATGAAAAAATGGCAAAGGAACCCGTAGATGGCATCAATGAAATCATGTTGTTTTATAAGACTTATATGCAATGGGTTGGTGTATATTTCCAATGTGGCTTGACTCGAGGGTTGTGTTGAGTAGAACCGAAAGTGGGAGAATAGAAGCGAGAGCTATTCAAATATCAGTTGAGCACAATGCTAACCTATATTCTATAAGACACGAGATTTGGTCCATACACCATGATGATCCCACTATTCTTGTGATGAAACACTAGTCATGGCGTGTCAAAGGTGTAATCCAAGTATTTTTTTTAGAAACCTGTCCATAATAAGATCTTATTAGTGTATAAGCCATTCGAAAAAGATTGATATGAATCTCATTCCAAGTTACTAGAACCATAAGTGATTCATATCTGAAAATAGCAGAGTTCAATGGAGAATCTTTGATGCGGAAGTTCAGATTGTCTAAGCCTTTAACCTAGCCAATTCTTAGGTCTAACCCATATATCACGGTTCACCAGCTTAAACTTGAGGATGAATTTCTGATCTTTGCTTCAGATGGATTATGGGAGCATCTCGATAACTCGGAAACTGTAGAAATTGTACACAATTTCCCATGACAAGTAAGCTCAATATGCAGTTTTGGTATCTATAGTTGCATCTGAATCAATATTTAGTACCAGAAGAAGTATCCTAGACCAATATAGGAGTATTTAGTATTGTACTTTTGTTGTTTTTGTATGTTATCTTTGATATTTTTATTTTTTTATGTTAAAACTTAAAGAACCCTAAAATGAACTATCTGAAGAACCCTAAACCCGAATTACCCATAAAACATGAAGAACATGAACTATCTGAGATTTAAATAATCTAAATTATTCTACAAACCTGAAACTGAAATAACCTCAATTATCTAAATTATTCAAATGTAATTCGGATTATTTTGGATCCAATAATCTAGAATCTAAACAACCCGAACTTGAATTGAAACCCGATAAAACATGAAGAACCTGAACTATCCAAGATTTAAATAATCTAAATTATCCTACAAACCTGAAACTGAAATAAACTAAATTATCCAAATTATTCAAATGTAATTCGGATTATTTTGGGTCCAATACTCTAGAATCTAAACAACCCTGAACTTAAATTGAAACCCGATGAATCCAGTAAAAAAAAACTTAGAGTTCAATTTAGGTCCAATTTTTCTAAATCCGAAGAACTCAGACCAAATTGATGAACCTGAACCAAAACCAGAATTGGAACTCCCTATCGTGATGTACTATTCCTTATGAAGAACAAAATTATGCAAAGTCATTAGATAGATATTCTCCACCCCTATCTTACCTAAATGTTTTTTATTCTCTACTGAAGTTGATTTTTAATTTTTGTCTCGTACAGTTTGAACATACTCAATGCATCATCTTTTGTACATATTAAACAATACTTACTATAATCATCGAAGAATGTTATATAATAGTTTTTGCCACCTCTTCGAGTTCTTTGAAAATCAAATAAATTTGAATGAATTAAACTAGACATTCCATTTGATTTTTCAACAAATTTACATGGATGATTTCTGTATTTTGATCCCACCCAAATCTATCATTTCCTTTTCATATTCATAGAAAATTTCAGTAATAGACTTCAATTTACAATTCTTTGTAAATATAAAAAAATACATGTCCTAATCTATAATATCATAAGTAATATGATGATTTAGTCATGTACATAAAAGCAATATGTTCCTGAGTTTTTATTAATAGCATCATATACAGTTGGTACAACATTTAACTTGATGAGTCCTTTATTTAGGTAACCTTTCCTACAAATATTACTTTTTTAAAGATTACAAAATTTTCTAACTCAAACTCTAATTTGAAATCTTTGTTACTGAGAATGATACCATAAAAAAGGTTCTTACGAATAAAAAAGGTATGATAAACATTTCCTAAGACAAGTTTTTTTTTTCGAAAGTTAATTTTAGGATTATTTTTCCTTTGCCTCAACCTTTGTTATTGATTCATTCCCCGTGTACAAATTTTTACCATCTTCAATTTGTTGATATATGGAAAATAATTCCCTAGTCGAGCACATATACATAGTAGCCCCAGTGTCTATCCACCAATTTGTTGCATTGGTGATCATGGCTGCTTCAACAACCGCAATAGATTTTCAATTACGCCTGTTTGATTGTTGATTTTCACAAAAGCATTACCGTCGGTCCGACATTTCTTGTGGTAATACTTTGCTTCATGTTCACTTTTCTACACACCCAACAGTTAAGAGTTGTCATTATTCATAGATTGTTTCAGAACTCTTGTTTTTTTGGGGTGAGATTTGCAGTATGTGTATCTTGTTTCTATCAATTCTTTTCCCCTTTAACTTATTTCAAACACGTTATCATATGCCTCCATGGTGATCATATTAGCCTTGTCACTAATGCAAATGTTCTCTTCAGCATGAAGTGTCAGAACCAACTCCTCAAGACTCATATCACGATTATATGTTTCAGATAAGTTTTCAGTAACTTCTCAATGATAGTGCTTACTATAAAAGTCGATGACAAAGTCATGCCTTCCTTATCTTATTCGTGGATTATAACTTGTAGTTTCTCCACTTGCTTGACAATCGATTTTCTGTTAATCATCTTGAAGTTTATGAATTTTCTGTCACAAATCTTTTTGAAGAGGCTATTTTTGTCTAGTATTGTTTATCAAAGCCATTCACAATTCATGTGCATTATTGCAGTTAACATATATATCGTATAGAGAATCATCTATAGCATTCATAATATAGTTTTTTTAGTTAAACCCATTTTCTTTCTATGCTTCGATGAAATTCTCTCTTTTGGCCTTCTATTTTGGACTTACTCCTTCGCCCTTTATGAAAGGCTTAGAGCCATCGCTTTGAGAGCATAAGTTACTCAAAGAATTGACAAATATAGCAACATTTTTTGTTCTCATATCCTAAAGTCTTTTGTTTGAAATTTCTCAGATTTCTTAACATGTTTTTTTTACACTAATACAGATTGTTCCATGATGACTGAAAAATAAGACAAACAAATCCTATCTTAGATTGTTGGAGAAGTTCTCTCCATTACAAGACTTAAATATAAAATATCAAACATTATAAAATAATCAAAAATTCTAAAAAAAAAAATTGTTTCTGTCTAGAGGATCCATAAATCAGGGAAATTACTTTCTTGTCGAATCTATTTTGAATATTTTTCTGCGGAATAGAACAAAAGAATGTTTTGTAGAATGAAATTGGTGTTTTTTCTTCCGTGAGAAGCCATCTATTTATAGAGGACTTCAATTAAAAGCTAGAGCCTAATTTCAATTGGAGCATAACAATTCCGATAGCCATTATTATTAAGAAAATCATGTTTATTGAACATGATCATGTTTTGAATTCCACAAATTAAAAAGTTAATCTCAAAATTTTAAAATAATTTCGGATTGAACCTTAAAACTCAATCTTTAATATTTAATATATATTTTATGTCTAATAGTCAATGCACAAATCGATTTGTAAATCTCATATCTAAATCCATATCATTATTTAGTTCTTAGATCAATCACTATGTTCTTTCTTTCATGTTCATAATTTAACATAATACATATAACAATGAAATGTCCAATATTTTAAAATATTCAAATAATAAAAAAATCTAACTACAAATTTCCAATATTTTAAAATTATATATATATGGTGAATAAATAGTATATTTGTTCATGAAATTCTATATGTGCTATGTTAATATTTAAGTCCTACAATTTTTTACCGCCAAATTGGAGTAGATCGGTACCGCGAATTTGTTAACGTTTTCCAAAAGGATTCTGGTTATTTAAATTTTAAAATAATGTATAGAGGAATCTTAAAAAAATGGCATCGTCACATGGTTACATTTCGCATGCATGTATTCGAGGTCGTTGTTTTTCAGTGTCACCTTCTCCAATGTTGAAGAACTAAGTAATTAGACCAACCCACGAACTCATCAAATACGGCACAGCGGATTAATAATGGCCCACTAAGTATGGCCCATGACGTATGTAAGCCCAAATATAATTAAGGCTCATGACGAACACCATTTATGAGAATGAGGAATGTACAAGACCATTGCCTCACTCACGTAATAAAATGGTCTTGGTTTGGTTTGGTTTGGTTTGTTTAGTTTCTTTTTGTAATTTTAGAGAATTTTTATTAGTCTATTATATGTTTTGAAATCTCGATTAATATTTTTTTTTATTTTATTTACAATAGTAGAAAAAAAATTTCAAAAAATAATTTTATTTATAAATATATAACTATATATTTAATTTTTATTATCTAAAAAATATTAATTTTTAAGTGTTGTTCTAAATTTTGTTGGTGACACGCCAATCAAACGAAAATATTAGCTTCTTATGTTCATGTGTTTTTTTAAAAATTATGTTTAAAATATACATCAATAACTTAAATCAATTATAAAATTAACCAAATTAATTCATAAATAAACAAAATATAAACAATACTAAATCCAAAAACAATCAAAACCTTAATTTTAATCGTCGAGCTATCATCGACCGACCAATGACACCATAATTGACTGACCAATGAAACAACCATTACCGCCATACTTGGAGGTCGCCATCCACCGTCACCACCTCCTCTTCTTTTTTCCATCTTTTATTTCTTTCACGATAAAATATAAAATTTATAAAAAAGTTAAAAAAACTACATTATTTTAGTATGTTGGTATGTAACTAATTATTCAAACAAAACATGATATGGAAATCGAGTTTATTTTATACACAGTTTACTAAAACTAATATTTTGAAATCTATTTTATAGAATATTGAAAATTAACGATCAAAGCCATAAAAAGGCCACAAAATCTGGAAGAGTTCCATAAAATTGTTCGACCTTAAATTAAATGTGCGACAGAGGGACTCTTTTCTCTATGTATTGCTTAAAAAAGATAATATATAAAATAAGATTTTTATAGTTTTATATTACTATTATTATTATTTAAAATGAATTTTATTGAATTTGTTTGCAAACATCTCTAAATACAGAAAAATATATTCAATGAAATATATAAACGCAATGAAAGTTATAAAATCAAAGAAAATTCCATAGAAATATTTTTTTTTGTTATCTAGCTTCCATAAAATACATAAACTTGTATATTTTCAAATAAATACCTAACATCAATTTTCGATTTCATACAAATAAAATTTTATAAATTGACCAAAAACATTGATAGATGTGGTATATTTGTAAAAATTTTAAAAATAAATGTTTATATATGAAATTATGAATCAAATTTATGTAACAGTTATTTGAGGTTTTTATGGTTTCGGCTAAAATAAGAGACAAGAAGAGCATGACAAAGAGAATGAAGGAATTGGGAGGCCTACTCTCAACAACCAAAACCAAAAAGCTCATTCTCATACACTCAATGATCCTTGGGTTTGTTGTGTTAGGTCTCGTGACTAGTCGCCTAACTTCACCCATATGATGTCACAAATATTTTTAAAAAAATGTGTAGTTTTGTTCTGACGAAAATTCCGTTTTTACATATTGATAAAAATCATCAATTTATATTTATATGTAGGATTTCCATTTTTTAAATCTAATTAGATACAAATTCAAATATCCGATAATAAAATTTGATTCATCTTTAACATAATGATGATGTTGGATTTTTGTATTTTATATCGAATATAAATGTAAAAAGGTTATATTATTGTTTAATATCTATTAACATAGAGATCATTAGTTCATTTATATGATATTAGATATTTATTTTATTTTTTGTTAAATTAATTAGACTCAAAATCTCTTTAAAAATATGAAAAACTTCTTTAAAAAAAATGATAAATATATCACATCATTATCAAACTATATATATATATATATATATCTCTCTCTCTCTCTCTCTCTCTCTCTCTCTCTCTCTCTCTCTCTCTCTCTCTCTCTCTCTCTCTCTCTCTCTCTCTCTCTGAGCTAAATAGCTAAATTCTAATGATTTGGCATTTATGTTTAATGTCCTACAGGTTGCTGAAAACAAAGAAGTCTCTGCATCAATGGAGACCCACAAGAACAACAACAGAAAAGCCTCTCAGCTTGAGGTTCTGCAGAAGGAGCCTACCATGGTGAAACCCGAATCTGAAACTCAAAAGGGTCTCTATTTCTTGTCGAATCTTGATCAGAACATCGCTGTTATCGTCCGAACGATCTATTGTTTCAAGTCAGAGGAAAAAGGGAATGAAGAAGCAGTCAGTGTGATCAAGAACGCTCTCAGCAAGGTCCTTGTTCATTACTATCCTCTCGCTGGGAGGCTCACCATTAGTCCAGAAGGTACATGTTTTTTCCTGTTCACATAATCAGAATACTTGATGATCTTCAACTTATTCTGTGATTCGATTCAATTTTAATGGATGATCAGGTAAGCTTATAGTGGACTGTACGGAAGAAGGAGTTGTGTTTGTGGAAGCAGAAGCAAACTGTACAATGGATGAGATCGGAGACATTACAAAACCTGAGCCCGAAACTCTTGGAAAATTGGTTTATGATGTTCTTGATGCCAAGAACATTCTCGAAATTCCTCCAGTTACAGCTCAGGTTCTTGCTCCTCAAGCAATCTCTTTTCCGATTTATATGAACTATTTGTAAATATAAGTTGTTCGAGTATCTTATGATCGTTTTATTTGATTACGAACAGGTTACCAAATTCAAATGCGGAGGCTTTGTTCTTGGACTCTGCATGAACCACTGCATGTTCGACGGCATTGGAGCCATGGAGTTTGTCAATTCATGGGGCCAAACAGCAAGAGGCTTACCATTAACAACCCCTCCATTTTCAGACAGAACCATTCTCAAAGCTCGAAACCCTCCAATGGTCCAACATCTTCACCAAGAGTTTGCAGAAATAGACGACAAATCAAACATCAACGCCCTCTACACAGGGGAACCAATGCTCTACAGATCGTTCTGTTTCGACCAGGAAAAGATCAAGAAACTTAAGCTCAAAGCCACTGAAAATGGTGAAGTTCTTGACAACTGCACAACCTTTGAGGCCTTATCAGCTTTTGTGTGGAGAGCAAGAACAAAGGCCCTGAAAATGTTCAATGACCAAAAGACCAAACTTCTGTTCGCCGTGGACGGCAGGGCCAAATTTGAGCCCCCACTTCCAAAAGGGTATTTCGGGAACGGAATCGTTCTGACAAATGCCATCTGTGAAGCCGGCGAACTTCTTGAAAAGCCTTTGTCTTTCACGGTGGGGTTAGTTCGTGATGCGATCAAGATGGTAAGTGATGGATACATGAGATCTGCGATCGACTACTTTGAGACTACAAGGGCTAGGCCATCTCTAGCATCGACCCTTCTGATCACGACATGGTCAAGATTGTCATTTCATACCACAGATTTTGGCTGGGGCGAACCAGTTTTGTCTGGTCCGGTTGCCTTGCCGGAGAAGGAAGTGATTCTGTTTTTGTCTCATGGAGAAGAAAGAAGAAGTATCAATGTGCTTCTTGGACTTCCTGTTTCAGCCATGGATGTATTTGAAGTGGAGATGTTGCAGATATAGAAGAACACCAGAAGCAAGAACTAGAATGCAAGCTCTACTGCCTTTTACCATGTGATATATATATTCTTAAGGGCCAAACGATTTCTATTATCATCTTTCTTACATTTTTGTTATTCGAATTATCATCATCGAAATCGATTCCTCATTGCATTTTTCTGTTATTGTGCTGAGATGTCTTCAGCTCAAAATTCGTCTGTATCTTACAATTGAATTTGGACAGTTAATGATTTCTTTAACATTGAAGTTTAATGACTATTCTGATGGTTAGTTGAGCTGACAATCATGAATTTTTTTAGTTGAATTGGTTTTTGGGTTGAGTTAGATCCAAACTTGTGTCATGTGATATTAAAGAAATGTTTATAATGATTTGAATGTTTCGAAGATAGATCTCCATTCCTGATATGTATACTTCATGATCGAATCTTGGAACGAATGATGCATGCATATGCTCTAAGACCTTAAATAAATTCATGGATCATTGTCGTAATCAGACTCGATCTTTAATATACATATCACAAATAGAAATTCAATATCAGAATATTAAAATCGGAACGGATCAGATTCTAATACTTCATGCATGCGATTGATATTCATTTCATGTTTGACCGCCGAGAAAAGACCTTTTTTTTTTTTTTAAATCATATACACACTGATGTCGCAAAAGGAAGAAGTTCCGATCATTAGGAAGAAGCAAAATACAGCAGTAGAGATCACTCCAAGAAGCAAGTAACAAAGTAACATATCATACCAAGAAGCAACAAGACAACGAACACTTGCTGTTTCTTGATTCTATTGCTTGCCACACAAGGCAGGATCTTGTTTTAACGGTCTGAAATTCAAGGCGTTAAACCCGTAGACACACAAATTAGAGCGCTTCGATTTGAACACAATCTGATCCGTCATTGTTTTATTACCAGGAACTTTGCATGAATCTGAGGAACTCCCAATCAAGCTCGCCTGACAAGAAGAAGCGACAGTGCCTTCATCTGCACATTCCACACCATCCAGAGATGTTATGTCTAACCTGTAAAGCCCTAGCTCGTTCGTCGTTCTGTTCGCAGTAAACATTATCTCTTCTCTGGTTTTGGACGATGCTGCTTTGAATCTGCACTCAATTCTCACTTGCGCACCTGTTTCATTAATGAAGCTTTTCAGTGTATAATTTGATGTTTAGATCTTTTGGAACTGATACCCGCACTCAGAACCATCAATGGAGAATGTAATTAGAGTTCTTACCAGGCATGAAGTAGCTATGTCTAGAGAAACTGTTGTTGGAGCAAACGTCGCAATAAACCAGACCCATAACGGTAATTTCCGCGTTTGGTTTTGCAGACAAATGCTTACGAGAGAGCGAGTTTACAAAGAGTAGTGAGAAGAAAGACAGAAGTGTTATGAGTTTCATGCTGACAAGCTTTGTAAGTTTTTGTGACACTCTGTTTGGATAAAAGAGGTATGGGATGAGATGTGTTTTGGTTGTGTGGTTCAGTGGGATTCCAAGTCGGATAAAGAGACAAGAATGGGTTATGACATGCAATGAATAAAAACAAAAGAAGAGCAAAGAAGAAGAATAGACGTTTGTTTTCAGACCAGTAGAGAGAGGAACTCCATTGAAGCAGCCATGGGGTTCTTATAGTAAGCATAAATTGTTATTATTAGGTTACTCCTTGATATATATACATATATATACACACACACAAGCTCAAGAGATAGGCGTGATTACATAAATACCCTTACGCTAATAGTCTTTATATCCAAAAAATGTAAAAAGAAAGACGTGAGATGTATTAATTTTTGGATCGAATTAGATTGAAATCAAAATTTTACATAATATCAACATTGTCTTTTCAATTTGAATATTTTAATATATTATCTAAATGATATAAAATGGACACTCTTCCTTATCGGATGAAACATACCTCATAAGTTTTATAAATTTATATATATGATTTTAGACAATTTTAAACTTTTAATCTAATTTTACCCATAAAAATTTGGCGGAAGTCATGAAACTTTGCATTGATTAAGGAGAGAGAGAGAGAGAACAGATGGGCAAAAGACAGGTGATTGGAGTGAAGGATGTAAGAGAAGAGAGGAATTGAAGGAAACGCAGAGAAGACAGTGAAAGGAGAAAGAGGGTTTGGTGGAATTATTTATTGAGTTCTCATGCTTCCCATTGTTTTGGGATATGGGAAATGGCTTAATCTGGATTTTTTTTAGTTTTTATAAAAAAGTTATAAGAGAAGGTGAACCACTTGTGACCATTACCGTATGTGAAGAGTGTTGAGGATACTGGTTTATAAAGCCATCCAAATTTATGAATTAATATTATATTGATTTGTAATACTTTAAGAATGAAATATCAAGTTTTAAAATTTGATTCGATCGTTTATAATTTTTTTGTTGTTGTAGAGGAAATTTAGGCAAATAGAATTTTTTAATATTTTCCCTTGATTAAACCAAAAACATACATCAAAATATATATAGGAGGTTAAGATACTATAAATAAAGAAACTTAACAAACATAGAGAAATTAAAATTCTATAAATAAGAAAAATTAACAAACATACGAAGATTGATATCTAGGAGAATATTTGATAATATTCTCCTAATACGCCCCTAAGATGAGTCTCGGTGGAGAGACCAATCTTGAGCCGAAGTAGATCAAAGCGTGTCCGAGGCATCGGCTTGGTAAGAGCATCCGCCAATTGATCCGCAAATGAGACATGAGCCACCCGAAGAAGTCCAGCCGTGAATGAAATGATAGTCGATAGCTACGTGTTTCATGCGAGAGTAGAAGACCGGATTGACACAGAGATACGTTGCTCCAACGCTATCACAATAAATGACCGACGGACTAGAGGACGAGATCCCAAGCTAACTAAGAAGAGAACCGCTGTTTCTACTCACCGAACTTCCGAAGCCTTCGCCGAAATAGATTTATACTCAGCCTCCGTAGATGATTTCGCAGGGAACCGCTGTTTCTTGGATGACCTAGAAATGGGATTGCAACCGAGATACACAATATGAGCGTCCGTCGAGGTGTAATCATCACGGTCGCCACCCCAATCCGCATCGGAGAAAGCATGAAGGGTGAGAGGGCTGTTACACGAGAGAAAAATGCCAAGATATCGCGTACCTCCAAGATAGCGGAGAATGCATTTGGCAGTTTGCAAATGTTCACTTGAAGGGCAATGCATGAATTGAGAAAGCTTATTGATGGCGAAAGCAATATCCGGCCGGGTGAACATAAGGTATTGTAGGTTTCCGATCACATTGCGATACTCGGTAGGATCATCTAACAGTGTACCCGAGGTAGAGGAGAGCCGCATAATGGATGCCATAGGAGTATGAACCGGCGTAGCATTCAACATATTAGTGCGTGTGAGAAGATCAGTGATGTACCGTTGTTGCGTCAGGAGGAGACCCCGTGAACTCCGAGTAACTTCAACCCTAAGAAAGTAGGAGAGTGGTACGATATCCTTGAGGGAGAATCTTTTCGATAGAAGGCCAATGAAGCGATCGACATGGTGAGAGTTGTTACCGGTAATAACAATGTCATCAACATAAACAAGGAGATAGATGATATCATCGGCATGTCGAAAGATGAAGAGAGAAGTGTTAGCCAGTGAATTAGCAAACCCGAACGCAAGTAGAAAATCCCGAAGTTTGTTGTACCACGTGCGCAGAGCCTGTTTGAGACCATAGAGAGCTTTGTGTAATTTACACACATGAGACGGATGATCCCGATCAATAAAACCCGACGGTTGAACCATGTAGACGGCCTCGGAGAGAGAGCCTTGCAAAAAAGCATTATTGACGTCGAGTTGCCGCAATGTTCAGTTCCTCGTGACAGCAAGACTGAGGACGAGTCGAATAGTAGCTGGCTTGATCACGGGACTAAACGTGTCATTGTAGTCATTGGGACGTTGATGGAAACCTTTAGCTACAAGGCGCGCCTTAAACCTGCCAATAGAGCCATCAAGAAGACGTTTAATTTTAAACACCCATTTACACCCAACAACATTATATGAGGGATCCGGCGGGACAAGGTCCCAAGTGCCATTGCGAACCAAGGCATCAAACTCTTCATTCATGGCCGTCCTCCATTTTGGGTTCTTAAGAGCTTGAGAGACACATGTGGGTTCAATTTCCGTGGAAGGGGAAATTATGGTGGTGAGGGAGAGTTTTTGTTTCGGCTTAGTGATACGATTTTTGGCTCGGGTGATCATAGGGTGAGTATTTTGCGGTGGAAGTTCTGGAGGTGTGGTCAATGGTGGTGGTGGCGAAGGGGATGGTGACGGTGGTGAGGGAGACAAAGAAACTAGTGGGGAAGGATCCGAACATTGGGGCTCGACCGTAGATGGTGAGGTACGAGTGGAGGTAATGGGAACAAGAGTACCCGGAGGGAAGGAAGAGACGGGTGAAGTATCGGGGATGGATGCGCTCGTTGAATGAAAACGAGGATAAGGGAACTCGGTTTCTATAAATTCAACATGACGACAGACGAAGACTCGAGAGGTTGGTAAGTGGAGACAAAGAAACGCACTTTGGGTGAGAGAATACCCGACGAAAATACATGGGAGAGAGCGTGACTCGAGTTTGTGGTGTGTATACGGTCTTAACCACGGGTAGCAAAGACAACCAAAAATGCGAAGTTTGAAATAATTAGGTGAGGATGTGAAAAGAGATTCCAATGGCGATTTAAAACCAAGGATTGAAGTGGAAAGACGATTTATGAGATAGACGGCTGTCGGGAACGCAAAAGTCCAAAAATTAAGAGGCGTGGATGCGTGAGACAAGAGAGCAAGACCCGTTTCAACGATATGGCAGTGTTTTTTTTTCAGAAATCCCATCGTGCTCGAGTGTCTGGGGAGGCGTTGTAAAATGAAAAATGCCATGGGTGGATAAAAATTGTTGTAAAGAAATAAAGTCGCCGACATTGTCCGAATAAAGAGATCCAATTTTAGATGAAAAACAATTTTCGACAAGAGCCTTGAATCTTGGAAAAATTTCAGAAACCTGAGATTTTCGCTGCATGGGATAAAACCACGTATAACAAGTATAATGATAAAAAAATAACGTAGTATTTAAACCCAGCGAAAGAAAGCACGGGAGACGTCCAAACATCGGTGTAAGACGAGATGAAGTAACTGTAGAAACATAAAACGGGAGTTTATGGCTTTTGTTTCATAAACACGCATCACATGAAGAAATATGACATGACGGCCGTAACGGCAAAGACAAAGACAATATAACTTTATTCAAAATTTCAGAAGACGGATGGCCTAGTCTAGAATGCCACTCGGACAAAGTAGACTTGATGCTAGTGAAAGCAGTAACAGAGGGAGAGTGTGACAGAGAGGTTGGTTTGGGAAGGACGGACCACCTTTAAGAAGTCCTTGCTTTATTGGTACTCCCGTGTTGAGATCCTTCACCTGAAAATAATGGGGAAAGAATTCCACCGAAACATTGTTGTGAGTACATAGTTGATGAACTGATATAAGGTTTTTATGCATCGATGGGGTACAAAAAACATTATAAGGGATAAGTGACGAGAAGAGGAGGGTAAGGACAAGGAACCCGTATGTGTAATAGTAAGCCCAGAACCATCACCGAGTATGACACCGTCATTGCCCGTGTAAGGGGCGTGAAGAGCAAAATTCGCCAAGTCGGAGGTGACGTGGTGAGAGGCTCCGGAGTCTAGGATCCACGTCGGTGAAGCCTCAGAGACAATCGAGGCATGTGAGGCATGATGAGAACTTGGAGGCCATGGTGATCCACCGCGTGAAGCAGAAGTGTTGGAAGACGAAGCCGCCGAGCGGAAGAGATGACAACGTCGGGCGCTATGGCCATGTGTACCGCAGAGTTGGCACTTTCCTTGGTAGTCGTGGGATTGGTCACCACGCGAGGAGAAACGAGGATGAGTTGATCCTCAGACGTCTGAATTTTCGCGGGAATCAGGGCGCCATGGTCCATGAGATTTGTGATGGACATTGTTTGCGGTAATAGGAAGCACCGAGGGAACCAGTTTTACTGCAAGGAGATCCGCTTCATGGTTGAGGAGTTTCTCGTGCAATTCAACAAAGGAGATGGTCGTATCCTTCGCATTCACAACATCTTTGATTGGCTTGTATTCGTCGCCAAGGCCCGCAAAGATGAGATCAAGAAGATCCTCGGGATCCATGGGTTTCCCAAGAAGAGACAATTCATCTGCCTTGGTTTTGAAGAAGTTCATGGAATCATCAATCGTCTTTGCACCCTTGGTGAAACGTCTCATTTGATCCTTGATTTGCTTAATGTGTCCGCGGCTGGAGCATCCGTACGTGGAGGCGAGGATGGCCCATGCATCCCCGGAAAAGAAGATCCTCGGGATCCATGGGTTTCCCAAGAAGAGACAATTCATCCGCCTTGGTTTTGAAGAAGTTCATGGAATCATCAATCGTCTTTGCACCCTTGGTGAAACGTCTCATTTGATCCTTGATTTGTTTGATGTGTCAGCGACTGGAGCGTCAGTACATGGAGGCGAGGATGGCCCATGCATCCCCGGAAGAGGCGGCCGAGGCAACTAGTGCCTGACAAGACATCGAGATGGAGCCAAGGAGGGCTACAAAAATCAGCCGGTCTTGACGAAACCATGGTCCATAAGCCGGATTAGGAACCATGGTATTGTTGACACAAGGGTCGGTACGGATGCAAGGGATAGGTCGAGAAAACCGTCGAGATTGTAACCTTGGAGGATTGCATGGATTTGGATACTCCACGTGAGATAATTCGTCGCCGTGAGTTTGGTGACGTTGGAAACATTGACATGGATCAAAGTAGAAATAGGGTTCGAGAAATTGTATGGTATAACAATATCACTCGATGAAGATAAAGGAGCTCCGGCGGAGGTGGTGTCTGCGTCGGAAGCCATAATCGGCGGTGGACTTCAAAAACGTATTTAGGATTAATGTCTTTCGACTTAGTGCTCTGATACCATTTAGCCAAATAGAGTTTTTGAATATTTTCCCTTGATTAAACAAAAAACATACATAAAAATAGGAGGTTAAGATCCTATAAATAAGGAAACTTAACAAACATAGAGAAATTAAGATCCTATAAATAAAGAAAATTAACAAACATACGAAGATTGATATCTAGAAGAATATTTGATAATATTTTCCTAATTGGAAATACCTATTCTAATTTCAAAATATGATATTTTATTAATAACATCTTTAAATTTTTAGAATAAATAGTTTATTTGTTTATCTGAGATTTTATACATAAGTCATATATTTATACAAGATTTTCCCTTTTTATTGTCTTTTTCTGACGATGATAGAGGTAAAAATAACTGTGATTTTACTATGACAAAAAAATGGTGTAAAAAATTGTAAAAAACATGAACTAAAAAGGAAAACACATACATCACATGATTTACTTTGTCTATAAATATAATGATAATTGTATAGACATTTTCTATTAAAGAGGAAGCTTTGATGACGAATTAATATGAACATGTTAATTTTATGGTGGATTTTGCAGATTGCAGCTAATCCCAGAGGGAAAACTTAGAGCTCTCACAACTCTTTTAGATGTTAAAGTATTTTTCATTCAAATTATGGAACAAAAGAGCTTCTCGTAGGTACTTCTTCCATCTTCTTATCTGCTAAAAAAAAATCCCTGATATGATATCATAAGAACGAGACATTGATAATAAAAGACTAGGCAACGAAAAAAGGAATCGGGTTTAACAACGAAACATATAATTCTGACTACAGTTAGAACACAAAATAGTTAAAAAAGCATATCCAAATGCAACAAGAAAAAGGATTCGAACGATAAACATAATATAAGAATGGAGCATCCAAATGCAATCAGGCAGCGGTCATATAAAAGATTTTAGGGGATTTTTCCATATTATTAGGGAAATCTTCATATATCCTATCTTATCTTAGTAATTTTCGTTATACAAACTTATATAATAAATTCCATCTTTTGTTGTGCTATCGCTAACAGGTCAAAATGGAATAAGAAAATGGATCATAACACAACTAGGCCATGGAATGACGGAAACATAACAGAGAAAGATCTAAATGTAATAAAAGAGACGAATTGAAGCATAATAACGAGGCAAAACAACGAGAGAACAAATATACGAAGAATTGAGTAAAGTTTGAGCCATCTAGAGAACTCGATGAAAGGACTAACCTAAGTTTTTATTTTTCTGAAGAGAGATGCACGATAATATGCATTGTGATGACCGCTTTAGGGAGATCGTTAAACAAAAATTCCTAGCACCGATCAACTTGATGTCACCCGGTGACTTTGGAGTAATCTTCTTATCCATTGATGTGCTAATCTAGACGTTTCCAGTTTTAATCAACGTTTACAATTTATACATAGAATAGACATTCTGCAAGGATACATATTGTATAGTACCAGGGTCAAACACAAGGGCTAAGTGGGATTTAAACTAATTATGTACGAAAATTAGGGTTATGAACATGTATAAAAGGTGTGTGTGATATAACATGTAAACTAAACTAAGCTACTATTTATGTACTAGTTGGGGATGATGCTTATAGTCGAGCATTGTTCTCACGTATGTGAATTAGTTAAAGATTTTAGAAATATCATTTCTATTATGTTTGGGGAATTCAATCATCTTTTGTGGATTTACCTACTCTCGTAATTCAAATCCTATTCTAGAGTACCTGACGTCTCCGCCTAATGACCTATACACCAAACACAATTAACAAAGCTAACTAACTCACAGTGCAGACTCTATCCAATATCTAGACTACTCATAAATGATCTATATAATGAACACATTATAGCAGATATCCTCACTCCTACACCATTTAACCTATCTCTCGATATGATTACTCATACCTATCTAATGCACTAGATTTAACCTAATCTGATGTCTCCATCTGAACTCAACCAATTAACAATAAATTTATGGAATCATCATAAACTAAATGGTTAAAACATGTATTAAATCGTGGAGTTAAAAACTAATATTCCCTTTATTAAGTTCATAAGACTCGTATACACAAATCTCTAATCTATAACAAGGATCAAACCTATGAATCTACATCCTAGAGCTATAATGCAATAATGAAAAAGTACAGATAAAGGGTTTATGGATGCTCAATTGATCTCTCGATCTATTGCGACCATGACTTCGCCTTTAACTCGTTCTTTGATGCGTGTCAAGTTAAACAAATTAACCTAAAACTACCCGCAAGTGCACGACATGTGTGTAGAGGTGTCGATCCCACATGGGCTAATGCAACACGGTCTAAGAATCAAACTATAATCGATGCTTGCTGCGATGAAACAAGGGTTATGAAATGCAAATATGATAATGCAGTGACTAACGAGTTCCCAACAAAGAGAAAAACGTTCTAGGATATGGTTTCACCGCATAGCTTCCGTAACCTACCTTTGATCTATCTAATCATGCGCTCCCTATCAAGATATCTAAGGTCGACGGTCCTAATGTAGATCCTACCCTATCTCAAGGCATAGGAACGTGGTTTGATTGAGTCATCTCCTATCTTCGTGGCCGACACCCCAACTAAACCCCATTACGATTCATGATTCACCCGATTCAACCCTCAACCGTTACTACCCTACTTTTCTGACCTAGTCTCTGTTTTTCTAAACTTGATCTTCTAGGACTAGAATTCTCCTTTCGGTTCCTCTCCTAATATCTATTTACGTGGCCTTTGTAAACACAAGACAATAAGCGCTCAGACAAAGAATTATAAACAAAACGGGGAAATGCTTTCATAAACAAATCAAATAGGGTTCCGGGATAGCCATGAGCTAATCCCTTCTCCTAGAACAAATCTACTACTTAATCATGGGACTAAAAATATAAACGAAATAAGTAGAGTAAGGATAATAAAAATAACAAACGAGTGTGATCCCGAATAAATTCTCGACTCCTTGTGTGTCTCCCGTCAATAAGGCTCTTGGATGGGTGGATGCTGTGTGATGAAGAATGTATTCTGTATCATGCCTGAATGCTCTACCCTTTTCGTTTTATAATTTCAAACTCAAGCCTTTAGCTGATTCATTTCCACCAAAATCAGCCATAGGCCGTTCTACCAAGTCATGCCCGACCGTGCTCCATGTCATGCCCGGTCGGGCATGCTTCATTCCGCACTTGTAGACCGAACTTTTCCTTGATGCCCGACTATGCTATCTAGAACGCCCGACCATGCTTGCTTCCAAATAAGGGCGCCCGATCGTGCACATGACATGCTCGGTTCGTATAGAAGTTACGGGTGTGAAAATGTGTGAAATGCCTGAGTACCAAAGGACGTCCGACCGTGCTGTGCCACTAAGATCCCAACCGTGCATCTTACCATGCCAAGTTGTGTACATGGTTATGGGTTAGAGTTCGGTCGTGCACTTGATCATGCTTGACCGGGATGTGTCTATTGATGCATGCTCGATCGTGCTGAGTTATGTGCTCGACCATGACTTGTTCATTTCTCGTCCCATTTGATCCGTTGTGACCCTCAATGTCGTATTTTATCCCGCGTATGTTCCTTATCTTAGAAATGAATCAAATACACATTAAAACCTATAAGAACATGAAAACACAGAAACAAGTAAAATGGATACAAATTCACACGTAAACTTCGCAACTATCATCATAAACGTTTCTAAAATCATGCGAGAATCGTGTACGAAAACGAGATGATCATTCCTACAGGTTGTTTAGCTCTTTGATGTGATTCGAATAGCTTCATTGCTCTTTTTGCACGATCCTAAAGTGTTTCTCAACTTCTAATATGTTCTAAAGATTTTTATCTCATCCTTATCCATCTCTCTCATCTCCCTTCTTCGTTAGAAACCGTCCTCTCTTTAAGATAGAAGCCTCACTCCTTAAACGATTCAAAATTTGAATTTTTAAGTCAATTCGGTGAAATGCTCAGCTAAGTCGGGCATAAGATCACTCGGTGGATCACTCGACCGAGCTCAAGATCACCCGGGTCGAGTGAAATCTCGAGGAAAAAAGTTTCCTTTAGGTAAGGGAACGCTCGACCGAGTAACCAAACCACTTGGGTTGAGCGAATTCATGGGGTGAATTTTGTTGCATCACCGCGACCTAGTGGCCTACCACTCGGGTCGAACTAATTCACAAGAGCTTATGCTCGACCGAGTACTTTAGGCACTCAGACCGAGCAATTTGACTGGATCTATATTTAATGTCTGTTTTTGTGTAGAAAATTTCCATGTTTCTCCTAAATGTACTCTTTAGTCCCTATTACCTATAAGATCATAAATTGACCCAAAAAGGCATAAAAAGGAACTAAAATGATGTAAAACAATATATAAACATATGACAAATCATAGACCAAATTAAGTGTGATCTTTCATGAAAGCATATTAAATCATCAGATTACCCGAATTAAGATATACAACATAAAGAATATGAAATAACTAAAAATACTATAGAGAGGGAATAATTTGCATCCAATGAGATATTTTGTTATGTCACATTCCACAAAACCCTAAAGATTAAGCTACAACAATAGGATTTTCATGATTGTTCTTCTGAATAATGAATCGTAATTTGTTTAGTTAGGGTGTCAGCCACGAAAGTAGGGATGACTCAATCTAGTCACGTTCCTATGTCTTGTGATGGGATCCACGTTGGAACGATACTCTAGACGAAGGTTTAACGGTTAGTCCTTGCTGCAGTCGAGTCGCAAAACTCCTCGCACAAGGTGGGTGGGGCGAATGGTCACACGAGAGTTGCGGAAAAGCTCTCGATTCACCGGCTCATCTTCGAGAATATTACACACCTACGAAGAAAAAATGATTCGTTGGATATATTAGTCACCAACGGTTTGCTGGATATCACACCAACAAGATGAATTCTTCAAAGAGAAATTCAAGATTAAAAATCAAAGTTCAAAGTTGTTCTTCACCATGGATATGGCTGGCCATATGTAGTCAAAGATAGCCATGCAAGGCTTTAATGAGTAATAAATGCTTAGTAGCCATGCAAGGCTCCAATTAAAAGACATAAAAATATCTGAAATTTCAAAAATAAGACATAATCGTTAAATAGGTCTTCGATACGTGTACTCGTCTTGAAGCCTCGGATCAACAATTTGGTTGCAGAAGTGAGTCGTGGCCTCGTTAAAAACCCGTCGTTGGAAAACCCCGTGGGACAAAACCAATGGAGGAAAAAGAGTACATGCAAAACACTTACTCTAATCGTAGATCGTTGCGAGTTGTGCTTCGGCTTGAAGTATGACATGAATGTTGGAAATCTCTTGAAGACTTGATTACTCATCTTGAATTTGGACGACCGTGAGAATCCAATTATCGCTTCCTTGAGCTTCTTAGCTTTAGCTCGGGTCATGGGACCTGCTGGTAGGGTTAAGGCTTCTCCTCTCTAGCCCTAGCACGGGTCACGGGGCCAACGTCCTTCTTTTGGGTCGCGTCCACCTTCTGTCCCTTCGGTTCAGCTCGGGTCATTTCTTCTGTGGTGCAGGTCGCATCCCTTGTAGCGTGGGTCATGTCCTCCTCAGCAATGCAAGTCGTGTCCTCCTCAGCCATGCAGGTCGCATCGTCCTTAGCCATGTGGGCCACGTCCTTTTCAGTAATACAGGTCGCATCCTCTTCATTGGCCACGGCTCGGGTTGCGTCCTCGACGTTGTCCAGGATCATATCATGCCCTCCCACTTGAAAAGGATTTGTCCTCAAATCTGTATGATCTGCGACAAAAGGAACCAAGTCAATAACATTAAAGCTGGAACTCACATTATACTTACCTTGCAAGTCGAGTTGGTAGGTGTTGTTGCTGATTCTTTTGGTCACTGTGAAGGGATCGTCGATCCTGGGCATTAACTTTGATTTCCACTCATTCGGGAATCGTTCCTTTCGTAGATGAGCCCAAACTTGGTCGCTGGGCTTGAAAGTCATTTGTTTTTGTCCTTTGTTTGCCTGTTTCACATAGAGTTTTGTTTTCTCCATGTTATTCCTAGCTTTTTCATGGATCTGCAGGACCATCTTTGCTTTCCTTTCTCCGTCTAGACTGACTCGATCACTCGAAGGTAATGGCAATAGATCCAAAGGTGAGGCTGGGTTGAACCCATAAACAATTTCAAAAGGTGAAAATTTGGAAGCAGAATGTACAACATGATTATATGCAAATTTAGCATGTGGTAAACATTCTTCCCAAGTTCTGAAATTCTTTCTAACAATTGCACTCAACAGAGTTCCTAAGGTTCGATTAACTACCTCAGTTTGACCATCAGTTTGTGGATGACAAGTTGTGAAAAATAATAACTTAGTTCCTAACTTGGACCACAGAGTTTTCCAAAAATAACTAAGGAACTTAGTATCCATATCAGAAACTATCGTACTAGACATGCCATGCAATCAGACTACTTCCTTAAAGAAAAGATCGACTATATGCAATGCATCATCAGTTTTGTGGCATGCTATAGAATGTGCCATTTTAGAGAACATGTCTACCACCACAAAAATTGAATCTTTACCGTTCTTAGTCCTAGGCAACCCAATCACGAAATCCATAGATATATCAGTCCAAGGATGAGTTGGGATAGAAAGAAGGGTATACAAACCATGAGGTTGAACCTTAGACTTAGCCTGTTTGCACGCGACGCATCGCTCACAAATTCGCTCAACGTCCCTCTTCATGTGTGGCCAGTAGAAGTGGTCATGTAATATCTTAAGAGTTTTCGCAACTCCAAAATTGCTCATAAGTCCACCTCCAGGAGCTTCTCTAACAAATAATTCTCGCATTGAACAGTTAGGAACACATAATTGGTCATCATAAAATAGGAAGTCATCATGCCTATAATGACGTCCTGAGGCAAACTTTTCATTGTTTTTGTATACTTCTCCGAATTCCAAATCAGATGCATATAATTCTTTAAGTCGCTCAAAACCTAGTAGATTCGCATCTAAAGTGGTCAACAATGTGTACCTTCGGGATAGGGCTTCCGCCACGTCATTTTCCTTACCTTGCTTGTACTTGATGACGTAAGAAAATGTTTCAATTAATTCAACTCACCTCACATGTCGTTTGTTGAGTTTGTTCTGACCCTTTAAATATTTGAGCGATTCGTGGTTGGTGTGTATCACAAACTCCTTTAGCCACAGGTATTGTTGCCAAGTTTGTAACGCTATCACAAGCGCATATAACTCTTTGTTGTAGGTGGCATAGTTAAGGGTTTCACCTCCAAGTTTCTCCCTGGAATATGCAATTGGCTTCCGTTTCTGCATTAACACTGCACCAATGTCTACACCGGACGCATCACACTCGATTTCAAAAGTTTTAAAAAAATCTGGTAAAATCAGTAAAGGAGCGTTAGTAAGCTTCTCTTTCAACGTTTGAAACGCTGCCTCTTGTGCTTCTCCCCAGTTGAATCCAACATTTTTTATGACTTCCGTGAGAGGGGCGGCCAAGGTGCTGAAGTCCTTTACAAAGCGTCGATAGAACCCCGCGAGTCCATGGAAGCTTCGGACTTCCCTAACGGTCTTGGGGTTCGGCCATTCCCGAATGGTTCTAACCTTTTCTTCATCCACCTTCACGCCATCTGCACTTATAACAAAACCTAGAAACACGACGTTATCCATACAAAAGGTATAATTCTTAAAGTTTGCATATAGTTCTTCCTTCCTAAGTACCTTTAGGACTGATTCTAGGTGACCAACATGTTCTTCTAAGTTTTTACTGTAAATCAATATATCATCGAAGTAGACCACTATGAGTTTACCTATATACTCTCGAAGAACATGGTTGATTAGGTGCATGAAAGTACTAGGTGCATTTGACAATCCAAAAGGCATTAGTAACCACTCATACAATCCATGTTTAGTTTTAAATGCCATTTTCCATTCATCACCTTCTTTCCTCCTAATTTGATGATAACCACTTTTAAGATCGATTTTAGAAAATATCCTAGTTCCATGCAACTCATCAAGCATATCATCTAGCCTAGGAATAGGATGTCGATGCTTCATCGTGATGTTGTTGATTGTGCGAAAATCAACACACATGCACCAGCTGCAATCTTTCTTGGGCACGAGTAGAATGGGCACGGTGCATGGGCTCATGCTTTCTCGGATGTGTCCCTTGGCCATGAGTTCTTCCACTTGCCTTTGCAGCTCCTTGGTCTCCACTGGATTGGTTCAGTAAGCTGGTGGATTTGGTAACGCAGCTCCGGGAAGTCGATTTGATGTTCAATACCGCGTATCGGGGGCAATCACATGGGGTTATCTTCGGAAAAGACATCTCCATAATCCTGCAATAATGATGTAATCTTACTCGGCAGCACCGGTGCAAGGTTAGTCAAGATCGAGAGAGCTTCCTTAAACATGAATAATAACACGGATTGATTAGAGTGAAGAGATTTCTTGATCTCACCCGATATCCCATAGAAGTTCATAGACTTAAGTACGCATGCTCTTTGCTGTTTTAAGTGCATTTGATCTTTCTGCACTTCCTTTGGCGTCAACGGAATAAGAACGTTTTTCCTACCATTAAACTCAAAAGAATATTTGTTAGTGAAACCGTCATGTTTTACTTTGCAATCTGATTGCTACGGTCTACCGAGAAGGATATGGCTCGCCTCCATTGGACGAACGTCGCACAAGATTTCATCCTCGTATTTGCCAATGGAAATTGGCACGGTCACTTGGCTGGTCACATTCATCTCACCATTTTCGTTAAGCAACTGGAGTTTATACGGTCTCAGTTGTTTTTGAACTTTCAACCTGAGTTTTCGAACCATGGTAGCACTTGCAACGTTCGTGCAACTTCCTCCGTCTATAATAATGCCACACACTTTCCCATGAACAAGGCAGCGGGTATGGAATAAGTTTTCTCGATGTTCTTGTTCGTCAGACTTAGGCTGCACGCTCAAGGATCATCGTGCGACCAACAACTCTCCTTTGGCCGGTTCCTCCTCATATGTTTTGCCCGATTTTTAAGCCGTTTCGTCCTCGGATTCGAACTCGTCATCGTCACGAATGATCATGACTCTCTTGTTCGTGCATTCACTTGCATAGTGTCCCCTTCCGTGACGCTTTAAGCATTTCACATCCCGAGCCCCTAAGGTAGTGGCCTCGGTCTTTCCTTTGTCTCGTGGGACCGCTGGAACCACTTTGGCCGCGTCTTGGGTTGGTGGAACAGATTTGTCCCTTCTTGGATAGCTCGGGTTTTCCTCTCGTTGATGGCTGTATTTTCCAGCCCCAAAGTTAGAACGGGAGCTCCTTCTCCGCTGGAGTTGTTGTTCGATTAAAATCTCCTTATGGAGCATCTCTTCTATTTCCACGTAGTGTTGCATCTCAAAGCTGTTGCGAATTTTCAGATTCAAGCCTCTGAAGAAATGAGACATTGATGCCTCTCTATCCTCCGAGATATCAGCCCTCAACATCAGCAACTCCATCTTTTGGTAGTATTCTTCCACGGTTCGGTTTCCTTGGGTAAGTTTCCTTTGTCTTCTATGTACCTCTCGGTGATGATGACTTGGAACAAACCGCTTGTGCATGATGGCCTTCATTTCCAGCCACGTCGCTACTGGTTCGTCACCATTTCGCCGCCTAGATGTCACGAGTTGATCCCACCAACTCAAGGCGTAGTCGTAGAACTCCATGGCAGCAACCCTAACCTTCTTTGCCTCGGTGTAGTGTTGACAACCAAACACAAGTTCGATCTTCTTCTCCCATTCTAGGTAGGCTTCCGGGTCGGCCTTGCCGTGAAACTGAGAGATTTTAAGGTTAAGATCAGCGAGGCCATCCATTGGGTCGTCTCGACATTCCCTCATCACTCGCCTTCTCCTTTGACTACTTCGAGACGAGGATGAACTGCCTCGTTTGTAATAGGTGATGTCCTCCTCATGCGGATTCCTTTCTCGTTGCGACCAAATTGTTGGAAAACCCCGTGGGATAAAACCAACAAAGGGAAAAAAGTACATGCGAAACACTTACTCTAATTGTCGATCGTTGCGAGTTGTGCTTCGGCTTGAAGTATGACACGGATATTGGAAATCTCTTGAAGACTTGAGTACTCGTCTTGAACTTGGACCGCCATGAGAATCCCGATGATCGCTTCCTTTAGCTTCTTAGCTTTAGCTCGGGTCACGGGACCTTCTGGTAGGGTCATGGTTTCCTCCTCCCTAGCACTAGCACGGGTCACGGAGCCAACGTCCTTCTTTCGGGTCGCGTCCACCTTCCGTCCCTTCAGTTCAGCTTGGGTCGCTTCGTCTGTGGCACAGGTCGTATCCCTTGTAGCGCGGGTTGTGTCCTGTCCAACAATGCAGGTCGCGTCCTCCTCAGCCATGCAGGTCGCGTCCTCCTCAGCCATGTGGGTCGTGTCCTCTTCAGCAATACAGGTCATGTCCTCTTCTTTGTCCATGACTCGGGTTGCATCCTCGACGTTGTCCAGGATCATACCACCTTGAGAGAGGGTAGGTTCTACATTAGGATTGTCCCTCTTAGATATCTTGATAGGGAATGCACGATTTGATAGATCGAAGATAGGTTTCGGAAGCTATGCGGTGAAACCGGTTTTCTAAGACGTTTGTCTCTTTGTTTAGAACTCACTTATTGACTGCATTATCATCATTGAATCTCATCATCCTTATTTTGTTGCAGCAAACATTTCTTCGAATTTGATTCTCAGATCGTGTTACGTTAGTCCTCGTGGGATAGACACCTTAACTACTACACACGTGCCGTGCACTGACAGGTAGTGTTAGGTTAACTTGCTTAACTTGACACACATCAAGTTTTTGGCGCCGTTACCAGGGAACTAATTGTCAACACGTTTAAGATTCAGATTTAGAATCATACTTGTTTTTGGTTTCTTTTTGTTTTTCTTTTCTTTTCGTTTCTTTCTACTAGTTCTTTTTTCTTGTCTTTCGTAGGTGCATGACTCGATCTCAAGGTAATTCGAATTTGCATCGAATCGACCCCGAGATTGAGAGAACAATTAATAAGCGAAAGAAGGGCAAGGGAGAAGAAAGAGTAGACATGACCAATACTCGAACAATGGACAACCATAATGATGTATTGGATGGTCACAGAACGAGATCAAGCCCTCGATGATCAACATGTTATACCAAAAACAATTATGGGGGAAATAACGAAGACCCTCATCAACATCTACGAGACTTCTTAGAGCTTTCAAGCACATTCAAAATACATGGAGTCTTGGAGGATGCTATTTTGCTACGTCTCTTCCCCTTCTCAATTGGGGGACGAGCGAAAATGTGGCTACAATCTCTTCCCAGTGGTTCGATCACTACATGGGACCAGGTATGCAAGACATTCCTATCATGGTTCTTCCCTCCAAGCAAGACGATCCAAATGAGAGGAGAAATCACAATGTTTAGAAGCCGAGAGGGAGAAACATTATTCGAAGCATGGGGAAGATTCAAGGACCTTTTACAAATGCGTCCTCATCACAGTCTAGAGCAGTGTTGTGATCCAAACATTCTACAGTATGAGCATAGAACGACATTAGACAATGCTGCTCGAGCATCATTCATGGACTTAAGCGTTGAAGAGGCATACGAGCTAATCGACAATGTTGCCATGAACCACACCATGTGGTCTACACCAAGAAGTATGCCAAAGAAGACATGAGGTCTTTACGAGGTTAATAAAGGAAGAGCGATTGGCAATGCGGTGAATGCCATCTATTGTGCAAGTTGTGGAGGAACGGACCATGTAGCTTACCAATGCACAATGCAAGAAGGCATGGAGCAAGTGAACTACGCCCAACAACAAGGCAATACACAATTCAGGAACACTTAAACCACCCGAATCTCTCGTATCGCATGACACAACCAATGAAATTTTTGGGTTTTCAGCAAAGGCATCATCCATATAATTGAACTCTCTCTTAATTCCATGCTTGGTTTAACGACCCTAAAAACACCAAGGATGAAGGGATTGATTAGAACCTAGGAGGTTATAGTCTTGATAGATTTAGGGACTACTAACTTCATTGCAGACAGAGTGGTGAAAAGATTGCAGCTACAAGTTGCAGAGACCAGAGGATTTGGAGTATCCATAGGTGATGGAACCATCATATCCGGTTCTTGAAAGTGTCAAGATTTAGATATCACCAATCAAGGTTACAAGATTAAGTAGCTTTCATCCTTGGGAGAGACCAACATCAACTAGAAATTACATAGGTTAAGTTTCAAGAAGGGAAACAAGAAGTTAGAACCAATAGCATTTCTTCTGGATTTAGATATCACCATTCAAGGTTACAAGAATTTAAGTCGCTTTCTTCCTTGGGAGAGACCAGCATCAACTAGAAATTACATAGGCTGAGTTTAAAAATGGGAAACCAGAATATAGAACCAGTAGCATTTCTTCTGCAACAACAGTCCTGGAATCAAGAATACAAAAGGTTCTTCAGCACTTTAAGGATGTCTTTGAAGAAAGGATTGGATCGCCTCCCAAAAGAACAAGAGAACATTCCATCAACCTAACGAATGGATCTTAGAATTTGTATGTCTCGTCTTGTCAATATGTGGCTTTCCTTACTTTAATCTCTCAAATATTAATTTTTTCATCTTGACGGGAATGTGTTACCAACACGCATGTGTTTGGGAATGGAGGGAACGTACAGATGTGAATCACATAGGATCACGAGTGTCATGCGATTAAACCAACACTAATACCTCGGATCCCATTAGACCTCCACAGTTAAGTGTACTTGGGCCAGATTAGTACTAGGATTGGTGACCTCTTGGGAAGTCCTCGTGTTGCACCCTTTTGTGCTTTGATTTTAGATTTTCACCGTAATTAGGCGATAAGGCACTGAATTAAGCGCAATTATTTGAAATATCGTAAATTTGCATAAAACTACCTTCCCTCTTTTTTCTTGAAACTCATAAAAGCCCTAGAATCAGTTACCGTGCATTTCTTCCTCACTCGCCACCTGAACTTGGCGAAATCAATGATATCACTGTCAAATAGGCTCGTACAGAGAACTCCCAGTTAAGCATACTTTTCGTCGAGAGTAGTACTAGGATGGATGACCTCCTAGGAAGTCCTCATGTTGCACCCCTTTTTTTGTTTTGATTTTAAGTTTTCACCATAATTGGACTATTAGGCTTTGAATTACTTGCTAGGCTTTTAAATACCATAACCTTGCATAGGAATCACTGAATCTAATGATGTTGTTGCAGCCCATGAACGTTTTTCAAGATGTACGATGTCCCCGGTTGCCAGAGGTAGCACATCCTCATTTTTTAAGGGCAAATATGTATCGTCTTGTTAATATGTGGCTTGTATCACTTTAATATCTTGGATATTGATTATTGCATCTTGTTGGTGTGAATGGTGATTCAAATCTCAAATTGTATTTCTGAATGAATGAGTTTGAATAGCCCTAAACGGCTATAAGTACAATAGGTTAAGAATTAAACCTAATTACGGAATGAGAAATTACAATAATACCCTTATGTACAATGACGTTCTAATACTCTTTATACGCCCCCGCAAGATGAATCACCCGATGTGATTTCAATCTTGGAACACAAGTCTTGAAAAGGCAACCGCGGAAGTGGCTTGGTGAGGAGATCGGCAAGCTGGTCCTTGGAGTGCCAATGAGAAACTCGAAGTGTACCAGCTTCTATTTGACCAC